>OX608081.1:40710791-41910791 GCA_951509765.1 Sphenella marginata | reverse complement strand
TTTATATGAAGCTGCCAATTCTGGAAGTCTTAGGATGCGCTTATGACGAAAACGTTAACAAAACATCCATTACAGCACACATAAATCAGCAATAGAAATGGCGAATGTTAAACTGCACTTTTGTAATCATTTCTTGCTCTTTTTTGGACTTTACTTATTGATTTACTCTTAAAAATTAAAGTATATTACTTTAAAAGAATATCTAATATTCAAAACATACAAATGCGTACAATTTGTTTCTTGTTCGCCTCTAAAATAAAAGTGAATAAATTTGCCATTTTCCGTTGTTCATTTCGCCCGAGTAAAGAGTTGGCAATAAGACGGAATGTTTTTCGAACACGAAAAATTTGTTCGCCACCATCTGCGATAAGGCGAACAAAAAATGTGAATCTTTTCGGGTGAAAATATAGCTCGCGATAAGGGTGACTAAAATTCAAGACAAGTTATTAAATATAAATCCATTATAATACCTTATCAGTTACTATACATATCGCACCCTAAATACAAAAGGGTCACAACTCAAAAAAATTTCAGGTGGTTTTTTCGACATTTATCCTTTCACAAACGCTTGATCAACTATAACAGCCGATTTTTTTCGTAATGATTATCATCTTCAACTAAACGGCTACCGTCCTGCTTGGTTTTAAAAAAATAGAGCTAAGCTAGCGCTATCTAGAAGCGTTCAAAGCAAAGAACCTCTAATTTTGAGTTGTGACCCTTTTGTATTTAGGGTGCGATATATAGTAGAATCGCGCAAAAGTTAACTCGCATAAAAGTAAAACCTCCGGCTAAGTTACCCAATTTCGAGCGTCCACGTAGCGCTCCAAAAAGTTAACTTTTGGTTGACTTTTCCGAGCTTATCCTTTTTTTTTTGAATCCAACCATTCGTTTGGTAAGAAAAACAAGTGCTTATTGCTATGTCTTCCCCGAATTTTTATACATGTAAAATATTGTTGGCGGCGTCGCCGGCTCATACGAATCAATGTAACGAATTATATCACTAAAATTATGTTCATTACCATATTTTTTTTTTCAAATTTAAGAAACCTGGAACATTTTGATTAACTTTTTCGAGATTCTACTGTACAAATTTAATTTAAAGTTTTAAATTGTAATTTTTGCTGTGAAATAACTCGGAAAGGGATTTCCGTCATTCAACTTTTTCGGGAGTGTCTTATCCACTGTTTTCCATTCTGATTCGTAAAAACAGATGTCAAACTAGTAGGGGTAAACAATGGGCCTATCGTTCGGCTCATACCAAGCCATTTTTACGGATATTCATTGATGTATGGCTATCCGAGTTGTTAAAGAATGCATTCCTTTCGAAATAATTATTCCTTGGATTGAGGAAATTGTGATTTCAGCATTTATTGAAGAAGAGTAATAATTATTCCGGAATGCAAAAAGGAATAAGGACTGCAAATTTGCATTCCTTATTCCAAAAAAAGGAATAAAGGCTGCAATCCAAAATTGTTATTCAATGAACGGGAATGCATGGATTTCATTCCGGCTGTGACATTGAAACCATGACATGAAAGCGTCCACAAGAACGATTGAGGAGATAAAAAAAAATCGAAACAGGAGCTGTTGGCGATACCAAAAATCGCGTATATCTGAGGGGTATTACTTTGAAGGGGACAAGATAGTGGTTGATGAATAAATGGATAAAAACTAAAATGGGGCTTTTTTACTAATAAAAAATAAAAAAAAGGTGAAAAATAACGGTTCTTAGTATATATTATTAAATTGAAAATCCAAAAAAGTTCTAGTTTTCGGACAGTCAAATTTAGTTTCCGGACACCCGCTGGTGGTTTCCGCGCCGCTACAAAGTGCCTTGAGGATCTTGTCACGTCCAAGACTTTAGGATTATTGACAGTAGGTAGATCTACTCCATCGACGAGGACGTTTGAGTCTTGCCTCCTCTGCGCATTCCACGTCGTAAAGAGAGTGGCCGTCGATTTAGTTTGAATTAGGGTCAGATTTCGCTTGTTAAAAAAAGCAAAGCCATAATCGTTCAGTAGACGGTAGGAGTGGGATTTTTTTCGAATAATATTCGAATAACCACTATTCGAATAAACGAATAAAAAAATTCGAATAGTATTTATTAAAATTTTTTTAGTCTTGCCTCCTCTGCGCATTCCACGTCGTAAAGAGAGTGGCCGTCGATTTAGTTTGAATTAGGGTCAGATTTCGCTTGTTAAAAAAAGCAAAGCCATAATCGTTCAGTAGACGGTAGGAGTGGGATTTTTTTCGAATAATATTCGAATAACCACTATTCGAATAAACGAATAAAAAAATTCGAATAGTATTTATTAAAATTTTTTTATTCTTTTATTCGAATAGTATTATTCGTTCATTCGAATATTTTTGTTAAAAGATTTTTAAAACGATATTCGCTGTTTTCTTTGCTTGTACCTATGAGCGTGCATTTATGTTTTGTATGTATGTATATATGTTTGCGTCACAGTGATACCCCAGCTAGAACGGACTAAGGCATTCACAACTACAATCGCATAAACATGCTGATTGACTGTGAATGTAAGAGCGGGTAACACTGCTTTTTATGCTTGACATGTTAGCGGCATTTCCCTCTAACATACGAATGTCATTGGCACTTGTCAAAAAGTGAAAAGTCATCGTGCCGGCAACATCGACAACAGCGTGGAAAAAATAAATACCAAACCAAAGAATTATTAAACCAAATAAAGGCAAGTAAAAATTGTGAAATAAATTTATAAGTTAAAAAAAATATGTTTCCCAAAAGTGTGCGAAATGCTTTTAGTTTAGAAAAGAAGCGCTTTGCTCAATTAGTGGAGGGATACAAAAATATAGATAGTTTTGCGCGCAGTGAGAGTGAAGGGGAGAAAAATGTGGAAAACATTGAAAGTGTGCAAAATGCCGGTGGTGATAGTGATTTCCATCAATCTTTTTTAGAATTAGATTTAGATGATGTGGTGCAAGTGGACCCAATTTTTGATAAAGTTTGCGAAATAAAAGCATTAGCCATTCGCAATAACATGCCAATGGCGATGATTAATGATATGTTGCAAACTTTAAAAAGAATTGGGGTAAATGGTTTGCCTATGAGTGCAAAAAGCCTTCTAGGAACCCAAAAAGAAAAGGTAAAGGTGCAGACATTTCCAAATGGAGAATTTTTATATTTTGGAATTCAGAAGCATTTTTTATCAAAACCTTTTGGGTTCCTCGAAGACATCACCGAAGTCCAAATCGATGTTGGAATTGATGGATTAAAGTTGTTTAAAAGTTCAAATAAAGTTTTATGGCCAATATTAGGTTCAATTGTAGGAAACTTTGAAGAGAGGCCTTTTATTATTGCGTGCTTTTCGGGATATCAAAAACCCAGTAATGTAAACGATTTCTTGAAAGAGTTTTGTGAAGAAGTTTCAACTTTAAGGACAATCGGTCTTAAAGTCGGAACTTTTGAGTGTAATAAAAAATTTGATGTTAGATTGTTTATTTGCGATTCGCCAGCTCGTGCTTTTGTTACCTGTGTTAATTCACATACTGGAAAAAATAGTTGTCCAAGGTGTTCCCAAGTTGGAAACTACATACAAAATCGGGTTTGTTTTTCCAAGCAGGTGCAAGAGCCACGATCTGATGTCTCGTTTAAAAATAGAGTTGATGCACTTCATCACAATTTTCTATTTCGACGCCAAAAAAATATATTAGAAGTGCACAAATTTAAAATGGTCACACAATTTCCTTTGGACCCTATGCACCTTGTTGATTTGGGCGTTTGCAAAAAGTTACTTAATTTAATTTTAAAGAAAGGAAACGTAAATGAAATGAATAAAAAATTAGATTCTTTAACATCTTTAGTTCCTTCGGAATTTGGCCGTGTTTGTCGAAATTTTGATAACATAAATATTTGGAAGTCGACAGAGTTCAGGCAGTTTTTGTTATACTCTGGTATATTTGTTTTAAAAGATTGTATAGCTGATGATTTATACTACCTTTTCCTTTTACTACACGCCGGCATAAGATTACTTTCATGTGAAGGAACATTTTTGTCTGAGTCAAATACTGCTCAAGCTCTTTTAGAAGAATTTGTCAATTTATTTGCGAATATTTACGGGGACCATTTAGTTAGTTTTAATATACATGGATTACTTCATTTGCCTAGTATTTCAAGGCAATATGGTCCTTTAGATAATTTTTCTGCTTATAAGTTCGAAAATTATATGCAGTACTTAAAAAAATTAATAAAAAGACCCAATAAAATCTTACAACAATTATATTTGCGTACTCAAGAAAGAACAGATTCAGATTTAACATATAATACTTATTCCAAAATGGGTGCTTTTAATATTGATGTAAAAAAAAATAAAGATTCTTATTGTTATAGTTCAGAGCTGGGTCCTTTCAAAATTATTGATATTAAAAACGAATCTGGTCAGGAATTTCTATATGGACATAAGTTTACAAATATTGAGAATTACTTTGAAGAGCCTTTAGAATCATTTGCTTGTTTGGGAATTCTTGCAGCTACCCAGTTCAATGATCAAATATTTAAAGTAAACCGTGAAAGCGTAAAATTTAAATACTTTTGTATACCCGATGCAAATAGGTTTATTTTGATACCGATGCTACATAATGTTTTCCACGACTTTTCTCATTAAAACATTTCGACCGATTTCATACTATTATCATTATAACACAAAGATCTCAACTAATTCTTAATTATTTTTATTTCATGAGATGGAGCAAAACTTGGAATTTTTGGCTGAGAGTGACAGCTGCATCACCAAACAACAAAACACCGACCAGTTGCCGTTTAATTTACTCACACCCAAACAAGAAAACAGAGGTAAAACTTTTTTAATTTTAGTTTTTTCATGTTTTTATATATTTTTTTATGTTTCGCAGGTATCTTTGTAGTTACCCCCAAAAACAACAACAACATTCACAATGCGCTCAATACGCATAATACGCCCACCACAATGAGAAATATTACGCATAATGCGCTAAATACGCCCACTACAAAACAAATAAATAGAGGTAATACTTTTTTATATTTGCTTTTACACTCGTGCTCATAGAAACTTCATAATACCGTTCCATACATTTTGATTAAAAATTCACTTTTTGTTCACTTAACACCTTCGACAGAAAAAATTCTGAAAGTTCGGAGAAACTTCCGAGGTAATTTTTAACTAGGACATTATTATGCTAAAAAATACATAAGTAAATAGACGTTACGAATAAAGTCAGTTTCAATTTGTGGCTTAATTCTATGAGCACGAGTGTATATGCTTTTATATATTTTTTTATATTTCGCAGGTATCTTTGTAGTTACCCCCCAAAACAACAACAACAATACGCCCACTACTTCTAAAACAAATCTAGGTAAAACTTATGGAGAATGTTTATTTATTGTATTTGTCATTTTATGTTAATAGCAATGTCCTTAATTGTTTTACATAATTTTTTTTACTTTTGTAGTTAAAAAAAAATTCGCAACGGCATGCAACTTCAATGCTGTGACTCCACCATGCGCTGCCAACCAACCTCCACCGAAAGTGTCAAAACCGTCCACCGAATCATCTTCAGGTACTTTAGTTTTTTTAAGTTCATTACACTGCATTTTATTATTAGTTCATTTTGCTCTTTTGTATCTGATTTAGTATCATATTTATTTAATGGAATTTTTTTTTAATTTTAACAGACACAAATGCGATGATCATGGAAAACCATGCGATGCTGGAAACAATGCTGGCAAACCAAAACATTTTGCTTGGGAAGCAGCAAAAATTTGAGGAGCGCCTTGAAGCATTGGAGAAGGGTTGGGACCAGGCAACGCTTATGGCACTAACCAAGACCGTCCGGGAGTGTAAGGTGCTGGTAACGAAGGTGTTACGCTCGGTGGGTCGTTTGACAGGGGATGTTGTAGACGATCTGCAAGTGGAGATCGCTGCAACATTGCCCTTGGCGACGATAGATGCCGCAAAAGATGTGGAGGAAAATCTGGAAAGACCAGAATATTTGGAGTCAATGGTAAACGAAATTATTAATCATTCCAAAATATTTTTGATACATTTTTGTTTTTATTTCAATATTTTTTCAGAAAGTTTATTTGGTGCACATAAAAGGCAGCAGTGGGACAGTTGATGGGGTTTTCCGCAAAATAATGTCGGATGAACTCGCGTCCCTATTTAATTTTGATGGTAGGAAGGACAAGAGGGCACTATCACAGCTTAAGATAGTTACCCAAGTGTTATACGGTAATAGTAGTTGCTTCTTTAGCATTTATTGTATTTTTAAAAATTTACTTTTTTCCTTTTGTATAGATGTTTTCGCAACAGAAAGTCGGCAAGAAGTGGATAAAGCTTTACGGAAAAGCATAGAGCTGAGCCATAACAGGTTTTACCAAAAGAAATTTCAAATTTCTAAAAAATAAGGTATGGCATACATTTACTATAAGCATATAATTAAATTTATTTTTATATTATTTCTAATTTTCTAATAGTATATATATTCTGCTTTCTTTATAGGTTTGTAACAGCTCCCTCAGTGACAGTACATCAACCACAAATGCCTCCAACGAGTCTTCAACAGTTGTTCATCAGCATCAACCCTCAACCCTTGAACAGACTCAACCGCAACAGCTCATACAACAAGTAATCACACAAAATATGCCACAGTCTGTAGCACAACAGCACCACCAACAACAGCAACAGCCATCTCAATATGTTCTGGCAACAAATCAACAGGGTCAAACGTATCTTGTAGCGCAACAGACACAACAGCAGCCACCCCCACAGCAACAAACGGTCTTAGTCACACAGACACCGCAACAACAATCGGCTGGAACAAAGACTATTATAATTTTACAACAACCATTGTCAGGTCAACAAACATCCAGCACAAGCACAACTTATTACAACGTTCACAGCCAACTTTATCTGGTCATCCTACCACTCAACAATATTTTATAAATCCACAAACAGGCACAGCCACAGCAATACAACATATTCCAGTAAGCAGTAGTGGCATAACAAATGTTTCCACTAGTAATCAATTATTACAACGTCATCAATTAATTCCAACATCACAAATAACTACAATTGGCGGGCGTCCTGTTGAAATTAAAGAAACCGTCATAACACAAGCACCACCACCAAAGCAACAAAGTCAATTAAATTCGCAGACAATTATAACGAAACTAGTCCTCGCAACAGCAGCTCCAATAATACAACAGAAAATACTTCCAAAGGTGAGCTTTTTTTTATAATTATTTGGCTTTATCTACTGTCTCACTGTCACTGGGTATATTTTAGCTTATATTTCTTTTTTTTATCTCTTTTTTTCAGCCGGCTGATCATCCGAGCTTAATTCAAGCGACTTTACCGGTAAAAAATCCAGCCGTTGTACAAAGCGTAGCACAACAGCAAATAGCACCGCCACCTATTCATTCTAGTAAATCTACCACTGCTCAACCAGTTAGAACACCTAAACCGAAACAACAAACTATTCTTGGCTCTGAACCACCACCACTAGCGCAAAGTGGATCTACTACACGCCCGACAACTGTTGCGCAACTTTGCTGCCAGCGTTTGCAATTGCAACTGCAACACCACCAACAACAACAACAACAGAATCAACAGCTAGTACAACCAACAACAACAACAACGCTGGTGCCGTCACAACCACAACATCACCAACATCAACATCAAGAGCCGCTGACGGTATCAACGGCACCTACTTGGCAAAAGCGGCTTTGCAAGTGTTTATAAGGCGAGTTGTACGCGCACTAATCAAATGGTGGCCATAAAAATGGTAAATTATTTTGCGTTATTCTCCTCACTTAAAATTTAAACACATTAAAATACATGAATGAATTTCAGATCGACAAACTTATACAACGTGCAGGGTTAGCCAAGAAGTAGAAATACATTCACGTCTCAAACATCCATCCGTATTGGAATTGTATACATTCTTTCAAGATGAAAATTATGTTTATTTGTTGGAGTTGGCGCACAATGGTGAATTGCATCGCTATATAAAACAACAGATGGGACGTGCGATGACCGAAGAGGAAGCGTCTAGTATACTACGACAACCACCACCACTAGCGCAAAGTGAAAACAAGGAAACTGGAAGCACTACAAGCGCAACAGAAAATGCAGTGGCAACTACATCCGAAGCAGGTGAATCAAAATCAATTACTCCACCACCACCATCACAATCACGAGTATTATCATCAACGTTGTGCCGTCACAACAACTACAACCACAACATCACCAACATCAACATCAAGAGCCGCTGACGGTATCAACGATACCAACGCCGCCATTGTCAACGCAATCAACAACAACAACAACAGTAACAACACCAACATCTTTAACATTGTTGAGCAACGAAAACGCAAACAACATTGCTGCTGCTTCCAACAATATTCTCACACATACAACACCAGCAACACATTCAGCTGTCGCCGTCATCGCCGCCTCTGGTACACCACCAACAACCACCTCATCCACCTGCACCGTACAAACACACAATCAAAAACAGGTTATGGTTCTCGTTGGTGTATACGGAAAAAACTGAACATGAAGAACAAATCGTACCTCAAGAAGCTATAGAAAGCTAAATCTAATTTATTTATTAATTATTAAGATATTTTACTTTATTTTTCATTCATTAATTTCTTAAACATTTTCTTAATTTTCTAAAGTTATCCATAAGATACTTATTTACATACACCTAGCCCAGTATGTCTGCGTTCAAAGGGTTTTTTTGGAATTTCCAGTAAGATTAACTTCCTTTGACTAATTTCATTATTTTTGTATGAAAGTATGTGTAAAAACACAATGAAAATTTTACAAATCAAAGTTAAAAATTTGTGGAAAATTCAAGAAAACTCCAAAAAGTTTCATCAAAATTTCTAACTTTTTAGTAATAAATATTACGCTTATAAATTTGTATGGAAGATAACGCGCATGGTCGGCTAGATAAAAAATTGGCAAAAATCCAGTAATTCTTTTAGCGGCTTAAGATTAGCATCTTTGTTCACTACAATTGAACGAGCTAAAAAACTGCATACTCGAAAAAAATCTAAAAAATTTTACTAAAAAGTTAGAAATTTTGATGATACTGGTATAGGTGTATGATCTCTATTTAAATATAAACAATGAAGGAAGTGCAATTTGAGTTATTTTAAAAGTGGAATAATACATTCAATGTTTAGATTTATAATGTAAATAAATATATATTTATAAAACACATTCTTTTATTTACGAAGAGGATCAAAGACCTGGTAAAGTACAATTCCTTATAAAATCCCTTAATTTATTCCCTTATATAACAGATTATATAATGCCTTAACGAATCCCTTTTATAATCCATTATTTAATGGCTTATTAAGGCCACATTTAATGCCTTACACTATACCTTAAACATCCCTTATGTATAGGGCATACGCATGAGAGCGATAAATACATGAAGCTTATATGAGAGAGAGAGACAAAAACTCACACGCATATGAACGTATACCTCAGTTTGGGCATATTGCCCTGTACAATATAATGGAAAAATCTAAAATCCTATGCCTTAGTACTATGACATAATTAAGGGATTATTTAAGGCATAGTGTTCTGGCTGGGACAGTAGAAAAACTCTGGTGAAATTACATATTGGAGGTGAAATTTTCCGAGTCGAAATTAATTGTATACTAATTGCATACTATAGTATGCAATTACTTATACCCACGGTTGCATTACAGCCCCAAAACAAAACTAAAGGAGTAATTTTAGAATAAGAGTATTATTGCACATATTAAAAATAGGGTGTTTTTTGTTCTATGGTAAGTACCTATAAAAAATAAAAGTGAAATGGTAAAATTTCGCAAAAATACATATTACTGACGAATTGCTGTTAGCGATGACCTGAAAAGCAGTTTTATGCAAAAGAAAGACTTAATGCACTCTGTAAACGATCCAGCATACACGTCATGCACTGTATATGTGTGCGTTTCGTGTGACACACGTACTTGCTTCGTGTCAGACGTACTTGTTGTCGGTTCTTGCATGATGAAAATCAAAAATTTTTGATTTTTGCGATTTGCTTGAGTGCTGAGATTCGAGATGAATAAGTGTGCGGAAGAAAATGAGTTTGTACTAAGATTTAATAAATCGATTTTACACTAAAAATCAACTTTTAACTATAAATATTAAATATATATTTAACTTAAATAAAATTAGTTAAAAGCTGGTTTAAAATCGAAAAAAAAAAGTTGAAATACCTAGCTCCCCCCACGAAAAATCATCTTCCGACGACGGCATATTACGTGCGCACGCTACGAACACTCAATTCAAATGGCGCATGTCATTCATTTTCATGAACGTTTGCGGGTAAACGTCATGCACACGAAAGGCACACATATACAGTGCATGACGTGTATGCTGGATCGTTTACCGAGGGATTATAGTGCTTGTTGATTTTCAAAAAGTGGAAAAAATATTGGGTTTTCAGACTATATTGAGTATGATTATAGCTATAAATTAAGTTTTAGCTCTATACTATATATTTGAGTAGACACTTCTGGGTAGCAAAACCCCTTTTGCAAAATAAAACCACATTTTCTATCGGGTCGATATGGGCGCCTCTATTAAAGCAATGGCATGGATAACCCCCCAAATTGGGGATCTGACCTGGGTCAATTTTCACTAATAACTTTTCACTGAAACAAAATATTGCTTTTCCCCCTTCGGATTATTGTGACGGAGGTCGAGACGCGTCTTTTGATACCTCCCTCGAGATTTTTGGACGTATATTAACACTTGACGTTCGATGGAAAGTATTACCATATATTCCCATTCCATCGTACCGGAATGACCCCGACCCAACCCAACCTCAGACTAGGAGACCGTGTCTGTTCCGCTTCTGGCTTCACATCCGGATGGTCAGGGCTTAACCCTGCCATTCACAGACCCCGAACTTTCTTCAGTACTCTGTGATGCTGCATATCAATAGTTCGTGCTGAAAGTGGTGGTCCACAAATTTTTATCCAGTTCTGGGCCATTGCCTATGGGAAAACTGTAATTGTAGTATCAGAAAAAAAGTAGATTATTTCATCAGATTTGGTAGCACGCTGTCAGCTGGTAATTTCGCGAAGTCTACAGAAAGTTCTGTTCCATTTTTACTGCTCTCGCACTCTCCGAACGTGGGCCAATCACAATGCAACAAAACTGACAGCCATTTAGCCAATAGGCAAAGACCACGCCAAGATTTGTGGGGTAAAAATAGTGGGCAACGCTGAGAGAGCCGTCAGTTGAATTTCATACATCAAAGAGAAAAGAATAATTGTAAAAGATAAAGCAAGGAAACAAATATTTTAATAAAAGCTGTAACAAAAAGGATAATCTTTTTCATAGTGCTGGTTTTAATGTAAGTATCACGTATTCTGTGATGTCGGTTATGAATGTGCCAATTGTAGTACAAGAATTTAAACTGCTCTGCAGCAAAAAATATGCATGGTTGTAGCATAGCCCTGCACATTTTATAATATAAGTGCAAGAGTGCTTAGTTGTGGACACTTAAGTGACATTTCTGTTCCTTTTCACCGAGTTCAATACCAAAATCTAGAAAGTTCCTAATCTTAGAAAATGTGTGAATATAGTATGTATGTATATACATACATATGGAGAGTTGGGAAAACTTAGTGTTGCCAACTATAACATAGTGAAAAGTGATGCCAAAAATTTCGGTCATCGTGTGCGGAGGAACATGGTTCCCAATTAGAAAAATGTAAGCGCTTATGGATTTAAAATTTCCTTCCATAAATTGTTTTGGGAATGCGAATTCGAAGTTGGAGTAAAATATGGTAATACTTTACGGTTTACGTCAAGTGTTAATACACCTCCAAAAATATCGAGAGAGGTATCAAAAGACGCGTTTTGACCTCTGTAACAAGAATCCAAATCCGGAAAACCAATATTTTCAGTAGTTTGCGAGATATTTGCAATCAAAGTTCAGAATTTTCTGTAATTTTCATGTGGTTGATGTAATCACATAACCCTGTGAGAAAAAAGTGGCACGCGGAAGGACGTCACCGTGGCGGTAGCCACGGCTATGGCCACCACCTGGAGTTGGAATGGCGGGTAATACTTTACGGTTTACGTCAAGTGTTAATACACGTCCAAAAATCTTGAGAGAGGTATCAAAAGACGCGTCTTGACCTCCGTAACAATAATCCGAAGGGGGAAAAGCAATATTTTGTTTCTGTGAAAAGTTATTAGTGAAAAACCGAAAATTGACCCGGGTTAGATCCCAAATTCGGGGCCCGATCCACGTTTTTTATGTGCAGAACACCTTTCCGCGTAGGCGGCCTTCGGCCGCGCTTCAAAAAATAACCCTGGGCTACGCCATTCCAACTCCAGGTGGTTGCCCTGAACGGTGGCAACATGCCACCGTTCCGACTCTATGGGTCATTTTTTTCTCACAGGGTAATGCGATTACAACAACCACATGAAAATGACAGAAAAATTGTGAACTTTAACTGCAAATATCTCGCAAAATTCTAAAACTATCGGATTTCCCCCTCCAGATTATTGTTACGGAGGTGAAGACGCGTCTATTGATACCTCTACCTATATTTTTGGACGTGTATTAACACTTGACGTAAACCGTAAAGTATTACCAAAACATGGATCGGACCCCTATATCAGGATTTGACCTGGGTCATTTTTTGGTTTTTTGTTAATAACTTTTCAATGAATTAAATTATTTATTTTCCGGTTTCGGATTCTTGTTACAGAGGTCAAAACGCGTCTTTTGGTTCCTCTCACTTGTAATCTACCACCAAAAAATAGTTCACTTGGGTTTTTGTTTAGGTCGTTCTAAGATTCATGATCATGAAGAATATTTCTTTTATATCACACGTCAGCTTGTACACGTCATAAAAAGAGAGGTATTAGCACAGCATGTGTACATATGTATATATAAAAGCATATTCATGATTACTAAAGTACACGTCAGCAGACCGAAGATTAGTTTATTTGCTTTGAACTTGCGCTACATAGCTGCCATCACTAATTTTATTCAATAGGTATAAAGTTATCCTACATTAATTTCAGCAAACGATTATGGGAAGACATGGTCAGAATATCAATACATGTACCTCAATTTATATAAACTAACATACCTATATTGTTCAACCACTGGCTAGCTTGAATGTTTCTCTTCAGCTGTATGTTGCGATGAAGTTAATAAACCGGTTCCCATTCTCTCACCCTAATTAAAATTTCATTGGAAAGTGTACACGTATAAAGAAACGTTTGGTAGAAAGTACATTTACATAGGTTATGTTTGAATAAGAACTCTATGGATTATCATACTTATTTCCGATCATATGAACAAATTATATTTATATGTACACGTAGCGCTTAAATTTTGATTGCTGATTCCAGTGATTATTTATTGTCGAAGATTGTACACGCCTTCATATTACTTTTCTATAGTTTAAGGTGGGTGTATTTGAATATAATATGTATGTATATGTATGTATGAGTACAAAAATTGGTTTTTAAGTGGAGTGCATTGAACTTGCCTACTTGCGACGTGATGACTGACCTAATTCGAAAATTCATAAATAGTAATTTAGAAAATTTTTTCATTGGCACATTTCTTTACTTTTAAGAATGCTTAGCAATAGAATACAACGTATGCTTACTAACTTTTGTCTTTTGTTTGTTATGCAGAGCCTCGTCTTAATATAGTTGGTTTTAATAAGTCACACTCAAAATGAAGTTTTGCCTATTATTATTGGCTGTTGCGGCTTTTGCCAGCCTCTCACATTGTGAAGAGAAGAAGGAAAAGGATAAGGACATTGGCACTGTGATTGGTATCGATTTGGGAACGACATACTCTTGGTAAGTTGAGCATAATTTATACATACATATGTACATATAAATACATTACTAACACAGTAACTCGTATACTATAGTAGACATCGTTTTTCTGCGCACAAGTAGGTTTATTAATATCCACCCAATATGGCTTTAGTAAAATTCGTTTAGCAGATTTTCTATCAAAATACTTGCCATGTTGGAAATTTTGACCAATTTTGACAAGTTTTTTCTCAGAAGATTATGGAAGAGTTCAATTCTAATCTAATAAGGATCTTCTATTAGGTCTGTAAACTATTTTGGTGATATAAGTTATTTACTGGTTACTACATTAATAGTGAAATTATAATTTGGCAGTAACCGCGACTGCCAGGTTTGTGCTGCCTAGGGTATTTTCCGATCGTAGGGGGAAATGCAAGCTCTCGTTCGCTATTATGTTCATTTTATCAATGAATCTTCTTAAGCCATAATTTATAAATTAATACTTTTATTGAATGTAATAAGTATTACGTTTACAGAGAGAGAGCCTTTCCCAAATTAAAATTATAGTAATCAAAATATCCGAACTATGAACACGCTGAATTCAAAGATTTTATTTGCAATTTCTGTAATTATCATCGATAATAAATGCTCAACAACAGCGGAAGCAATTTGGTATGACCAGTGCAACCTTCTAGGTCATGTCGCCCCTCCTTGACTTTCGGTGAGAGGCATTGTATCCGCAGTTTATCCATACAGGTATGCTTGTCTTGGGCTTGGAATTCGGTATATTAGGTTCTGGATCAGTAGTGGAATTCAATTACTTATAACGATGCGGTCCGGTGCAATTTTTCGAGATTTTTTATAACGATTCTGTCACTGTCACTATCGAATATGCCATTTATATAACAATTCAGGCAAAAGATTCCTCATCAAGCGATAAAACATGCTAAGTACGCAAATGCCTTTTTTTTAATAACAATAATATGGATATAATATTATTTTAATTTTTACTAAAAACTTCTAATTATGTGCTGTTTATTTAACGACAGAGATAGCAACTCCAAATGGCTGATCGCGAATAAACGAATATCGTTAAAAAAAAAGTTATTGTTACGACGAAATGTCGATTGAGAATTTCGCTGTGAAAGTTGGTGAATTCCACTACAGACCTTGGTTTACTATTACAGTAATCGTTATTTCACTTTTCTTTTAATTACGATCAGAGCAAGCGTTTATTTAGCTACCTAAGATTAAAATGTTTTGCACTTTAGTCGAGAGACATACCTACCTCTGCACAATAATCCTAATAATAATGCAAGATATTTTCATTTCATTCAATATAAATATATTTATGTAACTATTCATAACATTGCAAACTGTTTATATCGTGTTTCTTATTTCAGTGTTGGTGTCTACAAGAATGGGCGCGTAGAAATAATTGCCAATGACCAAGGTAATCGAATTACGCCATCATATGTAGCATTTACCGCTGATGGTGAACGTCTGATTGGCGATGCTGCTAAAAATCAATTGACTACAAATCCAGAGAACACCGTGTTCGATGCAAAACGTCTTATCGGTCGTGAATGGTCGGATACTAATGTGCAGCATGATATAAAATTCTTCCCATTCAAGGTTGTTGAGAAGAACTCTAAGCCTCACATCAGCGTAGCTACATCTCAGGGAAACAAAGTATTTGCACCTGAAGAAATTTCTGCTATGGTTTTGGCTAAAATGAAAGAAGTCGCTGAAGCTTATCTCGGCAAAAAGGTCACTCACGCCGTTGTTACTGTACCAGCATATTTCAATGATGCGCAACGCCAAGCTACCAAAGATGCTGGCGTCATTGCTGGTCTGAATGTGATGCGTATCATTAACGAACCCACAGCAGCTGCCATTGCCTACGGTTTAGATAAAAAGGAAGGAGAGAAAAATGTGTTGGTATTCGATTTGGGTGGTGGCACTTTTGATGTTTCACTACTTACCATCGATAATGGTGTGTTCGAGGTTGTAGCTACAAATGGTGATACTCATTTGGGTGGTGAAGATTTCGATCAACGTGTAATGGACCACTTCATCAAGTTGTATAAGAAGAAGAAGGGCAAGGATATTCGTAAAGATAATCGTGCTGTTCAAAAATTGCGTCGAGAAGTTGAAAAAGCAAAACGTGCTTTGTCTGGCTCACATCAAGTGCGTATTGAAATCGAATCGTTCTTTGAGGGTGAAGACTTCTCCGAAACATTAACTCGTGCTAAATTTGAAGAATTAAACATGGACTTATTCCGGTCAACTTTAAAGCCAGTTACCAAGGTTTTAGAAGATGCTGATATGAACAAGAAAGATGTACATGAAATTGTGTTGGTCGGTGGATCTACTCGTATTCCTAAAGTGCAACAACTAGTAAAAGACTTCTTTGGTGGCAAAGAGCCATCTCGTGGCATTAACCCTGATGAAGCTGTTGCTTACGGCGCTGCTGTACAGGCTGGTGTGCTTTCTGGAGAACAAGATACTGACGCTATTGTTTTGCTTGATGTCAATCCATTGACTATGGGTATTGAAACAGTGGGTGGAGTGATGACGAAGCTGATTCCACGTAATACTGTTATCCCAACAAAGAAATCTCAAATCTTCTCTACTGCTTCCGACAATCAGCACACAGTCACTATTCAAGTCTATGAAGGTGAACGTCCAATGACAAAAGATAACCATTTACTTGGTAAATTCGACCTGACTGGTATTCCACCAGCTCCTCGTGGTATTCCACAAATTGAAGTATCCTTCGAAATTGATGCTAATGGAATTTTACAAGTCAGTGCCGAAGACAAAGGAACTGGCAATAAGGAAAAGATTGTGATTACAAATGATCAAAATCGTTTGACTCCTGATGACATTGATCGTATGATTCGCGATGCTGAAAAGTTCGCTGATGAAGACAAGAAACTGAAAGAAAAGGTGGAAACTCGCAACGAGCTGGAATCATATGCCTACAGCTTAAAGAACCAAATCGGCGATAAAGACAAATTAGGTGGCAAGTTGGCTGATGATGAAAAAATCAAAGTGGAAAGTGCCATCGATGAGTCTATTAAATGGATGGAACAAAACACTGATGCTGATCCAGAAGAATATAAAAAGCAAAAGAAGGATTTGGAAGCCATTGTGCAGCCCATTATTGCCAAACTGTACCAGGGAACTGGTGGAGTACCACCAACCGAAGAAGCTGAAGGTGATGAAAAGGATGAACTGTAAAGATGTAGGGAGATAATTTATTAGTACATAACATGTTTACTATTAATTTTCATTTAGTTTTTAAAACTGATATAGAAAAAATGCAGACTGATACACTCTTAAACAAAATAAGTTTAATAAATTTAAAAATTATAATATGAGAAAAAACAGGAGAGATCAGCGAATTCACTTCAGAAATAATTACCCTACCTTCAACTTTTAGACCTTTTATGTGATTACTTAAAACTGTACAGACAGGCATTTATTCACTTTTTATACTGTTCAAAGCCGTAACTATTTATTTTAGTCTTTCTTTTTTTCTATAAATTATACAGATCTGCCCAAAAACAAACCTAGGCTTTTTTAATTGGATATGCATAGAAAAACCTTATATATATAATTTGCAGCTGTAAATTTCTCATTCACATTCATAAATTTGTATCGCATGAATTAGGTTATTTAACTTTTTACTAAGCGGTAATATTATTGAGGAAGAGCGAAACTCTTCGATTTTAAGAAGAGTCAAGACATTAAAAAATAACTTAATAAAAACAAACATAAAATTGAAGGATTGCTTTTTATATTTGCTTCGGTTTATGTTGGGATGCTATATACTACTGTAAATTGTTTTAATATTTTTATTGTAAATATCGACATTTCCACTACAGCCGGGCACACAAGAAATATACATGCTAATTTTAAAATTCATCGGAAGGGAAAATTTTTTTGGCTTGAGATGATTTCAGTATTAGACGAATATCTGCCGCCTAGGGACATAAGGAAACATCTCCGCAGGCATTATGTGAAATAGGCTAAGAGAAGAGAGTGACTACATCTAAAAATTTAAATTTACAGATGCAAATCAGAATTAATTTTTGGATTTTTTTTTAATGCGGGACAAGGTTTTTCCCCAAGGAACTAGGGCTGGGTATTGGCGGCGCTTAAAGGGGTTCTGCAACACACCAAATACCATGGATTTTGTTCGGCCAGGTTCACTTATTAAGCACGTTATGTTTTTCCGTGAGTGCATACTTTTAGGCACTTGTTGTTTCCCATGAAATTTTAAAAATATGCTTTGGTGATGATAAAAATTTGTAAATATGTGGTATATATATGCACATTTAAGGACCACCTACTATCTTTCTCGCTACGGTGTTGAATGCTCTATGGAGTACTCTTTTCTTAGCATTTTAAGGTACTCACGTAATTGCCCCATGGAGTGTATGTGATTTGTGGGCTGATTCCTTAACATCAGTTCCCAATGCAACATTGGCTTGCGAAAACAGCAGTGGTGCATTGTCCTGATGCTTTTGTAATACATCGCGTAAATCATGACTTTCTTTAAAAAGGCCACATGCCTTTCATTTTGCAAAATATGCTCCCTAATTTAATTTAAAAAGTAATCATATTTAATACTACTAAATAACTTCTATAAAAATATGCGTACTTACACTTCAGCTTCGGCCTTTCTCATATATAGAGAGACTTATAAATCTTCCATTATGGGCATCCTACTGGCCTAACTCAATATCCTGGGTCCTTTCTGGCCCTAGTGTCCTTCCAGGCACAGTTACCCCTCACTAGGTAGCGGTTTATTGCGAAGTATCTTAGTGATCCCTGTACTGCTTACATGTTTTTCAAACGTTCTTCTTCTTTCTTTAAATGGCCACCTAACCTTGTGACCGATTTTGAACGTCCAATATATCTCGCCGTTGCGCCAATTGGAGACACCACGGAATCGCAAATCGGTCTTCCTCTTTCCCTGCCTTCACCGGGGTATCGATAAGAATAACTTCGGCGCTGGAGCAGCTGAAATATGTCGGCGTTGTATTTCTACGCTGACATTGTTGTTGGTTTTAATTGTGGATCCCAGGTGAACGAAGTCCTTTACTATATTGAACTGGTGCCAGCAGTGGCATAGGTGCCAAGGCGCGAATGCGCTGACTCTTTACCTGATGACAGCATGTGTTGCCCTCGTTCACCACCATATTTTCCGATTCTTTTTTTAGTTTGGAGTAAGCAGAGGTTGAGACGCGGTTATTAAGGCCGATAATGTCAATGTCGTCAGCATACGCTAACAGTTGTACGCTTTCATAAATATTCATGCCTATTACGGTATCCGACGGATGCTTTGCGGAGGGAGTGCGAATCGATTCGCGTGAAAACAGTTGCGGATTTAACCTTTAAAATTTAAAAAACGACATTGTCAAGATATTTTCTTCTATTTCTTGTGTTGAATAAGCTAGTAGATTTAAAGGAAATCGATAAAGTTGATTTTTTAAAGTTTTCTAACTCAGATCCGCAACTGATTTTTCGCGAATCGATCCGCACTCCCCGCGAATGGCATCCGTCGGATATGGTAATAGGCATGATTATTCCAGCGCGGTTAAGTTCTGCCGATGGTATTATTTTCTGCAACATCAGATTAAAGAAATCACCCTGATTGAAACCTCGTTTAGTTTCGAACGACTCGAAGAGGTTCTTCCCAATTTTGACTGAGCTGGTCATTTTGCAGAACCATATAAGTTTTGCGGGGAAGCCAAACTATAGGCAGCTCCTTTTCCTTAAAATCAACAAAGAGGTGACGCAGATATACTCTCCAAGTTTTCCAACGAGTTCCTACAAGCCAGCTCACTTGCACATGGGCCATCGTTGCAAAGGGGGCGCTGAAGGGGTCACCAGAGCGTAGAACAAATCGACCATCAGATTTGTAGTAACAATATGAAAAATCTGATGCATCCATCAGTAGCGACTTGTAGGGGAGGCTTCTAAAGGATTCATTTTTGCTAGAGCCGGGCCTTTTGCACAAAAAAATGCTCAATGTTGAGAGACCTTTGAAATCTTTTGAAGCAATAAAGTTATGGTAATATTATTCATATGGCGGCAGTCGTGGTGTGGTGGTATTGTTGCCGGCCTACCACACCGAAGCTCCAAGGTTCTATCAAAAGTGGTATGAAAAAGTTTTTTCAAAACGGGGTTGCCCCTCGGCAGTTGTTTGGCAAACTCTCCAAATGGATTCTGCCATGGAAGGCTTCTCAGCAAAAATTCATCTGATTTGTAGATGCCGCTCGGAGTCGGCAAAAACCATAGGTCCCGCTAATTTATAGGAAATTCAAAGCGCCACACAACAAATTGGAAGAGAAGCTCAGCTCAAAAATCTCTTAGGAGGTTGATGATATAACTGTTATATATCGCGCCAAATATGTATATACATACATATATGTATAATATTATCCAATTGCTAATACACTTCCAAAAATGTCAGTAGACGTATCAACAGTCTCATTTAGATCTCGGTATCAATAATCCTAAAGGGAAAAATACGAATTTCGTTTCAATGAAAAGTTATTAGCGAAAAACCAAAAATTTGCCCAGGTCCGATCCCATATATGTATGTACATACATATGTGCCAAGATCCATTGTATTTATATGCAAAACACCTTTCTGCATAGGTCTCCTATGCGATCCTAAGTATACATATCTGCGTCTACAACAACCACATGAAAATGACAAAAAAATTTAAACTTTGATTGCAAATAGGTATCTCTTGACAGAAATAAAATATCGGATATTATTGATACAGAGGTCAAAACGCATCTTTTTATGGATCTCCAGACATTTTTGGACGTGTTTTAACAGTTGACGTTGGATGGATAGTATTACCCTCACATTTTCGAGCAGCCCGGGCCATTGTAAAAGGAAAGTTTTACAAAGTTTAAGAAGATATCATAAAATGGTCTTTAAACAGAGAAAACTTTAGTACAAACTACTCTAAATTAAATTACCTGCAACAATAAATAGTTTTCACCAACTAAATTCTTATATTTACATAGTTATCATACATTTTTCAATAGGTAGTCGTACTTTTTTTTCAGTCCACATGAATGAGACCCTGCGTATTTCGCCTCTGAATTCGGAGCTCCCAGTCAGGTGAGCACAGCTGTTAGTCGAACAGCTGATTGATAACTTACTTGTAGAGCTTTACAACGGCCCGGGCAAAGAGGATAGGAGATTATTGTGGCGAATATTCCAAGCAAGTATGTACCATCCCTAACTTTATTATAGCAGTACAGTATTTATCTGCAAAAGTAATAGCATTGCTTTTAGACGCATCTAATGTAAGTAATGCATTAAAAAATGTAAGTAATGCAGTAAAAAAAAAAAAAAAAAAAATAATGCATATTCTGATACGCAATTTTAAACAGCAATCAAATTTTGCGGGAGAACGTTTTTTAGTTCAGAAATATATAAAAAATTGTAATGCAAAATGTTACTTACATCACGCCAGCTGTAATATTTTGTAAAATGGTTTAAAACAAACAGAATTATCGATATCTATCAAAATACCGATATTCCAAATATTTTTGGTATCACCAAAATTGCGGTTAGGGCGATGAATTTTTTCATACAAGTTTTCAATTATAATTATCAGAGCTTTATAAGCCTTTTTATTTTTTTATGAATAAGCGGGTACAACTATTTTTTAATAAATCATAATCTATATATATGTATAAAAGAAAGTGACTTATAACTCAGGAGCGCCTGCACCGATTGGATGATTGACAGCAATTTAGACTGTTCTCTGACCAGAATAGGCAATACCCAATAAATTTTTCTTTTTTCTTAGGGTCCTTTCCCGTGATGATGGCAGCTAGTGTTTTATAAAGTCAAATAAATTATATGCTGGCTACAACTGTGACATACCCATTTTACCGATAACTTTTTTATTTTGATATGAACTGTGCGTTGTGAACGGTAAAATCTTTTCTCTGCTTTCTTTGCACGAAAAACTTTGATTCTTCTTGTGGATTATGTATTTTTATTTGGTCTTTTAATTTTTTTTACATCAAGTCGAGAATATGATGTCATGTAAATGACCGCCGCCACAGTTGATTGTCATTTGAGCAATTTTTATGGTATTTTCCATCACTTTGGCCAAAACTTCCGGTGATAGGTCCTCACATTGTTGACGGATATTGTCTTAAAGAGCTGCAAGAGTCTGAGGCTTGTTGACATAAACCCGCGACTTCAAAAAGCCCCACAAAAAGAGGTCTGGAGCGGTCAAATCAGGCGATCTTGCTGGCCAGTGCAAATCGCCAAAACGGGAGATTAGGCGCCCGGGAAATGCATCATTCAGCATATCGGTTGTGGCACGTGCAGTGTGTGCTGTTGCACCGTCTCAATTCATCAAGTTGCGGCAAAAAGAACTCGTTGACCAGTAAGCGTTGGACGGCCAGGAAATCTGCGACGAAATTCACGTTGTGCCAAAGTCACCGACCGATTATTGGTCAAATAAATAGTCAGCAATATTCCGCGTTCTGGAGCAGTGTTCGTGATGTAAATAATTTGTACAAATTATCTTGTTTTGTGAGGGCTGTCTTCGGCTGTGCCGAAGTCTTTATACCTTTCATGAATATGCACAACTTTTCTAAGTGTCCGCTCCTTACTTACAATTACTTACAAACTCTCCAAAACTGTTAATTTAAAAATACATAGCCAAACCACATTTATCGGAGCAATCGGTAATATGGGAGCTATATGTTCAGCCCTATTCTGCATTTCGACTTGGATCGAAAATTTCTCCGTTTGGCAACTTTGGCATTCTGAGTTCCAATTCCGCTACGTTCAACTTCGAAACTTCCAATTCTGCTAATTCTGCACTTCGATCGTAGCTCCGTTTTTCTACGTTGGAATTTTGTTGGCGGATAAGTGCTTGTTTTTTATTTTGCAAACAATTTACGATTAATTTCCGCGATTTTTTGTTGAAATTCTTAAAATTTAAGTAAAACACGTATGTAAAAGTTGTAAAACGCTCGCTATATTTTGTTTTTGTGCTCTTGTGATGTTTTTTGATATGTTTGCAGGGTAATTGTTTTCTACCAGTGCCAAGTGCAAATATTTGTCCAAAAATGTAGGGAGGGGTATCAAAAGACGCGTTCCCGATGCCAGGAATGTGAATCCGCCTACGGAGATCTAATACTTTTGGACGCGCATTAGCATTGGCACCGGTTGTAAGCAATTACAAATTGGACTAGCATTCAAAACACCAATCTCACAATATTTCTACTGAAATTAAATCTAAGGTAATGGATTTGACTTTGCCATTACATATATCCAAACGTGTACCGGCGGCCACTCCACAGCGCCCACTCATACTCGGTAAACTTCTTTGTCAGTTCCGGGGCGGCCAATGTCTTCCTCCAGCGAAAAGTGCCACCTGCGGTCAGACTTAACCCTGACATGTCTAATGTTTTCTCGGCGTATGGTGTGGCCCCACGATGCAACGCCAACCATCTGTGTACCTGGTCGACAAAGCGCACTCTTCTAGCACTAACTCTATGGAAAATACCAGCTACCTACTGACGATGTGGTAACATCCACCAACAGTGTCCTCTTGCTTTTTGTTGGTCCTTCGTTGTCTGCTACAATCAGTCAATTGATCTATAAAATTTCACTCAATTTATTCAATAATGCTCAAACATATACAATTAAGTTTATAAATCATAATAAAGCTTTACTTTTATTTCAAAAGTAATAATTTGTGTAATTTAAATTGCTTTGTTATGTTTCAATTTCACACATTCCAAGGCAAACAGCTGACTTCGAAAAACTTATAGCTCTTCCTCTTTTTCTTTCGATCCAAGCGTAACTCAGAATGCATATTTACGATCCAAGCGGAGCGTAGAGCGGGAACGTAATTGTAATGTAGAATAGGGGTGGTTATGTAAGTCCGATCTGTATGATTTTTACTACACACATTACTCATATAATAAGTACCAAACCTGCAAAATTCTACGTTTCTAGCTTTCTATTTGCAAAATTTATAGCCAAAACCCATTTATCGAAACTATCGATTATGTGGGAGCTATATGTTATGCTGGTCCTCTCTAAAACTGAGGGACTAGTTTGCGTTCAAACAGACGGACGGACAGACGGACATGGCTAAATCAACTAAGCTCGTCGCCCTGATCATTTCGGTATACTTAATGGTGGGTCTATCTCTTCTTCTTCTCATACTTACAAACATCGGACCAAAGTTATAATACCAATTCATGCTCATGAAAGGTATAAAAACAAAAGCGGATTAGTTATTAACAAATATACATATATATATATATGTATATATATTAGGGATATCTCGACCGTGAGATTTCCTTTGTTTTCCATTTTTTAATAAAAATGCGCGAAAATCAAATTAAAATTATATTTTTTCACGGCTGGATTTTGTATGACATGCAACCGTGGATCAGCTGACAATGTTCACGAACATACATACAAAAATGGGACATTCCATCGTGACTCCTGGGACATTTGACTCCAGAGCTGAGTCAACTTTGCCTTGAAAAACTGACATCGGGACTTAAATTGATATGAAATATATTTATCGACGTGGATAAATATCCAATACAATTAATGCATTAAAATAATTGGCCAAATAACAAGTGCCTTTGTAACTACTAAGAAACTGAGTGTGACTCCTGGGACACCGAAAAATCCCTTTGTTGCATCTTTGTGAGCACGAATACGAATTTTAGTTCAACTATTCAACTTTCACCTACAATTGGTATATGGTCGAATATACATACTGCATAGTACCATATTCTATAAAAATATTTTATATATTCAAATTCAATAAAATATTTTTAAATATTTAAATTGTGACTCCTGGGACAAGTCTTTGTGGCTCCTGGGACAAGTGCGAAATATGTAATATACCAGATTATTGAAATCAGTTTTATTATTGTTTCAACCCCTTTTGACCACCTTATTCATAAATATCTCCCAGCAGAATTGAAACCAAGCCATAAATGAAATAAAATAAAGTGAAGGCAAAATAATATTAATATTTACTTAAAAATTCTGATTAAATATTTATTAAAAACAAGTCGAATTCAACATCTCTCGAAACAATTATTTAAAACTATATATTAAAAACTAAAAACAATGCAAAAAAAAAATTAATCTGAATAATACATGCGAGTTTAGACTCGTGTGACTCCTGGGACACATTTCAAAATAGTCTAGAAACCATAGTATGACCCTTTTAACTCAAAAAATGTATTTAGACGGTGAACAGCCTCTTTATACTTACTTTCAGAAATATCTGGTTTGGTAGGGTCATTCCTAAGGTTACCAGACCAATTTGTATGACTTTTCGTGTGACTCCTGGGACACCCTATATGACCCAATTTAATGAAGATATACACAAAAATTACATACCTTTTCTTATTTTATGTTATGCAATTATTTTAATTTTTCTCTGCTTTACTTGAATGACTAACAAATTTTTTTCTATAAATGAAAATATAGCTAATGCAGCAATGCAAACATGACCAAACTTTTTCCGCAAAGTTATAAGGACAAAAATTTTGGGTTTTTACATATTTTTCTATATTTCTGTTACCATATTAGGAAAATATACACATTTAGTTACAGATAACTGAATAAATAGGAATTATTAGTAGCATTTAAAATTTTATGTCGTTTTCCTCTTTTGGCTGGAATGTCGCAAATATCAATTATATTATTCAACTAAAAATTTGTTTCCGTTTGAAGTAAAAAACAGTTAGGTTTTGGTTAGTTTATGTCAAATGATGGCAATGCCGACGCAGAAGAAGAACTGGAACTACCTGTATATATTGCACACCTAGGTCATATATTTTGAGCTGGGCATACCATCGGATACAGATTAATATACACGGTTCTACAATAGCGCTGGAACCAATTTTCAATTTTTTTTTGCGCATGATATTGAAAACACAGTAAAATATTAAGAAAAATAGTTTTATTGTTTTTCAAAATATTCTCCATCCAAGTCAATACACTTCTGCATTCGCTCGAAAGAATTTTCAAGGACCACCTCTAAAACGAACTCTTTGAATGCTTCTACAGCTCCTTCGAGCGTTGAAAAACGCATTTTTTTTCTGATGTTCGGGAATAAAAAGAAATCATTAGGTGCTAAATCAGGGCTGTAAAGCGGATGACCCCTCAATTCGACCTTCTGAGTCCTTAAAAACTCTCGTGTGTGAATCGATACGTGAGAGCTCGCATTGTCTTGGTGAAGAATGATTTGTCTTCAGCGGTTGATTCCTCAATTCTTCAAAAACTTTTGGCAAACAAATGGTTGTGTACCACTCAGAATTGAACGTTTTAGGTTTATGTAGCGGAACAGTTGCAACATGACCAGACTTTCCGAAAAAAAAGGCGACCATTTGCTTTGAGGTGCTTCTTGCGCGAACAACTTTTGTTAGATTAGGCTCGTCTTGGAACACACATACAGTCGCCGCCTCATATGCATAAATCCAAGATTCGCCACCTGATAAGATGCCTTCAACATTTCTTTACACCAATCGACACGAGTCTTTTTTTGAGCAATTGTCAAATTATGCGGTATCCAAAGAGAACAAACCTTCTTTAATACCAAATGTTCATGCAATATTGAATGTATGCTGGTCTAACTACCTAATGCCCAAGGTTGCCTCTATCTCGAGATATGTCACATGACGATCTGCTATTATCAATTGACGCACAGCATCGACTGTTTCTGGCACAACGACCGTTTTTGGAGGACCTTCACGAAATTCATCCTGCAAAGATTGGCGTCCACGTTGGAACTCGTTGTACCATCGGTTCACAGTGGAAAAGTGTGGTAATTCATCACCAAAAGTTGAAGTAATTTGATTAATGCACTCTTGTCTCGATAATCCACGTCGAAAATCGTAGTAAATCATCGCACGAAAATGTTCACCAGTTAATTCCATTTTTTAAGGATATCAATTTTTAAACTCACTATTGCCCAATTTGTTGAGGAAGATTTAAATATACGACGCGTTTTAAAGCTGCTGAATTTCGATTTAGGCCAAAATTGGGTTTGTTGAGAGAGATTTAAATTTTTTACGACGCCGACTACGACACAGTAAAGTTTTAGTCTCCAATTTTTTAAATCGGAAAAATTTGCGATTTAAGCTTGTTACGCCGAGATTTATAAAATATTCGTGTTTTTGACAGACATCGAAATCAAAATTTTGAGTCAGAATAAAAATAAATTGATATAAATTTGGCCAGAATCATCTGCCAGTTAATAATTGGGTCAGTGATGATAATGACACAGACAGCGATAGTGAAGATGGTACCGTGGAAATGGTACCACGTCAGTCCTACACTTTCTTTTGACGTTTTAATACATATGAATTGGCTAACCGGTGATGAATTTTTCTCACGATTTCGGCTGACAAAAGGAACAGTCGCCCGTGTTCTTCAAATGATTGAGGAAAGTTTGCCCTATAACCCAGACCGGTAAATATTTCCGTATCTTTGGCGGACCGGCTCGCTTTTTTCCTTTTTCTTCCATATTTATTATGTAAAAATAATTTATTTTTGAAAAATGAGTCGTAAACTGACAATTCAGCACATGTAAGCGGCTTAAATCTATGTCGTAAAAGTAAAATTACAACGAGTAGTAAATATAATTATTTTTTCGAACAAACCGGAAAATTTAAGCTGCGTTATAAGTGGTGTCGTATTTTAAACTAAGATTTAACTAAAGCGAGTTCTAGACAATTTTACGACTCTGTGAACAAATTGGGCATATATGTAAATAAACTTAAATAAAACTCGTAAGTGAAAACGTTATATGCCAGTTTATGCCAAAAATATATTCAATTACACCTATCACAAGTAGTTTTCCGGAGGCGCAAAATATAAAAGGCCACCCTCGTATTAAGCATAGTTCCGCCACAATCTGGACTCAAAGCTGGGATGGCCTATTTTTAGACCCTCTTGCTCTTTTTAACACCATGATGTTTGCCTCCCTTTGTAGCCATAAAAAGAAAATACGTCCTTGTTCTGCTATCTGTCAAAGAGATGATGAAGACGATCCTCACCCCTGAGGGTTAGTGGTTTGGCATATGCCCGAGGTAGGCATACCGGACTAATATGCACAAAGGTAATGACGTGCTACTCAATGGTTAATATCCGGATATGATGCCTCTCACCTCCCATTACCCATCTTCCCTTTTCTTTGGATGTTCCACTGGTTATACCAAATCACAACCATGACAGTTAGGCAGTACCGCAAGCGGTCCCGGATCGTACCGGCTTCATATCCGGCCAAGGACTGCCATTCTACATCACTTCCCAAAACCTGTGTTTTTGTTGTTAAAAAAAAACATCTTTAGAGTCGACGGGATGAGCGTTAAGGAGTTATTAGAGCAAAAACAAATGCATGAGTATTCGAAAAGTATTCCATGTAGATATTTGAGCGCACTAAAATAAGTCAACTAAACCCCGATTAACCTTAACCTGAAAGCTGCCGCTAATCTGCAGTTTAATGGACAGATGCTCTTCGCTTATCTGTTAAGTAAACTGCTGGTTAGCGTAAACCGTTTGTTGAAAAAACGCCCATAACTCTCACCCAAGGGAAGTGGGAGTCAATAATTCTTGAAAATGGCTTACGTAACTTATGGCCGTCTTCCATGTACATGAATATTGCCAATTGTTAGGAATCCTTATTAATAGTAAAAGGTTTAATTATTTTATTTAAAATTAACTCGATACAGATTAATCAATAGAGTTTGTCAAAATAAATATGTACTTGTATATTCCACTTGACTTATGTATATTTCTAAAAACATTTGTTATTCCAGAGTTTCATCTCTCAAATCCATACAAATATGAGACATTAAATAAATATCCAGTCTCCGACTAGCTTTCAGCGTGAACGGTTGTTGATTTATTGTGTTCTCTATACGTTATACCCACACTAGTGCAAAAACAAATAAGTACATAGTTAACAGTTACCTCGTCGCTTTCATATATTTTTGTGAATTACACGTGGTTAGCTTATTAAGTGCTGGTGTAGAATTTATTGTCATGGGCGGATGGCCCTTATCCCTGGGGGATAACAGGTATGCCCCGTTGGCAACTGATCCCCCCTCTGAAAAAAAGCGAAAAAAATTTAGTGAATACCCTCTGCTACCTGATCCAGTTCAGTCTAGATCAAATCCAAAATACGTTGTGGTGTCCGCAACTGATGAAAAAAAACCCCTGTCGCAATTCTCGTGCTTCGCAGTAGAAAAGTCGCTACAAATCATAAGCAAAGATATTATCAGTATATCAGAGCTTAGAGATGGAAGCCTCCTACTCCTTGTGAAAAACAGAGATGCAGCCAAAAAATTCATAGCCGCCAAAAGATTGGCAGGCCTGTGCGACATCTAAATTTTGTGAAAGGCACAATATATGCCCCTTACCTTACCCACGTGCCAGATGACGAAATTGTCAAAAATTTGGAGCCGCAAGGCGTTGTATCTATATACAAATTTAAAAAAGCTGACGATAAGTCTAAAGACAGTGGCGTGGTACTACTAACCTTCGACCTTTACAAACTACCAGAGTCTATCGACGTCTCATGGCACAAAGTAAAAGTTAGGGAATACATCCCCAATCCCATGCGTTGCAGACAATGCCAATTATTAGGCCATACTTCCAAACACTGTAAAAATGATCCGATATGTGTAAACTGCAGTTTACCTATCCATGGAACAGATGCCTGCTCACGCACAAAGTGCGCAAACTGTGAGGAAGAGCACCCCTCCAACTCAAACAAATGTGCAAAGTTTATACAACAGAAGGAAATACTCACTATAAAAATTCGTCAAAAATGCACACTAAAACAGGCAAGGGCACAGTTCATTGCACAATTTCCACAAACCTCAGCTCCAACATCTTATGCCGGTGTATCAGCCGATGCTAATAAAAACACCCCAAAAAAATCAAACCCACAAACCTCTAACAAATCTATAAATCCAACTAACAAAACAGCTTCAGAGAAGACAGACAAGCTACCAATTTCTAGCACACCCTCCAAAGAAAGTACTGAATTCAATTTTGCCTTTAAGCCTAAAGCAACAGCAGCCCCTCAATTAACATTCGAAAACGAAAATACCACCACCACCGCCTCCTCCACCACAACCGCAACCGCAGCAACATTCAATTTAAATTACAATTACAGAGAAACTACATCAAACAGCACTTCAAATCTAAGCAAAATTACAGAAACCCCACAACCAATGTCCGAAGACGACAGCGCCACCGCCGCCGTCTCCTCAGACTCACTTTCAATATCAACAACCGCAAGCAACGAAGCTAGTAGGACTCAGTCAGTCCCATTTGTCTTCTCACCTATGAGCAAGATTACTCAACAACTTTTAGAACATAACGACTACTACTCAACTTTTCCGAGATCCCCGGACTCGGAAGTTGAGATGTCGTAACAACCCCTTTTTTTCTCCCTTTTTCCTTTTTTCCCCTTTAATCCAATTTTCCCTCTCTTTAGCCAAATGCACTTTGGCATACTGCAATGGAATATCAAAGGACTTTTTAATAATTCACACGAACTACAACTCTTAATCAAAGAACATTCACCTTCATTCATTGCGTTGCAAGAAACGCACTTACCGTTCAACAAATCAGCTAACATCTCAAATTCGTATACACACTATTTTCACAATTTACCACTCAACACCTCTGGCAAACAAGGGATTGCTGTCCTTGTCAAAAAAGGCATCCCACATAAATATATACCTGTCCAATCGGATATCTCCTCAATAGCCATTGAAATAGATTTAGGATTCAAATTTACTATAGTGTGTGTATACATCCCGCCGCAGCAAACCTTCAGTCTAAATGACTTGCGAAAAACAATTCCAACTTTCAACACCCATGTTATTATAACAGGCGACCTAAATGCATGGAGCCCCCTATGGGGCTCTGAAGTAGTAAATCATAGAGGGAGAATACTGGAAGATCTCATTCTTACAGAAAATCTTGTTGTCTTGAATGACAATGCACCTACCCATTTTTCCACACACCAAACTTTCACTCACGTAGATGTCACAATGTGTTCTGCCACAATTGCTCCCAAACTTACCTCGTCAACGTCAGATTGCCTACACGGCAGCGACCACTTCCCTGTCATTACAAAACTGATGACCCACAGTTCAAATCCAGGTCGCCCTAAACCTAAATTTAAAACGGATAATGCAGACTGGGCTAAATTTCAAACAGCAGCTTGTCAAGTTTTGGAGGATGTCCCAAAATCAAACAACGTCAACAAAGAAGCCGGTACAGCTGCCCATGTTGCAATACCGCAAACACACTCTAAGCTCCTTAAGAAGATCGTCCCATATTGGTCCAGTACCCTCTCCTCACTCAAAGATAATAAAGATAAAATGTGGTCTACGTACCGTAAAAACAGGTCAAAAACCAACCTGATAAATTATAAAAGAGCCAACGCATTATTCAAGCGTAATATGAAAGAAGCCAGACGCAAACGGCTCGAAGAGCTAACAGAGTCCATCAATCCCTCATCTAACCCTAAGAAAGTTTGGACAGACATCCGGATGCTTACGGGTTCAAATAAACCACACTTCACAAAGTTTATAGAAACAAGCAATGGGCCTATTTACACACCATATGAGATGGCCAACCATTTCGCAGCTGTATGGTCTGAGTACTCTAAGGACTCTAACTTTCATGAGGATTTTACTGCCCAAAAATATAATGTCGTCAACCGGACATACCAGACGCCAACCTCGCCCCTTGGTAAACAAATCGAATGTCCAATAACAGCATTTGAATATGATGTAACTATTTCCAAAATGTCTGGCAAAACACCTGGCAGAGATAGGATTTCCTATCCAATGCTTAAAAATATTCCGCCCCGGCTTAAAGAGAGGATTGTGGGACTCTATAACAATATTTTCGAGCAAGGCGTCATCCCACAAATGTGGAAACATGCAGTTGTAGTACCAATACCAAAGAACAAGGACTGTGTCACTGAGGTTTCCGGGTACAGACCAATTTCTCTCCTTGCTTGTCTAAGCAAGGTGCTAGAGCGAATCATTGCGAAGCGAATTATGTGGTTTGCACTTAGAAATAAGTGTATTAGCTCACATCAGACCGCTTTCAAAGAAAAACAGGGAACGATGGATGCTCTCCTTGCCTTTGACAATTTTGTCTCTAATGCCATCTCCACCAAAAACCATATTTTCACCCTCAGCCTAGATTTTGCAAAGGCCTACGATCGGATAGGTATCCACCTAGTCCTAAGACAACTCGCCAGATGGAGAGTTGGCCCTAGGATTTACAATTTCGTAAAGTCCTTCTTATTAAATAGAACATTTTCCGTAAAAATCAATAATAGCTACTCAACGATGCAAAAATTATATAATGGCATACCGCAGGGCTCCCCCCTATCGGTGGTCCTATTTATTGTAGCATTTGAGGAAATAATTCACATATTTACAAACTACAAAAGAATCTCCTATGTTATCTATGCGGATGATGTTCTTTTATTCACAAAATGCAAAGAACAGTCGATAGTGCAGAAGGACTTTAACGACATCCTTGTCGACATTTCCAACTGGTCGAAGTCTTCGGGTGCATCTCTATCGTACGAAAAATGTAAAGCGTTTCATATATGCAGAAAGCAGTCATGTCCACCTATAAGTTTAAACATAAATAATGTAAATATTGTTAATAGTCCTAATCTAAAATTTCTCGGAATTATCTTTGATAAAAAGCTTACATTTAAGGATCATTGTATATATCTAAAAAAATGTCTTACAGTACGTCTTAATATCATTAAGTACCTATCCTCGAAGCACTGTTTTGTACACACATCAACACTCCTGAACGTCACGAAAGCTCTCATCCTGTCAAAATTGGACTACGGACTAGCTATCTATGGACATTGCTCGAAGAATAATCTAAAATTAATAACACCACCTTACCACACAGCAGCTCGAAGAAGCATACGTGCCTTTACCACATCACCACTAAGATGTGTGTTGACTGAATCAGGTCTTCCGTCTATACATGAGAGAGTTAAGCACAGCACACAAAAACTTATTCCTAAGGTGCTATATGGCAACAACATCTTGATTTACAACTTGGCAGCAGCAGAATCCAAAAGAAAGAGGCAAATGAAACGTCCCTCCACGATAGCGAGGTGTGTGGAATGGGCTAAAAAGTTGGGCCTGAATACCACGCCCAAAAAGCCCACAAACAATCAACCACCACCTTGGCAAAGCTACAACGACTTTACTTGCACTGACCTGATCAGACACCGGAAAAGTGTAACCACACCGGTCGTGTACCAACAGTTCTTTAATGAAATAGCTACAAGCTTATCAAACGAAGGTTGGCTCTTCTTATACACGGATGCCTCAAGATCAAGTTCACTTACCGCTTTTGCGGTTGTCGATTCAGACCAAAATACATTAAGCGTGGGACATCTGCTCCCGTTTTGCTCAGTATATACAGGCGAAGCCCTAGCAATATTATCAGCGGTAGAATATGCAGCTGACACTGATCAAAAATTCATCATATGTTCAGATAGCCTATCCGCAATAAACATGCTAAATAATCCAAACAACAAGTGCGACCTTGCATTGTCAATCCGCTCAAAGTTAGTTGACAGCAGAGGAAAAATAAAAATTATGTGGGTCCCTGGGCACGTTGGCATCAAAGGCATTGAAGCGGCGGACCAAAGGGCAAAATCGGCAACAAACGAACCATTGTGCTCTTCACACGCGATGCTGACCCCAGACTTTCAACGATTAGTAAACAATCACCTGTGTGAAACCAAATTCCAGGAATGGCAAAACTACAATCATCACTATAAAAACTACAATTGGAAGGGCGAAAGTCCAGTTTTTCCACAAAAGGTTCCAGTCAACGACTTAAAAGCGTTTATACGTTTGCGTATTGGCCACACAACAATAACCCACAGCCATTTAGTGAAAGGAGAGGCACAGCCGCAATGTCCATTCTGTTCTTCAAGCGCATTGTCTGTAGTCCACCTCTTAGATGAATGCACGAGTCTCAGAGACATCCGCACTGAAGTTTTCGGAAACAAATCACCATCAAGTCATTGGCAGAAAATGGAAACAAAAAACGTACAAACAGTTGCAGAATTCCTAAAATTATCAAACATGAAAAAATTTATTTAAAAAACCGCCACTACATTCGGGATGGTAGCGGAGTCTGATAGCTATCGGATTTGGAGCTGGGTCCGGGAGGGAATGTACATATATTGGTGTCATACAATCTGGTTTTGTCTGTTTCATCTTCGAATCAGGAACCAATTCTCATTTGAACATGAAGTTGATATAGTCGGATTTCGTGACACCAATGTGGGGTTTTCTCTTTTCTTGGTTCCGGTTCTGATTCTGATGGCGGTCGGAATCTGCGACCACCCTGATTGTAAGCTCTTTAAATATAAGGTATTAAATACTAAATAGTTTTAAGGAGAGCCGAAGGTCTTGGTAACTAGTGCTCCTTTTATTGTAATCTGGTGATTTATCACCATTTTTCTATATAATAATAATAATAATAATAAATAAATATCAAAATTAGTTCGCAATCAGATTGGTTACCGCTACATTTGTTGACTTAAACTTAAAGTTTAGATTTGGAATTGGGAATATGTGAAGCGATTTAAAACTAGGAACGCAAATTCTCCATCACACCACCGCTTGTCTGTAGTCAATCTTCATTTAAAATTTTAGTCCTGTTTCAGATTAAGATACGCCTGATTTCCCATGTTAGTATTATTTTCCTCCTCGTCCTTCTGTTGAGTCCGCTGTAGCCAAAACATCAGTTATTGCACATACAGAGACACAACCAGAATGAACGAGAATAATCGAAAGATAAAAGAAATTAAAAGAAAAAAAGGGTTTAAACGATGTAGTAATCACAATAATTTATTATTAAAAAATTACAGTTTTATCGATAAAAATCCAGCAAAGAAATATTTGGAAGAAAATAAGCAATTATGTGGTGTAAGTGGCGTATGAAATATGACCACTCTATCTCGGCTGCTGGTTCTAAAACGCACTATTTTAGATTTCGGTTGAAGACGCTGTCAGCTAAAAATTGTTACAATATACTATAAGTGGAAGAACAAAAATACTTTCAACTAGGGTGATCCTCTACCTGTATTGAACTCTTATTTCGATTGCTGGAGTAGGTCGTTTACGAACCGGCAGATAAGATATAGTAACCTTCCACTCAGGCAATGATGGTATATGTAGTGCTTTGCAAAATTCACAAATGATGTTATTTTTTTGATCACCTTCGTACTCATGTAACCTTAACATATCCTAATTTGAGCTTAACGCCAGATTAAAATGAAGGGGGGCCTACAATAAAACTTCACCAAATGTCACTTAAACCGGAGTAGTAGCAATTCTCACGTCAACTTAAAGAAATGTGAACTAGTACAGGACATTTTTTGGGGTGTTCATTTTTCCTCCTTAAAAATCGTTGATTTCCCGCTGCAGAAAAACAAGCGTGTAATTGGATAGAATACTTCCCGGTACTGATATCGACTTTCCCCAGACGATTAACATAATGAAGAATCCATTTATTGTACTTAACATGTATTGAAGATGATTGACAATATGTTTAATGAGAAACGGTGGAGTTGCAAATCTTTACTAACATGGCAATGGAAAATTTACAATGAAGCCCCTTTTTTCTGACATGGTTATAACTACGGCTTGCCTTTGTTTTTCTTGGAGATCATTAACTTGCAAAAAAATTAAAATATAGGTGTTACAGTGCGATAAAATAGGAACTGTCTCGTAAAATGTGGCGTTTGTAGACCCGTGTAACTGCGATATCTATCTATAATATAATCAGTCAATGAAAAAAATAAAACAAAAATTTTTAGAAAATCAGTTTGGAAAATAAGTGGAAGTAAACTAGTTAATTCAACAATTTTTTCAATGTTTTCCAAACGAGTTTGTAACTAAAAAATGTCACAAACGTTTAAATGTATGTTTTCACAATTGTATGGCAGCTTTAGGGAACTAACTTAAGGTGAACTTTCGCAAGATGAACAGAAGCTCTCCTGAGTGCGAGACGAGTTTTACGGTTGCATTTCAACCACGGGAGAGCTCTAGTTTATAATAAATTATACATTTCCAGTAGTTCGTTTAGTAAGCCTGGGTGAACGACACCCTTAGCTAATTGAAACACTAGTAAAATAATAAAATTGAAAATTGTATAGATATATTCGAAACTTCTAACTTACATCAACATCAAAAAAATATGTATTATTCATCCTGAGGAATATAGCGTTGTAAAGAAAATAGTCCAACAATTATAAAACATCAGAGTCGAAAGTAAGACGACTGTTGCGAAGCTGTACTGCTTATCCATTACTCCCCTTCCGCTTCAGGATCTGGACGGCTTAAAATTTCCTGACAAAGAGCAATATAGTCCTGTAAAATTCCAGAAAATTTTTTACACATTTTATTGAAAAAAGGTGTATCTATATAAAAAATTTGTTTAATTTATGTATGGAAAACATTCGACTTACATGAGGAGATCAGACAACATTGGGTTGAACACAGTTTTGAAAATCGTTTTCGAAATATATCACACCTCCATAAGTACATAAGATTTAATACAACATATAGATTTGTAAAACAGTAGCGGCTAACATCTAGAGTATGTATATGAAACGACTTACATACATATATGTAAATCGTTTTAATTATTTTGAACGCTGAATCATGCGAGTACTAGCTACATACAATGAAGAAAGCAAGCACAATACAGCTGGGACATAACGGTTAAGAATGACCACTATCAAGATTTATATTTTTTATGAATGAATACCGTAAAAATTACAAATATTAGTATAAATAAAAAGCAAACTGAAATAATTTCAAGAATGGTAATTTATAGAACTGCAATAAAAATCTCAAGTATACAGGCACCCTTATTTTACGATGTTCCCTGGATTTGGAAAAATATTTTAAATAAACTGTTGGTGAAAACTTGCAAAACACTCAGGCAATTGACAAGGTTTATTATAGTCTTTATTTGTATATTTTTAATACAGCTCTTGCGAGATTTCACAACACTATGAAATAAGGCCAAAATGGTGAAATTTTAATAGATAATTTTCATAATCTTCGACAAAAAAATTCTAAAAGTTCAGGGAAAATGTTGAAGTATGTACTTCCTACTTATACATTATCAAGGCGAATTTATACCCGGTGATATCACACCGAGTTCGTCGCTGTATACACACACGAACTTCATGTGTTTTGTTTTGTGTTTCAAAAACGTCCCATTTAAAAACTTGATTACAAATTTCATATCTTAGCTGAAAATATATGAAGTTTTCCTTCAGATAGGGCGTTTTTGAAACTCACTTTGAGATAGGGCGTTCTGCAAACAAATTTTGAGATAGCACGTTATTTTTTTACAAATATTTTAAAATAGCATGATCTTCCACTCAGTTGAGTTAACTACAGATTAACCAGTCAATATTGGTGAATTAAATCTAGTTAGAAATCATGCCTAGTGTGCATTGGGCAGCTATAAATATTTACCAAAAAAGTTGTGAAGTGTGTCTAAGCTTTATAGAAGGAGAACAGCATATTAAATTTATTATTTTTGTTTATGTTGCCACCAAAACCTTCTAACGGCTAACGGAAGTCCGAGAAACCTAGCGGCTTCAAAAGGGGTGGAGCATAATACATAGATTGGTGTTAGCAGTGTTGGCTCAGTGGAGCGGATGAATATATTGTTTGTATTAAGACGAATATATAGCAAAACGAACTCAGCCATCGTGGGCTTGATTCGCCGTACACCGGGATTTCAAAGTGAAACAGAATATGAAGTGAGGATTTTCTTTTGATGGCATTTGTATGAACCCCATAAGTACTACAGAACGGGAAGAACAAGCAATCAGCTGATTGTATGCCATCACCTGGTATATATGTAATTCGCCTTGCATAAGAACACACACTGTTTGTTTTCATCGAAGAAAGTACATATGTACGTGAATTTCGGAGTGAAAATTTAATTAACTAACTGTTAAAATAGTGTAATTTATGTAGAAATAGACATTAATTTGCATGGTGATCGTGTGAAGTGCTGGATATTGCACAAAGTATGAAACCGCAAGCACTGCTAATGTAAGCAAACCTTTGAGGATTTTCTTTTGATGACATTTGTATGTACCCCATAAGTACTACAGAACGGGAAGAACGAGCAATCAGCTGTTTGTATGCCATCACCTCGTATATAATTCGCCTTGTTCGTGTGTGTATACAGCGACGAATTCGCTGTGATATCACCAGGTATATAATTCGCCTTGGTTTGTATCGTGGGGAGACATGCCACATGCCAGGCAGACATTTGGTACGTCACGGTTCAGTCTGGATAGGTAAGAGTTTAAAATGTTACAATATCCATGGCGAAGTTGTGTCAGCATAGCTCTTGTCTGCATGACTCTAGTCTTCCTCGGAAAGACACGTTCTTCCTCAACGAGAACAGGTGGTTGTGTATCTGTAACGTGATTCACAGGCCGATATCTGAGGGATCTATCTACCGACTCAGTGTGGAGGTCATTTCGGGCCCGCCTGTGGTTACTCAGATCAAACGGCAAGGATATATGATGCCGGAGATGTTTCCTTATGTCTCTGGCGGGCGGAGCTTCATTCGGATTTGGATGACTCAGAAGCAGGCGCGTATCCAGGGGGGTCCAAATTTTTTTTCAAAAGAAAACGGTTTGACTTGAAAATTCAAATGACTTAGATAAAAGTTATTTTTCTTTGACCTCAGATAACTATTGATTGAGCCGAAGTTTTGCACTTCGAAATATTATGGAAAACGCCTTAAAAATTTTGTATGGAAGATGGTTACCCCTCAGGGAATTTTTATAGGTAGGTACATAAAGCTTCGAAGAGGAACTCAAAAAAACCGAAAGAAATAACCCAAATAGCGCTTAGGTGTATACAAGGCAAATTAAACAAGGTAGAATTGACAAATGAAATATTTTGTTTTTGTAGGAATTCTTACTTCAAAAAAGTATAAACCAACTTATTTACCCTCACTGGCCCACGTTCAATATTTGGGCCCCATACAATTTTCTTCATAAAAAGTTAAACCGCATTTGCAAAAGTCAAAAAATTATTAATATACATAGTTATTTGCAAACTATATAATAAGCCCACTTTTGCCACCAAGTGCTACTTTTGAGTCTACCTCTTTAAAGACCTTGATCGCAAACAACAAGCTTGCATATAGTTATTAATATAGCAACGATTTTGGTTTACGACTATCATCAAGTTATAAAAAATCTTTGGAGGAGAACCAAAGACACCTTTCGGTTCAAATGAAAATCGGTCTCCGAGAATAAATATTGTTATCATTTTGAAAAATATTTGCCAAAATCCGAAGAACTAAACGAGGGCGTTTTCTATAGTTTTTGTGTGGCTTACATCTTGAGTTGCCGACTATTGTCCACGATTTAAAAAAATAACGCGGTCCTGTCTTCTTGGTACACAAATAGCAAACTGATAAAAATTAGAAATTTTTAAATCGAACAGGTTAACATTTTTTTTCAGTTGGCGTTAAAACTCCTACAGAAAAGAGAGAGCTGTCAAGTTCGCTACTACTTTGCTTAATATACAGGGTGGCGCAAAAGTAATCTAGCGATGTTTTTTGGCTGTAATTAAAAAAAAAAATGAAAAACTTTGATTCTTCTTGTGGATTATTTTTATTTGGTCTTTTAATTTTTTTTACATCAAGTCGAGAATATGATGTCATGTAAATGGCCGCCGCCACAGTTGATTGTCATTTGAGCCCTTTTTATGGCATTTTCCATCACTTTGGCCGCGATAGGTCCTCACATTCTTGACGGATATTGTCTTTAAGAGCTGCAAGAGTCTGAGGCCTGTTGACATAGACCCGCGACTTCAAAAAGCCCCACAAAAAGAAGTCTGGAGCTGTCAAATCAGGCGATCTTGTTGGCCAGTGCAAATCGCCAAAACGGGAGATTAGGCACCCGGGAAATGCATCCTTCAGCATATCGGTTGGGGCACGTGCAGTGTGTGCTGTTGCACCGTCTTGTTGGAACCACATGTTTTCCAATCCCAATTCATCAATTTGCGGCAAAAAGAACTCGTTGATCATTGCTCTGTAGCGCTCACCATTCACAGTAACCGTTTGGTCCGCGACCGAAGGTCCGATGACTCCTCCAGCGAAAACAGCACACCACACCGGATTTTCAGTGCCCCAGAAGCGAGAATTTTGCTTATTTACGTACGCACTAAGATGGAAATGGGCCTCATCACTCATGATTATTTTTGATGAAAAATCATCTTCCTCTTCAAGTCAGCAATATTCCGCGTTCTGGAGCAGTGTAGCGTAACATTGTTTATTAAGGTGTATTTTGCATGTGTTTACTACACAAATGTCAAAACAGAATTGATTTTAGGGGCCAATCGCAAAATTTTTAGCATTTTCTGATAGGAAGATTACTTTTGCGCCACCTTGTAGTTTGGGTGTATAGATACATACATTTCGCACATACTGCATTTATCAATATTAAAACAACAAGGATTGTATGAGTATACGAAGGGACAATTTTCCCACATGTAATGGAACTGTATTTTACTTGGTTTAACTTGCATTAAATTACTTTTTTTCTGTATAATATAGTCACAATATGTGATAGATAGATATTTAGTAGATATTATCAACTTTTGTTCCTACCCACATTGTTTTGTTTTGGAGTTTGGTCGTTTTTTGGGAACACTGTTGATCTCGAAATTAACCATTATGTGGTAACCATGAATTTGAGCTAACGTTTTTCAAAAGGCTGCCTACAGACTGTGCTGCCAGTTTGACAGATTTATCCCTTTTTTCGGGATTTTCGATTTATTATTTACCAGTTGATTTGGCCAAATCTTGTACTAACTTATTTTTTATGTAGATATTATAACATTTATTAAATATGTTCTCAAAGCTGTTAAAAGTTAATAAATACAAAAAATATGAAATATTGTGTTTACTTGGCGAATACACACAAATATCCAATGACCTCTCAAAAATTATCCAAGCCATTTAAGAAATTACAGTTTTTTCTGTCTAAAACCGGTTAAAATCTGTTGATAATTACAAAAGTTACAGGCATTTAGGGCCTCATTATGTATGGCGAACGATAGCTCACAATATCGCCTAGCCATCGCTTTATCCGTCATTTTCGTTCGCTCCATAGAACATCTAAGGCGCCAAAGTTGACCAACCTCGAAAAAAGACGAAAAAATCCGTCTGTCCACTAATTTAAATGACAAAATAAAAATTAATTTGAAGTATTATACCAGACATATGTATACCGGGTTTTTGCTTAACCCCCACCCTCTTGTACCCTGTACCGGTTCGACAAACTTAATATCATTTCATGAGCTGAAAATTCTTTTTTTTTATTTGCTGACAGACAAAAAAATTGTACTAACTTGCACATTCCAGGATGCAAAAGAACCCACCCCTTGAATACGCGCCTGCTCAGAAGGAACTGCCAATAGTCAATAACCGGTCGGAAAATAGCCTTACATGTAGCGAGCAATGTTTCTTTAGCTTTTCTCAAAGTTTTTCAGGTGGTTGACAATAGGTAGAGGTACTCCATCTCCGTGTACATTCGAACCTATCTGCGCAGTCCACATAGTGAACAGAGTCGCTGTTGATTTAGTCGGAGATAGCGCCAGATTTCGCTCGGTGTAGAAACTGGAAGGGTCTCGGAGGTAACTATTCAGTCTAGTACAAAGTTCGTCAATGGAAGGACCTTTGTCCGCAGTCATTATAGTGAATTAATGGATACTCCCTCTGATGGTGGAGGAGACTCGAAATATATGTAGAAATAAAGCAGAAGGGGGGAAATAACACCATGTAATGGCGTTCAAAACGGATGTTGTGCTATGATGTTTATGGAAGCCATGTTGATAATCAGCCAATTGCAGATTGCAGTATAGTATGGGAGCAGAATGGCCTCTACCAACTTCCTAGGGTCGACGTCAGGGAAAAATAGATTAACATAAAAAGATATACCAATGATTCAGGAAACTATTGGTTTGGACTTTTTGAAGGAGTAAGAAACTAGTTGGGATCAGTTATATATAGCCCACTGTAGACGAAAAGGATTATTCGCAGGCCATTCTCTTTAGAAGTTAATCGACAAACATTTTAATTGGTATGTAACTAAAGTTTGACGTCCCACCAATAATCCATTACACTGTTTTCTATAAAATTGGTTAAACCAGCAAATGTTAAATCACAAAATGTCTTCCTCGAGAGTACAATATGTGACATATGTAATGTTAGAAACACTACCATTTTGACATTTTCTTTCTAGAAAATTTAGTTCCCTCGATGCTGAGATGCTTCCACTCATCTTAAAAAAATTATCGATCGATTCCAGGATGCAAAAGAACCCAAGCTTTTACTAAAGCATCTAAGAACATAACTTGGTATACAACCTCCTTGGGAGTGTCATCAAAATTTCACCTCGTTAATTAACTTTGTAAATGTCATATACATACTAGGCATGGGACTATTCGAATAAAAATTATTCGAATAAACAAAACTTTTATTCGGCGGGTACAAAAAATTCGAATAGTATTTATTCGAATTTTTTTATTCGTTTATTCGAATATTATTATTCGTTTATTCGAATATTATTATTCGTTATAGTACTATTCGAATATTTTTGTTAATAGATTTTTAAAACGATATTCGTTGTTTTCTTTGCTTGTACCTATGAGCGCGCATTTATGTTTTGTATGTTTTGCATGTATATGTGTATGTTTGCGTGTACAAATGTGTGCCCAAGCGGTTACAATTTTCTTGCATTATTCGAATAGTGGTAACGAATAGTTGTATTTATTCGGTTAATGGTGGTTGAATAGTTTTTGGCTTATTATCTCAATAATTAAATAGCTATTTGTGCAGTGTTGTGGTAATAATAAAATACAATTATTGGTAATAATTGAAGCTGTAAATAGGCATTTACTATAAAGTTACTATACATAAATATGTATTTGTACATTTATATGTTTATTGCAGTTACATTTGCTTGGTAAGTTTTGTGCTAGGGCTTCAAGCAAGAGATGCCAGGGCCGAAATTCATTATGTATACTGTTTATTATGATAACAAAAGGACGGGTTTGTGATGATTTTTCATGTTCACATGTGTAAATAGTTTAATTTGCGTAAAGTAACATACACAAAATTTTTGTTAAATACTCATATAAATGTACATACATATGTACATATGTAAGTATGTAGGTATGGTCATGGAAATTTGCGAACTCTTTGTATTGAATGGGCTGGTTAAGGATGATCATTATTAGTTAGATTTTTTATTGTGTTTCATCAAATGAAGAATTGCATAAAGCGCGACTATTTGTTTTAAATTTGGGTGTCTAAACTCGTTAACTAAATGAACACAAAGGACCTACTTGCATGAGGGATTGCGAATTCACGCGGCAGTTGCAGGTAGCTATTTTCTTCTGTTGTTTTCCCTTGAAAGCCTTTCATATATTTTAAACAATGATTAGGTATACTAAATACGTTTGAAAAAATTTAAGTTTCCGCATAACATGTGCTAAGATGCAAAATTTATGTGCATATACAAAAAGTGTTCAATGGAAGTACCTTAAATAAGAACAAGGACTGTTTTTTTTGCTAATTAAATTTAGGATATTTATTACTCTTATTTGCCTATTTACAGCTTCAATTACATATTACCAATAATTGTATTTTATTATTCCCACAACACTGCACAAATAGCTATTTAATTATTGAGATAATAAGCCAAAAACTATTCAACCACCATTAACCGAATAAATACAACTATTCGTTACCACTATTCGAATAAAGAAAGAAATATTGTTACTGCTTGGGCACACATTTGTACACGCAAACATACAAAACATAAATGCACGCTCATAGGTACAAGCAAAGAAAACAGCGAATATCGTTTTAAAAATCTATTAACAAAAATATTCGAATATGTAGTACTATTCCTAGGTCCTTTGTGTTCATTTAGTTAACGAGTTTAGACACCCAAATTTAAAACAAATAGTCTCGCTTTATGCAATTCTTCAGTTGATGAAACACAATAAAAAATCTACCTAATAATGATCATCCTTAACCAGCCCATTCAATACAAAGAGTTCGCAAATTTCCATGACCATACCTACATACTTACATACATATGTATGTAAGTACATTTATATGAGTATTTAACAAAAATTAGGAAGCAGGTAGTATTATTTTGTGTATGTTACTTTACGCAAATTAAACTATTTACACATGTGAACATGAAAAATCATCACAAACCCGTCCTTTTGTTATCATAATAAACAGTATACATAATGAATTTCGGCCCTGGCATCTCTTGCTTGAAGCCCTAGCATAAAACTTACCAAGCAAATGTAACTGCAATAAACATATAAATGTACAAATACATATTTATTGTATAGTAACTTTATAGTAAATGCCTATTTACAGCTTCAATTATTACCAATAATTGTATTTTATTATTACCACAACACTGCACAAATAGCTATTTAATTATTGAGATAATAAGCCAAAAACTATTCAACCACCATTAACCGAATAAATACAACTATTCGTTACCACTATTCGAATAATGCAAGAAAATTGTAACCGCTTGGGCACACATTTGTACACGCAAACATACACACATACATCCAAAACATACAAAACATAAATGCACGCCCTTAGGTACAAGCAAAGAAAACAGAGAATATCGTTTTAAAAATCTATTAACAAAAATATTCGAATAGTACTATAACGAATAATAATATTCGAATAAACGAATAATAATATTCGAATAAACGAATAAAAAATTCGAATAAATACTATTCGAATTTTTTGCAACGAATATTTTTATTCGTTTATTCGAATAGTGTTTATTCGAATATTATTCGAAAAAAATCCCACTCCTAATACATACATATGTATTTAATACTTCTATATTGGTAGTAATGTGTTTTCTCAATGTGTAACAATTGCGAAATCAATTCGCTAGTAACGCAATCCAGTAGCGTATTCCATTTATACATAGTATTTAAACAAGATTTAAAACTGTTTGGGAAAATAATATGTATATCAGGGGCGGATTCACGGAGAGGAGTTTCGAGTCGGAAAAGTTATATTTTCAGTCATTTCCCATAAGAGTTTCGGAACTTGACAAGTACCCTTAAGAATTAAAAAAAAATTTTGTGATTGAAAAGTTAAATTATGCAGGGCTGCACAACGATATAAACGAAAAAATTTCGTTTTGTTAATTATCAAAAAAAAGTATCAAAAATATATTTCATTTTGATAAATATAAAAAAAAAAAAAAATGTTGATTATCAAAATCAAAAAATATCAAAAAAAGAAGTTTTTCGTTGAATATCAAATCAAAAAATAACAAAAAAATTTTTTTCGTTATCGTTTATTCATTTTGCAAATTAAGCTGGGTCGGAAATCCACGTTATTTGAATTTATTTGTCAAGTACAAAAATTAATAAATCAAGGAACACAACAAAAAAACAAAGTTACTAAGTACCAAATGGGCGCATCTACATTAGGCTCCATCGAAAAGTCATGTTTTTAATTTTTTTTTTTCAACCACCTCTTCGGCTTTTGGTGGATTCTGTTCTGAGAGCGCAAGAAATGGTTTTCATGCTTTAGCAACAAATGGCTTTTTTTTGTGGTCTTTTGCAATTACAAAATTAAAGCACGACCGCACTGATTTCCTCTTTCTTTTGCGACCCATCTTAACCAATATTATTTTGAAATATTCAAATATTTTTTGTGAATTGTTTTTATAAAAACCGAAACGAAATTTATTTTGATAATTATTTTTTGATTTTCAACGCAACGATATATTTTTTGTTGAGCTTGTAACGTTATTATTATAGAAAAACAAAACGAAATAAAAAGTTTTTTTCGTTTATTAATAAAAATAACGTTATTTTTCAGCCCTGAAATTATGTCGATTATATTATTTTATGTTTTCAAAATGTGTGTGTGAATTTAAAATAATTTAAATTGTGTTAGAAAATCCATTCATCCGTTCATTAATTGTTTTTAAATTTATAAGGTTTTTGGGAAAATTCTTTCAGGGTTTCGTCAACAGTCAAATCAATCCATATTCATATTCGAAAAAGGCAGGGACCCCCGATAATGATTATGTATTTTGATATTTTTAATGAAAAAAATCAAGGCTTCCAGGTATCGGAGAACAGTTTAAAGTATATGTAGGAATGTGCATGTCTCGTCATGCTCTACGGAAATCGGCATTGATTAAAAAAAAATGTTATCGAAGCCTATATAAATTACATCTAATCACTAATTTTTAGTTTTATTTTTTTCATCGAAAATAAAACTCATGTTTGTTAATATGTTTCATTTATTGAGTACATACAGGGTGGCGCAAACGTAATCTTCCGATGTTTTTTGGCTGTAATTCAAAAACAAAATGAAAAACTTTGATTCTTCTTGTGGATTATTTTTATTTGGTCTTTTAATTTTTTTTACATCAAGTCGAGAATATGATGTCATGTAAATGGCCCCGCCACAGTTGATTGTCATTTGAGCCCTTTTTATGGCATTTTCCATCACTTTGGGCAAAACTTCCGGCGATAGGTCCTCAAATTCTTGACGGATATTGTCTTTAAGAGTTGCAAGAGTCTGAGGCTTGTTGACATAAACCCGCGACTTCAAAAAGCCCCACAAAAAGAAGTCTGGAGCTGTCAAATCAGGCGATCTTGTTGGCCAGTGCAAATCGCCAAAACGGGAGATTAGGCACCCGGGAAATGCATCCTTCAGCATATCGGTTGGGGCACGTGCAGTGTGTGCTGTTGCACCGTCTTGTTGGAACCACATGTTTTTCAATCGCAATTCGTCAAGTTGCGGCAAAAAGAACTCGTTGACCAGTAGGCGTTGGACGGCCAGGAAATCTGCGACGAAATTCACGTTGTGCCAAAGTCACCGACCGATTATTGGTCAAATAAATAGTCAGCAATATTCCACGTTCTGGAGCAGTGTAGCGGAACATTGTTTATTAACGTGTATTTTGCATGTGTTTACTACACAAATGTCAAAACAGAATTGATTTTAGGGCGCAATCGCAAAATTTATAGCATTTTCTGATAGGAAGATTACTTTTGCGCCACCTTGTACATGTGTGTTGACGGGATTATAGCGGGATTGAGGAATAAAATATCGCTCAAGGAATAAGTTTTATTTGCGACTAAAAAAATAAAACTCTAAAAATACGATTATTTTTGATAAAAAAAAAAACTTGAAGATAACTATTATTGTTGATTTTCATTTAAAAAAAATCAGAAAATAATAATTAATTAGCGATTTTTATAATAAAACTCATAACAGTTACGGTCCCTGGAAAAATGTAGACCATGTCGACGCCCTTGTCCCATTATGTTTCTCAAATAGTTATTGATTATTCTCAAGTTTGAAAATGATCCCTGTAGAAAATGGCAATACCGCCAAACCCCCTAAATAACGTATTTACAGTTTTTAAAGCGTTTACAATTAATTACCTAAAAAACCGAAAATTACAGGGTCTTGGAGATTTTGATTTTAAGAAAACTTACCGACAACGCATTGAGCCATATTTTGACTTAAGAGACTAAATGATTTTCTGAAAATTCCATTGATTTCTGTGCATTTGGCTTCAAAGCTTTGAACAATTCATTTGTGCTTTTCGAAGCGACTTTGAAGGTGACAAATGTAATCCTAAAGTAATCCTCAATTCCTAGAGGTCCAATATTGGAGCAGTTTTTTGACGATTGCATAAACGTGGCTTTTCCATTTCACGGTCGTACTTGGAACACGGCTTAACAACCTTCTTCTGGAATTTATTCAAAGCATCATCTGTCAACTATGTAACTTCCCCCAGGTCTTATTTTTTTAATCACAATTCTTAACTCAAAGGCAGAACAATTGAATTAATGGATTCCCTTATGTGACATGAGATTTAATATTTTTTAGTAAAAATTTTAGAAGCAAAATCAATGGGTTTGATTTTGTCAGTTGCAAAAGCAACAATATGAGACAGTATAGGGTATAAGTAATAAGCATTCCGTCATTTTTTAACCTATTTACATACATGATACCTTGAATTTGATATATTTGTGTGAATGGCTCTTTGTGACTATAGGAAGACTCATACCGAGCTAAGGTATATTGCCCAGGGACTTTTTTATTTACATTAACTCAGCTGTGTAATATACGTCCCTATTCTGTTAGAGCATACGCAAAATAACCTGGACTTAGTTCCTTTTCTTATTTATATGAATATTTAGCTTGCGTATAATATCAAAGTATCATTAAAACTGAAATTGTATTTTATAGCGCTTTAGTGAACAATTTTTATATTTTTGAAGCTCCCGACACGCTCAAAAATAATACATAAGGTTTACGAATGGTATTAGCTCTTACTGCCAATATAGAAGTATTAAATATATAGTAAATATATAGTAAATACAATACGTGACAAATGGTTTTAAATTTGTAAACGTATAAAAAGCCCAAGAGCACAGTTAAATAGTAATATCTTTGATCACTTACTTAATCTACGCTTAACTGTTCAAACGATTTTAGCTGAGCTTCATGTTGGTATATTGTAAATATTTACATATTTCTAAAACATAGGCCAGGTTTCACCAGCTCGACTTAACTTAGTTAAGTCACGATTTTCACTTTTTCAGTTTCACCATCTAACTTAACTAAGTCATAAGTTAGTCAGCATGCCAGCTGACTTATCCTCGACTAAGTCAGTGTTGCTGGCATTCGAAACCCATACGTCAGAAATGTTACTAAGTTGCTTTGTGCACCGTCCCAGTTGGAAACTGCCATGCATGACTTTAACGAGGTAAGCGTAGATGCACGTAACGCTTGTTTGGAAGCATGCAACCATTACGAAACCATCGTTTTCAATTAAGCACTATTTTACCACCTTCCAATCAAAGGGATATGCAGCCTGCGATCTATATATTCCTTGGTGCATTTCTATGCATTACCATTTCTCAATGGGTACTGGTATGAAAAAATACTACTATGTATAAAACACCAACAACCCGGTCATTTGTGGTCAAAACTATTTAAGTTGCTAAGTTGGTGAAACCCAAAATTAAGTTAGTCGCGAATCTGGGCTAACTTAAGCCGCGACTTAGTTGTAGTCTTAGTCACGTTGGTGAAACCGGGCCATAGTCTTGTCATATGGATTTTATGATAGTAAATATATAAAAAGTTCCTTCTATATCTTTTTTTTTTCAAGAACTAATGTCTAGTAATGCTAGGTTAAATACATAAGCCTAAAGTAAATTTTTCTTGTTAGAAAGAGCCTGTATATGAAACCATTACCTTCAAAAATTAAAATTTATTCTTCAATCGAAAGTAATTAAGAGTATGCAAACTGTTGTGGAACAGCGAATGCTTTTATTCCATTCCTACCAGAGGAGTTGTACTTAGTACGTACATATATAACAAATTAAAAACAAACACATACAACATAATAGAAAAGCGTCACAGGTTTGTATTGAATTTCGTTATTTTTATAATAGTTTTTCTTTTTTAAAAGGGGGGAAGATTATATAATGTGAAAGATGACAGGATGACTGTTGGATATTTCCTTCCGTGATGTGACATTGCAAAAATTCAACATACATACATATGTATCTTAGGACATGTAGGGTAACAGATATACTTTATATGCTAAGTTATGAATTTGTAATATGTATGTATTTTTGTTCATGATAATAATGGTATAGCTTAAGGCTGACAGTTTTCGAATTAAATTGTTTATATTAATCACGAGGTTGATGTGAAGTTCTTTTCTATTTGTGCTGATCTATGGATTTCTTGTGTGTGTGTAAGTTTAGCTGTCCATTGTATTTATGTAAACAAAACGAATTTCCTTCTGTATTTTCTTTTCCGTTATTAATTCTACATTTTTAAGTTTGCTTGAGTTGTTTGTGGTTTATAATTCTTAATTTTTATTAATTTTTCTGTTTTTTTTTTTTAATGTAAAAGTTTGATTTATAAAATTTATGTTCAATGCAATAATTATGAGGAAATTAAAAATAAAAGAAAACAGGAAAAACGATAATTAATTAAGTTGTTGAAGAAAGGAAGTTTCATTTTAAATTTACCGCTCGTAATGGCATTTTAAAGTTGGCTGCTGCCTGTAGTTGGATTTGATAAGCTAAGCTATGAATTTTGAAGCCATAAAGTCTGTAAATAAATGAAAAAAAAATTGTTAGAAAATTTATTAAAACATACGTATGTGTGCGATGAATTTTTGCTAAGCAGCTTCTTGATCCAGAAATGCACTCGGAGCCATACTGACCGCTGCCGAGGGACGACCAGGTTCTTGAAAAAACTTTTTTCAAAAATCTTTGTTTGTCCGGTCACAAGAACCTGGGCCGCGTATTCAGTTTATATATATTTGCCATGAATTTAGGTACTTAAATTTTCTTTAGCCCAAGTTATGTAATACAAGTTCTATGTCAAAAAACCTTGGAGTATCGGAGTACTCCAACACTTATCGTCATTCATATAAAAAGGTGGTCCAATTTATAAGGCCATGTCTGATGATTGGATCACCTAATCCATGTCGGAGCACCCTGCTGAATAGTCTATGAAGCACTTACTATATACGTGAGAGTACTTTGAAAATGCCGAAAGATTATTCTATAGAGTACTCTGCAGTAAAGCGAGAGAGGGACTAGGTGTTCTTTTTGAGGACCACGTACCCCCTCTCTCGCGTTGCTGTTGAATACTCCATAGAGTAGTCCAATGGGAGTATTGGGAGTACTCTGATGTAGATGGTCTATAGAGTATTAAAAAGCAAAGAAATGGAGTACTCCGAGTTGGATTAGGTGATCCAATTAAATTGGACCACCTTGCAAGCCCTATGCGCAAAATCCATAATTTATCATCACACGCATAACCTCCCAAAGTCTTATCCATGTGAAATGTACCGTTATGAGTTGAGAGCAAAAGCAATTTTGACGTAACTACATGTGCTTTGCTTTCTCATATTTTTTGTGAAGGCAAAATTGCTGTTTTGTGAAGGCAAATGGCTGTCATCCCTTGCAGCAGGGTTGCTCCAATGTCTCTTGTTACGGGCTGGTATCGAATCCAACCCCGGACCAAGAGACAGGATCTGCTGCGTCTGCTGGAAGAAAATATACGTCAAACGTTCACATTCCGTTCAATGCAGTAAATGCAAGAGATGGCTTCACAGATCTGGATGCTCAGGGCTTAACCCTGCCATCCCCAGAACCCGTACTTTTTTCAGTACTTTTGAGGCACCATGTTGTTCGCGCGCAAGCGCGTCCGGCGGTTCTCGTCGCTCCGGCGCACACACACCGCACCCACCATCATCAAATGGCCACAACAGTGGCTCTGCTGCTCCCGCCTCACCTATCCCCGACTGCCGCTCACGCTCACCAGCGCTTCCACCTCGCACGGCCATCCAACACCCCTATCCCCTCCGGAATAGGCAATGTACGAACAACGCCGAACGTCAGTCCCCACTCTCGTCCCCCCCTACTTCCAGCATGCACGTGGGTCAGGAACATAACCTCCTGTTGTTGTTGTTGTTAGCAGTGCTTCGCCCTGCCCAAAGGGCCAGAACACTCCTAGTTGTCATCGGGCTCTTCTAACGGAAGTCCAAGGAAACGCGCTGTTTCAACAGGGTTGGACCAAAGTGATAAGGGAGTTAGAAGAGTATGTTCCGAAGAACACGAAAAGAGATGTTGCGTGTCGTGGGGGGCCATACCGCATGCAGGGCATGTGTTTGGTATGGTAGGGTTCAGTCTGGACAAATAGGAGTTCAGCCTATTGCAATATCCAGACCGAAGTTGAGCCAGCATGACTCTAGTCTCCCTCGGAAGGACACGTTCTTCCTCAGCAAGAACGGGTGGTTGGGCACCAATAACGGGGTTCACAGGCCGGGATCTAAAGGAACTGTCCACCGACTCAGTGTGGAGGTCCTTTTGGGGCCACCTATGGTCCCGCAGATCAAACGGCAACGAGATGTGATGCCGGATCTCATCATAATGCTTCCGGAGATGTTTCCTTATGTCTCTAGGGGGCGGAGTTTCATCCAATAGCTGTCGATTTGGATGACTGGGTCGGTGGCAGTTCAGAAGGAACTGCCTACTTAAAAGTTCCGCATGCTCGCGCACGTTGAGCATTTGAGCCTCCTGGTGGAGATGAGACTCAAGAGACATAAGCAAACAACCCGTCGCAGTTCTGATGGCGGTGTTTTGGCAGACCTGCAATTTCCTCCAGTTGGTGTCGTGAAGGAACATCAGTGTAACCCTGTCCAATTTGTCCAACATAACCTCCTCGTACCTTTCACCACGTGCACTGTCTGTCGGCAAAGGTTAAGCGCAATAACTGCCTTGGCCTATGCCACATCCATATGTGCTCTGGGCTTGCAAACAGGAACCTATGGACGGATACAGTTATAGCCCCTTGCTGCAGAACTCAGCCGCCCTCCACGCCACATAACACCGGCCAAGGCACGCTGAGCCCTAGACTGCGCCACAGCTTGGGACTAAGCCTACCTCCATCTAGGCAACCACATCCGTCACTTACTCCCAGCATGCCTCCACCTTCCCTCCCGACACACTTCAAAATCCTACAGCTAACTGCAACGGATTAACTGGAAAGATCGCGGAGATAACAGACTTTATAAAGTCGAACAACATTAAACTGGACGCCATTCAGGAGACCAAACTGAACGCTAACTCGGACTTACGTACTCACGATGGGTACAATGTGCATAGGAAAGACCGTCCCAGCGGTCATGGGGGCGGCCTTGCATTTATCACACACCATACTGTACAGTATAACCTATTTGCCCCGGACATTGACCCCAGGGACTCTACCCGAACGTATATTAACTTTAGTAACGCGTACTGGGACCGCTTCACGGACTTTACAGAGTACTCCTTCGCTGACCTACCCACACCGACGGACGTACGCAAAGGTGAGCAAGAGTTTCGCAAAGTCATCGATTCAGCCTCCGCCCGCTGCTGGCAGAATCCCGGAAATTCGGCCGAATTTCCCTGCGGAAGCAGCGGCAATGGCAAGAGAACGTGATCAAGTGAGACTCTTAAACCCCGCAGAAGAATTAGACAAGGGGTGTCCTTTCATCCCTTCTGTTTAACTTCTACATCTCGAGCCTCCCTCCCCCACCAGAGGGGGTCTCCATCGTTTCGTACGCTGACGACTGCACCGTGATGGCCACGGGCAATGGACCTTCCACGGGCGAACTATGTACAAGACTGAACTACTACTTGCACGATCTTTCCAGCTTCTTCACAGAGCGGAACCTGACACTGTCTCCGACTAAATCGACAGCGACCCTATGCACTACGTGGAATTCGCAGATGGGGCAGGAGTTGAATGTCCACGTAGATGTTGTCCCACTACCTACAGTCAACCACCCCAAAATTCTAGGGGTTACATTCGACAATAGCCTCACCTTCGCTAATCATGCCACCGCAATAGCTTCAAAGGTACAAAGCCGCAACAAGATCCTCTAGTCACTGGCCGGCAGTACTTGGGGCAAAGACAAAGAAACGTTGCTGGCCACCTATAAGGCTATTGGCCGACCGGTTATTGACTATGGTCGCCAAACCTTCACGACACCAACTGGAGGAAATTGCAGGTCTGCCAAAACACCGCAATCAGAATTGCGACTGGCTGTTTGCTTATGTCGCCTGAGTCTCAGCTTCACCTGCATGCGGAACTTTTAAGTAGGCAGTTCCTTCTGAACTGTGATAGACCTAGCCATCCAAACCGACAACTATTGGATGAAACTCCGCCCCCCAGAGACATAAGGAAACATCTCCGAAAGCATTATGATGAGATCCGGCATCACATCTCGCTGCCATTGTGAACTCCGTTATTGACACCCAACCACCTGTTCTTGCTGAGGAAGAACGTGTCCTTCCGAGGGAAACTAGAGTCATGCTGGCACAACTTCGGTCTGGATACTGCGATAGGCTGAACTCCTATCTGTCCAGACTGAACCCCACCATACCGAACACATGCCCTGCATGCGGTATGGCCCCCCATGACACACCACATCTTTTCCTGTTCTTCTGAACACACTCTTCTAACTCCTTTATCACTTTGGTCCAACCCTGTCGAAACTGCGCGTTTCCTTGGACTACCATTAGAAGAGCCCGATGACAATTAAGAGTGTACTGGCCCTTTGGGCAGGGCGAAGCACTGCTAACAACAACAACAACAAGGATTATACTGGCCCAACTTCGCTCCGAAGACTGTAACAGGTTAAACTCTAACCTATCCAGACTGAACCCTGCTTGCCAAATATTTTCCCGGCATGCGGTCCCCACATACAAACCGTCAGTTTGTTTGCTCAACAGAACCTACTCTTTTAACACACATTTCCCTCTGATCCACCCCTATTGAATCCGCGAGGTTTCTGGGGCTACAGTTAGAAGAATTTGACGACTCAATTAGGTAAAGAAATTGAGCGCGGGCAGAGCACGTAACGCTACAACAACAACATGCACCCACTCTTAAAAGTTTAATGTAGAAAGTACAATGATTTAAAAAAGCTTTGCGCAAATAACACAATACCTGAAAATTTTCGGAACGAGTTTTTAAATCTGCAGTACGATGAAAGCGTTAAGGATTGCCTTCCCGAGACAGACCAAGAAGAAGACTATGCGCAAAAGATGTTTTATATTTAGTTTTACAAAATAGAGTTTAGAAAACACATTTAAGTTTCTTTTATATGCATTTTGGTTTTTATTAAAACTAGTAAATTTAATCTGAAATATTTATTTCAAAATATTTGAGTAGAAATAACTTGCAATAGTAAATAAAAACAGCAAAAAATCAACTATTTATTTCTAAAGTAAATTTTTGACGTAACAGCCAAATTATTAGAAAGTAGACTGATTTGGTGAGGGCAAAAAAGACGTATGCGCTAAAAACTAGCCTTACATACATTGCATATATTGATATAAAAGTGATTGCACTATGTAAGTTGGGATAAAAAAAGCTACATATGTACCTAATTCCACGCCAATACATAAACTGGATTTGGAATAAATTAGAAAAATTGTCTCCTTTAAAATTTACTTTTTGGGTCTTACGTCTTTTTTGCGCAAAAGGCTCGATATGAATGAGGATAAGTGTTGGAGTACTCTGATACTCTATGGAGTATAAAACGGAGCATTTCGATTTTTAGGGGTTATTTCATTTTTATAAATGTATGTAATGTTAGCTTAAGTCAAAAATTATTGTTATTTGACATGATATGTTCCCTATGCTTTTCAATAACGTCAACGAAAAGCTGAACAAAATATGGTGGGATGAATGCAAAGGTTAACGAATTAAAACACAGCGGCTTCGTGGGTGATGCAATGTTTTGCGAATGAAAGGAGATGTTCAAGCGCCACTACAGTATCTCGAGACTAGTACTAAACATCAACTCAATGGCGCCATGAGCACCAGAAACACTATTTCAAAGGCGGCAGTGACACTGATACTATGGGACGTTCGAGCAAATGCTAATTCTTTGCTTTGACCTGCAACTACCAAGGCGGTACCAAAAATGTCGAAAGGTACATTGTAAAAGTTTGTAATTTGTATTTATATTTGTATTTTTTATTGCATGGTATATCAGTACAATACGATTTAGAAATCTTTTACAGTACAACAGTATTTACGGACAACTTAATGCAGAATAAAAATAGCAGTATAATCTAGGGATAATAAATAAAATATTACATAAGTCATTATATTTATGGTTGAGTAGTTTTATTACTAGGGTTATATAAAGCTGCTTCTGTTTAACTTATTTCTGGTAATTGGCGGAATCGCGTTTCATAGGTGTATGCTAACAGGCGAAAAATAGCCATAAGGGGAACTGACCTGGGAAACACTTATTCTGAGTGGAGGTAGTTCGGTTCTGACAACCTCATGAGTTTGAAAAGGAAAATGCAATTCCTTGCTCTTAAGTAGTCTAAGATGTCACAACCCAATAGATAATGCCTCCAAGGGGAAATTAGTCAAACCTCGGTAAGAAACACAAATATCACGTTACATTGTCAAACATACCCTCAACTTTTCGCTGACAGTCAACTTTGCTATACACCAACTCGGAATAAGTAATTTAAAAGAGTATAAGTTGCAATCATGTACTAAATTGGGTACGTATATTGCAGAGTTTATATGGTTATTTCTTATAAATCCCAATCCCAGGCAGTACGAAGATGTTGATACCAGACCTGGGTAATATCAAGTACCAGTACGACTTGTGACAAGTACATTTTAAAGGAATTGTACTGGTGCTGGTACTCGCATTCCCAAAATTTTTAAGTACAAATACAAGTACAAGTACAAGTAATTGCATAGTTATTGAAGTTTTAGCAAATACTTCAAAGTATTTGAAAAGAATTGAAAGTACTTGAAAAGAATTGAAAAATGTACTGGAATCGATTTTTAATTCCTTTCAAGTACTTTCAATTACTTACAATCTCGAAACCAATATTTAAAAAAAATTACATGTCGCTTGTAGTTCATATTATGTTTATACATATGTATGTACTAGTAAGTGGTAACTTTCTTTGATAAATTTAGACAACAAAATTCAATTATTTTTGTTGTTGTAAGTTAATAATAATTATTTATTTGTGTTAAATTTCAAATGCTCATGCAGTATTTATTTTTAAATGTGAACAATGAATTGCATTTTGTTAAATAAACGGGCGATTCCATGAGGAAATGAGCCTTGCTGTGAAAATAATTATGTTCATAAAAATAGCAAATGTATCGATAAATAAATGGTAGAAACGTAATAGTAGCCAAAAAATAAGAAATTTAAGCTTTAAGTAAATGTTTAAACAGAACTCAAATTTATCCAATGACCTTGCTTTATATACCAAATTATTTAGCTTTTCCGTCTTTATGAATATATAAACGTTATTGGGCTTGTCCCACCCGTTACAAAAAAGTCAAAAAGTTGTTGTTGTCCTTTATAGAAGTTACCGTGGTATTTCATGTTAGTTTTTCAAAATTGGAATTTTGTTCCAAATATATACCAGAACTTCATTTCAGTGAAGCATGTCCCACCTGTTACAGCTATGGTAAAATAGTGGTTAGAAATTGGTTAATGTTACTTATTTATATGCATTATAATACTGCATAAATAGATATACAAGTTATTTCGAACAAAATTTGAAAAGAAACAATTACACTTGAAAAGTAAGTACTATCGAGGCCCTTATATCTGAGTAAAAATTTTAATGGGTGAAAAATCTATAAACTTAATAAAACCAAAATAATTCCGTCTATGAAATAAACTTACCAAGAGACTCTCCTTTTGCCTCTTGGGCATAGTCGTTTTCTTATAAATAACTTCATTCAACGCTTCAAATACTCACATGTCCCACCCGTTACACTTCTTTACTAACCTTTCAAGTTATAGCAATACAACTATTTGAGAAAAATAAGTAATTACTGTACAAATATATACCACATTTGTCTGGTCGTAAAACCACATTTAAGTTAAATAAACTACTTTCATAAATTAGCAGAGTTTTAGTAATATATAACTTGACTGCCGGGAAGCGTCTTTATTTTGTCCCACCCGTTACAGTTTTAAAACTTATATTATTTCCAAACATATTACATATATTCCAGTTTTCTCTTAATGGGATCATTAATTGAGTGCAAAATTTGACAATATCTATTAAAACTAGAAATCGATAATTAGTTTTATTGAAATCTTTAACTAAAAGTGAAATTTCATGTAAAAAATATCGTTTATTTTTGTAATTTTTTTTAAATATTGGTTTCAAGATTGTAAATAATCAAAAGTACTTGGAAAGAATTAAAAAACCGATTCAAGTACATTTTTCAATTCTTTTCAAGTACTTTCAATTCTATTCAAATACTTTGAAGTATTTGCTAAAACTTTATTTACTTTGCAATTACTTGTACTTGTACTTGTATTTGTACTTGAATATTCTGAAAGTACTTAGTACGGACTAATTACTTCAAGATCAAAATATAAAGTATTTAAGTACGTAATAGTCCAATTACTACTCAGTATTACCCAGGTATGGTTGATACCTAAATAATAGCTACCCTTTACATTCAGAGCATGTTGGCCGAATCTGAAGTAAAACTTCAACTTGCTTGATAGTAGGGTATAATAATAATAATAATAATTCCTAACGGATTATCCACCATATCCCGCCCGACCGGCGCGAGGGGCGCATCCGCATGACGCGCGGATTGTTCTTTCGTGCAGAGTCTTTAAAAGGCTTTGGTTTGTTAATCGTCGAGATCTAAAACTGCTCAGCTACAGAGAAAACCTCATCAGCTAAGGTAGACATAAAATAGATTACACAATTAATAAATAATTAGTTGACAGCGAATAGTTATTATTAAGAATAAAGATAAGAATCAAAGGATATGAAAGCAAATTGCTGCGTTGTATTTAGGATAGAAAGAATTGACTTTTTTATGCTGCATAGTGAGTCTGAAATGTCAAACGTACCAGAATGAGAGTTATAATCTTGACACAAACAACGAAAAGGCTCATTTAATTCAAAATTAGTTCGGCACTGTTTCAAGATAAGTGATTTAAAATGTCTTGATGGACGAGAAGGTACATTGAAGTTCACTTCGCTCAAAAGAAACGGGCTTGTGATTGAACCATTTAGTAATTTAATCATGAAAACAATTCCAAGCATTTCCCTCCGACTAGAAAGGGTGTGAAGATTAATTATTTTTAAGCGACTCGTATACGATGGCAAATTATACAAGGGATCCCAGTGAAGATCTCTTAAGGCAAATAGTAAAAATTGGTTTTGAACTGATTCTAAGCGATCCACGTGGACCTGGTAACGCGGGTTCCAAATTATAGAACAGTATTCAAGTATCGGTCTGACTAATGTAGTAAAGAGAGCTTTAGTTACATAAGGGTCGCTAAATTCTTTAGACCATCGTTTAAAGAATGCTAGAACGCCTCTAGCTTTATTGACTGTTACGTTAATGTGGCAGTTGAAACTGAGTTTGTAATCCATAGTTACCCCAAGGTCAACAAAATCATACATTTGCTAATTGTTAATTGTATAGAAATCTGGCTGAGAAATTCCTCTCGAAAAACGCATGTATTTACATTCCTTAAGCGGCATATAATTTAAATCACACCAAGTAACTAGTGTATTTAGATCCGACTGAAGCTTATTTCTATCTTCGAATGATGCGAATGACATGAAAAGCTTTACATCGTCGGCATATATTAACATTTTCGAAAATTCTATTACTCTACAAATATCATTTATAAACAACAAGAACAGAATCGAGCCCAGATGGCTTTCTTGAGGAACTCCTGAGGAGATATAAATAACATCGGATTCGCAATTTTTAAACACCACTTTTTGTGTTCTGTCACTAAGGTAAGAAGAAATCCAGCGATTGAGACCCGGGTGGAAACCCAACTGATCCAGGTTGAACAAATTGGTGAGGGGTTTGTAAATATTGTTAGCGCACTTCTTCAAGAAACATGTAGGAATCCTATCAGGATCGTATTTAAAAGATTCTTTCAAAGTTTTCAGATAAATAAGAACATCTTTGACGCATATAGTTCGACAATTAATTAAATTGTTCTTGATCATCGCTAGATAAAATGTCTTTATATTTCATGGCTGAGGGAAATCCCACTACTTTTTGTTTAGAATTTACGAAATCATAAAATTAATTGGGATTGCGAATAATGTCTCTTTTTGTTTTATAGATATAGGCTTTAGATATAGCACTTTTTATTCAAGTCAATGAACCTCTGACGTAGAACAGAATACAATGAGTAATGTTTGTTTAACCCCAATTTCTTGAGCTCTTTAGTAAACCAAGCTTACGTTGGATGATCATAAGATAATTTACGTTTAGGAGCAAACTTCTCAAATAGGTAGTAAATAGTTTGATTAAAATGTAAGACGTTTAAATCGATATCGCCACAAAGCTCAGGCCAAGTTAATTTAGACAGTTCTCTATTTAATTTCTTATAGTTGGCTTTTGAGAAGTTAAAATCAAAGCTACTACTTGAGCTGCATTGTGTACATAGGCCATTACTTATGGTTTCTTAGAGTATTTCCATAGAAGGGTGGTAGACGTCTTCTGGTAAAGCCAACGAATCACAACGATTTACAGAAAATTTGTTTTTATCATCAACATAAATTAAATCTAAGATTTTGCCAAACTTGTTAATGGTAACATTTATTTGACTAAGGCAGAGATCAGAAATTCATTTAAGCCCAGTTTGAATGGATTTGGAATAATGTTTCCATCAGATATGTTCCACGATATATGCGTTAGGTTGAAATCACCTAAAACAATCATCGAGTCAGAAGCTTTAGTCAATAAGTTAACAGTTTTGAGCAGATAGACATGTTGCATGTAGATTGAAAGTTCAGAAGCTGGAGGGATGCAGCAAACAGATAAGTACATATACACGCTCTCTAGCTGAATGCGGATGCATTTAAACTCAATGGCATCAGTGTTAGGTACATTAACGTCCTCTGAAGGAATGGAAGAATGAACGGCAAGTAGAACATCACCTCCGACTTTGTTCAAGCGATCATGTCTATAAACTTGATATTCGTTACATAAAAACTCGGAATTGAAAACATGCGGTTTTAGCCAAGTTTCGGTTAAAGCAATAACTTTATAGCTGCAATTAAAAGATAAAATACAGATCATTTAATTTGGTATTTAAACCTCTGATATTCGGAGGCCAAAAGGAACTGTTAAAAAGAGAGTCAAAATCTTTTCCGGATACGTCAATTTGTAATGAAGACATATTCCGTTGGTAAGCGAGATGAAATTTTCTAACAGTTAAGGTTTTATCTTTAATCTTAGAAGAATTATGGTATCTCAAATCATCTTCAGTACTACTGAATCAGTAGTGTCTGGATGGAACCGAGACACAAAAATCGATTTTTTTTGAGGGACCAGCTTCCTAGCAATTGGTTCGGACTCCATCGTAATAGTTGGAAGTTCCAGGCTTTTTTTATTTGTTGACCTTGGGATGGCGTTTTTGGTCGTTGCCCGAACAACCGTACTAGGTATTGGAGATGCCAAATTTATAAGTTCAACGGCTGGAGGCAGGTTCGGCGCCGTTAAAGTAGTAGGCAGAAAATAAAAGAAAAACTTTTATGATATCAAATCACAAGAAAAAACAACCCTGACAGCATGGTTTAATAATTTATATGGTTACCTCGAAACAAAAGAGAATACGAAATTACCGTTTTCGTCATAGTGCTTCTGTCAAAAGTTCAGCTGGTTTGTTTTCTTTTCATTCGCGCCTTTCACGTGTTACAATTTTAGCAAATTTTATTTAATGTAATTATTGAATTTTAATACACTTTGTATACTAACGCAAACGAATTTTTACACAGAAACGTAATATTAATAAATTATTTGTGCACAATAACGCAATTTTAATTTGTTTTGTAAACTAACGCAGGCGAAATTATTAGCTTTTCCACGAACTGTGCATAGAATGTAAACAAGAAAACAAAGCATGTGATAATTTGACACATCGAGCTGTAACTGTATATGAGAAGAATAAGTGAGTTTGCTGCTGCATTAACCATATTAAATTAGCTGTGTTCGGTGAGTGATAATTTGTACGAATTTGTAATAATTATCACTAAACTCCGTTCGGTGAACCAAAAGCTCAGCAAAATTAGCAACGAGAGAGCGCGAATTTGACATTTCATTTGGAGGGGAAAATGCTAATTCCTGCTGCACAAATTTCTGTTAGCAGAAATTAGCAAGCAAGAAAACATATGATTTGACATCAGCTGATTGCATTTTTTGTCAACTTAACAAAAATTTAAAAATTTCAAAGACATTAAAATGAGTGATTTGATGGTAAATGGGGTAAGAAAATGTGACTAATAAATGTATTTGGATGATTAAAACAGTTTAATAATTAATTAAGGCCTCCGGCAGAAGGAAATGTGTTAGTGCCAGGGTTGTGGAATCATTGCCCCACAACTAGCAGTCTGCATTGAGGAAACTGAACAACTGTTTTTGCAGCTTTCTTGCAAATGTTTACTAATTTCTGTTCGACGAAAAGTTAGCAAATTTCAATCTTTGAGAGAGTAAGACGCTTTATTCTCTTTTTTTTCCTGCTGAACAATTCTTGCTAACTTTTTCACCGAACACACCTATTATTAAACCATGCCTGACAGTTTGAAGGGCACAGAATTGAGCGAACAGCTTTAAATACACTGTAATTGACGTTTAACAAACCAGGTTTGCGTGGTAACAAAGAAATAAAAAAGCAAATCAGCACACAACAGTTATTACAATGTAAAGTACGAGCCTTTCAAATGCAACAAATAAAATATGCAAAAAACTCGGCACACGCAAAATTAGTAGAATGAATTTTGATAATTTATCACTATTCAAAGCTTTAAGTAATTTTGTCACACCAAGTAGTGAAGCACGTTAAGTTTTTAACTCTTTTTGAACTTTAAATGTAACTTTTGATTAATTATTTAATTGTTAAATTGTTAATTTAAGTAATTATTTAATTGTTGGAAAACACAGAGCAAATAAAAACAAAACTACACAGCTTGACTTTTGCCAAAGATAGTATGGTTCACAGAGTGAATTTCTTTGGAGAAATCAAGCAGACACAAAGTTAAATTACCTTTTTCAAACGGAATTCTGATGTCATCCAAGACCTTAAGCATTTCAGTAGCGTGTTTTCTTTGTTTTACCTTGGAGAGGGCATACGCTAATCGGACGGAGAGGAAACATCTCCCTTTTTAGGCTTTTCAAAGCCCAGGATAACAAAAGGGTGTAACAGCATGATTTTAGCCCGGGTTGTTGCCTAGGAGACTAGAGTTATGCCGGCCCGACTTCGTTCTAGACATTGTAACAGATTAAACTCTTACCTTTCCAGAATGAAACCGGACATGCCGAATGTCTGCCCCGCATGCGGCGTGTCTCGCCACGACAATAAACATATTTTTATCTGCTCAACTGGGCCTACTCTTCTTTTACCAATTTCACTTTAGTCCACCCCTTTTGAAGCTGAAAGGTATCTTACTGCCGTGAGAAGAGGTTGTTTATAATGCTAGGCGATTCTCTCTCTAATAAAACCACAACAGCGTGATTAACGATGCCCGTAAGAGTTCCAATGAACACTTGTTGTCAGAGAGGTTTGCAGCTAAAGAAAAATAAAGAGACAAGAAGATGTAGGCCTGGGGGGTTGGACGACCTATGTAAATAGAAAAGGTTTGAGTGGTTCAGGGCTCACGTGGTACCTACGCTACCTGCAACAGGGAAAACCCCTGAGCGCCCTAATGGAATAGGTGGTCAGGGATGGTGCAGCCCATTATCCTTCGAGGTGGTGGACTTCAGGCCGTAAACTGCTCTAGCTCGCCAGACATCACCATAGTCAGCGCTGGTCTAATAAACTGCGTTGACTGGCGACCGATGCTGACGCTTGCTTCAGACCACCTACCCATAGTGCTCTCTATCGATCGCCCCACCGACTTTGTCACCGCTGAGAAACGCACTTACACTAACTTCAATAAAGCCGACTGGGAGGGTTTTCTCAACACCACACGCCTTCGCTGCTCTTCCTACCCCGTCTGACGTACGAGAAGGGGAAAAGGCGTTTCGTTTGGCCCTAATTTCAGCCTCCCATCAACACATTCCGTCAGGTAGAATAAAGGAAGTGCGTCCATTCTTCCCCGCAGAGGCTGCGGCCCTGGCAAATGAACGGGACCATATTAGACGCCTTGACCCTACGGATCCGCAAATAAGGGATCTCAATGCGGAAATCAGACGCTTAGTAGATCAACACAAACGCGCTAAGTGGGAAGAGCACCTAAGGTCTTGCAACCTCTCGGCTGGAGTTGGCAAATTATGGTCGACGGTGAAATCTTTGTCCAACCCGACTAAACCTAACGACAAAATATCCATCGCCTTCGGTGATAAGGTTCAGTCGAAGCCAAAAAGATGCGCGAGCGCCTTCTGCCGACAATTTGTAATGCATCCTACGTTGAACAAAGATATTCGCCGAGCCACCAGGGAAGCGCACAAACACAAAAACAGCGATGCGCCCATTGCCATCTCCACAACAGAAGTTCATGAGGCTATTCGGAGATCCAAGAACACCAAATATATCGGCCCCGATGGCATTTCCATGCTGATGCTGAAACACCTCGGCGACGAAGGCATAAGATACCTCACACAAATTTTCAACCTTTCCCTTTCCACCTTTGTTATTCCTGAAAGATGGAAACAAGCAAAGGTGGTCCCACTACTAAAGCCTGGCAAGCCAGCTGCCGTAGGGGAGTCATATCGCCCGATATCTCTCCTCTCGCCAGTAGTGAAAGTGTTGGAATCCACCTGGTTGCCGTACTTCACCGCAAACCTGCGGCTCGCCGAACATCAGCATGGATTTCGCAAAAATCACAGCACCACCACCGCGCTGAACGCCATAACCACTCAGATAGGGGACGGACTAAACCAAAAGCGTCCAAACCACAGGACAGTGCTAGTTGCGCTTGACTTGGCCAAAGCTTTTGATACGGTCAACCATGCGCAACTAATGAAAGACCTTGAAGATTCGTCCCTTCCTCCCTGTCTTAAACGTTGGACAGCCAACTATTTGAGTGGCCGTCAATCGTCGGTTGAGTTCAGAGGCGCAAGATCAAAACCCAGAATAGTTAAACAGGGTGTGCCACAGGGTGGTGTCCTATCCCCGTTCCTGTTCAACTATTATGTATCGAAACTTCCCCCCCCACCAGAGGGTGTCTCGATCGTCTCTTACGCCGACGACTGTACGATTCTGGCAACAGGCCCCTCCGTAGAAGAACTCTGCTCTCGAATTAACTTATACCTCCCAGCCGTGTCCGAATTCTTCGCCGGGAGAAACCTGGCATTGTCACCGAATAAGTCCTCGGCCACCCTATTTACGACGTGGACAACGCAAGTGAACATGGAATTAGACGTCTACGTTGATAGTGTCAAGCTACCAACTGTATCACCAAAATCTTAGGGGTGACGTTTGATAACATGTTCAAATACGGCGCTCATGTAACCGCAATTGCCAATAAAGTCCAAAGCCGTAACAAAATCCTCAAGTCCCTAGCTGGCAGCACTTGGGGTAAAGACAAAGAAACGTTACTAGCTACATATAAAGCAATTGGCCAGCCGGTACTGAGCTACGCGACGCCTATATGGTCGCCGGGGCTAGCTGACACACACTGGACGAGGCTACAGGTCTGCCAAAACACCGCCCTTCGTACCGCCACTGGGTGTCTTCTTATGTCTCCTGAGCATCACTTACATAATGAAGCGAAAATGCTCGCCGTTAAAGAGCATAGCGAGATGTTTACCAGGCAATTCCTGTTCAACTGTTGCAAACCGCAGCATCCGAACGGACGCCTGATCAACGAGGATCCGCCCCCCAGGAGCATAAGGAGCCATCTACGCAAACACTACGATGAGATCCGGCACCTGATTTCCACGCCGTTTGATCCTAAGGTGCACCGGCAGGCCCTCACCCTCATCCACACAAATTCGGTAAATTCCTATGTTGGCTCTCTCCCGGTGAACGCCGTTCTTCAGGCAACAACACCACCCGTTGCCGAAGAGGAGCGCGAGCTGCCTAGGGAGACTAGGGTGATGCTGGCCCAACTCCGGTCTGGATACTGTAATAGGTTAAACTGTTACCTATCCAGACTGAACCCCGACTTGCCTAATGTCTGTCCGGCATGCGGCTTGTCCCCCCATACTACTAACCATCTTTTTGTCTGCTCATCCGAGCCTACTCTTCTAATACCCATATCCCTCTGGTCCTCCCCTGTTGAAGCCGCTAGGTTTTTAGGACTTCCGTTAGAAGAGTTCGATGACAATATTGGGTAAGGTTGATACTGACTACCTAGGCAGGGCAAAGTAGTGTTAAAACAACAACAACAACAGGCCGGTGTTACTCTTGGTGGACTGCCACGACGAGGAGTCCGCATCATGGCCGGCCAGGGCCATACCTATCTTGCGATGAGAGGGGACAATATTCCGCCCACGCACACTGTTACGATATACCTTCCAGGAGTGCGGAATGGACAACAGAGTTTGTGCTTAGGCTCCTAAGAGCCCAGAATGCGGGCTCCTTAGAGCCCAGCGTCGAGGATGGAGGGTTACGGCTAAACCTAGCGCTAGACGAGGGGTGTGAGGTTAGTGTAGAAGACTAAAAGATAGAAACAGCAAGGTAGTATGGGACCTCTCAGGAGAGGCGCAGAGCGTGTGCAATGGTGAAAAATCTATTGATTATTTCTGTATTACAGAATGTTTGAGTAAAGATCTGGTTGCACTGCAAAAAACAATGGACGTGGGAGGCGGCACTACTACCATCGTTTTTGTAGGTGAAAAAGCTAACAAAACACTGCAGGAAGACAAGCCTTCCGCTAATTCTTGGGTGCGATGCCAACGCCCACAATGAGATCTTGGGGAAGTACGAGTACCAATCTACGGTGTAATTGCTACCCCTACAGTCGTGCAGTACCGCAAGGAAGTACCGGAGCATACCTGTATGTCTACGTCGTCGGCTACGCATCTAAAACGCCGAAGGGGATGTTGTACAGCGTTATCTACTCGGAAACATGCCGCAAAGTATGTATCAGTGGGAGGGCAAAACTGTTGTTGTTGTTGTTGTTTTAACAACAAAATCACTCCCCGAAGGTTTTGGGGAGTGTTGTCGAAATAAAAGTCCTTGGCCGGATATGAATCCGGTACGCTCCGGTACTCCCTTGTGGTACTGCCCGACTCTCGTGGGAGCGATTTGGTATGACCAGTGCAACCTTCTAGGTCATGTCATCCCTCCTTCCGAAAGGAAAGAGAAGATGGGTAATGAGAGGTGGGAGGCATCATATCCGTAGATCAACCATTGAGTTGCACATCATTACCTCTGTGCATATTGGTCGCCTCTTACGACCGGTATGCCTACCGCGGGCATATTCTAAGCCCCAACCCGCAGGGGTAGGGCAAAACTGTCGTTCGCCATTGCTGACATCCAGTAAGGGCATGCTACATAAAAAGTAGATTTGGACTGCCAGGAGTTGCACATAGGTGGCATAGCGCGTCCCTGGTCACTGGACGCCCTAGGCCGTGAAAAGCAAAACATAAAAAAAACTAATGGGTCTGCGTGTAGATCGAGTTCCCAAATAATGAAATAAATTTAAATAATGACTGGACTGATCTGGACCTCCTGAGGCGGATCGGCCTGAATAAGATGCTATGAGTTTATAAGGGCACAATAAATCTTTAAGGTCGCAGTGCACTTTCTCAGCTCTATTATTATTAAATAATGCAATAAGTTTATATGTAACAAGTTATAAACACTACAAGAGGGGGTCTAGATCGTCTCACGCTGGCGGTTGTAGAGATCTAGCTAAATATTTCTCCGGTATTAAGCTGTGTTCAAGAATAAACGCATACTAGCCATCCTTGCCAAGCTTCTTTGCATCTGGCACTGACCATGGAGAGAGGTCAAGGTATTTGTTATATAAAAGCCAGGATAAACTACCACTCGAAACCAAATCATTTTAGGCCTAAACCCATCTCCCTTTCTATTCAAAACTTTAGAAAGACTTATTTGAGACTATATTCAAAGACCGAGTCATCGCTCACATCACAAGCTCAACACGCCTATACTAGGGGCAGATCAACTGATACTGCCATACACTCACTGGTATCCGATATCGAAAGGTTACTTAACCTCAGATTAAACACTTACCTACCAAGACCAAAAAGTAACATGACAATTGTTTTCGCGGTATGTTGTCCGTAGACAATATATTCACCTGCTCGGAAGAGCACACTCAAAAATTAAAATTTTGTAAGGCAGGTGTCAGCAAAACTAGGTGGGTTTTAACAACTAAAAGCTTGTTGTTGCAATTCGGTGATATTCCTTACAACCTTGTGCAAAGAACTTGATATAACACCTTCATCGATAACACACTTCATTTAGACATCAAAAATAAAGTTGTCCCTTACTTTTCAATCACCGTTACTTTATGGAAAATTGCTGCAATCATATACTTAGTAGCATTTAAAAGAAAAAAATCGTACCTTGGAACAAATTGATTAGTCGGCCGCTTGGGACGATATTCAGGATGTACCATAAAGAGCATGTGTGGAAATCCTGTGCCAAAGTAGGCACCATCCGTATGGTGATGTCGCGAAGATTTTGGCGTATATACATCAATACATTTGGGGCAATAGGTTTTTACCATAGCCTCGCCAGGTATGTCCGAGAGGCCTATATTTAAAAATGACAATACTTAATGCATTCAGATTTCATATCGCGACATTTTCTGATAGCTTACCTAAAGGTAACATGGGCTGGCTTTCACAATATACACGTGGACAATGTCCAAAATCACCAGTTTGGTATTTTTCGATCATTTGCGCAATACCGCGATTTGTCAAAATGTAACGAGCATGTATCAAGCCGTATAACATTTCAGCTGCTTGCTCTGTCATATCCGATTGCAATGGATTTTCTTCCAGATCATCTTCTGTAAAATTAGGATCTTATTAGTTTAATATCAAATTATGAAGATATACATACCTGGCTCGAGATCAAGAATCATATCAAGGGCATTTCTGTAGTTGGGGACTTGCTCATTTAATCCCGTTAAATTGAATTTGTCTTGTATATAATCCTCATCAACCTTAAAATAAACAAAGTAAAATATTTCAAACATAACTTAGGCCATGAGAAATTTGTACTACTGAGTCTATGAAATCAGAATCACATTTCTTTTTTAAATTATATAGATTCATATTGCAAAAGTCTTAAATCCAATTAATTTTCAATAACCTATTGAGCTCTGTAGCTTATAGAAACTGTTCGCATGCTGCTTACTGCCTTTCCCACATTACATTCAACACCGTACTTTTTGATTAGATAACAAAGAGGAATTGGAAATAGTCTCTAAAATTAGTATGAAACTATTTAATAAAAATCTTACATACTCACCTCACAGAAGAATTCATTGCCGCGCAGTCCACAAAACCATGTTACCCAGGAGACTTCTTCCGAACTGCTCATTTTTCTGAAAATTAAAAAAAATACGAATCCGACCAAACGATGTTAATTTTTTCGACACATGATACTTAGTACGCTTTAAAATTTTAACATTTTTACGTACATTAGGGGTAGTATTTTTGCAAAATTAACAAAACTAAATGAATAACACAAAATAAAACTATTTCGCTTATACGTTTATCTATAGATTATATTGCAGCTATTTTAGTTTTCTTTTACAATAGCACCGTATAAACGTACACCGAAATTTGCTTTTCATTCACAATTCCGACATTTTGCCAGCAGGCAGGAAAATTAGAGAAAATAAAATACTTCCTTTTCTCTTTTACATTGGTCTTTATCAGCCTGTCCATTTCGTTACGTATTTTTTTTACTTTTTCTTTACCTCTCTACAATTTCACGTTCTTCCGACAAGTCTACCTGGCACGGTTGGTATACGGTTGTCCTGCTCATTTACAAAAGAAAACGAATACCACTGTCGAAAACACGAAAAGCTTCTACTGTAGAGCGGTCAATACGGGTACTCGCCACTGAATCAAAGAAGATATATCTATCCTCTTTGGCTGAATACCGATCAGCCGACAGATAGATTTCTTCACTTCTCAAACGTAAGGCATCGAAATGTCTCCTTGTTTTCTTTCCCCGCTTCGTAGGCACAATCAACCACAAGAAAATGGTTATAGCAGACGGAATTTCACTGTTTTCTCTATATTTAAGGCTTGTGCTTAAGCATTGCATTACCATTTATCTTCGGGTTAGGTTTTTTTAATCACTTTCCAACATTTAATTTAATTTAAGTCTTTAAAACGGTACACTCACCTATTGTTGCTTTGCCCAGCCACACTCCACAGAAAATTAAAATGAAAAGAAAATTTTACAAGAGAGAAAACACCAAAGGGGAGAGGCACTTCCTACAGTGCTCTGTAACAATCCGCTAGAGATAACACTTTCCTTACGGACACATTATGGAAAACGCAACGAGTCACCGCTTGCTGTTTATGGTAAGACTTTACATTCAACGTAAAGTGGTAAATAACTTCCAAAATTTCGTGAGAAATATCAGAAGACGCATTTTGACATCGGTATCAATAAACCGGGAGGGGGAAATAAATATTTTGCGTTGGTAAAAAATTGTTGGCAAAAAATGACTTAGGTCCGATTTCGGGGTAATGGTGCAGTTTAGGGGGCCCACCCAAAACTAGACAAAAAAAGTCGAGTGGGGTGTCAAAAGACGCGTATTTACGTCTAGATTTAGAATCTGAAATGAGATTTTTGTTTTTTTCAACCGTTCAAAAGTTATGAGGCGTGATCCATGTTTTTTATGTACAGAACACCTTTCCGCGTAGGCGGCCTTCGGCCGCGCTTCAAAAAAATAACCCTGGGCTACGCCATTCCAACTCCGGGTGTGTGCCATAGCCGTGGCTACCGCCACGGTGATGTCCTTCCGCGTCCCACGTTTCCACTCTTTTTCACTTTTTTGGCTCAGCCTAATATGCCATTACAACAACCACATGAAAATGACAGAAAATTGTGAACTTTAACTGCAAATAACTTTGGTATTCAGTCATCGACTAGCTTTCATTGCGAACGGTTGCTTACATTCGATCTTTCTGTGTGCTATTCTTCGCGGTACAGTTGTATACCAACAACCACACTCTTATTTATACATTTTTCTTTTACCTGTTTTGCAAATAAACCACGTGCCTGATTTCTGGTGCTAGTTAATTTTCATTACCATGGCCTCTGGTGGCTACAAGGCTGGAGACAACAAGTTCTCCTCTTTAGCATCCAGCCCCAAACGTAAGAAAAAAACGCCTATAACTAGGGAGGTGTTTCCAAACCTACCGGATCTAAGAACGCCAGCTTCTAGCCCAAAATATGTTGTTGTTACAGCAACTAACAACCAAAAACCTTTAACAAGCTACTCTTGCTTCGCTGTTCAAAGATCGCTCAACGTAATTAGTAAAGATATCGAGCAAATCTCTGAGCTCAGAGACGGCAGCCTCCTTCTTCTTGTCAAGAACAAGGCGTCTGCAGAAAAATTCATCGCCTGCAAACAGCTTCCGGGAATATGCGAAATTCAATGCAAATACCATGAAAATTTAAACTTCGTAAAGGGTACCATATTTGCCCCCTTCCTAATGTCACTCCCAGACGACGAGATTGTTAAAGAACTAGCATCCGAGGGTGTTGTTGGCGTTTTCAAGTTCACCAAAATCATAGAAGGCAAACCAACTCCAGTTGGCGTAATCCTTCTTACATTCGACGCATTCAAACTTCCAGAATCGATTAACATCTCGTGGTATAAAGTTAAGGTTAGGGAGTACTTCCCAAACCCCATGCGGTGCAAAAGGTGCCAGCTTTTAGGCCACACAACTAAACACTGCAAACCAACCAACAAGCCGTTATGTGAAAATTGTAGTTTGGCCCCGCATCAAGAGAAGGATTGCGTGCGCACCCAGTGCGCGAATTGCTCATCCAATTTCAGAAAATGCCCTAAATTTTTAGAGGACAAAGAGGTGCTAAAAATAAAGACCCAACGCAAATGCACGATGAAGCAAGCAAGAGAGTTCTACTCGGCCCAACTTCCAGGGTCATCAAGCCCATTTTCCTTTGCTGGTATCGCAGCCAGCAACAAACCTATGCAACAAAATTGTAATACCAATTCAAATACAACCAGCAACCCAGTAACCAATAAACCAGAAAAATCCATCGAAATTAAAAACATTCCAAAATCCCCTCTTTCGAACGAGCAATCGTTCAATAAGCCATCCCTACTAACTCAATCTTCTACTTCATTTAATACACTTCAAGCTATTGAACCCCGAAACCAAAAATTTAGTAAAAACAAGTAACACGCTAGTTACAGAACCCAACAACCAACCATCAACAACTTCAAACACCTTTACTTCAATTTATTCAACATTAGATTCAAATACATTATCCCCAATCACCCGGTTAACCCAGGAACTTTTAAGCAACAATCGTTACTTCACTTCGCCCACCCCAGCGGATTCGGAATCGGATCCAGTGGTTGAGCGATCAGAAGATGTAACGATGAGTAATTCGTTACCTCATGATGACTTTTGATATACTCCAGTGGAACATCCACGGATTATATAATAACATCAACGAGCTCAAATTATTAATAAAAGATTTATCACCCTCCATTGTATGTCTACAGGAAACACACCTCCCCTTCAATAAATATGCACCTATTTCAAACGCTTTTCACAGCTATTTTCACAACCTCCCACAAAACACAACAGCCAAACAAGGTATATGCGTCATGGTTAAAAAAGGAGTCTCTCACAAAGTGTTAGATATCCAATCCTCAATTTCAGTCATTGCTATCGAGCTTAATGTGGGCTTCAAGTTCACAATTCTATCATTCTATATCCCCCCTCAACAATCTTTCGAACTCAAAAACCTTATTGATATTACTTCCAGTATCACGACAGATATTCTTATAGTAGGAGACATCAACGCCTGGAGCCCTCTTTGGGGATCCGCGTCTGTCAATCCGAGAGGGAAAATATTTGAAGACCTTATCCTCCTAAATAACTACATCGTTCTAAACGACCGAGCCCCAACCCATTTTACAACCCACCAAACCTTTACACATGTAGATGTTTGCATGTGCTCGGCCAACCTGGCCCCTTATCTTTCCTCGTCAACATCGTCCCAACTTCATGGCAGTGACCATTTTTACATCCTCACAAAAGTTTCCACCTCTCCATCTAACCCAGGTACACCAAAACCGAAATTTATTGTGGAAAGAGCAGACTGGGTCCTCTTCCAACAATGTGCAAGCACTTTCCTAACAAAATATCCCCAGTCTCCAAACATCAATAAAGAGGCTAGCAACCTCACAAAATTGATTCGGGAAGCGGCACATTGTGCCATACCCCAGACACAACACAAATACCATAAAACCATTGCACCATATTGGAATAAATCCTTGGCTATCATTAGGGACAAAAAACAAGAGCTGTGGCACAATTACAAAAAACAACGATCTACCCCTAACCTTTTGGAATATAAAAAGGCGAATGCATATTTCAAAAAAAAGCTAAAAGAAGCTAAGAGGCAGAGCCTTGAAAACCTAACTAGTTCTATAACCCCAGATTCAAATCCTAAGAAAATTTGGTCAAATATAAAAATGCTTTCGGGCACACACTCTCCCTCGTCGATTAAAGTATTAGAAACTCAGAATGGCCCTATATACGCGGCGGTAGATATTGCAAATCATTTGGGATCATCTTGGTCCCACTCTTCAGAAGATAGCAGCTTTCACCAAGACTTCGTATTTAAAAAAAATCAAACTCTTTCCGAGGTATACGCGTTTGAGCCAATCTCACCGAAAGCTCAAAGAATTGAGTCTTCCATAACGCTATTCGAACTAAATGTAACTCTTAACTCAATGTCTGGGAAAACGCCAGGGCGTGATCGTATTTCATACCCTCTTCTACAAAACTTACCCGTTAAAGTCAAAACAAGGATAGTCGAGTTGTACAATTGTATTCTAAACAAAGGCAATCTACCGCACACGTGGAAAAATGCGTCAGTTCTCCCGATCCCTAAAGCTAATCAGTGCTCTACCTCTGTCACGGGTTATAGACCTATATCTCTTTTACCATGCTTAAGCAAAGCATTGGAAAAAATTGTAGCAAATCGAATCGTATGGTTCGCGACTTCCCACAAGTTATTTGATCCACATCAGGTAGCATTCAAACAAGGCCAGGGTACATTAGACGCTTTGCTAATATTCGAAAATTTTGCCTCTTCCGCTCTATCCACAAAAAATCACCTATCAGTCCTAAGCATCGATTTCGAAAAAGCATATGACAGAATCGGACCACATGTCATCCTCAGACAACTTTCGAGTTGGAAAATAGGGAAAAGAATTTATAACTTTGTTAAGGATTTTTTAACCAACCGCTTCTTTAGAGTAAAAGTCAATAACAAGTACTCAAATACCTATAAATTATGTAATGGCATCCCACAGGGATCACCATTATCAGTAGTACTATTCATGATTGCTTTTGACGAAATAAACAAAATAATATTAAATCACAAAAGAATAAGTCACGTCATCTATGCTGACGATTTGCTACTTTTCACTAAATGTAAGGATTTATCGGTGGTTCACGATGACTTTATCAATATTCTGTCGGATATTACAATCTGGGCCCAGGATTCTGGTGCCAAAATATCATTTACAAAATGCAAACAGTTTCACATATGCAATAAAATACGCTGCCCACCTATGAATCTATCGTTCAATAATGTAATCATACCTATCTGCAATACTTTAAAAATATTAGGAGTAGTTTTTGACACTAAGCTTACTTACAAAGATCACTGTCTGTATCTGAAAACAGCTCTGTTGAAAAGACTAGATATAATCAAATACCTTTCATCGAAATACTGTCTGGTGCACCCAACGACGCTAGTCAATGCTACCAAAGCTCTCATATTGTCAAAAATCGACTATGCACTCCCCATCTATGGACACTGTGCGAAAACTAACATTAAAGCCATACTACCTCCATACCACACCGCAGCCAGGAGATGCATACGGGCCTTCCCGACCTCTCCAACCTTGGCCACTCTTACCGAATCTGGGCTACCATCTATTGAAGAAAGGACTATCCTTAAAACGATACAATTGATTCCAAAACTATTAATATGCAGAAACGAAGTGCTTCAACGCAGTGTACAGTCAATAGTCAGAAGAAACACACCTTTATCGCGAACATCAGCTATAGCTCATAGCATAAAACTAGCAAGAGAACTGGGAGTACCTATCAAACTGGAAAAAATCGACTTTAAGCGTCCTGAGCCATGGTTCCAGCCAGCTAAACAGCTTATCGTTGATTTACATTCAAAAAAGAAAGACGCAACCTCGCCATTAGCCTACCAACAAACGTTTCTACAAATTAGCGAAAATTTGAAAACTCAAGGATGGTCCTTCCTATACACAGATGGCACAAAAACAACAAATGGAACAGCTTTTGCTGTAGTAGACTCGAACCACGAAACCATCGCAGTGGGACACCTGCTGACTTACTGTTCTATTTTTACAGCCGAAGCATATGCAGTGCTGCAAGCAGCTCAACACGCTCTTCGTTCTGGGAAAAGGCACGTTATATGCACCGATAGCATGTCCACCGTTCAATCGATATCTAATCCACTAAATAGCAACTTTGTTAGCACCTCAATTCGCAATGCCTTGGCGATGGGAAAAACTGCAATAAAAATCATGTGGGTTCCAAGTCACGTTGGAATACCAGGAAACGAAGCCGCGGACGAAAGAGCCAAGTTAGCAGTAAGCCAACCTCTTATTACAATGCCTATAATACTAAGAGAAGACGTGAACAGGCTTGCAAAGATACACATATCGGAAAGTAAACTCGATAAATGGAGCAATCTCCATAACCACTATTCAACGATCAACAGAACAGCTCAGAAACAGAACTTCCCACGAGAAGTAAATTGCAAAGACCTCAAATCATTTTGTCGACTTCGAATTGGCCATACAATTTCAACACATGGTCATATCCTTAATGGGTTAGGTACTCCACAGTGTCACTTCTGTAACGCTGCCGCAGTTTCCGTCATCCACCTACTCGACAATTGCGAACACTTCTCATCAATAAGAACCAACATTTTCGGTAGCAACACTCCGTCGGGGGCTTTGGAAAGCTATGACGTAGAATCAATCAAGAATATAAACAAATATCTTCTATCAACAGAGCTTAAGAAACTAATTTAGAGTTGGTTAAATGTAAGCTTGTAATTCATTATATTATGTAAAAATTAAATTAACATGTAAATATTCATTAGCACAATACAAAAATCTAGTTATCACAAACATAGTAATAAGCGAGCCGAAGGTGGCTACACTAGTGCTCCCACCCAGTGTAAAGTAGCAGATTGTCTCTACTTTTCCAATATATAAATAAATAAAACTTTGGTATTTGTTTCCTTTGGCACTCAACTACTAATAAATTAGCTAAAAATATGATAGGGGTGTCAAAAGACGCGTTTTGACCTCAGTATCAATGATCCGAAGTCGAAATTTAATTTTTTTGTTTTAGTGAAAAGTTATTAACAAAAAACCAAAAAATGACCCACACGCAGAAGAATTTTCGTGTTGAATCAACACTTTTTTAACACTTTTTCAGGTTATTTTTTTTCAACACTATCGCTCAGGTTGTTTTAACATGAAGCTGATTTTTCACTGTTCCTACATGTTAGAACAACATGAAGGAACAGTGTGAATTTAACATGATCACAAACGTTTGAGCCAACATGACTTCCTGTTGATATAACATTAATTGTCTCGTTAAATTAACACTATTTCATGTTAGTTTAACACGATCTCTCATGTTGAAATAACACTATACCTCCTGTTGCATTTACACGATCTCTCATGTGAAATTAACACGATATGTCATGTTAAACTAACACGATCTATAATGTTAACCTAACAGGTTTTTCTTGTTGAATTGACACGATCTATCTTGTTAAATTAACACGATCTATCATGTTAATTTAACACGGTCTATCATGTTAATTTGACACGATCTACCATGTTAGTTTAACACGATCTATCTTGTTAAATTAACACAATCTATCATGTTAATTTAACATGGTATTTATTGTTAAATTAAACACCACGGTTTTGGTTTTTTAAACAAATTTTATTTATTATATAAATACATACAAAATGGAAACTTACTTCGTCTTGGCGCCATTGTGAAAGCCGCTCCCTGAATTTTATTCGTAGGCCAATTTCTGTCCTTGGGAAAATATCAGCCAAGTCAGCATCTTTTAAAAGAAACAAGCTCTCGCTATCTAAGCCACAATCTAATAAGTAAACCAAAATTACATTATAAACTCTCTAAATTGTCCAAGCAATTGCCAAAAAACACGTCCGGAGAATGTCCGAATAGGTGTCAAACGACGGGTTTTAACCCCGGTACCCATAATCCGAAAGCCCTTCCATGGTATTTATGTGCCAAACAGTAAGCGAGTCCAACACCGGCTACTCCACACAGTGTTCTTTGATTAGCGTCATCTGTATGGCGTTAGCGACAAGAAAGATTAATTCTGCCTTTACTTAAAAACAGGCAAACAAACATAAAATGGTGGTAAACGTTGTTTTGCACGTAAATACCATGTTTTGCACATGAATATTATGTACTTACCCAAAATCCTTTGTAAAACTCTTCCATCGAATTGCATTGCGCCGCAAATAATACCGCGGAGAACTTCCACTTCATTATTCACAGGTTCATTTGGCGATTCTACCAAATTTTCGACCATTATTTCCTCTGTAGTCTCAATAAATAAAATATCCGACTATTGGTTGAAATGAGGCATAACGAAATTTATTTCTTCACACATTTCGCTAAAAGTTTCACACGCTTGGATAATATATCACAGGTACACAGCAATGCGCTTGAGATCAAATTCGAAATAACACAAGAGGCAGCAGGGTTGCCAGTATTTTTTTAAATATGTCGCCAGGATCTCCATTAAAAATCACCAAAACCGCCAAATTTTACTAGCTTGTCGCCAAATAAGTCGCTAACAAAATTCCACAAACAATAATGTGAGCACAGGGATGCTGTGGTGTTGACATTTATATTATTTCACATAAATTTATATTCAGACGCGTTATTAAACACTAAAATATAATAAAATGCGAATAATACGCAATATAAATGCAAGAAAAAAACGTAAATTGAAAATGGATTCACACAACATCTGCTTTTGCACGTGCTTTTTTCCTACGTCAAAATTTACTACTGTCATAATTTACCTTTTCGTTTGGTACAGCAAAATGGAAAATATTTGTACACCATAGGATATTTGTTCACCTCATTTTACTAATAACAAATACCGATTGACACAGAAATAAAGGAAATAAAAATTACTCAAGTTTCATAAAATTTTGATAGTTGTATAAGATTTGAATCTGTTGTTGAAATGTTAGCATATATCGCTTCCCTAGTTCAACAACGACGCAATTGTAAAATATAAAGTTTTGGTGAAGCAAGTTTCAATATTTGTCCGCGCATACGTTATTCACGATTGGAACAACTTCGCAAGCGTCTAGCGCGAAAACTATTTGTAATACAATTATAAAATTGATACACAGCAATAATTAGTACTTTTTAAAGCTTTTGTGAGCGTTATCTCGAAACTTTAAAATTGACAATTGCGTCGTTGTTGAACTAGAGAAGCGATATGTGTACAAGCCCCCCTTTTTCGCAAAAGGCATACACAATCTTGGCTAAAATGTGCCACAAGCAATAATATTTCTTCATTTACGATAAGGGACTTTTGACATGAAAAGTACCAAATTCCATTTTACCTTACCAATACTGGCAACACGGACGATTTAACTTCTGTTCTTTTGAGAACAAAATTCTGTTCACAAGCTTTGATGGGGAACAGATAGCTGTCGAAAACAACACTTGTTCATGTTAAATCAAACCGAATTTATGGTAATGCTTCAATTACCCACCGACGCAAGCACGTAGTACGTGTCAGCTGACACGACCTGTCTTATGAGAGCGCCATGTAAGTGATTACTCAACGACGTACGTGTACGTGAACGTAACGTAGAAATCAAACTACTTTTGATTTTTTACGTATGAACGTGTCAGCTGATTCCTTGCTCATACGACAGGGTTGCCTACTCCCATTTTCGTATGCTCTTTTTAGATCGTTTTTAGTTGTTTTACAAAAATACCTTTTCAATTATGGTAATAATATTGAAATAACCCAAAATAAGTTTTGTTAAAAATTGATTTCAAATAAATTGACTAATTATTATTTTTTTATGTCAGTTTCGGTCTTATATACAATGAAAAATACTCGATTAAAATATACATGTTTTTGGTAGCATGCATGAAAAGCGATCAATGGCAACATTGTATTAGATGTAAACAAAAGCAAATGGCTGATTTCTGCGTTAACATCACGGGCACAAAAGTTCGCCCAAAAGTACGTACGTACGTTATACGTACACGTACGTTACACGTCGGTGGGTAATTCAGCTATAAGGGATACACACTAATGTAATTCAAATGCAGAAATATTTCATGTTATTTTAACTTTACGCTTCATGTTAAAATGTTCGTGTTGATTTTCCAAAATTGTTTTTGCTTTACGTACATGAGTTGATCATGTGAATTCAACATGCTTCATGTTAACTAAAAATGTAAGAAATTTTTCTGTGTGCAGGTCAAATCCTGATTTAGGGGCCCGATCGATGTTTTTTATGTGCGGAACACCTTTCCGAGTAGGCGGCCTTCGGCCGCGCTTCAAAAAATAACCCTGGGCTACGCCATTCCAACTCCGGGTGTGTGCCATAGCCGTGGCTACCGCCACGGTGATGTCCTCTTTTCTCACAGTGTAATTTGTGATTACAACAACCACATGAAAATGACAGAAAATTCTGAACTTTGATTGCAAATATCTCTTCACTGGAACAAAAAAATGAAATTTCGACTTCGGATCATTGATACTGAGGTCAAAACGCGTCTTTTGACACCCGTATCATATTTTTAGCTAATTTATTAGTAGTTGAGTGCCAAAGGAAACAAATACCATAACTTTTGAACGGTTGAAAAAAACAAAAATCTCATTTCAGATTCTAAATCTAGACGTGAATACGCGTCTTTTGACACCTCACTCGGCTTTTTTGGTCAAGTTTTGGGTGGGCCCCCTAAACTGCACCAGTACCAAACGCGTTTTGAACCATTTGTAAAATTCTAGAAGTTATCTTTGTTCCTTTCTCTTTCTAACACACAGACTTTTGACACTGAGAAAAACGTCAAATCAGCGGTTGACACTGAGACAAATGTAAAAAAATAGCTACTACAGCAACCCTAATCGCAGTAGGGATGTAATTTTCAATCAAAAATGGAGCGAAAGTCCATTGTAGGGTTGGTGTATAGGTTAATTTTTGAGGCATATTTCGTATGGAAATGTGTCAAAGGACAAGTTTCTAACTTTACATTGTAGAGAATAATAATATACGGCATGTATAATTGAATGAAATGTTGCTCTAAGTACTGAAAAAGTTATGGAGATGCTAATCCACTTCATGAAGAAAAGCATACCGACGGCAAGACCACTTCATCGCAATTTATCGAGAGCCACACTGCAAAACCGCGTAAGTCACTATTTTTCCCATAGATCGTGATATTTCGCGCATTAAAATGCAGTCAAAATCGGGTTACAACTTCCAGTTTCTTTCCAGTGGTGAAATATAATAACCGTCGCTCATATACATACATATGTTATAATTATCACAGTTTTTTCCATCGTGAATTAAGACAGGTGACAGCAGTTGAACAGCTGTTTAATTTTTTTTCTGCTTTTTTCTGTTTATTATTGATTTCCAGGTCTCAAATTGTTATCAAAGCCAACAGCCATGTATTTATAAACCTTGGTTTTTTCCCTCTCCTGAAAACTTTTTGGTTTTGAACATACAGGGTTTTGCAGTGTGGCTGTCGTTATGTTGGTTTTCTATGTTTCTAGTAGAATATTGAAGCTAAAATTAACCGTCGTGTAAAAAATTTTGTTGAAGTTTTTATGATTCACATATTTGTTATTTTCAAAATATCGTTTGTGCCAGAGCTAGGCATTTTTGTTCAACTTAAAGATCGGACGAACTACATTTTTTTAAATTGTTCAGTCCTTCGGCCGTTCAATGCTAAAGCGGCAAATACACTACACGAACATTTCCGCGAACCTTCCGCAATCTTGTTCGCAGCTTTGGCCATCCACCATACGAACTTTTGGCAGAACATTAGTTCTCTTTCAGACAGCGATGAATACGGACAACAATTGTGCTGCAGCAATATTGCTCGCTGTGGCAATTAAGCGTAAAAAAAAGAAAGAAAATCGCAAAAAAAGAATTTGGTGCAAAGAATGGAATGTATCCTTTGTGGCATCAGGATCTACTTCTTTTAATTTTTCGATTAAAGTCGCATAATCATTATTCTTTTTAATTCTATTACAATAATCTTTGCTTTTTACTTGCCACAATGATGGCAAAGATTTATACATTTCAATAAATTCACTCAGAAATTTTGTATTGTCCATTTTACTTTTCCGCGCACGTCTGTTCCGTTCAGAAATGACTACGATTATGAGCTATTTCGCCATACACACACGAACAGTTCGCGCAAATGTTCGCCAAAAATTAAAATATTCTGATTTTTGGCGAACATTTGCGCGAACTGGAAAACACCATACACGAGAGAAAAGTTCGCACAAACCTGACATAACGGGAATGTTCGCGGAAATGTTCGTGTAATGTATTTGCCGCTTAAGGCTCGTTTACTCAATGCCTGATTAACCGTTTATTCAAGACTTTATCAGAGGTTAGCCAAAGGTCGTTTACTCAATGTTTGATTATCGATTATCTTCTGATAAAAGTTATCAAAGGATGGATATCTGATTATGTGTTGATCACGGTCAAAACTTGCAGATGCTCGTATACAGTTTGTTTTGGTAAAACTTTCCATCCAACGTCAAGTGTTAATACACGTCCAAAAATCTAGGTAGAGGTATCAATAGACGCGTCTATTTTTTGCGAGATATTTGTAGTTAAAGTTCAAAATTTTTCTGTCATTTTCATGTGGTTGTTGTAATCACAAATTACCCTGTGAGAAAAATGGCATGCGGAAGGACATCACCGTGGCGGTAGCCACGGCTATGGCACACACCCGGAGGCCGCCTACGCGGAAAGGTGTTCTGCACATAAAAAACGTGGATCGGGCCCCGAATCGGGGATCTGACCCGGGTCAATTTTCGGTTTTTCACTAATAACTTTTAACAGAAACAAAATATTGCTTTCCCCCCTTCGGATTATTGTTACGGAGGTCAAGACGCGCCTTTTGATACCTCTCTCGAGATTTTTGGACGTGTATTAACACTTGACGTTGGATGGAAAGTATTACCTTTGTTTTACGGAAATCAAGAAGGATAAATGTTAAACCAATATAAAAATATTTCATAGGAGATTTTATAATCGATCTGTATCTAATTGGCACGCGAGGCGAAAATATGCCCACGATAAAATATCTGGAAATGAAGCCAGGTTTTGCCGAGTATTCTGTTAATGAGACTAACTTTCCTCCAAATGGGCAGATTTTGTCGAATCTAAAATGTTTTCTTATACAAATTTACCAAGAGAATAAACAATTTACATTAGCTTATACTCATGTTGGAAAAAAACCGATGCAATACTCTTCCCCATCTTTTCAAGGACCAGAATTTGTGTACGGTAAGCGACATAAAACTTTAATGCGCTTTTAACATAAGAGGTCTGTTTCTTGACTACTAATTATGAAAAATTATTCCTAAAAAGTGTTCTTTGAAAAAATTAGCAGCGAATCCAGCAGCTTTTTGACATTTAATTGAGAGAAAGAGCGCCAATTCGCTGCAAGTTCGCTGCTGGGGATTGCTGGAGATTTTTCGTCCAGCAATAACCAGCAAGTAACAAACAGCTGATTGTGACAAATGCTAAAATCAAAATTGATTGCATATTTTTGTGAAATTTAAAATTTATTACGAATATTTTGAAAACTATGAGTTATTTACCAGCAAATGAAGTAAGTACAGAATTTCTGCTGGCTCCTGTTCGGTGAAAAACCAGCAGAAGAGAGATAAAACTGTCAGAAATGAGATTTTGACAGCTTTTTACGAGACTCTCTTCTGCTGACAGTTCTTTGCTGGAGATTTCAAGAAACAGACCTAGACCTAAGCTTAAAAAGATAGCAGGTCTGTTTCTTGACTGCTAATTATGAATAATTATTCCTAAAAAGTGTTCTTTGAAAAATTTAGCAGCGAATCCAGCAGCTTTTTGACATTTAATTGAGAGAAAGGGCGCCAATTCGCTGCAAGTTCGCTGCTGGGGATTGCTGGAGATTTTTCGTCCAGCAATAACTAGCAAGTAACAAACAGCTGATTGTGACAAATGCCAAAATCAAAACTGATTGCATATTTTTGTGAAATTTAAAATTTATTACGAATATTTTGAAAACTATGAGTTATTTACCAGCAAATGAAGTAAGTACAGAATTTCTGCTGGCTCCTGTTCGGTGAAAAACCAGCAGAAGAGGGATAAAACTAGCAGAAATGAGATTTTGACAGCTTTTTACGAGACTCTCTTCTGCTGACAGTTCTTTGCTGGAGATTTCAAGAAACAGACCTAGACCTAAGCTTAAAAAGATAGCAGGTCTGTTTCTTGACTGCTAATTATGAATAATTATTCCTAAAAAGTGTTCTTTGAAAAATTTAGCAGCGAATCCAGCAGCTTTTTGACATTTAATTGAGAGAAAGGGCGCCAATTCGCTGCAAGTTCGCTGCTGGGGATTGCTGGAGATTTTTCGTCCAGCAATAACTAGCAAGTAACAAACAGCTGATTGTGACAAATGCCAAAATCAAAACTGATTGCATATTTTTGTGAAATTTAAAATTTATTACGAATATTTTGAAAACTATGAGTTATTTACCAGCAAATGAAGTAAGTACAGAATTTCTGCTGGCTCCTGTTCGGTGAAAAACCAGCAGAAGAGGGATAAAACTAGCAGAAATGAGATTTTGACAGCTTTTTACGAGACTCTCTTCTGCTGACAGTTCTTTGCTGGAGATTTCAAGAAACAGACCTAGCATTGAATGAGTTTTCTGGCTTTTGACATCATGCAAACATTTAAAGCGCATTGATATAAAGCGACGCTTAAGAAACTTGCGAGTGCTATGTGCATGCACCTTAAGTTGAACATTTCTGGCATATATGACAAAAATATATTTGAGCCTGCGTTTTGTTTGTAAACCCTTTAAAATGGTGGGGAACTTCATTTAGATACGAAATAAATAAGGGAAGTTACTCTTTAGTTCAAGGATTTACTGAAATTTACTAAATTAGCACGTGGTATTTTAATGTAAACAAAGAAGAACAAGATAATTCCCATGGCAACATCAACTACATGGTTGCTTTTGGGAGTACTACAGGAAAGTTTCAAAAGTTTAAGAAGATATCATAACATCGTCTTTAAACAGAGAAAACTTTTGTGCAAATTACTCTTAATTAAATTACCTGCAACTAAAAATTTTTTCAACAACTAGTTTCTCATATTTACATAGTTATCATACACTTTTCAATAGCTATTCGTACTTTTTTTTCAGTCCGCATGAATGAGCCCCTACTTATTTCTCCTCTGAATTCGGAGCTCCCAGCCAGGTGAGCACAGCTGTTAAATACTTGTAGAGCTTTACAATGTTTTGACTTCAGTAATAATAATCGGAGATCAGATTTTTGATTGTTTGTTTTTGTAATTTTCATTCAAAAAGTGTGTTCTGAGCGGAATTAATTGGGATTTAGTAGACGGTGTTGGACCGGCTGAGGGTTATACTTACCCAAACAAATCGGGTGAGTTATCAAAAGACGCCTTTTGACCACCGTAAAAATAATCTGGAGGGGAAAATCCTTTATTTTATTTTGGCCAAGAGATATTGGCAATTATTATTCACAATTTTCTGTCATTTTCATGTGGTTGGACCGGCTGAGGGTTATTTTTTAAGCACGCGGCCAAAGGCCGCCTACGCGGAAAGCTGTTCTGCACATTAAAACATGGATCGGGGCCCCCAAAAATCAGGATTGGACCTGTGTAATTTTTCGGTTATTCTCTTATAACTTTTCACTAAACCAAAATATGTATTTGTTTTCCCCCCTTCGGATTATTATTACGGTGGTCAAAACGCGTCTTTTGATACCTCTCTCGATATTTTTGGACGTTCGATGGTAAGTATTACTTTTACCAGGATATGTCTGGATAATTTCTTAGTTTTTTGTTAATAACTTTTCTCTGAAACAGAAAATTAAAATTTCGCTTTCGGATCATACCAAGGCCAAAACGCGTATATTGATACATTTCCCAATAATTTTGGACGTGTTTTATCAGTTGTCTCCTAAAGGAAACAAATACCCCGCTTTCAAATGCGCAACTGCTAAAACATATCAAAAAAAAAAGTCGGGAGAGGCATTAAAAGACTCGTTTTGATGTCGGTACGGCGAAATTTCGATTTTTTATTTCCGTGATACACATAGCTACCAAACGGCAGGGTGCAATAGCGCCTTGTGAAATAAAGCCTTTAAGGCCTTATTACACTATTGAAAGTGTAATAAGGCCTTTATTCCAAAAAAGGCTTTATTACACTTCGAAAGAGAAATAAAGCCTTAAAGGCTTTATTGCCCTTTCATTTTTTTGTAATGAAACAATAATATTCTAATTCTTTTTGTATTTTATTGAATAGTTACACACAAATTTCACGTTAATCAAAGTGGGAAACGTGGCACGCGGAAGGACATCACCGTGGCGGTAGCCACGGCTATGGAACACACCCGGAGTTGGAATGGTGTAGCCCAGGGTTATTTTTTGAAGCGCGGCCGAAGGCCGCCTAGGCGGAAAGTTGTTCTGCACATAAAAAACGTGGATCGGGCCTCCGTAACAATAATCCGACGGGGGAAAAGCAATATTTTGGTTCTGTGAAAAGTTATTAGTGAAAAACCGAAAATTGCCCCGGGTCAGATCCCCGATTCGGGGCCCGATCCAAGTTTTTTATGTGCAGAACACCTTTCCGCGTAGGCGGCCTTCGGCCGCGCTTCAAAAAATAACCCTGGGCTACGCCATTCCAACTCCGGGTGTGTGCCATAGCCGTGGCTACCGCCACGGTGATGTCCTTCCGCTTGCCAAGTTTCCGCGGGCGGATGGGAGCGGGGGCGGACGCGAAGCCGGAAAGAACATCTTAATGATAATTATAACCCCAATCATATCAGTAGTTGGTTGTCACTTATGTTCAATAAAAAAAAAAAATAAGGCTTTATTGCACAATTGGGTAAATTTTTCTCTTTCGAAGTGTAATAAAGCCTTTTTTGAAATAAAGGCCTTATTTCACAAGGCGCTATTGCACCCCGCCCTACCAAACCTGTCATGTTTCTGATTTTCTTGAAGACAAATTGGCAATCCTTCTCCAACATCATGTGTACCCAGCTTAGCAAAGTCGGAGCACTCCGAAAAAATTTCCAAAAAGAGGCCGTAGTTGGGGCATTTTTAGAGTAAACACTAAAAAACTACTTTTTTTATGAAGTTTCACGGAGCCTTAGGACCCTGCCATCGTCGCTCTTTCTTCCACCGTTCGCTAGAATTGATGATAAAAGCAACAAAAGTTGCCTCTGTATGAATCCAGTAATTGTACTAGTTTGGCATCTTTTTTACGAATCAGAGTGTAAGGCAATGGGTGATGGTCCTCCGACAAAGTGGAATGGAGGAAATAACGTTCAGAGTTGCTTGACAGTAAAAACAGCAACTAGAAACTTTCATTTATAATGAAATGTACAATTGATAGCATCTGATAAGTTGTTAAAACTGCTTTATATCTAACAATTTGGGAGTTTTTTGTCTCCACGTTCAATATTGAATCATTAAAATCCGATTGCTTTATTATTGCATACATCGTTCCATGTGTGGTTTGTGTGTGTGCTGCTTCGGACTAAGTCAGCTGTTAGTTGCGCTCCTAGTAGAAATATACTATGATAAACTGCAACTCTTAATTATATGGGTGTTTCCAAGGCGAATTCATTACATGGTGATGGTAAGTGAACAGCTGATTTCTTCTTCTTCTCGTTTAAGTTCTCGTTGGTACACGGAACTGTCAATAAAAGAAAATGAAATATGAAACTGTTTACAAATAGTTGAAACTTTTAATAGTGAATTTTGGTGTGAATTAATTGTGCGTTTATTCAACAAATTGAAAAAATAGTGAAAAATGAGAAAGTGTGTGGCAAAAAATATGAAGTGGGAAAAACTACATTTTTTAAGGTGCCCAGCGGTGACGCCGAGAGGCTTCTGTGGTCGTCCGTATGCAGGACCCAGCTGGAAGCGAGACATTTTCTATGTTCTGATCACTTCCACCGCTCAGAAATTGTATGTGCACTTTGGACATCCTAATTTATAGCCGAAATGCGCAAAAAAGTCAATAATTTTAACTTTTAATAGCAAATACTAGCTTTCATAAATAAGACACGAAATAAAAGACGTGCTTGTTTACATTTCTTATTCCCTTTTAATATGACAATTCCGTGTACAGCGAGTACTGCTGAATTCGCTTTGCTACCACCATATATATATTCGCCTTGGGTGTTTCCTGCGTCACGGACGTTCCTTCCGGAGACATATTTTTTGTTGTAAAAACCATATTTGCCTTTTGTTTATTGTAATTTTTTTTCTTTAAAGTATTTTAATAAGTGCTTCTTAACCGAAAACAAGGCAAAATTTTGTCGAAGTTGTTAACCTACTAACTAGAAGACATTTAAAGTGGCTATACGGACGTTCCTAAAATAGAAGTCATATGAGAGATAAATGACTATATATATATGTATATACATATATGACGCGATAAACAACAGTTATACCTATCATCAACCTCCTAAGAGACTTTTGCGCCGATCTTCTCTTCCAATTTGTGGTGTGCCGCTTTGAAATTTTTCCTTCCGGTTTTTCGCCGACTCCGAACGGCATCTACAAAGCAGATGAATTTTCGCTGGGAAGCCTTTCATGGCAAAAATACACTCGGAGAGTTTGCCAAACCACTGCCGAAGGGCGACCCCGTTTTGAAAAATCTTTTTCAAACCACTTTTTGATGTAACCAGTACCAGGGCTCGAACCCGGACTTTCGGTGTGGTAGCCCGGCAACACTACCTCCAAACCACGGTGGAGATAACTGACTATTTTTACGAGATCCTGCGAATCTAGTAGCATTACAAAAAAATAAGGTATGAGTGATTTTTAGAAAAAATAAAGGCAGTTTTAACTATGCTAACTTTAATTTTCGCAAAGCCGGAATTAGCTAAGAAATCTCTGTTTAAACTTGTACGGACGTTCCAAATTTGTTCATACTTTTTAATTTTTAAATTTTGAGAAATAAAATGCATATATTTTTAAAGTTTGTATTTCAGTTTAAGATAGCTGTTTAAATTAATATTCAATACAATGAGGCTGAACAATCATCGTACGTCGGCCAAGTAGATTTCTTCCGTCCTCACAAAAAAACTGTGAAGTCCCTAAAGTCCATTTGTTCTAATAAGTGAAGCCCAACGTTCGTGTAATGGGCTTGTGAGCTCGTGAATTTCTTTAGAGTCCATATAAAGGATATTGATTCCACTTATATGCTTTTTTGCGCAAGTATGAAAATCGGAAGGTTTATTTAAAATTCAGTTTTGTGTTCGGACTACTTCCCATACTTTTGTTTTGAAACGGACTTGAGCATCCATCGGAAAATATATACATATGTATACAAATAAAAAAGTAAACATCTTCCTTGTTGTGGGAACTTTGCCACTGATTATTGCAAATGATTCGGCTTTGCCATATAACCGTGGCAACACAAATAAAAATTCTTACTTGTCCGTAGCTAAAATGAGCTGATTGGACTTCCTCTTGTAAACTTAGTCCATAGTTTTCTGCAAACTCGACAAAATATTTATAAATAAATTTGTATAAAAAAAATTGTGCATACGGACGTTCCCATTTTTAATATCTTTACATTTCCCGGTACCAGAAGTTTTTATAAATGTTTTTAATGAAATAGAAAGACGACACAAAACTTGCTTATGGTACCCAATACCTACAGAAAAAACTGATGTTACACCTGTTTTTTCAAATGTACAGCATATTTTGCGTCAGTATGCTTTGAAAAAATCACATATTTTAATTTTGAATTATATGTATGTACTTTAACTACTAAATTTTAGAAGTGATTTTTTATCAGTAGATATAAATGATTAGGCGACATAACAAATATGTGTATGAAATTCGTTCCAACTTTTGTTCAGGTTAACGTAATATAGGAAGTTTTTTTGAAGACGAGGCTGAACCTTTTTGTTTTAAATAATCAAGAGTAGTTGAAAAGTCGCTCATATCTTGGTATGGTGTTGACCAATTGGAATAATAATTTGGAGCGTTTTCTGATCCTCTTCGTGGTAGGCGTAAAAATAATTGTGAGAAAATAAACGTTGGTGTTCAATAAGGTGAATGTTTTAAAGTATTTTCTGCGGTTTTTCGTAGTATCTAACAGAAGTTAAAGATCACATTTTTCATGAATGTTTATCCCCATGGTACAAACATTTGAACAAAACACATTTTATATTTTAAGAATTGTGTCAATAAAACTGCATAAACCCTCAAAACGTATCTTTACTTTTTATTTTTTATAATGTTTCATAAAAATGTCAATAGAAGCCTCCAAAACTACTCAAAAAGGATCTAAAACACCACAGAAAAAGCTTCAATAAAAAGCTCCGAAAAGAGGCAAAAGGCCTCTAAAAACAATCAGAATGAAAAGAAAATGTAGCTTAAAAGAGCCAAAAAGGGCTTCAGAAAAGCGTCAATAAAGAGCTCCTAAAAGAGTCCAAAAAGGCTCCGAAGATCGTCAAAACAGAGTCAGAAAACGCTCCGAATTCATCGCATTCGAACTCTTTTTTATGACATCTTTTCGGATGCCCCCTTAGAACGATTTATCTTGTAAAAATGTTGGAGTATCGGAGTACTCCAGCACTTATCCTCATTCATATAAAAAGATGGTCCAATTTATATGGCCATGTCCAGTGATTGGATCACCGAATCATCTCGGAGCACACTTCTAAATAGTATATGGGGAACCTAAGTGAGAGTACTTTGAAAATGCTGCCAAAAGATTACTCTGTAGAGTATTCTGCTTTGCTGTTGAATACTTTATATAGCAATCCAATAGGAGTTTTTTGGGGTACTTTCAGGTACCTCTAGGTGGTCTATAGAGTATTCAAAAGCAAAGAAATGGATGTTATGGAATCGCGTCAAAATGGAGCAGTAAGGAAGGCGGTCGACATGATCTAGGTTCGCACTGTGGCTAGTCATTGTCGGCTAGGGTAGGATCTTGCCAACCTTACTGTCCTGCGCCATAAGCAGAGAAAAGGTCATATCATGCCATGAAAACGACGGGAAAAGCGCAACAACGGCGTCAAAACAACTTTTAAAACAACATCCGGTCAAACCCGGATGCCACGGAAATCAAAACTCAAATCAGACTTCAAACAAAAGAAACTAATAGCTGTATTCTGTAAGTCTGTCTCATCTCAAGTCACTAAATTTGAGATTTTTCATTAGAGACAATTTTTGTGACTTTCGATGATTTCGGTATTCTGTAAGAGGAAATCACAAAAATTTCACCATTGATATGTGGTGGAAACAGATATGCATAAATCTTAAGTACAGCATTTGGCAGCGCGCATATAAATATTGCAATAGCGGAGGTAGTAAGTGTCTCGAGGTACAACGTGTGAGAAACAGATTCGAACCCGGGATCGAGGACAAATTTTTTGTCTGTTTTTTCTTTTTTTTTGTTAGTTATTTATTATTTTTTTAAACATTTATAAATGATTTCAAACTTAAAATTTTTTTTTTTCAATTTATTTAATTTTTATCCCTATATTTTCTTGTTTGTGACCTGCCTACAACCAGCTGACAAATTAGTGACTCTTTTTTGAGACATGAGATGTGAGACAGCTTACTGAATACCAAATTGTGTCAAAATGGAAATTGACCACAAATTGTCTCTATTAGTGACTAGAGACAGCTTACAGAATTTGCCTGTTAAGCTCTATTTACAGTTCTTTTTAAGCGTGAACATGGGTGAGCGTGAGCAATTTTCTTTTGTGTAATATGTTGATTTTTTTTTCTTTTTCCAAAAAAAAACTGTGATAGTTGATAAATAACTAAAATATCTTTAATATTATTGCATTTAAAACTAAGTAAACGTGTTAAATATGCTTTAAAATGGTTATTTTACAATCTGACTGTGAAACGTACTCATTCGCATGTGAACATTGCCGTTTTTTATTCACCACGGCAAATATCGGATTTCAACCCTGTTTTTGGTGAATATGGAAACAAATTGACAGATGTGCGTGAGTGATCAAATGAATTGATTTGGAATTCTTTTCGAGCGTGAATCAAAGCATTCACACAAGTGTTTAAAAAAAAATTACTGCAGTGAAGTTGGCAAAATTTTTGTGTAAACATTGTAAAACAACAACATTGTATACATGTACATATTTTCAATTATTTACATTTACTATATTTTATGCCCTATGCTCCAATTTATTTGTTTATTTCCTCTAGTTCACGCGCGCAAAAAAAACTGTAAACAGAGCTGTGAGTATTTCGATTGTGATTCCTTATTTTGACAGCTATGAAATGGTGAAAATACGATTTTGCATATACTCACCAAAGATTCACGCTCTCGTTCACGAAGAACTGTACAGGGGTCTTTATGCATATCTGTTTCCACCACATATCAATGGTGAAATTTTTGTGATTTCCTCTTACAGAATACCGAAATCATCGAAAGTCACAAAAATTTTCTCTAATGAAAAATCTCAAATTTAGTGACTTGAGATGAGACAGACTTACAGAATACAGCTATAATAAATTTAAACCAATATCGTTGCGACCGGCGAAGAAAGGCGCATTCAACAAATTGTCAACGAAAAAAGGCGCATTAAAAATATTGCGGGAAATAAGGACGCATTAAAAAATATTTTGAGAAAAAAGGCGCATTAAAAAATATTTTGACGAAGAAAGGCGCATTAAAAAATATTTTGACAAAAAAAGACGCATTAAAAAATATTTTAACGAAGAAAGGCGCATTAAAAAATATTTTGGCGAAGAAAGGCGTATTAAAAAATATTTCGATGAAGAAAGGCGCATAACCAAGTATTTCGACGAAAAAAGACGCACTGTATACATTTACAGTAAACTTCACAATGGATTTGGTGCTGGATTGAAAGAAATTGGGCCAGCCCAAGGCAAATTAAACAAGGTAGAATTGACAACTGAAATATTTTGTTTTTGTAGGAATTCTTACTTCAAAAAAGTATAAACCAACGAATTTACCCTTATTGGCCCACGTACAATATTTGGGCCCCATACAATTTTTGTATTAAGAAGTTAAACCGCATTTGCAAATATCAAAAAATTATTAATATAGATATTCATAAACTATCTAATAAGCTCACTTTTGCCACCAAGTGCTACTTTGGAGTCTACCTCTTTAAAGACCTTGACTACCGCAAAGAACAAGCGTACATATGTATATATTAATATAGCAACGATTTGGGTCACTGTTTACCACTATCATTAAATTCTAAAAAATGTCGGGAGGAGTATCAAAGTCACTTTTCTGTTCAAATGAAAATCGGCCTCCGGAGAATAAATTTTGGTGTTATTTTGAAAAATATTTGCAAAAATCCGAAGAACTAATCGGAGGCGTTGTCTATAGCTTTTGTGTGAATTACATCTTTAGTTGCCGACTATTGTCCACGATTTAAAAAAAATAACGCGATCTCGTCTTCTTGGTACAAAAATTGTTTCATTCGTTTCCAAATATCTTGCAAACTACTCAAAAAATTGATCTCGTAATCGGATTATTATTTATAGGTACTGGGAGCGTCTATTGATACCTGTCCCGGCAATTTTTGGACGTGTTTTAGCACTCGGTTGCAGTCGTAAACAATTACATACCACGATTTGGTATTTCTCAAATAAAAATAACAAACTGATAAAAATGAGAAATTTTAAATCGAACGGGTTAACAATTTTTTTCATTTGACGTTAAAACCAAGGCATATTAAACAAGGTAGAAGTGACAATTGAAATTTTGTTCTCCGCATAAATTCTTACTTCATAAAATTACAAACAACCGCATTAACGCTTTGGGTTCTAAGTGTTACTTTTGGGGCATACAAAAAGACAATATATTACTATATATTGTTTAATAAATAAGATATCTAAGTCTAGCCTAGAATCACTATTTCCAATAATACGCTCGTTTGAGCTGGACAGTCAATGAAATCGGTAGGCTTGAAGTGTTGTTCGCAAACATGCTAGGAGTTTTCTAAAATTACACCACAACTTTCTTCCCACCGACGTCGCCTTCCATCACAGCTCGGAGCCTTAAAGCACCGCACAGTTGAAACATCTCAACTCACTCCGCAAACGGCACAACGCGTGAAACATTAGGATCTTTTCATTTTTAATTGTGTTTATTGAAACGGGTTAAAATTATTTTTTATTTGACGTAAGAATTTCTGCATAAAAGAGAGAACTGTCAAGTTCACTTCTACTTTGTTTAATATACTTTGGGCCAGCCCAAGCTAGGATAATACTAAGCAGGACCTGCATTTTAAAACCTAAGCAGGTGCAGACTGGAAAAATTTAGGAAGGACTATTACAGGTAAATAATCGTGGCAAAACTAGGTATGCCCCTTGGAGAATACACGGTAAATTGCTCGCAAATAGGAAAACATACGCTTTCCATGGCAAAGCCCTGGCAGGACCTAGGCGGAGTTGTCCGTTATAGGGAAAATCTAGCCAGGGCCTAGGTTAAGTATAGATTTTTCCAGGTTATTCCATTTCCAGTAAAGGTCTACACCAAATTAAAAACAGGCTTTCCCATTTTCCGGCTGGAAAAAATACAAGGGGATGCGTACATAAAATGAAACAGCAGCTTAGAGTAACTCCAACTTATATCGCCTTTCTTGGCAAATAATGGAAAAGATAGATTCCGAAAACATACTTTTTGGATTGATAGGATATATATAACTAGATAATACATATCAAAAGCTGTTTTAATGAAGTAAAACAACAAAAAAGTTATGACAGTTTAACAACTTAGATCTGAAAGAAAGGCTCTTTTTGCATGCAACTCTCAATTACTTGGGTAACAATAAAACAGATAGTCGTTTGCAGTAAAGAATACATTTTATTCATTGTATTTAAACTGTTTCAACAGATTTAGTAACGAAAAAGTATTAAATTTTAATCATAATTAATATACGGTGGCTCTTAATCCAAATGGGCAACGATAAATATTGAATTTTTTGCAAAAACTACTCCTTTTGGCTTATTTCGCAATTTTTTTATAAAAGAATATTTAAATTGGAAAAATCCCAAAAAATTATTAAGTTTGGTGTTTAACACGCAAATACCCACAAATGTCAGAAATTTTCCTAGCCAACATACATACCATTGGAAAGGGCCACATTTTTTTCTCCCTGAAACCGGTAAAAAAATAGGGTCTTGGCCCAGGTTGCATAAAAATCCGACCATTAATCTAGATTATAATGATTTGAAAAAAAAAAATTATAATAATAATGGTAATAGATATTATAATCAATGTCCTGGTTTTGATTTTTTCTGATACTGTTACTCTATAATATCTAAATAAAAATCTCTATGTTCCAGGGGAATCCAATGTTTATTCACCATTGTCTTCCAATCTTTGATTTTATGATCGCTTAGGTTGAGCTTTTTTCTATAGGCAGGATTTAGCTCAAAAGTTCTGAGAATATCCGTATATTATACATCTTTTTTAAAAATTTTTGCAGGTACCTCTTTGGACTCAAAGTTGTTATAAATCAGAGTTAATTAAATTATTAACGGATTTATATATTTAAGGAAAATTATTTTTTTTCAATTCAATTCCCAAAATCCAAGTAAAGTAAAAAATCAAAGACATAAATTACAAAGCCAATCAGTATACTACATTTGATTCAAAGTTGATTTACTCCAAAGTTTCTAACACTTCAGTTATTCATTCACAACATTCCTCCCCTTTTAAAATCTAACGTAGTCATCAAATTTCTTAGTATGTCCTCTATTTTGCCGAACTGGATAACGATTTTGACCTTGAACTGATTTATCCCCTTGACTATCTTCTTCATCATTCGCCACTTCTCTATGATCTTCCAAATTTCTCATTCCTCCAGATTGATTAAATTCTTGGTCTTCTGGTAACGGAATAATGATAGGCTCAACTTCACTGCTGTCTCTTCGTGTATCTTTCATCAAAAAGTTATCAAAATCTGGCACTTCAAACAGCTCAACCATTTCGTTTTTAGAGTAGCGGCGCTTAAGCTGATTGGCATGAGCTTTAACAGTACGATTACCATAAGGTGTGATAACATCCACAATATAATTGACAGATCCCTCTCTGCTTTTAACTATACCTTGAACCCACTTCCATTCTCTATTAGATGAATGAAGTTGATAGTAAACTTCATCATCAACACCAAATTCTTTCCACTTTGCCGCATGATGGTTATTAAATTGATCTGACATATTCGTTGTACAAATCGTATTCGAATTGTTTGGCTTAAGAAGATCGAACTTTGTTCGCATTGTGCGGCCTGTCATCAATTCAAACGGTGACTTCATCCCAAGGTTATAAGAAGGTGTATATCGATACGCAAGCAAAAATGCTCGTAACTTCTCATCGAGATTCCCTGATGCTTTTTGAATCCCCCTCTTGAACAAATCTACAAATCGTTCGGCTTGACCGTTTGACTGAGGACTGTAATACGAGGTAGTTAAATGTTTTATACCTTTTCCTTTACAGAAGTCTTCGAACATTCGAGAAACAAACTGCGGTCCATTATCGGTAACACAAATTTCACATAAACCTTGATGTGCAATACCTTCGTCAAATATGTATATCGACAGTTTTTCCACTAGTTGTAATTTTGGTTTTGATAATCTCCGGCCACTTACTAAAAGCATCAACAATTACCAAGAAATAAAAATTTTCAACTGGACCAGCATAATCAAGATGAACTCGAATCCATGGTGCAGCTGGCATCGGCCACGGCTGCGGAGTGCATTTTACTGGTGATTTAGCTGCCTTAGCACAAGAATCACATGATTTAACCATTTCTTCAATATCTTTAGAAATTTTTGGCCAAAAAACCTTATCGGCAGCTAAAAGCTTCATACGACACACACCTGGATGGCCCTCGTGTAAACTTTCAATGACTATCCGGCGTAGTTTGTGAGGAATAATTAGTTGTTCTCCTCTGAACAAACAACCTTGCACTTCCTTCAATTCATTACGATATTGAAAATATGCAGCTACATCAATATCCTTAATTTGCTTACATAGCTTTGGCCATTTATCTTGTCGTACTAACTCCCCTACCTTTTTAAGTGTCTGACAAATATTCGTGGCTACTTGAACATCTTTAAAAGTAACGGGTAGCTGTTTGGCTGATTGTAATGCAAAACAGGATATATCGTCTACATTTTCATTAGCTTCCGAAATATAAGCAATCACAGTATCCTCCTCAGGTTTCGTAAATTTAGACATCAACCGTGATACAACATCAACATATCCGTATCTATGAATTCAAAGTTAATATCGTATGCTAAAACAATTAACGCCCAACGTTGTAGACGGTTGGCCGTATAAACCGGAATTCCACTTTTTGATCCAAAAATGGCCAGCAATGGCTTATGGTCTATTTGTACGATAACCCGTCGACCTGCTATATAAAAGTGAGATCGTTTCAAACCAAATATTAAAGCACGAGCTTCTTTTTCTATTTGAGAATAATTCTTCTCAGCGTCATTAAATGTTGCAGCAAAATGTATTATAGGATGTAAAGATTTATCCTTAAAACGATGCATTAATGCAACTCCCATACCATCTTTTGAGGCATCAGTTGCAAGCACAATGTCCTTTTCCGGGTCAAAATGTGTAAGGACTAAATCAGATGATAGCACTTTTTTTAGCTTATCAAACGCTTCTTGATGAATGCTATGCCATTCAAATTTTACTTCTCGCTTTAACAAATCATCCAAAGGCCCTCTCAACTGTTTCATAGACTTGATAAATTTACCGTAGTAGTTTACTGAACCGAGAAAAGATCGTAATTGACCTACATCTTTGGGTTGAGGAATTGATTGCACTTCCCAAACCTTCTCAGGATTTGGTCTTATGCCTTTTTTATCGATAACGTGACCACAAAAATTGACTGACGACTTACCAAAACAACACTTAGCAATGTTCAATTTAAAACCACACCTCTGAAGCTGTTCAAGGGTTTTGAAAAGTTGTTCTTTATGCTCTTCAATGCTTCCTCCTGCTGTGACCATGTCATCAATAAAGCCAAATGTTGAAATTCCACTCAACATTTTATCAACTATAGCTTGAAACTCTCCAGGCGCTGTTTTCACTCCTTGTTGAAGACGGTTTACTTTAAACATCCCGATGTGAGTGTTAATTGTCATAATTTCCTTGGAATCATCATCAACTTCTACTTGGAAGAAAGCGTCTGATAAATCTATTGTACTGAATACAGTTTTTCCTGCAAACTTAGCAAAAATTTGATCAGGAGTTGGCAAAGGATACCTATTTTGCTCAAGGTATACCAAACAAATTCAATTGTAGGGATGACACATAACAAACTTCACGTTTTTCTTGTCCATTCAGTTTGATGGAACAACTGAAAGCACCCAAAATCGGAATTGCAGTACCCGATGCACTCGTGGCATTCGTGTGTATTTTCGATGATAACAACGGTTGTCCAATTAAAATCCAATTAGATTTGGAAATAATTGTTATATCAGATGCAGTATCAAACTGTAATTTAATTGCAGTCCCATTGACAACCGGACTTACATATTTTCGGTCAGATATTGAATTTATGGCTGCATCAACACGGTTTGCATTACTATTCTTCTTGCTACTCGGCCTATACCCCTTAAAATTTTTCACAAAAGCACAGAACCCTGTCTTGTGTCCCTTTTCATTGCACTCATTGCACTGCTTGTCTTTGCCCGGACAATTATCACTCCAATGCATTTCGCCACAACGGAAACAGGCCAAGCGAGGAATGTCCTTCCTTTGGTCCCGAGTCGTTGACTTAAACTTTTAGCTTGTTGCAAAGAATGAACTTCTTGAACAGGAAATGACTCACCTACTTTCCCCTTGTCAAGCTTCAAATTGATAATACGCTCGGCTTCATTTATCAAATCTTGCAAATTCAACTTATGGACACCTGCACGTGCCGTTGCATCTGTCGCGCCTTCCAGATCTAAATACTGATTGTCCAATTTTGCAAGAAGCTTTTCCAAAATCAGCGAATCCTTTACGTCTTTCAATCCACTCACAAATAATAAAACTTTAAAGTCGTCCGAAGTGCAATGCGCTATGTCAAACTTCTCGGCGTGTTTATTTATACGAGCAGCATACATACTAAAATCCTCATGGTCGAGCTTCGCAAGGTTGAAACATTTATGTCGCATTGAAAACTTCGTTTCTTTATAACCAAACAATTTTTTTAGAATAGCCACAGTACTTTCAAAACTACAATCTTGTGGTTTGGAAGGTAAAATTGAATCTGCATAACGCTGATACTGTTCCTGGTTGAATTTTTGAAAAAGGAGATAAACCTTTGTTGGTTCATCTAAAACTTCTGCTTGCGTTACGAAAACCGACTCATATCGTTCATAAAAAGCCTCAAACGTTTGATTGTTGTCTGGGTCATACTCAAAATTCACCATTGAATCGGCCAAACATTTAACTGTAAATGCCGTTGAGTCCTGAGGAAGCACTGCATTCTCCCTATTGTTTCCCGATTGACCTTGGAGAATGCGATCAATTACATTTTGCTGCTGCTGTAGTTGCTGTTGCATTAAAATCTTCTCTTCTTGATGTTGTTTCAAGATCTGCTGGTTTTGCACTTGCAATGCCTCAAACAATGCCTGAAATTGTGCCTGATCCATTTTACTAATAACACGCGTGTTCTTAAACAAACTCGTCGCCAATGTTATAAATCAGAGTTAATTAAATTATTAACGGATTTATATATTTAAGGAAAATTATTTTTTTTTTCAATTCAATTCCCAAAATCCAATTAAAGTAAAAAATCAAAGACATAAATTACAAAGCCAATCAGTATACTACATTTGATTCAAAGTTGATTTACTCCAAAGTTTCTAACACTTCAGTTATTCATTCACAACAAAAGTCATCATATTTGACCCGCAAAAGCTTTGGATCGAAGGAATCATAAATCAGTTCTTTTATTTTTTGTGTATCTAGTAGCTTCCAGTTAAATAATGCCGCTATTGGCGAAAAATCCATTATTTCGTCTTGCTTCACATGCCTAACCTCATACGGGTTTGTGACCTTTGCTGACTTTATCAATTCACCCCATTGAGCTTGCATAAATATGCACTCCTTCCTACATTTCTGCTCAAGAAACCTATTGAATATATAAAAAGTTACGTGATATAAAACAAGATCTCTAGCTAGCCGTACAAATAACTTTTTTTATAATAGATTTTCTTACCTTTGAATTATTTTAACTTTGAACTGAAGTGATGCCATTAAATTCATTGTCAAAACTTTCATGTTTTTGTTTTGCCCTGCACAATTATCCCTTAAGGTGATAATTTCTTTTACACTCGGGTTGTCTATCAATATCGTATAGATATGATGCTATTTCATTTGAGGCTTTCTCTCCAACGGTCTCGTTCCACAAGTTACATATACCTTTTCTTGATTTGAATTCATACACAGTAAAATTCCATATGTTTAACCTTGGATAGGTAGTACATTGGCCCTACAGTGTCCTTAGGAGTGGTAAGATTTTTTTGTAAATCGTAATTTATTACATGTTTACTTTCATCGCTTGCACTGCAGGCTTCTTTTATTAAAACTCTGCCAATGCGTTTATTTTTAGAATGTAGCTCATACTCATCTCTTTTGGCTTCTTTGATGTCCTCAGGTGAGTTTTTATAGGCCTCGCATTTTTCACATCTATGGTAGTTTAAAATGTGTAAATTTTATTATGGTTCACTTACATAACTTATAACATAAATTAAAAACTATTATCTAATAACTAATAAATATGCATAACTTAAGTCCGAGTTACATAAAAGATGCAAGTTAGCCTAAACTAACCTATGTATTTCGGCCTTAAGAATAATTTATTGGATTAGTAAAGAGCCTTACCTGTCTTTTCTGGGACAATAAAAACCAATATTATATTCACTCTGAAAGATATCTCTATAAAAATGCAAAGAAAGATCAAGGGTGATTTCGTTTTCTCTAAGTATTGTTGGTAGCATTCTCCACATTTTTGAAATATTCAACCCCGTCTCCATTAAGTATTTTACTTTAGACGTTTCCCGACAATAATGGGAGTCAACTGTTGGGAAGCTTTCAATATGCGCTTTAACCAATAGTTTCGCTTCTTCCGGATATTTATGAGGTCTATTTTTGTGCTTTCCTCTTCGAGCATGAGACAGTATTCCGGTTGGCACACTTTCCTTGAATTTATTTCTTGCCGTTCGCAAGCGTTTTTCGAAAATACATATCTTAAGCAGTAAATTAATGATTGATAAAGGTTACAAAAAGCTCAATGGTGATTTAAAAAAGCTTGTGATGACCTGCATTAATGTAATAAAGTTAACCGTACACCCTCTCATCTTAAATGAATTTATAACCGTTTTTTTGACATCCCTAGTAGTCGCCCAAATAAATTTTTCATCATACCTTTGACATTTATAGTTTAAGTTTGAAGTGTTATACAAACATTTTTTGTCTCGAAGAGAGCTTTTTCCTGCCAACGTTGTGCCCCATTATGGTACTTAGCCGTTACTGTTATTAGGGCGGTACGTAATGGTGGTAGCAACTGAGTTTCGGTGGGAAAGGATATGAAGTGGATGAACTTCCGTAGAAAAAACCCCTTTCTTGAGAAAAAACATTGGTGTAACACACTTTAAAATCCGACATCAGATGCCAAAGATATGAAGAAAAATTTATTTGTGCGGCTACTAAGGTTGTCCACAATTTAATAACTTTTTTTAATTTTACAAAGACCCTTCAGGGGGTTTAAAGCGGACTTTATTTTTTCGATTCGATCTAATATATGTACCTCCTACGCTGGCATGATTAAAGTCTTATTACTGGCCTGATTAAATTTAAATATACAGTCTTTTGGTATTCTGGCTGTTAGAGTTTCCAGATAACAATGGAAACATTCTTTTACTATAATTATCTAATAATTTTTTCAGGCAGAATGCCAAAATACTGTTAATTACTTGTAACCAGCCTGGGAATAAGACTGTATCCAAGCCAGAATCTGGAGAAAATTATACCTATTATAAATATATAGTACTTACCTAATGTACCTATTCAGGAACATTTTTCTACGCACTTTTTTGAAATTGCCATGCTCATCGGTCGGCAGTTTAAATGAGGACCTTTTGATTTTCTTTTTAATATCGGACCAATCGGTATCCTCGTCGGTGATATCTGAAAATTCCTCATTATCCTTCGACCAATTGAGCACGCAACTACACCGCTCCTGCGCACTTTCGATTTTCCAGTAAAGATCATGTGCGTATTGCCTTTGACTACAACTGATACGTTTATGGCATGACAAATAACACTTCGCGTCACAACCGTCGCGCACACGTCTTGGAAGAAATAGTTTTTCCTTTCTCCTGATTCCAAAACTTCCACATACACGAGCTTTTTTCGCTAACGCATCTGTATTTAAATTTTTCGGTCAGTTAAACACTTTTATTTTGAACTCGGGCACTTTGAACGCTCGCAATTTTTTTCTGCATACAGTTAGTTACACTTTCTCTAAGGCTTCGAGGAAACCACAATTTTGTGGTTCCAATTCATAATAAACTTCATCTTCCATTTCCCGACCGGCAATTTTTTTCTTCTTTTATTCAATGTGACTACAGTAAAGTTGACTACAGTTTAACCATATAAAAGTGGCAGAGTTAAATGTAGTCTACTTTAAGTGTAAGCTTAAACTTCCACTGAAAAACCGGGATTTTTTATGCATAGAGATGATTCTTAAAAACCAAATGATAAACTTTTTCTAGTTTTGACAGAGCCATAGTTAAAATATTGTGCACAGAGGCCAGACTTAAGACTTCACTATGAAGAGTCCAAAAAATAATGTACATTTTTAAATTATTTTATACCCAACATCGAAAGGACTACAGTTGAAGATATCACATGTAAAATTAGATTCCAATTGAAGACGGTTAATGCGTGTCGCACGGAAGTCCACTACCCTATGACATGTGGTATCTTCGGCTACAGTCTTATACACTCAGGGTATTAATATCATTTATACGTATTTTCCTTTTTTGACTCTTCTTGGGAGAATCTAAACTTTGGGTTTGGTCAACAAGGGGTTAAATAAGGACGTTAGTTAAAACATTACACAAATTCAAAATTAAGTACTAAATGTTCGCTATATTTGTTGTATGTTGGGGTGGCTTTTCGAAATGGTTGCCGGCATATCCTCTTCGAAGATCAGGGAACCTTACTCCAACACTCCTAGAAAATAATTTTTTCTTGGAAAGGATATTACTAGCCATTAACATTTAATTTACCGCGTAACAATGCACTTTTAAGATTTGTAGCTTAGAATGCTTGACGGTTAAAAATTTTCTAGGAATTTTGAAAATGCACCACTACTGATAATTATTTGATAGTCAAATGACAGTCACTACCATTGTGAATACATACAAGTGAAAAATCTTCGCCAATTCCTCTATTCTCTTATCCCCCTGTCAAAAAATGTGACAGGGGAACTATCAGTCAGACGAGAAGAGTTGCATTAAAAGGGCGGAGGCGAATGACATAAGAATGGGGGAATCGTACCACGTAATCAATGCGCGGGCTGCCGATGTCCTAAGAGTAGATGGCTTACATTTTTCACTTCTTAATGGCTCGTATTGTTTTTAATTATGTTATGAATAAAACTGAAGCCAATTAATTCGAATAGTGTTAATTAAATTATTTTAAAATGAATAAACGACAAAGAAACGGAAAACATCATTTCAGATTCTTTCATTCTTCGTAAAAATTTAAATAGAACCATCGTAAGTTGGAATTATTAGATGGACAATAAGCTTAGTTTTATAAAATCATAAGTTTGTCTATAACCACTTTCGGATTTTCTGACACAGAATGGGTTTATCTTAGCAAGAATTTTGCCTCGGAATCGACTTAATTGCCACTACGTATTAGATGTTGCGTCATTGGTGTGATTTGTTTGTTTATTTTTATGATGAAATAACCTTTTAAACGAAAAAAAAACTATACGAATGCAAAACAAACTTTTTATTAATTTTAAATACGAATTAAATGAACTTTTGCTACTACCAATTACGACTCTGCGAAAAAGCAACTCTGCAAATCAGGTGATCACAGCTATTATCAATTGTGAATGCTTCTGTCACATATTTGCGACTTGTAGATATTGACAATGGTCACTACTGACCATATGATTCAATTGAATGAACTATTCTAGCATACATACAATTTCATTAGCCATAATATATCCGTCTCACACTGATAGGAGCGACCCCTAATTGTCACTATTTTGGTCAGTATTGAAATTTTGAATGCGAGTGTTAGTTAAAAAAATCTGCGTTTCTGGTATGGTGGTTATTGCTGCAAAGTTTGTTGCGCTGAAACTATGTGAATTGAAGTCTGCTGCTACATAGGAGAAGTACGTGGGAAGAGAGGGGTAGAGTACACTTGAAAGCGTACCGTCAACTCGTTTCAAGTTTTTCTTGCTATCTCTTTCGCTCCTCCTTGTGCGCCCATATTTTGTTTCATAATTGCTTTCAAGAAAAGTTGACATGTGTAGATACGAATAGAAAACACAAAATAGAACGCCAGCAGAGTTGAATTCAAGAATTTCCTGGTGTACAATGGGACGGACTGTGAAGAAATAGCATTGCCGATATCAGCGCCATATGTTAACGCAATTGCACAAAGTACTATTTTGAAGCCGTTCTATTGTATGTTTGCTTAGTACAGAGGCTGATACCAATTTTTGTAAGCGCAGCTTGAAAAATACCACCAATCATAAGACAATGAATCCAAAATCGAAACCTGACCTAAAAATAATAGTAAAAACAATGTTTGCTCGTGTTAAGAAGACACCCAGGTCAAAGCCAAACTTTTTCATCCTTTCAAAAGAAATGGAAAAAGAATTATTAATATATTTTTTATAAATTTTAAATGCTTTTATATGTTAGTTTCCCAAAAGGGAACTTAGATTCCTTGGACCGCAATACACCTTTCGGCGACAGACATGAAGCAAAGATAAAAGATTTTTCCGACTCCGCTTTCTTCTGGGATATTTGGGAACTGTAAAAGAACCTTCCCCGGTCCTTCTACATCTTTCCATCATTCAACTAAATATCTTGTGGCTTATTTTACTGCAAAACACAGGAAAAGCATAATTTAGAAAACTATTGCTTAATGTAAACAAAACAAACATGTAAACAAAAAAAAAAAACAAACATTGACAATTGGAAAACCACTTCGAATAAAAAAAATAAAAATGCAACTTTGATGCAGCTACCTGTTAATTCTACCATGCCCTAGTCTTATCCGGCTCTGGACCATTGCTCATTGGAACATGTCATATGTGAAACTAATGGTGGGAGTGCTATTGTGCTAGGGATGTTATAGTCGTGTAGTTATTGCTAGTATAATCTTTTCTTTGCCAGTACTAAGGCACGTTGTCAGAATTATCAACAATTCTCGTGTTATTAATTGATATTTGATATTTCCTTCTATAGCCAAGGATTTTCGTAATGCCAGAAGATGGAGATTCAAAAACCGAAGCCATATCTAAATCAAAAAAGCCTAGACCAAATCGATATTTCCTTCAATCATCCACTGAAGAAGACTTGAAGCCTATCAAGTTGAGAAGTGTTAAAAACCAAGACTTCTCTGGTGAAATTATTAAAGTTGAACAGGGTAAACAACTCAGTTTCAAAAAGAGTTGGAAGTATAAAGGAATGTTTCAAAAACCAAAAAAGAATCCCGCTTCCCACTTGGAGAAAATTCCGAAAGAGCGCCTGGAGAAATATTCTAAATTCGAAAAAGTAAGATTGCATGGCGTAAAAACAAAATATTTCAAGGATAAGCAACAGCGTAAAGAAGTTTATTTAGAATACGCAACGGAGCAAGCAGCACGGTCTGAAATTTTGCTTAAGGAACACGAAGGTTTTATTGAACCAGAAGAGGATGAGCTAACAGCAGAATACAGACAAACAGAAATTGCACAAAATGTAAGGTATTAATTTTGAAGCAAAACTCTGGCAGTCATCAATTACAAATTTATTTTAGGTGGATATTCTTGCAGCATCAAAGCATTTTAAGTTAACCTTAGACTTTGGACCATATTCAATGCGATACACTAAAAATGGTCGCCACTTACTACTTGGTGGACGCCGGGGCCATGTCGCAGCATTTGATTGGATAACAAAAAAGCTACTTTGCGAAATGAATGTGATGGAAGAGGTTGTCGACGTCTCATGGCTACACGTTCATACTATGTTTGCCTGTGCACAGAAAGATTATGTATACATTTACGATAGTCAAGGCACCCAATTACATTGCCTTAAAAGGTTGTATCGAGTTAACTGTATGGAATTTTTACCATACCACTTTCTACTTGCCACTGGCAATAAAGATGGATATGCATCTTGGTTAGATGTATCTATAGGGGAACTAGTATGTAATTTCAATACAAAACTTGGAGCCATCCAACTAATGCATCAAAATCCGTCTAATGGTGTAATGTGTATTGCCGGAGCGAAAGGTGTAGTATCCATGTGGTCTCCTAAAGTGCGTGAACCACTTGCGAAACTTTTATGCCACTCTACACCTATAAGTGCTTTAACGGTCGATCCAAAAGGTAAATATATGGTTACAGCTGGGCAAGATCGGAAAGTAAAAGTTTGGGATATACGGGCTTTAAAGGGTCCTCTCGTTAGCTACCAGTTAAAATTTTCTGCTAACCAGGTTGATGTGTCTCAACGTGGATCTTTAGCTTATTCACAGGTAAGACCAAAATATGAAGTTTGAGATCATAACTACATGATCAACCGCATACGTTATTTTTGCTATTGAAGGGACTTTACTGTGAAATACAACATGATTTACTGTTGGGCAAAGAGGAAAAAACTCCATACCTACGTCAGAGCTGTGATGCATATGTACATGGAATGCGGTTCTGTCCATATGAAGATGTTCTTGGCATATCTACCGCAAAAGGCTTTCAATCATTACTTGTTCCTGGGTCTGGTGAACCGAACTACGATGCTTTAGAAGACAATCCTTACCAAGCTAAGTCACAACGACGTGAGCATGAAGTACATGCTCTGTTAGAGAAAATACCGCCAGAATTAATTGCTTTGGATCCAAATGAAATTACTGTTGTAGATGTGCCCACATTGCAAGAAAAAGTAGATGCAAAGCGTGCGTTATTCCATTTGAAACCGCCAAAAATAGACTTTAAATCTCGTCATAAAATGAAGGGAAGAGGAGGAAGTGCGAAAGCATCACGGAACAAGCAAATCGTTAAGGACCTTAAAAGAAAGGTATGTGATATAAAAAATAATGTGTAGGCTATTTTATATTAATTGGAAATATTTTTCAGGAGTTTGTTAAAGGTGTTATAAAATCAAAGCAGTCCGTCATAAAACAACACCAAAGAGCAGATAGTGATTTTATACCATTGGAAACGAGTAAAGCATCAGTACTAGACCGTTTTAAACCTAAAGACATACGGAAAAACATTAAGTAGTATTTATATTTTTATGAAAATAGAAATGTGTAGCAAAGCATTCGTTTTAAAAAACATATCCAGTGTTTGTTGTTGTATTAGCGATTGTCCTGCCTAGTCATCATTTACCTTATCTAGCATTGTCATCAAATTCTTCCAACGATAATCTTAGAATCTTCGCGGTTCAATAGGGACCAGAGTAAAATTTGTGTTAGAGAATCGGCTCAGCTGAGCAGATGAATAGATTGTATGTGTCATGGGGTCACACCGTATACCTAACCTTACCTACAATATCCACAACGAAGTAGTTTAGCGGATCTGCGCGGATGAGATAAGGGCCTGGCGATGTATCTTACCTCACAATGGTTACGTAGATGACTCTTTATTCCCCTGGGAGGCGGATAGTCGTGCCGTCATTGGCATAATAGACACATGGTGGGAAGGAAACCCTCGAACGTTTGCCACAGAATTCTATCGGTGACACCATCTTTGCCTGTCTCCATTTTTAGGAATGGTAAAGGTAAAAAAACAGTTATTAATTCGCATATTGTCCCTTGCAACTCGATGGTTGATCTACGGATATGATGCCTCCCACCTCTCATTACCCATCTTCTCTTTCCTTTCGGAAGGAGGGATGACATGACCTAGAAGGTTGCACTGGTCATACCAAATCGCTCCCACGACAGTCGGGCAGTACCGCAAGGGAGTACCGGAGCGTACCGGATTCATATCCGGCCAAGGACTGTTATTTCGACAACACTCCCCAAAAACAACAAGCGAATATATTTGGCGAGTCAAATAGATTGGCAAGCAAACCCAAAATTTGCACTGCGAGTGGCGAATGAACTTTTTGAATTTGCTGGAAGAAACATCACACGCACACGAACAAGTTCATTCGCCACTCGCAATGCAATATTTGGGTGGGCTCGCAAACCTATTCTACTTCAGTATGGTACTCCAGAAACACCACCACCCAACAATATGAAATAGAACAGGTTTAAAAAAAACGCTCACATTTGTTAAAAATTCAGTGCAAACCGCTTTTTATCTTTACATATGTATGATGTGCTTTAAATAACATTCTGTATCGCTTCACATCGGCAATGAATTTGCAATTGGGATTAGTTTTAGCTTAGTCAACTCGACATATTCCAATTAAGAGAATATATATTTCGCGTAGCTTGATATACGTTTGTCCGAAATGTTTTTATCAATATTTTGATGTAACTGATCTTTGTATTCAGAAGTAACTTTTTTTTCGGTCCAGTAAAACAAATTTAATATATGTTTTTTACCCTCAAATGCATTTGGTCCTCCAGTAACATGCACTTTTTGAATATTTTCGAGAACGTCTTCAATTTTGTTCTCAAGTGAATGCAAAAAAATTGATTCCTTTTGCTTAGCCAAAGTTGACATGGAAATTAAAGTACTCAATTGAATAACTGGCTTCATCAAAAGCTGTGGCAAATACTCCAAAAAGCGTTTAAATGGATCATCATCATAAGTCTGTCTTAAATTCACTGATTGCACGATATTGCAAATTAGGGATAAGACTTCTGATTCTGCGTTACTTTTATTAGAAAACACATTCTGGAGAAAAGCCTCGATGGTTCTATTTAATAAAGTTTGCATCGAATTTCGATGAATTTCCATAAAAGAAATATCGCTGTCAAATAGGCAAGATCGAAGTGCCAGTACAAGCAGACGATAATCTTTCAAATGATATGATTTCAGATTTGTAACAATTTCTATAAGATATTTTAATATCTTGGCAAACCGATTGACTTGTTGCTGTGAAGAACTATTAGATTTATACAATTTGAACATTAGATAAGACACGCAAATATTTTGCTCCAAACATAGCTGACCACCACCTGAATTAATTGATTTTAAGTGCTTCTTGTATGCCTTTTTATTTAAATATGTATCTGAAATTAAAGAAAAACTATATTTTGTAAATTCATTGGTAACACTTATTTAACAGAAGTGGTAAGGGTGAAACACTTGTCGTTGTAGCGCTACTTTGCCTGCCTAGGTTGTCAGTATCTTTACCCAGTAGCGGCTTCAACAGGGGTGGACCAGAGGGAAATGGGTGTTAGAAGAGTAGGCTCTGTTGAGCAGATGGTTTGTATAGTGTGGGGACACGTTGCATGCCGGACAGACATCAGGGTTCAGTTTTGATAGATAAGAATTTAACCTATTACAATATCCAGAACGAAGTTGGTCCAGTATCACCCTTGTTGTTGTTGTTTTAACAACAAAATCACTCCCCGAAGGTTTTGGGGAGTGTTGTCGAAATAACAGTCCTTGGCCGGATATTAATCCGGTACGCTCCGGTACTCCCTTGCGGTACTGCCCGACTGTCGTGGTAGCGATTTGGTATGACCAGTGCAACCTTCTAGGTCATGTCATCCATGGGTAATGAGAGTTGAGAGGCATCATATCCGTAGATCAACCATCGAGCTGCACATCATTACGCCTACCGTGGGCATATTCTAAGTCCCCCCTAGGCAGTTCACGCTCCTGTTGTTGTTTTAACAACAAAATCACTCCCCGACGGTTTTGGGGAGTTTTGTCGAAATAACAGTCCTTGGCCGGATATGAATCCGGTACGCTCCGGTACTCCCGTGCGGTACTGCCCGAATGTCGTGGGAGCGATTTGGTATGACCAGTGCAACCTTCTAGGTCATGTCATCCCTCCTTCCGAAAGGAAAGAGAAGATGGGTAATGAGAGGTGGGAGGCATCATATCCGTAAAGCAACCATCGAGTTGCACATCATTACCTTTGTGCATATTGGTCGCCTCTTACTACCGCGGGCATGTTCTAAGCCCCAACCCGCAGGGGTCAGTTCACGCTCCTCTTCGGCAACGGGTGGAGTTGGTGCCTGAAGAACGGCGGTCGCTGGGAGGTTGCTGACATACGAGTTTACCAACTCTGTGTGGATGAGCTTAAAGGCCTGTCGGTGCACCTTAGGATCAAACGGCGTGGAAATCAGGTACCGTATCCCATCGAAATGTTTGGCTTCCTATTTTCCGGGGAGGCGAGTTTTGGTGGACAAGGCTGCTGTTCGGATGATGCGGTTCAGTGCAATTTAACAGGAATTACCTGGTCAACATCTCGCTAAGCTCTTTTACTCCTAGCATTTTAGCTTCATTATGAAGATGGTGTTCAAGAGATAAAGAGACATCCAGTGGCGGTTTTCAGTGCGGTGTTCTGACAGACCTGAAGCACCTCCCGTGTGTGTCTGCGAGCCCCGGTAACCAAATTGGCGTTGTTGTTGTTTTAACAACAAAATCACTCCCCGAAGGTTTTGGGAAGTGTTGTCGAAATAACAGTCCTTGGCCGGATATGAATGCGGTACGCTCCGGTACTGCCCGACTGTCGTGGGAGCGATTTGGTATGACCAGTGCAACCATCTAGGTCATGTCATCCCTCCTTCCGAAAGGAAAGAGAAGATGGGTAATGAGAGGTGGGAGGCATCATATCCGTAGATCAACCATCGAGTTGCACATCATTACCTTTGTGCATATTGGTCGCCTCTTACGACCGGTATGCCAAATTGGCGTCGCGTAGTTCAGCACCGGCTGACCAATTGCCTTATATGTAGCTAGTAACGTTTCTTTATCTTTACCCCAAGTGCTGCCAGCTAGCGACTTGAGAATTTTAATTACGGGTTTGGGCATTATTGACAATTGCGGCTACATGAGTACCATATTTGAACATGGCTATCAAACTTGACGCCTAAGATTTTGGGGTGTGAGACCGTTGGTAGCTTGACACCATCAACTAAAACGTCTAGTTCCATGGTCACCTGCGTTGTCCACGTCGTGAATAGGGTGGCCCAGTACTTGGTCGGTCATAATGTCAGGTTTCTCCCAGCGAAGAAATCGGACAGGGCTGGGAAGTATGAATTTACGAGCGAGCAGAGCTCATCTACGGAGGGGCCTGTTGCCAGTATAGTGCAATCGCTTATGAGACTTTATTATACTCACTTTCAACGGAAGTTTGCTGATAGGGAAAGCCATTTGTCAAAAAGTTGTTAGCAAAGACGTTCGCATATTCACTTTGAAACCAAGTGCTTAATTCTATTCTGTTTTCTGACTGTTCTTGTAGCTCGATTAACTGCCATAGATTTTGCAATATCTCTAACACAATTCCCAATATGTGCGCTGTCTCACTAGGTAAAGTTAAAGAGTTTGTTTGCTCCTGTGGGCGTACTTCAACCCAAGTTTCCACCAGTAACGGCATTAAATGTGTAACATATTGCCGTATTGTGTCTGATTCATTAGCTTCCATTAGATTAACATCACCAATTCCCAAAGATGGTCTCATTTGACATACTATATCGAAATCTTCTGATGGTTTAATTAACTGTCGTTTCAGCGAATAGTATTGTGGAGCATTTGGATTAAATGTAACTATTTGAGTAAAACTATTTACTGTTTTTCGGGAAGTATTAATGCGTTTATTTTCGACTAAAGTTGCAAGCATTTGATTTAAACGTTCCAATACTTTCGTGCGCCATTTTATAGCAGTTTGATTTTGTCCTACATGTACAGTCAATGTTCTAGTATTGGGATCTCCTTCTTTTCGCACTCGAGATATCATTTCTAAGAAGTTCCGGAAAATTTTGACCGAATGTGTTACCACTAATTGTGGAACGTTTTCCAATAATACATCAAGCATTAGAAGCGAATCTTCCTGTATAGATGAATTAATGTGTGTCATAGCGCACCTTAAATATGAGGAAATTATGTGAAAGAAAGGCACAATCTCTTCTGGCTTTAAAGTTCCTAAAAGGCACTTTAAAGCTTTGAATGAGTCTCGTCGTGTGTCTCTATCGACATCCAGAGATATAGCTGACAAACTTTGTATTAGGCTATTCATATAACCCATTGTGTTGACGCAGTTGCCTGCAATTGATTCCCTTAGACTTCTCAGTGCATCTACTCGAACCTTTGAGCTGTGGTGCTTTAAGCGTGAAATGGTGTCCTTTAAATTCAGCTGAAGTTTACCCTCAGTGTACTGCTGTTCTTTCAATTGTTCTCTTATAGCAATTTTACGAACTTTAAATTCAGTTTTTGTAACATTAAGACCTTTGGGCAATTTTGTCGTCTTTAGTTTAACTTTGGCTTTTTCGGATCGAAGCTTTTTTTTGTGGCTCACCATGATGATACAAAGTAGTTAAAATAAAGTTTAGATTCGGGATTTATCAAAATCAAAACACAGTACCACGTTTCTTTTTTTTTTTTTTTTTATAATTTGTGGATAGTGATGGTTGGGCTATTGCCTATATAGCGTCCCGGGGACGATCAAATTGTTTGGCAGAATTTTTGTGTTCGTGATGCCGAAGACGGTCCTCGTGTCACACGTACTTGTTGTCGGCTCTGTTTGATGAAAATCAAAAATTTTTGATTTTTCTGCGTTGACGCTCGTTTTGTTGAGCGTGCCGCGTTTGTTTGACAAACTGTAGTGTGTTAGTTTTGAGTTGATATTCAAAATGAACACTTGCGCGGACGAAAAAGAATGTATATTAAAATTTATTGAAGTTTATCAATGCTTACCAACTTCATGGAAAGTAAAGCTGGAAGAATATTGTTCATCCATATTTTTTTTTACCCTTCTTTTTCTTCTTTTTTAATAAAGCTGCAGTTGCAAGTAAAAAAAATCGTCATCCGATGAAGACATATTTACGTCCGATCACTACGAACTCTCAACGCAAATGGCGTTTGACGGTTTCTGTTTGAACGTGTGCGGGCAAGCGACAAGCACACGACACGCATACACATAAACAGTTCTGCCAAACAATTTGATCGTCCCCGGGACGCTTATGACCAGGTTGTCAAAAGTCGATTACGATATTTGAAGCTGCGTTCCAGTAGAAATCTGATACACCTATCCTGTGTCCTGTGTATGATCCTTCTTCTTCCCTGAAATATTCACCAATATGACGTACTTTCACCACTATTATTACTATATCACTATGGATCAAACTTTGACATTACAGAGCACAGGTTCTGAAGTAAACAAGAAACGTGGTAGAAGTCATCAAATACACATCTAGGTAATCGTTGGATAAATTATCCGTAAACAGTAAAGGCTGGTTTTCATTAGGTCAAAATATGACATCAAATGGTGGCATACTAATGAAAACGGCTGGCATATGGAGTCAATTGCGTTTGCAGTCAGTTTTGACGACTCATTGTCATATAAAATGGCATGCTAATAATATTTAGTGCGGTAATCATCCAAAATAACTTCAATACGGACGTAATCAGTTTGTATAAATCGTATTAAAAGTATAGAAACCCCTTTACATTGAATTTCTTAAGGAAATTCAAATGGAAAGTTTCGGTCCTCAGATTTGTGCATCAGTGAGATTGCAAACAGATATTTCGCGTATAAAATTAGGAAAAATTGTGCAGTGGTTTAGAAAATAATGCAATATCATGTCATATTTACGATAATAAATGCATTAAATAAGTTTCGAATATGTGATTTAGAACTATTTACTCATTTTAAATGAAGTCCTCAAAGCCGTGTACCTGTGCAAATTTGTATATAGACATTGGTACAAAATACTAATTATATAAAGTTTTAATGCATTTCTTTCTAAAAAATTGTTAAATATATGTTATTTAATGTTTCATTTCGATAATAATTGTATTAAATACGTTCCGGTAGTGTAATTTTGAAAATATTTACTCATTTTAAATGAGGTCCTCAAAGGCGTGTACCAGTGCAATTTGTATGATGTTTTACTTAAATAAATACATACTTACCTACGAAAAATACCAAATCAGTAAAAAGATTTTGTTTCATTTTAAGTGGCTTTATTTTATAGTACCTGGGTGACCGAGACTTGCTCGGTATTTTTCAAGAGCATAAATTTCCAAAATATCGAACACGAACCAGAAAAAGTCACTTAACATACATTGGCGACACCTGTTGTGTATTAAATATTCTGGTTGGTATACGCCCTAAAACACCTTTCATTTGATACCCATAATGCCATGTATTTAAAAAAAAATCGGAAAGGTGGCAACCCTCTAAGCTGAAGGAATAAATAAAATGCGTTCAGGTGGCAACCCTAAGTGGAAATCCTACTCGAAAATATTTTGGTTGGTATACGGCCTAAAATACCTTTAATTTGATACCCATATTGCCATATATTGCTAAATATTTAAACAAATCGGCAAGGTGGCAATCCTCTAAGCTTCCTTTAGTGGCAACATCCAAGTAGAAAATCTAAGGAAGCATACTATCCATCTACCAAATTTTATCGAAATCGTTTTAGCCTTTCCCGAGATAGTGGTCGATATCTGAAGGAATAAATAAAATGCGTTCCGGTGGCAACCCTAGGTGGCAATCCAATTCGAAAATATTTTGGTTGGTATAAATAAAATTCGTTCAGGTGGCAACCCTAGGTGGCAATCCTACTCGAAAATATTTTGGTTGGTATACGCCCTAAAATACCTTTCATTTGATACCCACAATGCCGTATATTATTTAATATTTTAAAAAAATTCGGAAAGGTGGCAACCCTCTAAGCTTCCTTTATGGCAACATCCAAGTAGAAAATCTAAGAAGGAAGCATACTATCCATCTACCAAATTTCATCGAAATCGGTTTAGCAGTTCCCGAGATAGTGGTCGATATCTGAAGGAATGAATAAAATGCGTTAAGGTGGCAACCCTAGGTGGCAATCCTGCTCGAAAATATTTTGGTTGGTATACGGCCTAAAATACCTTTCATTTGATACCCATATTGCCATATATTGCTTAATATTAAAAAAAAATGATATAGGTGGCAACCCCAAGGACCACCCCAAGTGGCAACACCAAAGTAGAAAATCTTAAAACAAAGCATAGTACCTGTGTACCAAATTTCATTAAAATCGGTGAAGTCGTTCGGGAGATAGTAGTGGCTCCCAAAAAAAAGAAGTCGAGGAAGTCCTCTGACATCATCGAGAAAGCTAGGTATCAGAGGGCCCTCTATATCCTCAGCAAGATCCGCATAAATGAGGAAAGCGGTGAGGTCCATGCGCGCGATGCCGAGGACAGGGTGAGGTATGAGGCTGTGGTCAAGGACTACGAGGCCGCCCTCGCAACCGAACCCGCTGCTCAACCACAACAGCAACAACCGAAATTACGACAGTCGGCCAAGCGAAATCGGTCACGTGAAGTGAACGAGCGTGATGGCAAAAGGGGCAGATACGGCAAACAAAATGAGGGCCCCTCCACTAGTGCTGCAGCGAGGCACACCTACAGTGAGGTGGTCAGGGACCACCTCCAGGTAGCGCTAGTAGATGCTGTAGGCAATAATGGGAGGCGGGTGTTGGCGGTCTGGACCTCCATTGAGGGACGGCTATCTGAGATGGTCGTCGAACACCTCATGCAGAATCGAACCCCAGTGCCGATATACAATTGCGATGAGATCTGCAGGGTAGTCAAGTGCGCGGACGGGTTCTCCCGGGAGTTTCTAGAGCGATGCGTTGCTAAGATCAGCGGCGCATATGATGGCCTTACGCTTAAGATCGTCAACGCTTCGGAAATTCCCAGAAGGCCCCGGGCGCGCATTTGGTTACCCAAAATGAAGTTGGATGAGGGGAGCATCATCCACTGCCTTAAGGTGCAGAACGTGGGCGTCCCGATGGACGACTTTGAAATTTTGAAATTTGACATAGATATCTGCCTGGTGCAGGAGCCTTGGGTATGCCGGTCAAAAGTCAAGGGCCTCCATATCAGAAATTATAACCTGTTTTACACACATGGAGGAGGTAAACCTAGAGCGTGCATCCTCTTTGGGGATACCATTAATGCTTTCTTCTTACCTATTTTTAGCACATACGACACTGCAGTGGTCAGGATAGAGTCAAAAGGCGGACGGAGCTTAACGTTCGCCTCCGCATACATGGCTCACGAGCGGCCCGCACCTCCCGAGGAGGTGAAACAATTAGCGGAGGAACTAGCAGGCAAAGAAGAGATCGTCATCGGATGTGACGCTAACTCAAGGCATTCGTTGTGGGGCAGCGGCGAGATAAACGAGCTGGGTGAGTCACTTTTTGAATTCTTATTATCTAATAATCTACGTTTATGTAACAAGGGCAGCTCTCCCACGTTTGTGTTTCCTCCGTGTTTGTTCCGGAGAACTTCGCAGGGTGGGAAGAAGTCCTCGATATAACAATATCATCTGACTCCCATGAACTTCTGGTAAGAAACTGGGAGGTTTCGCAAAAGATCTCCCTGTCGGATCATCGCATGATCCTCTTTGAAATAGACTGGGAGAGAGAGATAAAGAGACCTTATAGGAATCCTAGACGGACGTCTTGGGGTCTATTCGAAAAGATAGTCAGTGATAGGCTGAGTATGAACAAAATACCCATTCAATCGCCAGATTCCTGGACGACCGAGTTAGGTCTCTACAAAGTAGTTTTCAAGTTCCCTACAAGGCTTCCTGTCCACAGTCAAGGAGCAAGAAGCCTTCGTCCCCTTGGTGGGACAAAAACCATAGCGAACTAAGATCAAAAATGAGGAAAGTTTTCAAAGACTGTCACACTAGGGAAGATTTTCAGCAGTTAAGGATCTCCTAAAGGGAATATAAGAAAGCAGTGCGGATTGCAAGGGCAAAATCCTGGCAGGAGCACTGCGAGTCTATTGAGTCCACGAAGGACTCAGCAAGACTCGGGAAAATCCTTGCCAGGCAGCATTCAAACAAAAACTTCGTGAAACGCGCAGATGGCTCGTGGGCCGGATAAGCGGCAGAGACCCTTGACATTCTGATATAAGCTCACTTTCCGGACGGTGACGAAGATGCGGAGCAGAATAGGGAACGGATGCAACAGGAGGCACCTGGTATGTTTATAGACAAACTTCTAGCAGAAGACAAAATTGCCTGGGCGATAAGCAGCTTCTCACCGTATAAGTCACCGGGAGTAGGCGGTATACTCCGGATTATGATGCAGAAGACTCAGACATCTTTGGTTAAGGAATTGAAGGAGATCTTCGCTGCGTGCATCATCCATAACCACATTCCGGACACATGGAGGAAAACAAGGGTGGTTTTCATTCCGAAGTCTGGAAGAAGGTGGCACGAGCTGGCCAAAGATTTCCGGCCAATAAGTCTCACATCCTTCGTGCTGAAAACATTTGAGAGGCTATTGCACTTACACATACGGGAACTCCTGGAGGGGCCTGTCCTATCAGTGGCGCAGCATGCGTACATAAGGGGCATATCTACGGAGTCTGCGCTGCACGAAGTAGTGCGGACAGTGGAGAAATCCCTTCAATTTAAAGAATTTACACTAGCGGCGTTTGTCGATGTGGAAGGCGCTTTCAATAATGTAAGAGCCGAAGCAATAAAATCAGCGCTAGTGGGGGTGGGGGTGGAGGAGCCAATCAGGAATTGGATTTCGTCCCTGCTTAGGAAGCGTGAGATATCAGCAGAGCTAGGGGGAGCAAAGGCCAGTAGGCAGGTATGTAGAGTTACACCACAGGGAGGGGTCCTCTCACCTCTACTTTGGATCATTACCATGAACGATATCCTCTTAAAACTTAACACAAATGGAGTAAAGATTGTGGCGTACGCCGACGACGTGGCGATCCTAGTTTCGGGTCCCTTCCCTTCCATAATAAGCGAGATTATGGAAAGAACGTTGGCAAAACTCAGTAGGTGGGCACAGGAAAGTAGCCTTAGGCTGAATCCGGATAAAACGGAGCTTCTTCTCTTCACGAGGAAGTACAAGCCACCTACCTTCGAACTCCCTAGGCTAAATGGCCAACAGCTAACCCTGTCTCCCAGCACTAAGTATTTGGGACTAATAATAGATTGTAAGTTAAATTGGAAAGCGTGCATCGAGGAGCTGGTGAGGAAGGCCTGTATCGCTTTCTACGCCTGCAAATCAATGTTTGGCAAGAAGTGGGGTCTAAGGCCGAAGATAGTGCTGTGGATGTACGAAGCGGTAGTCAGACCTGTGCTGACCTACGGTTCGGTGGTGTGGTGGGGAGCTCTTCGGAAGAACTATAATTTCACTAGCTTGCAAAAGGTTCAGCGCACAGCGTGTGTTGGCACCACCGGGGCTTTACGCACCTGCTCCACTGCGGCATTGGCTCCTATTTTTAACCTGCTCCCAATTGACTTGCATATATTATGCATATCGGCACAACCCGCACTAAGGCTCCGGGAGTCTGGGTGCTGGAAGGATACTCAGCAAGGGCACAGGAGTATCCTTAGCGATCTCCCAGCGGGAGTAGTTAGCAACTCAGCAGATTATTATCCTCACAAACTGAAGTTTGAGAGCAATGCCATCACAGCATTTCTAAGTAGGAATGAATGGAGGAGGGGCGAGATAATAAGTGATAGGGGTATACAAATCTTCACAGACGGCTCCAAGATGGACTCGGGTGTGTGGGCTGGTGTATTCTCGGGAAGTCTGGATATTTCTGCTGCATTCAGGCTCCCTTCGTATTGCAGCGTTTTTCAAGCAGAGGTTCTTGTGATTTGCCAGGCATACACAGCGCTCGAGCAAAGAAACATAATTGGTAAGGCTACTATCTTCTCTGATAGCCAGGCGGCGATAGAGGCAATCGCATCGCCGCATACTACTTCAAGCGCAGTGCATGCATGTAAGCAAACCTTGGCAGCGCTAGCCGATAATCTGGAAATATCCATTATCTGGGTCCCGGGTCATAGGGGAATCGAGGGAAATGAGAAGGCTGATGAACTGGAACGTAGGGGCTCATCAGGGGAAGAAGTAAGCAAACTTGAGACGGGTGTACCCCTAGCAATAGCAAAGGGAGACATCCATAAGTATTACCTAAGTGAGGCACAGCGTAGGTGGAGGGGCATCGCTACGTGTGCAATATCAAGAGCCACCTGACCGGAGTATAACCAGAGGAGAACAAGGAGTCTCCTAGGCAGGTCCAGGGCGGATACGTACAAACTTAAAGCGGTCTGCACAGGTCACTGGCCGATTTGCACGCATGCGGAAAAAATGGGTATTCCGCATAACGACCACTGCAGAAGCTGTAATGACACCACTACCAAAGAGACCGTTGAGCACTTCCTCGGGACCCCTTTTTTGGAAAACCTAGGGAGGGTATCTGAAATAGGGATTCCTAGCATTCTGGAATTTATAAACAACTCTGGTTGATTGTAGAGAAACATCCGCATTACTGTTAGTAGGTTCGACGAGTCCTTATGGCATCAAAACGGCTTCTAAGAAAGCTACTTGGGCGACCTTTTCCAGATCGCAGCCATTTTAGCACCTACCTACCTAAGTTCGAACATTTTTTTGAGGTTATGCCACGTGTGAAAAAATGGGGTTGGGTTTTATTGAGTGCACCGTGCCTATGAATGTTTTTTTTTTTTAGAGGGGTAGAGGGGGTCCCAGAAATCACAGAACTAAAGCCCGAACTTGGAGGCAACTCATATTTTAAGAGAAAATCGAATTTGAAGATTCGAATTTTCCCAACCAAAATGTGTAAATTTTAAAACACTTTGATAACACTATACACACAAAACTATATTAGATTACACAAAAACCAGCTTCCACACAGTCCCGCACTGTTTTTTGTCCGAGTTTTGCGCGAATAACCGCTTTAAACATTTAAATTTTTTATCACACAAAGCCCGACATGTTTTTTCACTTGGCAACAACAATGCCTTCGGATTAGTTGCAGTTACAGCGAGTAGCAACTGCTGATGACTCTGAAGGAATAAACAAACTATGTTATGGCACGTTCACTGCAACATACCTTGTTTATTCTTCATTTTATGAGTTATTTAATAGATTTTATTTAATAATTGTTAAGAAACGCGGAGATTTATCACGTTCAGATATAATGCCGAAAACTAAACAGCTTTCAACGAGATTAATTTGAACTAGTTCTTCTTCGTCCGTGTTTATCGAGTACGATAAAAAAATATTGCCAGACCTTCCACCAGTAATATTAACAAAATTTTCTTACATTGTATTACAACTTTATCAAATATTATGAAAATTATGCGAATATGTTTGTAAAATTGTAATTTATAATACAATTTAATGTACATCAGGTCACAAAACCCATACTCAGAAGTCGAATTATTATAAAAATTAGATTAAACTATACATTCGGTAAAACGGTAATACTTTCCATCGAACGTCAAGTGTTAATACACGTCCAAAAATCTCGAGAGAGGTATCAATAGACGCGTCTTGACCTCCGTAACAATAATCTGGAGGGGGAAATCCGATATTTTTATAAATTTGCGAGATATTTGCAGTTAAATTTCAGAATTTTCTGTCATTTTCATGTGGTTGTTGTAATCACAAATTACCCTGTGAGAAAAGAGTGGGAAACGTGGCACGCGGAAGGACATCACCGTGGCGGTAGCCACGGCTATGGCACACACCCGGAGTTGGAATGGCGTAGCCCAGGGTTATTTTTTGAAGCGCGGCCGAAGGCCGCCTACGCGGAAAGGTGTTCTGCACATAAAAAACGTGGATCGGGCCCCGAATTGGGGATCTGACCCGGGCCAATTTTCGGTTTTTCACTAATAACTTTTTACAGGAACAAAATATTGCTTTTCCCCCTTCGGATTATTGTTACGGAGGTCAAGACGCGTCTTTTGAGATCTCTCTCGAGATTTTTGGACGTGTATTAACACTTGACGTTCGATGGAAAGTATTACCATACATTCAACGTCAAATGCTAAAACAAGTCCAAAAATCTCGGGACGGGTATCGAAAGACAATCCAAAGGGGGAAATCTGATATTTTATTTCGGTCAATATACATATATTTGCAATTAACGTTATAAACTTTCTGTCATTTTCATGTGGTTATGGTAGACACAGATATAAGGTATGGATGTGCAGTATTACCCAAAGTAATTCATCCCAAATGTTCACTTGTGGCGCTATTACACTGAAAATACCTGTCATGTCATGTTTTCTTGCTAAAAACCTGTCTCAGTCCTCAACTTCAGTTTTTGAAAAATGTGCATATTCATTTACACATGTCTGGCACCTCCTATTACTCGCTGACGATTCAACTAGTACCAAACCGCCATTGTTGTTCACAAGTGATTCGGCAAAAATAGAAAGCAGTTTATTTGAATGTTTCGTGTTATGTATTTTAGAAGGCTAAAATATTAAAAATATGCAGTGTGGTGAGACATATCGTTCAGTGTGAAGTGTTTTTAATTCTTTAAAGTGAATAATTATAAGCAAGTCGAGTAAATTTTGAAGCTTCCTTACATACAATATTGCAAATTTAAACACGATTTTTTCTCAGAATATATGAGTTGCCTCCAAGTTCGGTCTTTTGTTTTGTGTTCTGTGCGACCCCCTCTACCCCTCAAAAAAAAAAAAAAATTCCTAGGTTCGGTGCATGATCTAAAATATTCCCCCATGGATTTCGTCGTAAATATTGACCATATAGCTGCCTTACGACTTCCAGAGTTCGGCTGCTGGAACTTGTTTGTCTTGTCCGGTTAGCTTGAAAATATACAAGTACCTAATGAAAGTATATAGTCTTCTCTTTTTAACATTTGTTTAAAGATATGAAATGTCAAAACCGATAAACCAATCAGTATACTGGCTGGCAGAAGCCCAAAGGCTCCCGTTACACGGTCAGTAAATACTGTCAGTATTGGATCACAATAAATACTGAAGTACTGATGGATCACAAATCGACGTTACACGCTCAGTAAATACTGTCAGTAAATACCGTCAGTACTTTTGCAATTTTCATGCTGTGTGGTTCTAAAAAATGTACTTAGAAAATAAAAAGCGGGCATGTTTAGCTATATTAATAGCTTTTTCAATCAAAAATAAAAAGATTTGTACTTTTTTATTTTAAATTCATTTCAATTTATCAATATAAATATATAATATATAAATTAAATCATCCGGGGAAAAATATATATAAATACTTATGTTAAAGATCCCGAAATCCTTTTTAAATTGCATCAAATGATGAAAATAGAGACCTTACTGAGTATTCTTCAGAATTTCCTATCTCTTCTGTGGCACCTATATCTGTTTGGTAACAAAAATCTTCACCTTATTCATATAATCATTTCATCCCACATCCCATAATTCTGGCAATGTTTCTAGTGTTTCTATAAATTCTTTCCATATATTTTGCTCACGAGAAAATTGTGGTGGCTCTTCGCTATCATTAAAAGCAGCCATTGCCACAAAATATAACAAAATAAACATTCGCTTATAGCGACCGCACGTGCATTTCATATGAAAATCCAAAAATACTGACGTATCGCGAAAATGATGTTACATGGTCAGTAAATACTGTCAGTATTTTGATCACAAAATTGGATTTCAGGATTTCTAGATATTTTGCGGTAAATATCACGATCCATCAGTATTTGATGTTACACGGTCAGTAAATATCGTGATCCAGTATCGTGATACAAATACTGACAGTATTTACTGACCGTGTAACGGGAGCCAAAGTGAAAAGAAGCATGTATGTGCGTAGTTTTGTACTCAATTATCAAAATGTCTGACTTAAATCTGAAGTAAGTGAATTTTCTTTGAATAGTTTTGTAAATATTTACATTATTTAACATACAAATTCCAAATATATATTAAAAACCAGTGGAAGTAAATGCCTAAGAATGTGCACAGAATTTAGTAATTACGTTCGTCTGTAATCTATACTAGTAATTTGTATTTAAGAAACTCGCTGCTTGGGGGGTAGATTTTCGCCACATTGCAGCTGCTAGTGATGATTTTTTTCCTTAAAAATTTGGTGTATATTTTTCAGTGACGATCTATTGAATTATGAATTGGGTGATGATATTGATGATCAAGCACTTTATGGAGCTGATGAGGATGAGCTGCTGCTTTCAGACGATGGTGAGTAAAACATATATACATATATATTCACTACTATAGGTATTATGTGAGAATATATAAAACTTAATATTTTATTAAAGAATTAGAAAAAGATGTAACCAAGGAAGTTAAACAACAAATAAAAGCTGAAGCAGAGCAATGGGTCAAAGAACGGATCCAAGAAAAAGAAGTTAAAAAAAATGGTTCGAATCAAGTACTGTCCACAGGAGGTGTAAGCACCCATTCCAAACCCAACAAAGGCGCTGGCTTCTCAGCAAAGCAAGACACAATTGAAGTTACTTCAACAGCTGCAAATTATTCTAATGTGAGGTCAAAGCAAACTTATGTAACAGAACACGTATCTACCAGTGAAAGTTCAATGCGAACGCATGAGGGATTCAAAGAACCATCAAAATCAAAAGTTGGTAAAGATACACCGCAAGCTGTATACCCCATTTATACACCATCACCATTGTCAAACACAACAAAAAATGACGAAGTTACATCAAGTAGTAGCAAAGAAGCTGAGATAGATCACTCTTCAATGATCAGTTGCAGCACTGGTAATCTAACAGATTCGTCATTTATTCAAAGTTCTCAAGAGAGCTTGGTTCTAGCACCTTTAAGCGCTAGTGATTTTTCAGATCCCAGGGAGGATATGGAGGATGAACGAGAAACGCGTACAAATATAAAAACAACAAATGAAAGGGACTTTGAATCTGTAATCAACGATACAGCAGGTAAATTTAAATTGTATAGTTGTACTTTAATTTTTAATAATTAATATCGGATTAGACTGAAAATTGGGAAAAACTAAGGTTTCTTTCATTGGCCTTCTTTTTTTGTAAAACTAGTAGGAAATAAACTGACTCCAAAAAGATATCACCCTTACGCAAAAAGGGGTGACATGACCTAGAATGACAACGGGTCATATCAAATTGCTTACGCCACACTCTTTTTGTCGGTACACGTTACAGCTTCAAGTCGAACCGTAAGAAATGATAGGACCAAGAAACGAGCAATCCGTCGAACACATAAACGCAAACACAACACAGCGCCCATGGCCTTCACCGTCGCCGACGCAATGCGAAGAATTGTTTATAACAACAACAAATGTGCTTGTTGCATATACAGTCGGGCCTCGATTATCCGTGATGGTCGGGACCAGAAGCGTTACGTATAATCGATTTTCACGGTTAATCGAATAACAATTTTTATTATAGTTTTTCATGTTTATTATACATATGTATGTACATATTCACCTACAGTTACGTGCTAAATATTAACACAAACACAATTTTCGCTACCATCACGGATAATAGAGGTAATCACGGTTAATCAAAGCAAACAATTTTCGCTGCCATCGCGGTTAATAGAGGTAATCACGGTTAAGTTTGTCAGAACACCGCCAATAGAACTTCGACGCGATGTCTTCCTATATCGTCTGAGTCTCGCTTCTATCAACTGGATAAAATGCTAAATGATCGAACTGTTAGAGAGACATTGTATTACACTGCCACAAACCCAATCACACAAACTGACACCTAGAGATATAGCCATGTTGTTGTTAGCAGATATAGCCATGTTGTTGTTAGAAGAGATATAGCCATCTACGTGAGCACTATGTTGAGATCAATAGTGGTCTCCAGATGACTTCCACACCGAGTTGGATAGATCCCTCAGATCTCGGCCTGTGGATCCTGTATTGGTTAAACTATTACTTACCCGGACTCAACCCCACTATACCAAAAAGTTGCCCTAACCCTGTTAGAATATGTCAAGTTGGCACACCGGTCGTAAGAGGGTACTAAAATACACAAAGGTAATGACGTGCAACTCGATGGTTGATCTACGGATATGATGCCTCTCACTTCTCATTACCCATCTTCTCTTTCCTTTCGGAAGGAGGGATGACATGACCTAGAAGGTTACACTGGTCATAACAAATCGCTACCACGACAGTCGGGCAGTACCTCAAGGGAGTACCGGAGCGTACCGGATTCATATCCGGTCAAGGACTGTTATTTCGACAACACTTCCCAAAACCTTCGGGGAGTGATTTTGTTTCTAGGTCATGTCATCCCTCCTTCCGAAAGGAAAGAAGAGATGGGTAATGAGAGGTGAGAGGCATCATATCCGTAGATCCACCATCCACCATTACCTTTGCGCATGTTAGTCGCCTCTTACGACCGGTATGCCTACCGCGGGCATATTCTAAACCCCTACCCGCAGGGGTAAGAGGCCACGGTGCAAGTACAAACTTGTAGAATTGAGATGTAAAAACCTGTGGTGACATTTCATTTTATAACTGTACATAACAAAAAGCCAATTCAAGCTAGAAGATTTTCCGACCGGTTTTGGATTTATGTTAGCGAACGTTACACGTAATGTATAATTTTCCAGTGTCAAATGCCAAAGTTGTGATGAATTTTTGAAACTTGCCGGTTTTTGACCATCGATGATTAAAAAAAAAAGAGCACAGTAGTGGAATTCACTAACTTCGATTACGACATTCGCAATCGACATTTCGTCCTAACCGATATCGATCATGATATTGGTATTCACTAACTATTTTTTCTCGATTTTCGCTTATTCGCAATCAGCTGTTTCGCAAACTAAACGACACCCAAATTGCAGTTGTTTTCTATGTCGTTAAATAAAATGCACATAATTAGAATTTTTTAGTAAAAATTGGAATAATAATACTATATCCACATTATTATCATTAAAAAATGGCATTTGAGAACATAGAGTATGTTTTATAGCGAGATGGGAAATCCTTTGCCCGCATCGTTATAGATAAGTTAGTGAATCACATATTCGACAGTGCAAGCGACCGAATCGCTAATGAAAATCTCGAAAAATTTAACCGAATCGAATCGCTATAAGTTAGTGAATTCCACTACAGGTATGATTAAAGACGCGATATCCAGAAAAAAAACTTGAACTTTCGAAGTAGAGTTACGAATTGAGAAATGAATGCCAGCAACCAAGAAACGTGGAATATTTATCACAGAATAACGTATTGTATTTTTTTTGTATTTTATTTGAATATTTTCCTGGCACAACAATTTTTACAAAATTATTTTACAGTACCAGTCATGAATAAAATTTAGTACATAATAACAATTATAAAAAGAAAAACAATATTAAAATAAAACTTAGTCTAAAAGAGCTTAATCTAATAACAAGAGTTCGAAGAGTTGTTAAAGAGTTAAGGACAAGTTGAGGAGATGATTTAAGAGAAAATAATAATAGAAAAAAGAAAAAAAAAAAGATAGAAAAGGGCAAGTAGGAATGTAAGTATAGTTGTCAACGAGAGTGAAAACTAGGAGCGGTTATAAAAACATATTAAACTTTTCTTGAAAAGCAGTGCATTGCTTATAGTCCTAAATCGGTTTGGTAGAGAGTTCCAATGACGTACCGAGGTGATGAAAAATTGGCGTTCAGACGTTCGCAAACGATATATAACGTGTGTGAGAGCCACAGACCGAGTCGAATGCAGAAAGTTAAGCCTTTGATATAAGTAGGAGGGTTCCTTCGTGTATATTATTTTGTGTAGTGTGGTCAGCGTTCTGACTTTTAAAAGATTGTCGAGAGAGATGTTTAGCAACTTTTCAGCGTAGTAAGAGACGTGGTCAAGTCTGTTTAAACCGTATACATATCTAGCAATGTTGTTGTAAACAACATTTAGTTTCTTTTTGCTCACATAGTCACAGTTAGAATAAATCTCACAACCATAGAGCAGCGTAGGTATTAAGTACGCTTTAGATAAAAGTAGTCGAATATGTAAGGGAGTGAAATACTGTGTTAACCATAGTGTACGAAGCATTCCGTACACTTTTCCTACCGTACTAAAAATGTGGTCTTTCCATGTCAATGTTTTGTTAAAAATTACTCCTAGGTTCTTTGCTGTGTCGACGTACTCAATCACAGAGTTATCAAAAATAATATTGTCTAGGCCATTAGTTTCGAGCGCCTTCCTATGAATGACAATACATTTAGACTTTTTTGGGTTTAGACATAGGCCATTCATGGAAGCCCATAAGCCAATTTGAGTCAAGTCATTATTTATATTATTTATACACAAACTAAGGTGATCACAAGGACAAGACCCCTGCGGGTTGGGGCTTAGAATATGCCCGCGGTAGGCATACCGGTCGTAAGAGGCGACCAATATGCACAAAGGTAATGATGTGCAACTCGATGGTTGATCTACGGATATGATGCCTCCCACCTCTCATTACCCATCTTCTCTTTCCTTTCGGAAGGAGGGATGACATGACCTAGAAGGTTGCACTGGTCATACCAAATCGCTCCCACGACAGTCGGGCAGTACCGCAAGGGAGTACCGGATTCATATCCGGCCAAGGACTGTTATTTCGACAACACTCCCCAAAACCTTCGGGGAGTGATTTTGTTGTTAAAACAACAACAACAACATCACAAGGACAACATGCATACAACTGGACGTCATCAGCATAAATGTGAACATCACAATGCTGAAGTACGCCAGGCAAGTCATTAATATATAGAACAAATAACAACGGTATGAGAACAGTATAGAACAACAAGTATGATTTAAGACCTAGAATTTATAAAGAATTGAGGTTGGCGACATGTCAATATATAATGCAATAATAAATCTTGAACTATTTGAAGAAAGTCACTTCCTAACATTTAGTGTATATAATTAATTAGTGGCGGCCGTGGTGTGGTGGTATTGTTGCCGGCCTACCACACTGAAGGTCCAAGCTTCGAGCCCTGGGACAGGTAAAATCAAAAGTGGTTTGAAAAGGTTTTTGGAAGAGAAGCTCGGCGCACAAATCTCTTCTAAGGTTTATGATGATATATCTGTTGTATATTGCGTCATACACCTTTTTTTAATTTAATTCAGAGCTACACAAAACTAAGAGTTTGCGGAGAATCACCTATCTATCTGAAAAATCTTTCAAAGCAATCTTTACCAGTTCCCCAAATCAAATTCGGGATTGTTGCTCATTCTCCTGGTCAAAATGAAGGTACGAAATAATAGCAAAGTGTTTGGGATTTTTGCGTAGTTAGTAAAAGGGCCAAAGTAGAACTAAGCTCTATTGGTCTGTTTCATTTATGCCTATCGCGAAAATATTGCCACGTATAAGTCTTTAAAAGTGTATGTAGCTATTTAGGGATCTCAAATTTATTTACTATTACTTTCAGAGAAACATCAGTCTCGTTTTGCGCACAGTAAACGTGGTGGAAATCCATTGCTGCGACCTCATACATTGCGTGGCTCATATCATGGTCAAAGGCCACTTCTGCGTTATCCTCCATCACATGGTAATTTTTTATTGACAACGCACGCGTTTCCGGCAACTCGGGCCAGTATTGTTTCAACAACACTAACTCATACATCCTTGCCCCTCATTCCAGGTCAATTCCCGTTACAACAACCGCCCTTACCTTATGCACCACTTAACACGACACTTGCTCAATCATCTTCAAATCAAGGACATATTGGACCACAGTCACAAAATCCTAACCCATCTATTCCCTTACACCAACACGATCCCATGAATCCCCTCATATCCCATCGTCCCCGTCATCCATATCCTGGCTTTCGCCCTGGTGGCCCTATGAGTTTTCGTCACCCCAATTCTACGAATATGTTCCCTCAAGCTCAACATGATTTTAATACGGGGAATGCGATTCCTTTCAATCCAAACTTCGGGCACATGCCACATCCATCTCGTGCCATGTTCCGTCCTGAGCTCGGCGGCGCTCCAATGCAAGGGGGAAACACTGCAGGTATATGTCCACCCGGTGTTTCAATGGGATTACGGCCAAATATGCGCTTAACAAGGCCACATTTGTCAAATTTACCACCTCAAGCATTAACACCTAACTTTATAAATAATCCGGCGATTAGACCTCCACAACAACAGCCATTACAACCTCCACAGGCGCCAATACAGCTAACACAAGGTGGCGTACATTCTCACACTGGAGCATTGCCATCACAAATATCTGGAAATAATAATAGTGGACCTGTAGCATCAACCACAATGCGCCCTAATAAAGTTCTTATAAATCCAAATTTTAAAGGCGGAGTACAAGCAGCAACAGATAAGTTTATAAAGGAAACTCAATTCATGTCAACAATTAGCAGTCATGTTTCTCATCTACAAAGCGATGACGAGCTTCTTCGTCAACAAGAAGAATTTATTAACAAAAATAGGGAGCATATCGAAAAGCGTCGCCATGAGCGCTCCCCATTAACATTAAGACGAAGCCGCAGCCGATCACGTACACATTCTCGTGAGAGAAGTTTTACGCCACCAAACAAGCGGGCTGGTGGAGCTACCGGCGGGGCCGGGTTGCATTTCGATCGAGAACGGGAACACCGTGAACGAGAAAGAGAGCGGGAGCGTGATCGTGAGCGAGATCGAGACCGATTAGATCGGGAACGAGATCGGGATCGTGAAAGGGAAAGAGAACGTGGTCCAATCGACAGAGAACGAAGTGGTTTTGGAAATGGAAGTAGTAACTTAGGACCAAGAGGCAATCGTTTTCGTCGCGGAAATAGTCGGGATCGCGATTATGATAAAAGAGGTGCTTCTAATTATGGTAAACGCAGGCGCAGTTTATCTCCTTTGCATAGGCTCGGTGGAAACTCACGTCGTGGCGGTGACCGCGATCGCTTAGATGTATGTTTTATATCTTGTGGTTTTGGTAAAAAAAAATGTAATTATAAAAGGCTTTTTATTTTAAGGCTGAAGAGGACGAGGAGACACGTGCTTATCGTCTAGAAATCGAGAAACAAAAAGCCCTGCGTGAAAAAATACTTAAAGACAAAGAGTTGAAACGAAGGCGTGCTGCAGAAGAAAAACAATACGAGGTGAGTTTTCATATGTATACTACTTTAGGACATGTTTTAGCTTTGTAATTCATAAGTTTTCATTTTTAAGTTGATTTGCAAACTAAAGATAGCTTCTTACCGAAATCTGTCAAGCGTTCATGTTCTTTTATCATAATAGTTCTGAGAGTTCAACTCGGCACGTAAAAATGCTAAATGTCAAAAGGCACTTGAAATTGGCATATTATCATGTGTGTTTAAAACCATGTTGCTTCATCTGCCGAACAACATCTGGGTTTCCTGGGAAATTGGCATATTATCATGTGTGTTTAAAACCATGTTGCTTCATCTGCCGAACAACATCTGGGTTTCCTGGGAAATTGGCATATTATCATGTGTGTTTAAAACCATGTTGCTTCATCTGCGGAACAACATCTGGGTTTTCTGGGAAGTTTGGCATTCTATTCCGTACTTTAAGGTGAAGTCGTGAAGAGTTCTAATTACTGTGATGCTTACTTTCGTCATTCCAGATATGTGGATATAGACGATTGCAATTCTCTTACCACCAATAAATAAGTTCAATTTCTCAAAGTTATCTTACGAAGGACTTAAACAGGTTTGATATATATCGGCTATATATGTATGTTACAGATACAAATTAGTGCAATTGTTTATTCCAAGTGTGTGTTTGGTAGTATTGTAAATTTGATACACATGAAACCTGATCAAGTCCTTCGTAAGATAGTTTTGAGAAATTAAACTTATTTATTTTAGTTTTTGTGATAGGTTTAATTCTTACTTATCCATACTGAACCCCACCATACCAAACATCTGTCCTGCATGTGGTAGGGCCCCTCATGACACACAACATCTCTTTTCCTGTTCTACTGAACATACTTTTCTAACACCAATATGTTAACAACAACAACAACAACACCAATATCAATCTAGTTCAACGCCCCCGAAACTGCGCATTTCCCTGGACTTCCGTTAGAAGATCCTAATGACAATTTTCAGAGTAATCGTAGCTATTAGGCAGGGCGATGACGGTGTGCTGTTAATACAGTATTTACCATGAGTACGGGGCTTGGCTATTTTTTTTGCAGATCGGATCCACATTTGATCAAAATTGTTTTGACTATGACTACTTTTTGGATAGTTGGACCTTCGAGGTTGACCATATTTCTAAGGAAGATCTTTGCTTGTGAGGTATTAAGCCCTCTTTGTTTGATTCTTTTCGATGTGGGTTAAACTTCCTAAACTGAACTGCCGGACGTTAAGGTAGTTTGAGGTCCACCTTTTTAGGCCCAGGTCTCGGAGAAGTGTGGCGTGGTTGACCGCCTCAAAGGCTTTGGCTCCGCTCGCGAGGCAGTTCACTATCTGCATTCTTTTTTTTAATCAATTTCAGTCACTTTTTACCATGTACAGTTTAAACACCTAATGTTCGTCGTAATCTCACCAATTTAAAATTTTTTCTGATAACAGTACTATTTAACTGCTAAACTTATGTAACTTAAATGTCAAAATTTGATTTCACCACTTTGAACAGCTTTTCACCTCAGAAAGCACTTGAGATTTCAACACCAATGCGACATCTATCGTCTAGTAGTTAACCTAAACAATAAACATATATAAAAACCTCAATTTCATTTAAAAAAATTCAGATGAGACAAGCAGCAAACCCGTTTAAACATCCTATTATACCCTGGTAAATAATTTAAAAGTATAGTGTACTATTTATTTAGGAAAGTTAAGTCTCGCCAGTGAAAATTAGTCAACTGTTGGATCATAATTGAACTATACTTTTTGCATATCGCAATTTAAACCTATGAGTTCCAGATTCTGAGTCAGTTATGTTGCTGTGTGCCTGTCTCCAATGGCTAATAATCTTATCTAAGGTTGTACTAAAGCATACGTTGTTTTGCCTAAAAAGTTACTTGACTGCATCTTTAAAATTTGGGTTTCCCCTATCATTTCGGTCAATATCTAAAAATGCGGGTCTCCCATGAAACCAAAAACCATTCTTCATTTAATACCCATATTATACAAATACCTTTTAGACCGATCTAGTCCACATTTTGACAAATTTCTCGAAAATGGAGTCTGACATGGGACTAATAACCTTGCCTTATTAAAACCCCCAACAACACCTTTCTTTTGATATCCATATCATACAAACAGCCCTAGGTCCACACCTGGTTCACATTTTGGTCAATAACTCTGAAACGACGATAAATTTGTTCCCTGTTGTAGTTCCAACGTTATAGGTAAACATAACGAAAATCGTTTGTGATTTATTGATAAGATTGTACGAAGTGGTGTGTAATTGTAAAGTTCAAGGAAAGTTCTGTAATCATTGGCTTTTAATTTCAAGAAAAGTGGCAGATTGTGCACTCCCTCCAAAAAACTTTGTGTCATGCGTGATGTTCCAAGTATCATGTTATGTTTGGGCCTCGTGTGTATTTTATAGTGTTGGTGTAATAGCATTCATATGTAGCTGAGTGTTTGATAATAATTTTGCTCATATACAATTTCACCATCAAACGACGTTATTTGAAAACAGTCGATATACATTTTGATGTGTTGCAAGAAATAGATCGAATTAGGAGATTCACCGTAAAACAACTGGTGCAATGGCTCTGGTGGTGGAAGCAACTGTGGCAATTTAAAATTTCCACTCGAGTAACACAGGTGGTTGCCTTTCAAATTTAGATACATGTGATCAAATTGAACTGATGCGCTGTACTGAATGTTGAGATTGTGTTTATAGAAAAGCTGCACGCACAGTGTCCAAAAGAAGATCTGTTGCTAGCGAGGCTGTCGTCCAGCATTTGCACTTTGTGATCTTGCCTCCTCTGTTTGTCGAGTGCGAACTTCTGTTGTTGTTGTAGCGCTACTTTGTCCTACCTAGGTCGACACTATCCTTACCCAGTAGTGTCATCGAACTCTTCTAACGGTAGTCCTAGAAACCCAGAGGCTTCGAAAGGGGTGGACCAGAGCGAAATGGGTGTTAGAAGAGTAGGCTCTGTTGAGCAGACAAATAGATGGTTAGTATCGTATGGGGGCAAGCCGCATGCCGGACATACATTCGGCAAGTCAGGGTTCTCTTATCAATTGCTGTCGCTCATTGTAATCTTCGTGAAGCTCCTGTGACTCGCGCACGAAATTCAGCCTTTCTATACTACGTTCCTGACCAAAGGGCCAGTTTACTCTTAATTGTCATCAGGCTCTTTTAACGGAAGTCCAAGGAAAAGCGCAGTTTCGACAGGGTTGCACCAAAGTGATAAAGATGTTAGAAGAGTGTGTTCAGTAGAACAGGAAAAGAGATGTTGTGTGTCATTAGGGGCCATACCGCATGGAGGGCATGTGTTCCGTATGGTGGGGTTCCTATTGCAGTATCCAGACCGGAGTTGTGCCAGCATGACTCTAGTTTCCCTCGGAAGGACACGTTCTTCCTCAGCAAGAACAGGTGGTTGGGTGTCAATAACGGAGTTCACAGGCCGGGATCTGAGGGATCTGTCCACCGACTCAGTGTGGGGGTCCTTTAGGGCCCGCCTGTGGTCAAATGACAGCGAGATGTGATGCCGGATCTCATCATAATGCTTTCGGAGATGTTTCCGTATGTCTCTGAGGGCGGAGTTTCATCCAATAGTTGTCGGAAGAAGCTGGAAAGATCGCGCAAGTAGTTATTCAGTCTCGTGCATAGTTCGTCCGTGGAAAGTCCCTTGCCCGTGGCCATCACGGTGCAGTCGTCAGCGTAGGGAGGGAGGCTCGAGATGTAGAAGTTAAACAGAAGGGGTGAAAGGACACCACCCTGCGGAACCCCTTGTATAATTTGTATTGTATTTGTATTTATTTTGAATATTTTCCTGGCACAACAATTTTTACAAAATTATTTTACAGTACCAGTCATGAATAAAATTTAGTACATAATAACAATTATAAAAAGAAAAAACAATATTAAAATAAAACTTAGTCTAAAAGAGCTTAATCTAATAAGAGTACGAAGAGTTGTTAAAGAGTTAAGGACAAGTTGAGGAGATGATTTAAGAGAAAATAATAATAGAAAAAAGAAAAAAAGATAGAAAAGGGCAAGTAGGAATGTAAGTAAAGTTGTCAACGAGAGTAAAAACTAGGAGCGGTTATAAAAACATATTAAACTTTTCTTGAAAAGCAGTGCATTGCTTATAGTCCTAAATCGGTTTGGTAGAGAGTTCCAATGACGTACCGAGGTGATGAAAAATTGGCGTTCAGACGTTCGCAAACGATATATAACGTGTGTGAGAGCCACAGACCGAGTCGAATGCAGAAAGTTAAGCCTTTGATATAAGTAGGAGGGTTCCTTCGTGTATATTATTTTGTGTAGTGTGGTCAGCGTTCTGACTTTTAAAAGATTGTCGAGAGAGATGTTTAGCAACTTTTCAGCGTAGTAAGAGACGTGGTCAAGTCTGTTTAAACCGTATACATATCTAGCAATGTTGTTGTAAACAACATTTAGTTTCTTTTTGCTCACATAGTCACAGTTAGAATAAATCTCACAACCATAGAGCAGCGTAGGTATTAAGTACGCTTTAGATAAAAGTAGTCGAATATGTAAGGGAGTGAAATACTGTGTTAACCATAGTGTACGAAGCATTCCGTACACTTTTCCTACCGTACTAAAAATGTGGTCTTTCCATGTCAATGTTTTGTTAAAAATTACTCCTAGGTTCTTTGCTGTGTCGACATACTCAATCACAGAGTTATCAAAAATAATATTGTCTAGGCCATTAGTTTCGAGCGCCTTCCTATGAATGACAATACATTTAGACTTTTTAGGGTTTAGACATAGGCCATTCATGGAAGCCCATAAGCCAATTTGAGTCCAGTCATTATTTATATTATTTATACACAAACTAAGGTGATCACAAGGACAACATGCATACAACTGGACGTCATCAGCATAAATGTGAACATCACAATGCTGAAGTACGCCAGGCAAGTCATTAATATATAGAACAAATAACAACGGACCGAGGATTGAGCCCTGTGGAACACCTCTTAAGACCTTTAGGAAGTCAGACTTTCTGTCACCAACACTTATTGCCTGAGTTCTGTCGCTAAGATATGATTTGATAAGCGCGGTAGCGTGACTGGAGAAGTTAAAAAAATTACCCAGCTTTTTACATAGTAAAGTGTGGTCGACAGAATCAAAAGCTTTAGAGTGGTCTAGGAGAGTTAGGAAAGCAGCGCAGTTCTCATCAATTCGCTCACGGATATCTTCTACTACAGATATAAGAGCGGTAGTACAGCTTCGCTTTGCTCTGAACCCAGACTGATGGTCTGTTAGAAGCTTATTGATATTAATGTACGAAGCAATCTGCCCATGCAAGATGCGTTAAACAACTTTGGAAAGGAAAGGCAGGATTGCTATTGGCCTAAACTCGTTATTTTGTTTACGTATTGGAAGAATCTTGGCAGCTTTCCAGCATTTTGGAAATACGCTAGTCGTCAAAATCGAGTTGACTAAGTGGGTTATGTGGGGAAGAATTCTTGGAAGAATAACTTTGACGAATTTTGCGCATATACCATCAAACCCAATGGCGTCCAACTTAATAGAAAGTATGGCTTCCACAACGTCGCAATCCTCGATGCAAACAAACTCAAGAGGACTAGCATTGACATTAACACGAACACAGTAACTATCACTACGTATATTATCAGACGGAATTGGCGGTGTAACAAAATTTTGATTAATGACGTTAATATCGACATCGGGAGGGACAGATAGATCTCCTTTGGACTTGCCAATGCCGATTTGCTTAATTTTTTTACATGTATCCCTCGAATCCAAAGCAAAACTAAATTTGTTTTTGTAATAACCTTCTTTGGTTGATCTTGTGGCTTTATTGACAGCACGCCGTGCTGATTTAAAGCTATTATGCATCTCTTCTGTCTTGTATCTTTTCCACCGCGAGTAGGCAAGATTACGTAGGTTAATAAGGTGTTTCAGCCTATTATTAAACCACGGGTTATTTTTGTTATTTACTAATTTATGTTTGAGTGGAACGTGGTTATCTAAAAGCTGATTTATATGGTTTTGCAAAAATAATGCTTGGTCGTCAACCGATGCCAAAGTACGAATCATACTCCAATCAACCGAATCCACTGCCACGGCAAGAGATTCATAATCTATGTTACCAAAGTCGCGATACGTGAAAGAGCATGGTCTGCACGACGTATGAAAGTCATATATTAGGCATATGAGGTCATGCTTTGAAAAACAGGATGCAGACAGTTGATTGGAGTAGAGCAGTTTACGAGGTTCATTTACAAAAAATAAGTCTAGCAACGTCGAGCTAGTACTGGTAAAATGAGTTGGTAGTGTAGAATTGGTGGGATATAGACCTAAAGATCCCATGCATAGCTTTAAGCTGTCATCAACCAGCAGGTTACAGTTGAAATCGCCAGCGATTATAATATTCTCATAACCTAAAAGTAGCGGTTGTAAAAATTCAACGAACCCAGAAAAATTTACTTGACGATTAGGTCTATATACACAGCCAATGAGGAGCTTATTATTACTATCAGAAAACAACTCAACAAACACATATTCTACAGAATCACCGGAACTAGAACTACAACACAATTTACAATGTAAACTACTATTAACATATATTGCAACACCACCACCATGACCACCTCTGTCGGCCCTGAAAAGTTGGTATCCATCTAATTTCACCAATTCGTTTGTATGACATGAAGAAAACCAGGTTTCAGAGATGCATATCACATCAATATCAGTACCTTCGCAAATAAACCGTAGCTCGTCTAGTTTTTTATATAGACTTTGCGCGTTTATATGGATTACGTTCAGCCCTTTAGCTCGTTTGCTGACTATCCGCAACAATGTACGTAGGCAATCACTGGAACTCGAAAAACTATGATCTGGGACCATCATCATGAGGTGGATAAGATGAATGCATTCCACTAAAATTCAAGAATGACACACTTGGTAGTTCATTAAATGTTTTTATGGTGTTAGAAATAGAAAAGGTCTATATCTCTCGTTTCGGAACTTCACTGACACTAGCCGACCGTTTAGATAGTTGGCGGTCCATATTTTAAGGCGGCAGGAAGCGGTGTCTTCTCCAGGTCTCTAAGGAGTGTGGTATGGTTGACTGTTTCGAAGGCCTTCGACAGGTCGAGTGCCACGAGAACCGTTGTTCTTGTTGTTGTAGCAACAAAAATCACTCCCCGAAGGTTTTGGGGAGTGTTGTCGAAATAACAGTCCTTGGCCGGATACGAATCCGGTACGCTCCGGTACTCCCTTGCGGTACTGCCCGACTGTCGTGGTAGCGATTTGGTATGACCAGTGCAACCTTCTAGGTCATGTCATCCCTCCTTCCGAAAGGAAAGAGAAGATGGGTAATGAGAGGTGAGAGGCATCACATCCGTAGATCAACCATCGAGTTGCACATCATTACCTTTGTGCATATTAGTCGCCTCTTACGACCGGTATGCCTACCGCGGGCATATTCTAAACCCCTACCCGCACGAGAATCGTCCCGTGGTTTGGTTGGTGTTGATTCAAACCGAAGTTAATCTGCGTCGTGATGGCATTTAATGCCGATGTTGTGCTGTGATTTTTCCGGAAGCCATGTTGATGGTTGGCCAGCTGCAGATTTGCAGTATAATATGGGAGCAAGATAGCCTCTAACAACTTCACTACCGGCGAGATTAGAGATATCGGTCGATAAGAATATCCTTGATTCGCCGGCTTCCCAGGTTTTAGGAGGGGGACCACAGTCGCATGTTTCCAGATGTCTGGTATGACGAATGTGGTCAGTGAGATGTTGAATAGAGCCGCCAAGTACTTGTGCCCCTCGTGGCCGAGGTGTTTCAGCATCTTCATGGCAATTCCGTCGGGTCGGAGTGATCTTGAAGGTTTAGCCTTCCTTATAGCTTCCTTAACCTCTGCAGCGGAGACGACAATGGGCGCGGCTGTGTGTTTGTGCTTGTGCGCACGTCGAATGGCTTTTCTCTAAGACCTATCCGCAGGAGAATGCAGTATGAATTGCCGGCAGAATGAGCTCGCGCATTTCCTGGGGTCCGATTTGCCGCTGCCGCCGAAAGCAATGGCGACCTTGTCATTGTATTTGGTCGGGTTGGATAGGGCCTCGACTGTGGACCATAATTTGCCGACCCCGCCGGAGAGGTTGCATAACTCTAGGTGTTTTTTCCACTTGGTCAATTTGTGGTCATTGACAGTCCGACGGATTTCCGAGTTGAGATCTTTTATTCTTGGATCTGCGGGGTTCAAAAGTCTCACTTGGTCACGTTCTCTTGCCATTGCCGCTGCTTCCGCAGGGAAATTCCGCCGAATTTCCGGGATTCTGCCAGCAGGGATGAAGCGGCCGGAGGCTGAATCGATGACTTTGCGAAACTCTTTCTCACCTTTGCGTACGTCCGTCGGTGTGGGTAGGTCAGCGAAGGAGTGCTCTTGAAAGTCCGTGAAGCGGTCCCAGTCCGCTTTACTGAAGTTAATCTACGTTCCTTTTTCTGTTGTTATGAAGTCGGACGGTCGTTCGATGCATAGTAGGATGGGTAGGTGGTCTGATGCTAATGTAAGCATTGGTTGCCAGTTTACGTGGTTGATAAGACAAGCGCTTGAAATGGAGATGTCTGGCGAGCTGTGGCAGTTACCTGCCACCCTAGTGGGGGCATCTTCATTCAGTGTACAGAATGCCGAGTTGTCTATTTGATCTGCGAGTGCGTGCCCTCTGCTGTCTGCTGGCAAGTTGGAGTGCCAGAGATCGTGGTGTGCGTTGAAATCACCTAGGATGAGGCAGTTATCGCCCCTTAGCAACGCACTAATATCAGGGCGATAATCACGAGGACAGCACGTAAAAGGGGGGATGTATGTATATATTTATCACTCGCAGGTCGACGTCGCCTGTCCGGAGTGCTATACCCTGGCATTCAACGACGACATTTTCAAATGAAATTGAAATAAAGCTTTCGCCGATAAACAAAGTCAATAAACTCACCCTTTTTGTTAATGGAATATCACAATTGTATTACTTAAATATTGAGAACTCGCATATTCACATTAACAAACCAGCACTTTCTTCAAGCCTGCAAATCTACAGAATATTTTTAAATACACATTTGTAACAATCTGCAAATGCAGGGCCGTGCGCAGGAATTAGCCTTGGGGGGGGTTTAATTTAGATTTGCATTCGCATACATTTTTCACTAAGTAAACATATTTGCTGAAACAGATACCTAGACCCAGATATCATAAATTTAAATGTTCTTTAACTTTTCTGAAACTGCGTACTCTGATGCCTAAAACTATACCCCAGAAATTTTGTTTGGTTGTACACATTCAGTGTTGCCATTTTGGTACTTTTAGAGCTAGATCTAGCTCTTTTTTTTTGGCGTTTAGCTCTAAAATTCTGTTTTAGCTCCTAGCTCTTTTTTGGCTACAAATTTATTTTGACAAATTGTATTGTAAATCGATGAAAGTTTTTATTTCTTTTATAATCGATGTCGAAATTATTATATTAGTTTCATTTTGTACCATGTGGCAACTCAGTTTCCCTCACCGATAACAAATACCTAAATCGGTTAACTTGGTCGAGTAACATTCGTAAATGCCATATGTTTATTTTGCGAACAAGAATCAAAATGGAAAGGTAAGTAAATTGTGTGTAAAAAACTCTTTCCTAATTTGCTAAAGGTTATACTATAACAATTTCTAGAAAAGTCGTAAATTAAAAATTTATTTGAAAAAATGACTGGGGATGACTTAGGGAATGCTGTAGAGTTCATCTGTAGCGCGATTCACTAACTTTTTTAACGTAATTTGTCAACGATAAATTATCTTAACAATAATTTAAACAATTTTGTGATTCACTAACTTTTTTAACGTAATTTGTCCACGATAAATTAACGTAACAATAATTTTAACTATCTATGCTATTCACTAACTTTTTGTCAACTCTTCAATCGTTAATTTATCGTAGTCGATTTGTAAATTGATATTTTATCACGTTATCCGTTGGTGTCGTTGAAATATTGGTTAAAATAAAAATAAATTAAAAACAAATTTTTTGAGCAAGAAGTATTTCTATATTTAAAAAAAAAAGTATTTATTTAAAAAAAAAATATATTATAGAAAAAATTTCTCCTAGTTATTGGTATCGAACTTGCGACGTCTATTTTGTTATCCAGACGCTTGTCAGCTGCGCTACTGCGACACCAACGGCGGCGCTGGCAAATGCTGCACTTAACATTTAAGCAACGTTCTAATCAATTTCGACTGAGATGCCACATGTCATCATTTTAAACAATTATTTAAACGTTATTGTTAAATCCGAGTTAGTGAATCGCACAATTGTTAAATTAAACAGTATACGTTAATGATAAATATCTCTATTCCGGGATTGTTAAAAGTTAGTGAATCGCGCTACTGATCCATTTTTAAAATTATTGTCTGTCTGTTTGAACTTAATGGATTTTGATGAGAGTTTCACTAATAGACTGCTTCAAGCTTAGAAAGGGACCTGCACTTTGTTTTATCAAAACCGAAAGACAAACGAAAAAGATATACTGATTTTTAGGGAGGTATGTACCTATGAAATTTTTTTTTTACACAAATTTATATGAAGAAAAATTCACTTGCTTTGTCAACAAAAAAACTAATCGTGCCTCTAAAATTGTTGGTCAATTTTTTTCAATTTTAGCTAAATCAAAAATCAATTGCATATGCACACTACCGTCCTATGCGGGTATCAGCATATCTTTAATAAAACTCTAGATAAGTTGTGTCTGCATATTTGAAATTTCTTTGAAAAATGACTGGGGATAACTTGGGAAATGTTTAGGCACAACTAAAAAGTCAAATGGAAAGGAGATGACAAAATGTCTAAGTTAGACTATTAAAAAACGCCATTACTTTAGTTGGTTGCCGTAGACATAAACGGGATAGAATGTGGAAAAAAAAATATTGTTCTGAACCTTCTCTGCCTGTAAATTGTCTTCTCAAGTGAGGGTATCAGAATTTTATGAACTACTTACATCCCGAGCAACGCCGGGTTCCCTGCTAGTAAAAAATAAGGTATATGAAGTTTTATTGACACAATTCGGAAAATATGAAATGTGCTATGTTTATTTTCTACAGAATATTGATAAACGTCCATGAAAAATGCGATCTTTATCTTCTGTTAGGTAAAATAAAAAAAAACCTCCGGAAATGTTTGAAAACATTCAAATAATTGATCGTTGTCGCTCATCTGCTCTCCAACGTTCATTTTCTCACAATTCTCTTTACGCCTACAACAAAAAGTGTCAGAAAACACTGGAAATCTTTCATATAATTGAGCCTTGCAGTTCATTCGCTCTACAATATTCATTTCTTCTCTCCGAAAATTCTCCAAATACGGACTCTTTTTGGATGCTTTTTTTGGAGCGCTCTGTTTAACATTGCAACTCTTCGAGGTACGGAAAAGAATTGCGTCAATACTCATGAAAAAAGTAGAAGTCAGCTAGTCACTTGACACAACCTTAGCATCATTTTGCCATGACATCAATTGAACTTGTACAAATTACGGACGTGCGATGAACAGATTAAATCATATCGTCGGCTTAGGTCGCAACGGTGCTAAGTACCATTTTTCAAATTTTACAGGAGAGACAAAAAACAATATAAAAACATAAATTTAAATTAGGGATTTCGGTTTTTTACGTCATGTTACTCAATTGTAGAGTACAATAAGTGAACGCTCATAAAAAAACAAAAACTTTTAATTTTCGCCGAGTTATATGCATTTTTGGGACTTAGCACCTTTTTGCCAGCTACTTTTAATTTTTTTCACTGGACTTAGCACCTTTTCCCAAATCAAAACACCTGCGAGTGAACCAAAGCAATTTTCTGAGTATGAGGGTTCTTAGAGGTTCTTCCGTAGAATTTTTACCTGGTCTTAGATTTCTTATATTAAGCCTAGTTCTACCACAATCCACGCTTAAAGTTCAAATGACCTATTTTTTGAAGCTCTGTTACTCTGCAATTAGTAGCAATATTTGGATCAAAATACATTATTCTAAAAGCCTAGACATTTCTTTTGATCACACAACAGCGTTTTACTATCGCCGATTCATAGCAGAAAAGCAGGAGTAGATTTTATTGCACAACTTTTGACGAAAATGGACTTTTGTGAAAGTCGACAAGTAAATGTGATTTAGGTTCTTGGAAGTCTGAATATGATAGCCCAAACATTTGTCTTTACTAATCAAGGTCAAAAAGTTATGTGTCAGTTAAAAAGGAGAAGTGAGGTCAGCTGAGGTAGATGATCCCATTTAACATATGCATTCATAATCGAAATAAAGTAGGTACTTAAGTTTATGTCGGTTTTTATGACATATAGGGCGTTGGAAATTGTGTCAAAAAACCCACGCTAACTTTATTAGCTACTATTTTTCGAATATGAATATGCCACATATACTTTAACTTTAAATTTTCAAATTCGCTTGGACTTAGCACCTTTTCCTTTCATTGGTGGACTTAGCACCTTTTCTAATCAATGCAAAAAACGCATTTAAAAACAGAATTGTTATGCAATTCATGATGTAAGTAGTGTATATTAACTGTTTATAGCATTCTGCATCAAAACCTGAAAAAACCCAAAAGGTGGACTTAGCACCTTTGCGACCTAAGCCGACGATATTTTGATTAGTCATAATTCTGATTCATCAAAACTTAATTAATTTTTTTTTTTTTTTTTTTTTTTTTTTTTTTTTTTTTTTTCCCAAAAACTGACAATTAAAATTCATTACGAATTATTGTTTCTCTGATCTCAAGCTTGCAAAACTTACAAATATGTAAAAACAAGAAAGATCGCAAAAACCAACAACAAAATATTAAGAACCGTAGCACGGGTTTACGTACATACATATGTACAAACAAAAAAGTCCAGCACACGCATTCGTTCGTATGACCGAAGGTCTAACAACAATGTGTGCTCACTGTTGGCAAGAACAAACAAACAAAAGGGAATTAATTGAAGTGGAGATAAGTGCATTGTGACGTCACAGGGCATCATAGCTTAGATGTTAGAATTTTCTAACAGCGGCTTTGGTGCAGACACTGGTTCGCATCCCAGTGTCCGAAAAGGGATCTGATGATGAGCTTGGAAACTCTGAAACATGTAATCCTATCCATCGCTGTGATTTAGCAATGTAATTTTTCTCCAATTATCAATTTTTCCCAAAAACTGACAATTAAAATTCATTACGAATTATTGTTTCTCTGATCTCAAGCTTGCAAAACTTACAAATATGTAAAAACAAGAAAGATCGCAAAAACCAACAACAAAATATTAAGAACCGTAGCACGGGTTTACGTACATACATATGTACAAACAAAAAAGTCCAGCACACGCATTCGTTCGTATGACCGAAGGTCTAACAACAATGTGTGCTCACTGTTGGCAAGAACAAACAAACAAAAGGGAATTAATTGAAGTGGAGATAAGTGCATTGTGACGTCACAGGGCATCATAGCTTAGATGTTAGAATTTTCTAACAGCGGCTTTGGTGCAGACACTGGTTCGCATCCCAGTGTCCGAAAAGGGATCTGATGATGAGCTTGGAAACTCTGAAACATGTAATCCTATCCATCGCTGTGATTTAGCAATGTAATTTTTCTCCAATTATCAATTTTTCCCAAAAACTGACAATTAAAATTCATTACGAATTATTGTTTCTCTGATCTCAAGCTTGCAAAACTTACAAATATGTAAAAACAAGAAAGATCGCAAAAACCAACAACAAAATATTAAGAACCGTAGCACGGGTTTACGTACATACATATGTACAAACAAAAAAGTCCAGCACACGCATTCGTTCGTATGACCGAAGGTCTAACAACAATGTGTGCTCACTGTTGGCAAGAACAAACAAACAAAAGGGAATTAATTGAAGTGGAGATAAGTGCATTGTGACGTCACAGGGCATCATAGCTTAGATGTTAGAATTTTCTAACAGCGGCTTTGGTGCAGACACTGGTTCGCATCCCAGTGTCCGAAAAGGGATCTGATGATGAGCTTGGAAACTCTGAAACATGTAATCCTATCCATCGCTGTGATTTAGCAATGTAATTTTTCTCCAATTATCAATTTTTCCCAAAAACTGACAATTAAAATTCATTACGAATTATTGTTTCTCTGATCTCAAGCTTGCAAAACTTACAAATATGTAAAAACAAGAAAGATCGCAAAAACCAACAACTTAATTAATCATGTCCTGAATAGTACTGTTTACAGTACTTGTTAATTGAAACTGCTCACTGTTGTCATCAGTAAAATTTTTTAAAACATGCCCATGCGCTACACAACTTTGTAATTTCGGAAAGCTCCAAGTGCAATTCAAAGTGCCGGACTTATGTATTGGTCAACCTTATTCTTTGCAACTTTCACCAATTTCTTCTACCGTAAAATTATTTTAACTAATTTTGTCAAAAATTATGAGTCAAAATTCAAAACGTTATTTATAAAAGATATTTTGAAAATTTTTGCAAAATCATTGCGACTTAGATTTCGCCATGGGGGGGGTTTTAACCCCCAAAACCCCCCCCGTGCGCACGGGCCTGTGCAAATGGTAGAACTAAAACACCGTTGTATTCCACTTTTGATACCTTAGTTCACGTTTTGGTTTATATCTCGAGACCCTAGTCACACAGATGTTTGAAATATATCCTACACCTTGTACCTACAAAATTTTAAAAACGTCAAGTTTTAAGAATCTGAACATACACTCAACACGATTAATTTTTATATGCATACATATTAAGGTGCCTCGCCAAAAAAAGTTGCACTGTTTCCACCGGAATTTCAAAATTCACTCTATTCTAAGGACTCTCCCAAAATATTTCGAAAAAATATTAAGATTTACCGGAGCTAAACCGCGTCAAAAAAACGCTAAAAATATCGTTTTTTATGTATAAAAGGAGTATGAAAAAATATTTTTTAATAAAAAGCATCTGAGATGATAAAGTGCAAAAGGTAATCATAAAAAAGTTTAAAAATTGTATCAATACTATTATTGTGTACCTGTGTGCTAATATTCGCAATGTGTGAAATTGGACCAAAAAGGGTTAAATTTTGCAGAAATGGCAACATCTCGAAAATACCTTTTAAATGATATCCTAATCGTCTAAATCCGTTAATAATTGGCTGAGTTATTAAAGTTTTCCACAAACGTACCCCTCGAAATATGACCAAAAACAGCATCATACATCTCAATATTTGGATTGCGTTGATAAAATTTTCAAACTTTTTTATGCTTACCTTTTGTACTCCAGCTAGTTCATCATCTCAGGTGCTTTTTATTAAAAAATATTTTTTCATACTCCTTTCATACAAAAAAAAGGATATTTTTAGCGTTTTTTTAACGCGGTTTAGCTCCGGTAAATCTTAATATTTTTTCGAAATATTTTGACCAAGGTCTTAGAATACATTGAAGTTTATAATTCCGATGGAAACAGGGTGTCCATTTTATTTTGTATGGAGCGTGAGGCGCCTTAATACATATATAGATAGCAATAGATTGTGCAAGTTAGAACTCGCTTTTCGTCAAGGGTGTTTAGTGATTTCTTCCGTACAACACATTCAATTTTAATTTTGTATGAAAAAAACCCAACATCCCTGACAAAAAAATTCACAGGAAATTTTGAGGTACTTCTAATTTGCACATTACAATTTTCTAAAACTTCCGCTTAAAAGTTTTACAATTTTGGTATAAATTCTTTAAAGCTTAGGTAACTTTGTGAAAAGTTTGAAATTTAAATTAAACTTATTCACAGCTTATTAATTTTTAACTGTACATGTACATATGTATGCATTTGGATTCAGTTTTTTTTATATAAAAGTTAAATTGAAAAGATAATGTTTCACTTTATATACTATGTACATTGTACAATAATAATTATTTTAATAACACAAATTTTCCTAACCAAACACTTTTCTAGGACTATCGTACTACTCAGCCTAATAATAATAATAATAATAACAGCAACAACGTAACCAATAGCACCAACAATGAAGATCAATCGCAACAACATCAGACGCAAAAGTTAAAGCCGATTGTAGTAACCGAACGTAAAATCATCTCTTTAAAGAAGCGTCAACAACAGACTCAATATTCTGATGAAGAGTTACCAAGTCAAAAACAGCCACAACAACAAGAATCACAAAAAATACAATCGCAGTCCCACAATCAACGTAAACAAATCCCAACAGCTAAAATATTACCCGAAGCAAAACGTAATATATGCGAACATTTGGCTCATGTATCGAGTAGTGGTGGCGGTAATAGTGGTAGTAGTGGCAATAGCAGCAGCAACACTGCCATAATAAAACCAGTTCAAAAAAAAGAAACACTAACACCAACTCCACCCCCTGCAACTGTGCTAAAACAGTCTCGACGTTTGTCGTCGCCTAGTGCGGATGAAGTCGAGCTCGACTATGATGAAGATGAACTTATGCTAGAAATGGAGGATAGATTGTTAGCTACTCCAACACCATCCCCTCCACCACGGAGACCAGTATCTCGAACACCTAGTCCGGAGCCAACAGCACCACCATCGCAACCTACTAAGACAAGTGTCAAATCTAGCCGTAATAGTAGTCACGCATCATCACAAAGGTCATCAACATCAGCACCTTTCAGTTCAAGCAATCGACGAGTAGTATTGAAATCGTCATCGTCAACATCAACAGGGGGTGGCAGCCGCAAAGAAAGCGAGATACATTCATCAGATAATAGCCGTAATCGGCGCACGGGAGGTGGAAATTCTCGTAGCAGTTCACGAAAGGGAATATTTGATCGTTTGGACTCCAGGCGGCATATGTACGAGAGCGGAGGAAATAACAGGGATGGCGGAGGAGGTAACGATGGAAAGCGCAGCAAAGGACAACGTATTGTTTTGAAACATGATTAAGGGCTTGAGAAATATTAGAGTTTTACTACTCCCAACTCATTATCCCTTTTATTGATATCTTTACATGTGTGTAGTAATCATATAAGCTACACGATCCTAAATTTGAAACTATAATTCATAGTAATATATGATAAATTAAAGGAAAAAAAGGTATTTACTATGTCGCTAAATGTTAAAACCTACAAAGTGGTTAATGAAATAATTACATTTTATGTTGTACGGTAGACGTCGGATACTCAAAGTGAAAATAATTATTTTGTAATTAAATACATAAGCTACCTATCTAGGCATTCATAAAACACACATATAAATTTTCTTTACAATATTTTCTTCAGCACATTAGAACATACCTGCATACTACATACATATGTATGTACATACTTGCACATACATACATACATATATAAATCAGGAAACTAGTTTTAGTACATACTTTAATAATGTTCAAGCTTAAATGAAAAAAAAAGAAGTTATCATTGAACTTTCCGATATCCACGGTAAAATCTAACCCAGCATTTGCATGTAAAATTATAAAATTCTATGTTTTATTTAAACTAAAAGGCTATGCAACGATCATATTAAGGTTTTGCTATATATACATATGTACGTATGCATTGTGTAACTGACTTTTGCATCTCCGTTCCAAAGTTGAACCAAATTAATTGAGTTTTTCTAACTGATCAATTTATGTAATTGAAATAAATTATTGACAGATAACATTTTTTAAGTTATGATTTGTATGTTAATTAATTTGAAATTACCCCAATAAATTTATCTTTAGGACGGTCTAAAAGGTAATGCTTTCAATACCAAACCTTTTTGTATTATAAATCCCGACAAACCGCAGATTATAATAAAAACTTTTTTCAAAAGCTATGCCTTTACACTTAAAAAGTATTTAAATACTTAAAATAGCAACTAGAGGTTAGGTTCATACGTCTTTGTTATAACGCCCTCTTAAACAGAACTCATGTATATATTCATACATATACATATATACATATATATCTGAAACACTGTCTAACCTTGTTACACGTACACTACTTTTTTTAAATTAATTGACTAAATTTCCAATAGCAACCTTTATTGACTTAACAATATAAATGTACATGTTACACTTGAAATTGATTAAAGCATTTAGACCATTAGTAGACTTTATTTATTAGTATATATGTATAATTTAAGCATAGGCAAAGTTCACCCCATTTTAAATATAATTTTATTTATTAGTACATATTTACTTACTAAAGTAAACACCCGAGTTACTGTTTATGACATTTCTTGAATGTAAAATCTTTGATTTTATGAAAAACTATCATACTGACTTTTTAACCTCTTACCCAAAATAATAAAAATATCCTCCATAACACTTTTTAGAAAATAAATGCCGTATTTCATGAAAATGTTTTTGAAATTGTATTTTTGTAAATTAAAAAATATATATGCTTTATTATGATATATATGATTCATAAGTTGAAAATTTATATATTTCATATTATTACAGATGTTATAGAAGTTGATAAAAATGCACTCATAATAATAAATGACCAAAAAGTGTTAACGCTAATGCAAGAAACAAATAGTAATAACATATACATTTTTTGTTTTTTTAGTAAGCAGTTTCATGTATCAATGTGGGCAATTGCCCGTTGTATGTACATATATAACTGGGTGAAGGTAAACAAATATTTCATACTATCTTAAGAGAAGTCCTAGTTTTCTAAAACTCATTTTGCCATAAATTAAAGCTGTAAGTACATACAAATCTATACCTCTACACGACGTACATATATGTATATGTGGCTAAGAAGATTATGTCAACATTTTTAGTTTGAAGAAAGAAATAGGTTTTAATTGAAAAATTGTTTATTACATTTGTTTTCGATGTAAACGAAGGCACATGCAAAATCAAAATATTCTGTAAAATTAGTTTTAAAATAATACTTTCTTAAGAAAAACTCTTTGCATTTAAACTTGAGTACTATGTACTAATTGATCAGTTTTATAATTTATGTACACTGACAAAATGTTTGAGCATCGTGTGCAGACTTCTAGTTCGTGGCGTCATATATTTTTTCGGCACGAATGTTTTTTAGTATTATTTGTATAAAAAACTTGTTTTAGTAGATATAAAGAGCCATGGTAAACAACTACGAAGGCATATACGTATGAGCGCCTAAGCCAATTATAAATACAAATACATAACCTTAATTATTGGAATATTTAGTATATAACAGTCAATACAATGAAATTTGAAAAGATCGTACAATAGAATAGAACTATCGAACATAAGATTTGAGTTTCTGCTGAAAAACTCATATTTTAGACGGGTTTCGAGACTGTTCTTATTTGCGAAAAACGCACAAATACTGTTATAAACATACATATACGGCCGTTAATGTATACACATACACACTTTATATTTGTTTTTGCTTTAGTGGTTTCTTCTGGCAGATTGCATAGAATTTTGTATTTTTACTCAAGAAGCCGGTGCTTGGCTGTTCTAATGACGAGTTGTTTATTGGGTCATGCGTGCATACATATAATACTCCTATATTGCTAGAAACCACTCAGTACAGATCAAGTCAGAGTGGAGATACATATATAGGAAAGTAACTTACCAAAATGACAAATTTGGTTTGAAAAAATCCATAAGCGTACCTAATTTTTTATTTAAATATATTTTTGGAGATGGTATATTGGTTCTAGCATCAAATTATTTCTGACTGGGGCGTGACCAGATATGCCAAAATATTTTTGAGGTGTGGATGAGGCAAGATGAAAAAAACTCACGACCATGGTATTTCAAAATAATTATTTTAAAGTAACCATTTTGTCATGCTTTTCGCTACTGAGCTTTCGATATGTATTGAAACTGATGGCATCTTTTGAATGGACTGAATGAAGTATTATAAAGACTGTAGTTCATTCGTTCCGATATTAGTTCTTATTGCTACTGATTCTTGTGGTATTGGGGGTAATACAAATTTCTATGTAATTTATCACCAAATTAATACCACTAATGAAAAAGTTAGAAACACCAAATACAAAAAAACCTCAAAGAGAAAATGGAGGTATATTCGTATCTTTAATTTCCCCAAAGGCACATTGCTCCAAGTTACTATGAGTTCCTTCAATAACGTCAAGTAATACGGTACCGTCGGTGTATTCCATGGAACAAGAATTTTAAAGGTTATGTATATTTTTTACGGATACAGAAAGTTTTCGTTTAGATTTTTGGGATTCAATTATAGAGAAAAATACTGATTGGTACTATCAGTTTGAGGAATTTTGAAATATTAGTTCATTTTCCAAAAAAAACGATTAAAGGAGTTTCAGGCAAAAACACTATAAATGTATGGTGTAGTCGAGTTCTGTTCAAGACTAATGAAGTTAGAAGAACACGCTATCTCAGAATGCGTTTAAAAATGGTCTATTTGAACGAAAATGCAAGACATTTTTAGCTGAGATAAGGCGTTTTCAGATAGGGCGAAATAAAAAAACTGAGATAAGGATATACATATAAAAAAATTTAATACAGGACATTTTTGAAAAAGCCTGCGATATACAGTTTCTTATTTGCAATTTCACTATTCTTATATCATCTCGGCGTTTTCTTGTATTATCTTATCTTCAGGCAACAAAGGCTTATTCAACCGTATTTAGAAAAAACAAAAAATTTTTTAAGTCCATTTCAGTTTTAAGAATATACTTCAATTCTGTTTTATGGCCCTGTTAAGTTAAACAAATACTTGACTTAAGAAATATCAAATTTAATGAATTTTGTTACCAGTACTTTGTTTTATACATATGTATGTTTTAAGTGAAGTTTGCATTTGCACTTTTTTTTTGTTTTCATGTTGCTTGCACTGTGCTGATCAGAAATCAATGAATACTTTTTAAATAATAATGTTTCTAAAGCTGCTTTGAAGTGTTAAAAAAGTGCAATTAGAATTAATTAAAAGTAAATTATTTGAACTTAAATACAAATTATGTAATAGCAAATGTAAACAAACAAAACCAGTTAAGTAAAAAATTCAAGACAACTTCCAAATTATATAAAGAAAATATATCGTTGCAGACCTACTGTATTTCGAAATTAAATATTTTATATAATTAAAAAAATTTATCAATTAATTAACAGAAACGAAGTCACCGAAAATTGCCTGAGTAGTGTTAGAATCGAAACAAAAGTAAATATGAGCGTAGAACTTGACGTCAGAGCAGAGTGTCATCCTATGAAGACAAGTTAAGCTTTGCGTTTGATCTTTTAGTCTCATCAACGAGGCATACTAATAAAACCAATTAATGCACAATGAACTGTTTTGCTGAAAACTGATTGAAAAAATCTATCAAGCCAAAAAAGCCATAGTGAATATTCTGTTATTATTATTGAAGCAGTACTTTGCATTGCCGAGTCGGCGATTCCAGGGTTATACTGATGTTGACAGTCCTTTGACGGATATTAATCCGTGTCGCCTCTTACGAGAGGCTTACTGTAAAGTGTAACCGATTCATATTTTTAGTTGACATAAAGTACATATTTTCAGAAAGGGTCCACCTCACTTTTGGTTATACATAATTTTGTGCTGAAATGTACTAAATTTCTTAATTCAACTGAAAAATATTAATTTTTTATGAGCTGGTGCGATTTGTCAAAAATGCGCAATGTTGCTAATATTTATGTAGAGTGCATACATACATACCCATAAGAATAGTGTCATACGTATTTAGAAGGAAAGTATATCGAGTTTGCTCAACATGACAAACATTTTTAAATTGCTAATTGGAAAATACTACAAGGGCGCAACAAAATTATAGATATTAATTCAGAAATAATTAAGAAACACATAATTATATAGAATTACTAATTATTGTTAAAAATTATTAAATGCGGCAGCTTTTATATAAAACAAGAATTTATATGTAAAATGTACACAAAAGACTCTATCAAGTGTTTATGTTTGTAACATTATGCTATTAACATTTGCTTAATAATCTTCAAAACTACATACTATACATGTATATGGGTATCTCATAAAAAATATTTTGAATTTATTTCCCTACTTATTTACTAACCTGCTAAAAGCTAATGAAATATTAAATCAAAATATTCGCAACTTCAAATAAGTACTAAAACACTATATTATTGTAATATTGTAGAAATATATTAATATCCTTATGTAAAAATAAACTATGTATCTATTATAAATATAGTATTTGGATTATGAGAATTGTCACTATAAAATAATATTGTCAAGCATATTTATTTTCCATTTCAAAAAGAAAAAAACAAAAGAACCGAAACAACAACCCTACATTTACAAATATTTCGTGGTTAGCTGCCAAATATGAATGTACAAATTAATAGTACAAAAAGCTGATATGTGATATTTGGTATCTGATAGATGCCATTCCATGTGATATTTATCTATGTATATTATTTTTTATTCAGGTTTTTTGCCTAGTTTTGTATTGAATTGAAAATTTGTAAGTTAACTTATTTTTAACAAGATATGATATTGGAACAGAGTAGAATTTGCTGTCGCTCATCTGCATCACTGAAAAAGCATTAAAGTAGTGCGACACCCACCGTCGATGGAGGCAATATTCAAAAGATTTGCCAAGGAACATCAGTTACGTGGGGCATAATGGAATCAGCGGATCGAACTTGTAGCTATTGTCGCTGGTATGTGTTTGGTAATTTCGGATTGGCAGGCTGAACAGTGGAAAGTCCTTATTTTTACACGCTATGGCTGATGTAAAGCTTCTTCAGTACCTAGTTTCATTTTAGAAAAGTTATTTGCTTTGTTATTTTGTGTTAGTAATTGAGAACGATTTAACATCCCACAACCTTTACTTTAAGTTATTGTATAATTTTTTAAATTTACGCCTTAAATTCATAAAAAAAAAAAAATTTACATAAAGCTTTGTTAAATGGATATTTAAATTTATAAAGATTTATGATCCATTTACATACATATGTATGTACATCCGACTTTGAAGCTGGAAATGTTTGCATGCTATGAATGCTCATGAATTCTATAATTTGAAAAAAAGTATTTTTGGTAAAATAACATTTTATTTTAAAATATAGAGTTCATTTACTCTACAAAAACATATTTTTGTTTGACTTTCCTCTGTATTGCAAACATTTTCACCTAAATGTACAGTGTACGACAAAACTAAAGCACAAAACTTCCCATACCACCACAACCAGAGAATAAACTTTCCAACAAATAGTAATGGCAAATCTTTTTATTGTGTTTCGAAGAGGGCACATTGGTTGTTATGTAAAAAAAAAATTATACAATAAACTTCATTCTAAACTTAAATATTAACTCAAACATAAAAGTAGTATTAAATATGCCGCGACAAAACTAAAGCACTTTGGGATATACCTGTAAAGAAAAGTTGGTTCTTCTAAGATTTCGTAGCGAAGCCCTTGTTTTTCAATACTGCTGCACATCTTCGTGGCATAGACTCAATCAAATTATTTAAAACGTCTACGGAAGTGCTTTCCCAAGCTCGTTCTACCTGAACAAACAGGGAGGCCTTGTTTTTGCAGTTTTCGCATTCTATTTTCTGATCTACAATCTCCCACAGATTCTTTATGGGGCTTAGATCGAGTGATTGTGCAGGCCACTGCAATACCTCTATTTTATTGTCCAAAAACCATTCCTGGACGCACCTCGCCGTATGTTTAGGATCGTTTGTCATGTTGGTAGATCCACTTCAATGGCATTTCCTCCTCACCATGGAGCAGCATAATGGTCTGGAGAATGCCTTTGTACACAAATCTGTCCATTGTGCCATTAATTCCATGATTTGGACCCAATCCGTAGCCTGAAAAACACCGCCAGGCCATTACGCTTCCTCCACCATACTTTACAGTACCTTTAAAGTAACGTGGGTTTAGACGTTGCCCTTTAGGTCTGCGTACAAGCTTCCCTCCATCAGAATTTTTGATGTTAAACTTGTATTCGTCAGAAAAAAGGACAGTTCGCCACTTACTGATGGTACAATTGATGTGGACCATGGGCTGAAGCTGCTACGCAGGCCAAAAGGGCAGCGTTTAAATCCACTCTATTCCAAAGGCACCGTAAAGCATGGTGAAGGCAACGTTATGGCCTGGGGGTGTTTTTCAGGCTACGGATTGGGTCCAAATCATAGAATTAATGGCACAATGGACAGATTTGTGTAAAAAGGCATTCTCTAGACCATTATGCTGCCCCACGCTAAGGAGAAAATGCCACTAAGTTGGATATACCAGCTGGACAAGGATCCGAAACATACGGCGAGGTGCGTCCAGGAATGGTTTGTGGACAATAAAATAGAGGTAATGCGGTGGCCTGCCTAGTCTCCAGATCTTAACCCCATAGAAACTCTATGCGAGATTGTAGATCGGAAAATAAATCGCGAATTTTGCATTAACAAGGACTCCCTGTATGTTCAAGTTACACAGGCATGGGAGAGCTTTTTCACAGAAGTTTTCCACGAACTTATTGAGTCTATGCCACGAGGATGTGCAACAGCATTGAAAAATAACGGATATTCTACTAAATATTTTAAGTTAGAACTTTCTTTTTCCAATTAGATACCTTGTGCTTTAGTTTTGTCGCACTATATTTGAGATTACTTTTACATTTTGAACTAATATTTCTGTTCAACTTGAAGTTTTGTGTTATTTATTTTGTTAACACAACAACATGTATATCCACTTGTAAATAGCATAGAAAAAACTTGAATTTATAAACGCTTGCAAATTTAGTTTCGCTACGAGGCAGTATGAGAAATTTCGTGCTTTAGTTTTGTCGCACACTGTATATCGGCAAAGTCTGGCAACGTAAATGTGAAGATAGCGCAAAGCTAGAATTTAAATGTGCAATTACAGACATATTTTATTTTGGATGAAAATTTTTTAAATTTATTAACTTTGTTGAGTATTGTTTAAAAATTGTTGGTAATTGAAGACATTATTAATGTTGATGATGATGTTAAAAGTTTAAATCTCGAAAAAATCTAAATGTTTTCTATAGTTAATTTAAAAAAAATAATATATTCCAAAAAATTTGGGAACTTTTTATTTTCCTTTTTCCAAAGCTTTGTACTTACATAGCTTGAAAAATCTTTGAATATTTAAAATATTTTTGCGACTAACATCTTCGTTTATTTATGCCTTCAATTCAAACAATTTTTGTAGATTAATTTTGTACGTTTTCATTTTCCATTTGCACAAAAACCTACAAAAAAATTTTTATATATTTTGCCTCGACCTGGTTTTTTAAAACAGATATTTTTCCCTAGCATCTCTTTCTACTCCGTTCAAAAATTGTTGGTGCATTGAAATAAAAAAGGATGAATCAATAAATTGAATACTTTTTTACAGCATTTCATAAAAAAATTAGTTTTATTTTTACTTCTAATTTTATTTTTTGGTGGGGTGTACCAGTTGCCTTAGTTATGACTTTTGGCCGTTTATTGCCCTTTCCTGGCCCACTGTGGGGAGGGGCAACATACTTGCATTGATGCTGGTGCACATCGATCATGTAGGGTTCGGAAATCATGCATTTGCTCTGTACTGCGTTTAGATCTGAGTAACACCACAGCATCAGGGCTTTAAGCTCTACCTTAAGTGGACTGCCTTTATATGACCATATATCTACTACTGCATTTACGAGGAAGAGGGTACAATCTATCTCAGCGGTGGCCAGGCAATGGCTCTTTTGGCCCAGTGTGGCCCTATAACAACGCAAAAATACTAAAATTTATAACAGAATTTCGCGTCTTCGCATCGAACCCTCAAATCGTAGCTGTAGTAATGAACATTCGTGTAAATGCGTATATGTACGCTCACTACATTTAGATCCGAAGCTGTCTGGTCGTGGATCGTTGTTAATGCGTAGTTACAGTGAAAGTGAGGTTTTTATGCACTTTGTTACTTTTTTGAAGAATTAAATCTTCTCGAAAATTTCATTGCTCTTGGGAGTATGATTAATTTTTTTGTTAAACATGAAACATATAAAAAAAAATATAGAAGCAGTCTTACTCCGAACAATTTGTTAAGGATTGCACTTAACTCCTAAGAAGCTGACTTCGATTTATGGTCCATTTTTTTTTTAAGTTTCACCAGCTCAATACGTCTATAGGCAGCCTCACTTGACAATATTTCACATGGCAAATGGAAATCGGACCTTTTCTGTGTGGCTTCAGATCTACCATCGGCCAGATTTTTGCAATTCGCCAAATCCAGAGCTGGGTAGTAATCATTACTTTAGGAATTAAATGACTCAATTCCTAATTACATGTAATAGGAAAAGTAATCAATTCCTTTGCTCCACACAAAAGGAATTCATTACATTTCAATAATTAAAAAAACTTTTTTTTTTGGAACTGAAAAAAAAAATACTTTGCGCAGATGTAATTTCTTCAATATTTAGTATTTTGGAGGTGGTGGAGTTGGTGGAGGTGGGACATAAGCACAGCTAGAAGATACCCCTAACAACTTTGAGTCCTCCAGGTTGTAACATTTACATTCCGCGACCATATCCATGGAGGGTCATTTCCAGAGTGTATTTCTGGCATGTAAGGCTTGTCAGCAAATATTCATCTATATTGCAGGTGCCTTTTGCCTGTATGCTCATTCTTAATCTTAAATAATAACAAAAATGCTGCTCAAAAAGCAGAGATTTGTTTTGTAAACAAAAAAGGGAAGACGAGATAGAAAAGGTAAAAACTTTTTTTTTCTTTCAACCCATGACTTAACCATATAGGTTGAACTAATAGGGCAACAACACGAAATTACCGTTTGACGTTGTTTCGTACTTATGTCAAAAGGCGTGTGAGACAAACTCGCAAAATCGTTCAGACTTTTTAATAAACTTTTCACATACATTACACTTACAAATCACACATTTTCCTAAAATATTATCACGAAGAACACATTAAATATCAATTTAAAGTGAATTTTTATTCACCCTTATCGCAGAGTTCGCCCGAACGAGTGTTCGCCTTCATTTTTTTTGTTCGGGCGAACTAGTTCCGCCTATCGTCAAGTTCGGGCGAACGAATGTTCACTTCGAATCAGCTGTTGCCCTACTTCGAATTAATAGTGAACAAATAAATTTGCGTGCTATTTTGTAAAGAATCGTACATTTTACTAAAATTAAGTAAAAAAATTATTCAAAAACATATATAGTGTTGGCCTTAGGTTGTTACTGATTGAACGCGAGGAGAATGCAAGTGTGAGAACAATCCGGAGGCAATTTGGAGCTAAGTGCGTTGAAAAAAGTTGTTTTTTTGCAGTTTTCAATAGCAAATTAATTGTTACTTTACTAGTTTTCCGGTAAAAACCGGTAACCGCTAACCGGAGTTTAATTGACTTTTTTTGTACGGCTTAACCAGCTTTTATGAAATTTGCCCTAAATAAGCCAGCATTTAAATATTTTCTAGATATTCTTGGTAGCTCCTTGGAGTCATTGAAACAAAAAATTGGAGTACTTCGCTTTGTACAGTGGATAGCTTGCATTTCCTGCAGCCGGATTCCAGTCATCGCTATCGCCTAATTGCTAAAATTCGCCAAAATGCCAAAGCAAATGAACTCTCAAAAAATTAGGAGATTTCGCTAATTTGCGATTCTGAAACGCAAGTCGCCTAGCTAAAATGTAGTACGGTTATCTTTTCGCTTGATGGCGCTGGGATAGCACCGTCATCTGTCAATTTAGTTGTGATTCCTTACATGCTATAAATCACCAAAAATAGCCCGAAATAGACAAATGCTACTAGATGTAAACCCCATACTTTGGGCGCCGAGAACACCGAAAAATTTAATTACAGACAATTTCAGAAATGTTTCTTAGCATCTCCAAGCCACGAGTGTCCTAAAAGTTATATATATAAGAGGTGAAAACGCTTCTTTGATACTCCTTTCCACATTTTTGGGACGTGGTTTAGCAGTTGTTTCCTAAAGGAAACAATTACCAATTTCTATTTTTCTTATAAATGGCATATATTTTATGTCAATGAGTGTTTTTTTTTACATAAAAAAACTTATTTCTAACATTTTATCATATATTTTGTATTTTAGCAACAGATTTTTTTGGTTGCCAAAATAAGCATGCTTTAGGAGAAAAATAGAGATTTTACGAGATGTCTAAAATTCCAGAATCGCAAACTTAGCTAAATTAGTCGCCAAAAACAGCTGATGACGTTATCTGGTTCATTCGTGTTCATCGCTTAAATGTGCCAAAAAAATGAATCAAAATGAACCAAAAATGGAGATTTTAGGAGATTGTCATTCACTGGAATCGCAAAAGTCGCCAAAAGTTGCCAAAATGTATTAAGAGATTTTTGGCGATCGAGATTAAGCTTTAGCGATGACTGGAATCCGGCTGCTGAGAAGCGCCAATTTGCGTAGGGATTTTATATGAAGCTGCCAATTCTGGAAGCCTTAGGATGCGCTTATGACGTAAACGTCAAAACATCCATTACAGCACACATAAACCAATTCTGCAATAGAAATGGCGAATGTTAAACTGCACTTTTGTAATCATTTCGTGCTCTTTTTTGGACTTTACTTATTGATTTACTATTAAAAATAAAAGTATATTACTTTAAAAGAAAATCTAATATTCAAAACATACAAATGCGTACAATTTGTTTCTTGTTCGCCTCTAAAATAAAAGTGAATAAATTTGCCATTTTCCGTTGTTCATTTCGCCCGAATAAAGAGTTGGCAATAAGGCGGAATGTTTTTCGAACACGATAAATTTGTTCGCCACCGTCTGCGATAAGGCGAACAAAAACTGTGAATCTTTTCGGGTGAAAATAAAACTCGCGATAAGGGTGATTAAAAACCAACAAACTACGCAAGCGAACTTAGTAGCTTTTCCAAGAAGTGCAACAAAGAATGTAAACAAAAAACAAAGAAGTGATAGTTTGACATAGCTACGATGAACAAGAAGAAGACCATATGTCATCTACATAAACCATATAAATTATTTAGTCATGTTTCAACCTACATATCGGCTGAAGAAGCTACAACCCAGCAAACAATAAAAAAAGACTTTGGTCCAATCATATTAACAAAACTTGTTGTATTTACATATGTATAAAAAAAAAGTAGAAAGATATTTCAAAGGCAAAACAAACAACAATGAATTCACAGAATATAAACCATTGCGTATATAGAAATGTGGAAGCACGGCGAAAAATACAAAATATCCATGTATTTTGTTGTTGTACTTTCGTGAGGTGTAATGTCAAAATTAGAATTCGCCGTTGTTAAAACATCAATTCGCCATGATGTTCAATGTCAAAATGTGAATTTGTTTTTTGTTGAAATATTGTTTACATTTACACAAAACAAAGAAAAATGTATTCCAAAAGTATTTAATTACCGTGAAAAGTGTTTTAGCCCAAAAATTAGAGGCCATTAATAGATCTACATTAGTGATATAAATATATACGTGCGATTATGTTTCATGCCGACATATCCACCGAAAAAAAAACATGAACAATCAGCTGTTCTAATGACACAACCTTTCTAATTAAGCCATGATATAAACATAAAAAATGAAGAGATTTTCATTATCATTTGAGGATAGGAGAGTATTCTTGTTTGAAGCTGAGTGGATTCTTGTTTGAAGCTCGTCTTGTTGTTGTTGTTGTTGTTTTAACAACAAAATAACAAAATCACTCCCCGAAGGTTTTGGGGAGTGTTGTCGAAATAACAGTCCTTGGCCGGATATGAATCCGGTACGCTCCGGTACTCCCTTGCGGTACTGCCCGACTGTCGTGGGAGCGATTTGGTATGACCAGTGCAACCTTCTAGGTCATGTCATCCCTCCTTCCGAAAGGAAAGAGAAGATGGGTAATGAGAGGTGGGAGGCATCATATCCGTAGATCAACCATCGAGTTGCACATCATTACCTTTGTGCATATTGGTTGCCTCTTACGACCGGTATGCCTACCGCGGGCATATTCTAGGCCCCAACCCGCAGGCTTCGTCTTCCTTTGCATTGACATTAGTAAAGTTGCCAGACCGGGTTTCCGCGATGTAATCAACAGCTATTTTTTTAATATCTGCCTTGGTTTTATTTGTTAATTACATAATTGGAGGAAACCACTAAAGTTTTAACTCTGAGTGCAGTATAGCTACGACAATTGCGGTGTTTACTTCAGGGGAAAGGGAAAAGTATTTCTTGAATCTCTCAATCAATCTTCCTTGCAAAAAAAGTTGACGCTGTTTAAGGAAGTTATTTACAATGCGATCCACTTTGGTTTTTACGGTGACCAAAGTTGGAATTAGGCTCCCATAAAAAACTTCCCTTTCCCCTTGCAGGAAGTCTAAAGCATCAGCAAAAGGCTTCATAGCAGCAACATAGTCCTTTATATATGTACCTAGATAATATCTTCTGCTGTAAATGTCGAAAGATCCAATTGGGAGCATAGGCCAGCGAGCTTATCCTCCTTAGTAATTATTTGTTCAGTGCGTTGTAGGTGGAATTCCACCTAGTAAAAACTTGATAGCTTAGCAATACACCCATATCTTCTTTTATCAATTCTGAAGATTTTGGTCCTCCCGACTTCAAAGACAGATTATCTACATTTTGAAAGAACCTGTTATGATTTTAAAAAATATATGTACAAATATTGTGGGTGGTTTCAGTACCTATGTATGTGCAATAAGAATATCCTTGCAAAAAACCGAAAAACTCCGTTCCATATCCCAAAGAGTACTGATTGAGGAGTATCGGAGTACTCTAACATGATCCACATTCGATTTCGTTTAGAATAGTCTATAGAGAAATCCTTGGCCAAAGTACTCCAACGTAGGTGCTCTATAGACTATTCAAAAGTAAAGAAGTGGAGTACTTTGAGGAGGAGACCATCTTTTTTGAATGAATGATGATGCTCCATCGTTTTTTACAGGGATGGCCTACACCATGGATGTAAGTATGCGAGCACCATCCCAGTGGGAAATGTAGAGTGTAGTCAGTGAGCCAGAATAGTATCAGTGATTGAAACTACACATTCCAGAATACATATTTTTCCTCACGGAGATGCCCTAGAAAAGTAATGTACTTGGCTGTATTTCTGGCAACAGGTAGTGTCATTCTTCAATATCTTCATAAAATCACTTCATCTTCAACTTAATGTCGTTTGGAAGTTTCCTCATTCTCTGCGCTCCTTCGTCCAAATTGTCAAAATTAACGATTTCATCAAAATCTGTAAATTCTGCCCCAAACTCACGAAAACCTTTGCAAAAATTTCACCCGTTGTCAGTTATAGTGGCAATGAGTTTGGCCTCTATATTAAAAAATTAGTTTATGCTGCACATAATTCAGCCACTTGGTCGTGCGTATGCGAAACACTGAATCTTTTACAGGACAAAGCTACAGATTGTCTGCGTTGCTCATCGTCAATCCAGTGACAAGTATAGCCGAAGAAGCTGCGTGTTTTGTTCGACCATACGTCTGCAGTTTTGCAAACATATGGTACATTTTGAAGATTTTTTATCAGCGTGGTCTGCATCCGGTTAAAATGTTGTTCTAGCAAAACTGTAACGGTTTTCCGACTTGGAGCTTTCACCGTTCTCTATTAAAAGATTAAAAGAGAACGAAAACTTACACTGAAGATGGCGGATCGCCGAAACCGGTTTGTAAACAAACAAAAATTGACAAGGGATGACGGAAAATCGTTTCAATATAAATCTCGGAAAAACAGAAAATAAAAATAACTCAGTATTAAAATAGCTTTTTAATTTGATAAATAAATTTTCTACCACTTATAGTGGTAGCACTGCGTCAATAATAAAATTAAAAACATCATTAACAAATTGATTTTTTTCATTTGCCGGTTTGTCCTCAACATGTGCTCTTTTGGCTTCACGACACTTTCGGTGCTAAATTGGATGCAAACGCTTCAAATGCTTTACATTTAAATTTGAAGAAACACCGGGTTTTCCTTTAATAAGGCTTGAAGATTTCTTACATAAAATCAGCGAGCAACTATTTGGCTGGCACCTTCAGACGATTGTGATGATGATGACGGGAAATTTATAATTACTTCATATATACATACATATACAAGGTGGCGCAAAAGTAATCTTCCTATCAGAAAATGCTATAAATTTTGCGATTGGCCCCTAAAACCAATTCTGTTTTGACATTTGTGTAGTAAACACATGCGAAATACACGTTAATAAACAATGTTACGCTACACTTCTCCAGAACGCGGAATATTGCTGACTATATATTTGACCAATAATCGTCGGTGACTTTGGCGCAACGTGAATTTCGTCGCAGATTTCCTGGCCGTCCAACGCCTACTGGTCAACCAGTTCTTTTTGCCGCAATTTGATGAATTGGGATTGAAAAACATATGGTTCCAACAAGACGGTGCAACAGCACACACTGCACGTGCCACAACCGATATGCCGAAGGATGCATTTCCCGGGCGCCTAATCTTCCGTTTTGGCGATTTGCACTGGCCAGCAAGATCGCCTGATTTGACCGCTTCAGACTTCTTTTTGTGGGGCTTTTTGAAGTCGCGGGTTTATGTCAACAAGCGATTTGCACTGGCCAGCAAGATCGCCTGATTTGACCGCTCCAGACTTCTTTTTGTGGGGCTTTTTGAAGTCGCGGGTTTATGTCAACAAGCTTCAGACTCTTGCAGCTCTTAAAGACAATATCCGTCAAGAATGTGAGGACCTATCGCCGAAAGTTTTGGCCAAAGTGATGGAAAATGACATTAAAAGGGCTCAAATGACAATCAACTGTGGCGGCGGCCATTTACATGACATCATATTCTCGAGTTCATGTAAAAAAAATTAAAAGACCACATAAAAATAATCCACAAGAAGAATCAAAGTTTTTCATTTTTTTTTTAATTACAGCCAAAAAACATCGGAAGATTACTTTTGCGCCACCCTGTATATGGATTGCCGGTATTTACACACAAATCAAACTTCCAAAGAAAGCATTTCATGTACAAAAAGGGATTTCCCCGAATTGTGAAGCGAAATTCAAGTCAAATATGCGTTACTTCGAGTTATAGAAATGCTTTATATGGAATGTGTATGGATTTTCTTTCGAGTTATGGAGAACTTCGAGTTATGGAAGTTCGAGTTATGGAACAAAATTTGTATGTAAATTCTTTCTTAACGCTACTTGCCAACCATTTTCGTTCGAGCTATAGAAAATTCGAGTTATAGAAGTTCGAGTTATGGGAGTTCGACTGTATATAATAAAGGGTTGCATGCGTTAACTATGCTACGAATAAACCAAATAACTTTCTAGTTCAACGCATAACTCGAGTTGTGCGCTGACGCCGATTGCGTTTGTTCGAATACACATACAGGCAATTTATTGTTGGTTGTAGTTTTTCGCTAGCGGTGAACTCGACTCGTTCGTAACATAAACACAAATAAACCACCCCTTCAACTTCAAGTACATTCGAATACAAGAAGTATTTGCACACATTTTTACGTGCACTCATTGTTCGGATATTTCTTTAAACTGGATTTAGTTAACTAGTATGTATCTTAGGCAATCAAATTATTGTTGTTTTCGGCTAATGCTAGCCTGTATTGTTCTAACCATAGATGGGTGAGTGACACAGTTTAGCAAATATTGAAATGTGTCATTTGTATTGTGAACTCGCAGAGAAAAGCAGTGAATTTACAAGTGTCTTAATACTATTTTTTACCATTCGAAATTAAAAAAAAAAAAAACACAATGAATGTAAGTAATTCACATAAAAACTAAAGTGTATTCGTTAAAAAATGCTGAGTTGCAATAAAATGTATTCCTGTGTTTACAAAAATAGGTAACATCTGATGAACCTACAACGTCAACCCAGTCGACACCTGCACTGAAGCAATATATTAATGAAATTAAGGATAAAATAGTGAATGGAGAATATAAGATTATAATTAATCCTGGTAAAAGCAAGATTTGGGACATTTTTGGAAAAATCGAAAATAATGGAAATTTTGTGAGAGATGTTGTTGCATGCTCAAATTGTAAGAGCGTTTTTAAATATACAAACAGCACGTCAAACCTCTTAAAACATAAATGCTTCAAAAGTTTGAAGACTCCTTCTGATGAGCCAAAAATACAAGTTTGCTGTAATACCAAAAAAAATGTTGCTGTTACACTCACCGCATGGGTCACGAAAAACTGCAGACCATTTAATATGGTAAAAGATACTGGATTGAAGGATTACACAGATTTAATACTTTCAATTGGAGAAAAGTTTGGATCAAACGTGGATACGGATCATCTTCTACCACATCCAACAACGATTTCTAGAAATGTAGAAAATCTGTACGAGATAGCCCACGATTCCTTAAAGCTAGAGCTAAGGGAACTAGATGCCTTTGGATTAACATCAGATTTATTGACCGACAACTATTTGAAGCAATCATTTTTGTCTTTGACTATCCATTTCATAAAAAGCGGAAATATTGGGATGAAGCTTATTGCTTTTATATGTATGAATAACAAACCTTGTACCAGTAAGTATTTAATGAAATGTCATTGATTGGTAAGACCATATGAAATCAACAAATATAAAGGTGATTTCTGTTTTGACCACTTGCCAATTAGATAATTTTTGGTATACTTACTGTACCCATGGAAAAATACAAAAATTATTATTTTTTAGATGGGTAACTAGTTTCTGTTTTAAGCTTTTTTGGGACAGTTAAAAACAGCTGTTTCGAAAACTAGTTATACTACAGAAGTGTGACATAGCTTATTTAAAAAACATATATATATATATACAGCTGCGGTCAAACTAATAGCACTGAAATTAGATTTGATATCGTTCGATGAAATAAGATGTGTTTTCAATCATTTTCATTTGTAGCATAGCAAATTCTATAGCGGAAACCACCGAAAAAGAAATTAAAAAGTTTATGCAAAGTTCATAATAGTTAATTTAAATTTAAATAAAATGCATCAAAATTTGAAACTTTTTTTGTCAGAATTTATACAAAATTTCTGAGTACGCAGTTTTATAGCCCATTCAATTTTACAATATGCAAGTTAAAAACGCATCATATTCCGCCTGGCGAACCTACATTTCAGATTTTCGAAAAAAAAAAAACAAAGTGTTCCACGTGGCAAATCATTAAACAGGTTTTTAAAATGCTTTTCAAACAAGCTAGTTAAGTAGTTTTTAAAATATTGCTTTGTATTGGAAAAACTAATTTCGGAAGTTTTACTTTTCCGAAAGTTAATAAAACAGAAACTAGTTGTCCAAAAAGTTTAGTTTTGGATTTGTCTTTGTATTTTAGCCATGAAGTATACCAAAAACCATAAAATTCTAAAGTTGTAAAAACAGTTGACTGGTTGATTTAATACGTTTTGACCCAGATGTGTGTGTATATTTAAACCAAGTCTGCAAAATAACGAAAAATTCACCGGTTTTCTTTATTTTTTTCTACTTAGCTAACGTTAACTTGAGTTTAAAAAATTAAATCTTAACATTGCTTTAAAGTAAAGAGAAAAAATTTTAATTTGTTGCTGAGAATCTAAAAATATAAGCAGTTTAGTTTAGTATAACTACATTATAATTTAATTCGACCTAATTTTCACATAAAACAGCAGGGGTCTTCTCCCTAAATTTTTTTCATAAAAAAACACTATTGCCAAACATTTTCCAAGCAGCATCAACAAGAGTACACGGCGTTCTGGAATGAAAAAAAAGATGACCTAGAACGACGCAAAAAACTAATGATGCCATCTTTTTTCTGACGTCTCTGATGTACCGAAAATGGTAGTCGGAGAGTCTGAGTTGCTCGGCTTTTCATTTTATCCTTAAATATCCTTTTTTTAGGATAATATAAATAGCGTAGTAAACTATAATTGCACTGTTGATTTGGAATTTACTGAAACCAAAGAAAATTGATGGCATTAGTTTTTTTCGATTTAAGCTCAAATGAAGAGAAAAATCCTTCATAGAGTCCTTGAATTTTATAGTATAATTTATCGAATACAACTTTTTTAAATACCAATTTATCTGTTTTTGGGTACGAGGAACTCATTTCTGAGGTCCATTTAATGCTATTTCTACGCTAGATGGCTCTACCGAAGTTCCAAAAAGAATTTTTGCACTCGAAAATGAGATTAATTACCCAAACTGTTGGCAAAATAGGACTAGCGAAAGCGTGGGAAGCGTCTATCCTTTTTCAAAAGTAAATTGAAAAAATTTCAACTAGACTAAATAATTTTATATTCAGTAATAAAAATAGCTAAATTAATTTGAAAATTGTGTGCTAAGTTTTTTTGAAAAATTTATATGGGAAACCATGGACACAAAATACAATATACAACGATACGACGAATACGAGACTCTTGTGAATTGCCCAAATGTTTTAATAGACTACAAATATAAAGATGTACAAAAACTAGATCTTATATATGAACTGATGAAAATTCTACAACTGATTCTCTTAATTTCTTTGAATATGACGGATGAGAGAGCATTGTTAATTACCTCTTCTCCCAATACTTAAGGAATTCATGGAGTGCAGATTCTCCGGCTTGTCCAGACCACAAACCTAAACCATGTGATGTTTGACACTGTTTGGTGTGTTTTAATAAAACATGTAATTTCAAGGTGTGTGAAGTCTCTGTAGCTATTAATTCATTTGACAATTTTTAGATTAATTCATCAATTTCATGTAATGAATCAATCTTATGATGATGCATATTCTTTGACACGACGATCAAATTTTCCTATTTAGTTTCAAATCGTTTGGGTGTAATCGCGTTTTATTTATAAGAATAATCACAGCTCAAGTGAATTAAACATTGTATGCTACACGCGGCGGAAGTTAAAAATATGTATACGATAAGTTGGATGCGGTTCCTTCCCCATAATTTTTAGAACACCAGAGATGTCAAAGAAAGATCCCATCACTATATTTCGACAGCATTTTAGATCATCTTTTTTTCATTCCGGAACACTGTGTGCAAAAATTCTTTTTGGAAATTTGATAGAGCCATCTAGCGTAGAAATAGCATTTAATGGACCTCAGAAATGAGTTCGTCGTACCCAAAAACCCACAAATTGGCATTTAAAAAGTTTTATTCGATAAATTATACTATAAAGGATATTCAAGGACTCTATGAAGGATTGTTTTGTTCATTTGAGCTTAAATCGAAAAAAACTAAAAGTCGTGTACGTGTATTGGCATCTAATGCCATCAATTTTCTTTGGTTTCAGTAAATTCCAAATCAACAGTGCAATTATAGTTTAACACGCTATTTATATTATCCTAAAAAAAGGATATTTAAGGATAAAATGAAAAGCCGAGCAACTCAGACTCTCCGACTATCATTTTCGGTACATCAGAGACGTCAGAAAAAAGATGGCATCATTAGTTTTTTGCGTCGTTCTAGGTCATCTTTTTTTTCATTCCAGAACGCCGTGAGTACTACACGTATTTTGAGGTTGCATGAAATAAATTTCGACAAGAGTCTAGCAATTTCTTTTTTTTTTTATAGAAAAAATTTAGAGAGCAGAGCCCTAGTTATTAATCCGATATTAACCCCAAAATTTATTATTTATCTTTATTTAAAATAGGTGAAAGAATCAGACAAAAAGTAATGGCGGCTTTGGAAGAGTTTGAGTGTCGCCTTGATAAAGGAATAATGGTTACAGACAGGGGCTCCAATATGAAGGCTGCATTTAAAGATTACGATCACATATTCTGCGCCAGCCATATGTTGCACAACATAGTTGAAAAATCAATTAAAGAGTGTTTAGATATAAACGACATATGTCAAAAATGCATTCAGCTTGTTACATATTTTGAGAAGTGTGGAGCTAATGCAGAACTAAAAACTACTCTTAAGAGTTTTTCTACAACCAGATGGAACTCAATTTATTATTTGTTGCAATCCGTGCAAAGCAATTGGGTCGATATCATTAATATTTTGCAAACAAAAAACCAGGCCTACAGGATCAGTAACATCAGCTTAAATACTGTATCAAGTATAGCAAATATATTAAAAAGTTTTGAGGAATCATCGAAAGAGTTAGAAGGACATAATTATCCAACTTTACATTTAGTTATTGTGCATGTTTACTTTTTGAAACGAATGTGTGAAACGAATAATGATGATGATTTAGAATGCATAAAGTCATTTAAACTTCAGCTCAGCAAATTAATAGATGATGTTTTGCTTACGAATCTAAATATATTTCACAAAATTGCTTTATTCCTGTTCCCACCAACTAACAAATTATTACAATTCAATAATGAAGAAAAAAACGATGTAAGACTACATTGCAAACACATGATAGAAGTAATGATTACTGAACAAGATCAAACCAATAATGAAATAAGTATACCGAATCCTCTCTCAAGTAATAAGGAACAACTATTCTCTGGATTTCTTCAACGATCACCTCAAATAAGTAATCTCGATGGAGTTCAGAATGAAATTTTGTTATACGAAAATGTTAACGAGGTAATGCACAACGGTTTTGATGTCTTACAATGGTGGGAACTAAATAAACTAAAATTCCCGTTGCTTTTTAAATTGAGTTCAAAAATTTTAACAGTACCGGCAAGTAGTGCCTCCTCTGAGAGAATATTCTCCAATGCCAAAAATTTACTTTCTGAAAAGCGTTGTGTTATTGGGTCTAACCCTCTTACTGTAGGCAAAATAATGTTTTTACATACAAATACCTAAGTTAATGGTAACGTGTGCTTTCAACCACTTATAAATAAACTAAAATTCCCGTTGCTTTTTAAATTGAGTTCAAAAATTTTAACAGTACCGGCAAGTAGTGCCTCCTCTGAGAGAATATTCTCCAATGCCAAAAATTTACTTTCTGAAAAGCGTTGTGTTATTGGGTCTAACCCTCTTACTGTAGGCAAAATAATGTTTTTACATACAAATACCTAAGTTAATGGTAACGTGTGCTTTCAACCACTTAATTATGTACCTATGTATGTTTATATTTTTCAATGAATTCCTTATTTTTTACGTTATTAATTTATTTATTTTTAAGTAAGAAACTGAAATGCTTTTAATTTTTACATAAATAAATAAATATGTTTATATGTATATTCTTGTTGAAAAAAAGCGTTTTAATTTTGGATACAAAAAAAATATAAATAAAAATTAAGGCCGTTAAATATAAGCCTTGGGTTTAGTTTTTCACTTGACCTACTTCAAAACAAATAAAAATTCAGGACTCAAAACTTATGTAAACAATCAACCTTACATTTTTTAGGCGTTAGTAGTTAATAATTTTTTTGTAGCGCATTCAATTTCCTTCAAGAATCTGTATCTATCATTTTTGTACATGGATATTTGCATTTTTAACAATTTTTGAAAGAAAAAAATGGGGAAACCAGAAAAACGTGTCAATGTTTGAGGCTAGAATACTAGAAAACGGCTAGTCTGAAAAAATTTCAGTCTTGTCAGTTTTTGTAGGGAATTCAATTTCCTACAAGAATATGTTCAGGTAAATGGTGTTTTACAACAATGGATTGTCGTTTTTATACCAAATATGAGGTAAAGTCTGTAAAATCGAAACTAGCGATGATAGATCTCTAGAATTTAATATTAAGATCTGTAAATTTTACAATGTTTTTTCACATTTCTCAAAAAAAAAAATAAATATATTTTGTTGTTGGATTTTGCGGTCTATTTTGTTTACATATTTGTAAGTTTTTGCAAGCTCGAGACCAGATAAACAATAATTCGTAATGAATTTAATTGTCAGTTTTTTGGGAAAAATTGATAATTGGAGAAAAATTACAAAGGAAAAATCAACAGCGATGGATAGGATTACATGTTTCAGAGTTTAAATTCATTACGAAATATTGTTTATCTGGTCTCGAGCTTGCAAAAACTTACAAATATGAAAATCAATATATCTAATTTTTGAAAAAAAAAACAATTTTTTTTATTTGGCCCAGTCTAATACTCATACTACATAGAGTAGGAGCTAAATGTACCCGTTTGGGCGTAAAGTGGATTAGTCCTTTTGTACCCGTTCGGGTATAAATATGTACATATGTATAATTAAGACAGCCTCAAACGAATTTTTTGCCAGGTTAGGACGCGCACATACATACATACATATGTATGTGTATGTACACATCTGCGTTGCTTTGTTTTCGACTAAAGAACAACTTGCATACATACATACAATTTATGTATAGATTTTCTTGCCTAACTAAAAACTATGAGTTAACTGAGTTCACTAGTGCAACTTCATTTACTCGCACCACCTTTTTCTTGAACAGTGTTTACTCACAGCAAACGAGTTTGTTGCGTAGTTGTGCGAGTATTTTTAGCTAAGCGCACCAGTTAGAACAACAACCAACAATATTTGCTTCATATATTATCCGAACATGCGAGTACATATTTTTGTTGATTGTGTGAGTTGAAGTTCAAATTTTGTATGAGTTATCAAAAGTTAACTTTTTTAGGACTTATAGCTCAAACAGAATAAGTCCGGCAATACATCAGTTACGTCACGTACGTCGATTTTAGAGCAAAATTCTATTTTGCCGCATGCGTCGTATCTGTCGCTACGCACACAAACACTTCTCGTCTACTCAGCTGTCAGTTTTTTCAACGTATCGCCGTACTGATTCTGCTTAAGCCATTATGCAGCTCTTTAATGCGCACAACTTGCATTATAAGCAGCTCGTGTAATAATGATTGACATGCTTTCAGCATATTGGGAAGATACGATACTAGCAATATAGAAGTATTATATATATGTTCGAAAGCCGCGCGTCAATTGTAAAAAATACATAAATTAATTTACTTTCAAAAACGTAATTTGTGAAAAAAAATATCGGAAAAATGAGCTGCTTCTTCAAAGGATGCGAAAACACCACCCACTTTTGCAAAGGCTCAACAGTGAAGTTTTTTCGGTTTCCCGCAATTCCTTTTGTAAGAAATCAATGGGTTCAAGCGTGCCAAATAGAGAAAGTTGATCTTCCTAAAAATCCGTTGATGTGCTCAGTGCATTTCGCTGCTAGCGATATTAGTATTACAAACAATAAAAATGTATTATCTAAATGTGCAGTGCCAAGTTATTATGCGAAAACAAAGTAAGGACGCAATATATAAAATGTGCATAATTATTTATAAAATATGTATGTATTTTTTAGAGTGCAATTAGTGGAAAGCTTTGTCAACAAAAATCTCGAGGGTGATATACAATTCGACGGGTTGGAAAATTTTGGTGGCTACATTATAGCAAAGATGGGGCTTAAGTATATGTATGTGGCTAAAACTATGTTTAAATAATTGAGTACATATTTTGACGAGATTATACGAACCAATATTTATGACCAACAACTTTCCTTAAAGGCGCAGCGACCATTTGAGTTTTTTGATCCGCGAAAAAAACGTAAAACTCGGAACTTAATTTTTATCCTTGAACGATAAAATATCACTTAAAGAATAACGCTTACTGTCGAGCAAAAATATAAAACTCAAGGGTAAGTTTTATTTCATCTCAAAATAATAAAACTCAGGGAATAAGTTTTATGTTTGACTAAAAAAATTAAACTCAAAAGTAATGATTAAGTTGTAATTTATATAGGATTTACTCAAACTTTTTTCAATCATTGTAGATTTCGGTTGAGCATGAAGAGACATGCTCATTCATGTACTTGAAACTGTTCTACGATAGGAGGAAGCCTTTGAGTTTTGACATTAAAAATACAAAATTAATCGTTATTGGGGGTCCCTGATTTAGAACGTGCGAGCAAAAGGACCAAAATTATTCGTATGTAAATTGTTTATCCCAGGGAGGTTTATACAAGCCAAATTCAAATTTTATAAATATTTTGGAACATCTAAATTCGGTCTTTATTAAGTTTAACGCAGAAAAATTATGTACACAAAGACATTATTTGAAAGCTTTAGTACAAAATTCAAACTTTAATTGTGATGCCAAAATTGTGAAACGGTTTTTCCTAGGGAGAACATTTTTTCGCATACGCTGCCTAAATAGGAAAATGAAAGAGAAGAAAAAAGAGTATAAAAACAAAAAAATGAAAAAAATTACCACCTAAATGAGTTTAATAAAGAACTTAAACATATACTTTCTTGTTTCATTCAACCTGAATTCAGCATTCCTGTTCCAGCAAATCTTTTGTTTACATTTTACTCCTTCTCTTCTCATTCTTTAAGATAGAAGTGGAAAAGAACGAGCAAATTGTAAAAAAATAGTTGTACGCACTTATCGATGAATCTTCTTTGTTGAATGCTCCTTGTCTGCTGTATTGTGTAAGGCTGTGTATTAAATATTCGGGCCGTTCCCCACTTTTCAAATCCCATTTAATAAAATATATCACTTTTTAAATATTTCTTACTTTCTTCAACTAATAGTAAAATTACCAAATATTTTCTAAAAATTACCATTTTTAAATTTTTCCGATATGGCAACCTCGCTCATAATGTTTACAAAAAAGATACTTCAGAAAAATTCAGTAGCCGTCAAAAATTTTGAACTGGAATTACCTTCTGAATTTTTATACCATGCCTGTAATTGGAAATTGCTCAGCATCAACATTTAATTCAAATACATATGTATGTTTACAATTGATTAGTTTTGAAAAAATGTCTTTACTGGAACAATAAAGAAGCCATGAAAATCTTTTCAAATAAACAGGTGCGGCGTCATTAACATTTTTGCAAAGTAGGGCCTATGATTTGACTCAGGCAATGAGGTACACCGGTGAGAGATAGTGATAAAACAATCATCGCACAATCTTTTAATGGATGGTTCCTCAGCTTTCCGTTTTTAATTAAAACATTATATTGATTTATAAGTGGTTGTGTACAAATTACTTGTGTTTTGGAAAACCACATCACCAAGCCATTGCACTGAGGCTTAGGTGATACATATATTAACTAATTACATATGTATTGAGTACTATTAAATAAATTAAGTGAATTATAGCAGTCATCGGAGGACCAACAAAATCAAGAGGACACTGTTGGTGGATGTTACCACATCTTCAGTAGGTAGCTGGCATTTTCAAAAGAGTTGGTGCTAGAAGAGTCTGCTTCGTCGACCAGGTACACAGATGGTTGGTGTCGCGTCGTGGGGCCACACCATACGCCGAGCAAACATTAGACATGTCAGAGTTAAGTCTGACCACAGGTGGAACTTTTCCTTGGATGGAGACATTGGCCGCGCCGGAACTGACAAAGGAGTTTATGGAGTATGTGTTGGTGGTGTGGAGTGGCTGCCGGTGCACATTTGGTTAGTTTTAATGGTGTTAGTAAAATTGTTAGATTGGTGTTTTGAATGCTAGTCCAATTTTCGGTAATTGTTTACAACCGGCGCCGAGTGCTAATGCGCGTCCAAAAATATTGAAAATATTAGATCTCCGGAGGCGGATTTACATTCCTGGGATCGAAACTCGTCTTTTGATACCCCTTCCCACAATTTGGACAAATATTAGCACTCGGCACCGGTCGCAAACAATTACCCTGCAAACATATCAAAAAACATCATTACAGCACAAAAACAAAATATAGCGAGCGTTTTACAACTTTTATATACTTTTTACTTATATTTTACGAGTTTTAAAAAAATATCGCGGAAATTAATCTAATATTGTTTGCAAAATAAAAAATAAGCAGCTATCCGCCAACAAAATTGCAACGTAGAAGAACGGAGCTACGATCGAATTATTAGAATTGCAGAATTTTAAGTTTTGAAATTGAACGTAGCGGAATTGACTACCAAAGTTGCCAAGCGGAGAAAATTTCGATCCAAGTCGAAATGCAGAATAGGGGTGAACATAAAACTTGTCAATACAGTTTTAGGTGACGACAAGCGCTCAATTAAATATGTATTCTGCTGTAAAAATTTGGTAAAATAATTCTGAATTATACCTTTTTACACACTTTATTTGTTTAGTTTTTATTTAATTCAGGAAAATGGAGAGAAAAATTAAAATAAAGGCTTTCCAAAGGGACAGTTCCCAATAATTTTAATTCGCAATGGCAGGATAATGCAAGTGCAATCAATGCTCTCGGTCCACCACTCAGGGATGGTGAGGGTTGGCAAAAGGTAAAAAACAACTGATTTTTTTTTTAACGTTTTGTGAACTTAAGAAAGCTAGTGCACAACAAGCAGGAATGCCGTGCCATATCAGGAGGAGGCTACAGGCAATTGGTGCTGAGCCCCTTGGAGAAGCAGGTTGCCAACCTTCGGCAAGCAGCTTAACCCGAAAGGATTGGCTCAAGGTGTTCCCAAAAGTGGAAGTGGCATGAGTTGCATTGTTTAAAGATTAATTTTTAAAAACAGAATAAATATTTTTGTTTTATGCAGAAAATACTGAAGTATTTTATATTTTTTGATAAAAACAGCCAAAAACGAAAAAAGCTTTCTTTAATTTGTTGCCGTATTTGCGAAGTTTCCATGTTTTGTAAGTCGTCAGATAAATCAACTTCAAACTCATCTTGAACATTTTCAGCTTCGGATGATGAATTGTTTCCGGCTTATAATGTAGCTGACGAGCTCCGAGCTTGAGCCATTGTGTACCATGTCAAGTGTGATATCTTAAGCATAGACGTCAAAATTTTTTAAAAAATTAACACCTGTTTTTTTATATTCTATGTTGGATTCATCCTGCATCTCGTTCTATCATTCGTTAGAAGATAGGAGCAGCGATGCGCCGCCATGCTGGAGTGCCTCAGATGTAAACAAAAAAACTGAAAAAAACTCCATTTTGAAGTGCCTGTCAAACGTTTGACAGATAGCATATCACACTTGTACTGATACACAATGGCTTGAGCTTTCATAAGAAAAACGTCTTTGAACAAAAGTTTAAATCTTAAGCAGAATTATATGCGCAAAAAATTGTAAATAAACAACTGTCAAAAGTATAAGGATCCTAGTTTTGCTATTAAATTATCGATAACACGTCAACGTCAATACATTGATATTGGTACGACGTGATGTTGATATTGATACGAAGTGACAATTGATGTTGACAACCATAAAAATTCAATTTTGCTAAAAAAAAAATGTTTTCCCCCATACAAAATGCAACACAAAAAACTACTTGTTTGCATGTTTTTTTTAAAAATACACTAGGAAAAAGAGGTTATAGTGGGAAAACTATAGCATTTAGAAAACTGTAAAGAAACTTTTCATCGAGAATCACCTCGGCAACAAACTGTAGAAGAACATTTTTTGACAGATGATAAAATGACCGAAATAATTAAAATGCATATTTTGAGACTACTTTTTTACCCTTTTATGTCCACTAGTAGGAGAGTTAGATAAACCAAAAAAAAAACAATGGTCCGCGTCACTTCCGTATTAAATCTCTGTCGCCTGGACTATCTAATATTATCAATCAACAAAACAAAAATGAAAAAGGTTTTTTTTAATAATGAATTTAACGTTAAAGTGCAGCCCTGGTTCTGAGCCCTTCATTTCGTATTTTTTTATAAGGATTTGAATGAATTCCTTTTGTGTGCAAACGAATTTATTACTTTCCCCCATTCCTGAGGAATGGAATTTAATTTACTCAGCTCTGCTGGCGCCAATTGGAAACCCCGCGAGATCGCAGATCGGTCTCCACTTGGTCCTTCCTTTTCCTCTGCTACCACCGGCGGATGCCGGCTCTGGGCTGAAGCGAAGCCGCTGTGTTTAATCCGCTGAACTATGTCGACGTCTGCGTAAAGCTCACAAACCTTTCGCAGAACTTTTCTTAGTTACTCCCAGTGCCGCCTCGTCAAATGTTGTTATGGGAGCGAGCTACCCTTAATTACAATTATTTGAAAAGGGATCGCTTTCGTTGATCCGACAATTTTTTCAAAACGTTCTACAGCGATTATAGTAAACGTTTCCCAAACGAAAAGCTTGTTTAAGTAAGTTTATCGTAAGATTATAATAAACGTGATTTGGGATTATTTTGAAAGGAAACGTTATTTTTCTAACTTAAAACGGTCTTTTTTTTACATACATTGTCTTGTAAAACGGAAAATGTTTAAATATTTTACAATTCTGACGTTAACCCAAATTTATATTGGCTATAACTTATTTCACTCGCTTTCAAAAAGAAATTTTGAAGTAAAATGAGAATCGAAAATCGTAGTGAATTGTCACTTATCACTTTTCACTTCACGGTAACGCAAACCCAGCACGATTTTTCAAAATGTTTCATTTCAACTGAAAAATATGTAACACTTGATTTGTGCAAAAATATGAGACAGTTGTTTGTTGGCGCTTAGGACTAACCTTTTGACATAAAATAAAAATGATGATATTGTGGGCTCCTGCACATTTACCGCCATATGGGTTTATTTTTTAATTAGAATAACTTACCAAAATAATGAACTGCCAATAAATATAAAGTGTAGTAATTTATTATGCAAACAGTTTTCTTAAAAATTGTACAAGAAAATATTTTTAAAATTGATAAAAAGTTGCTTAAATGACGTAACCTTAAAAAGTGATTGCATTCACAACTGGCTGATCTTTACAAAAACTGATGAAATTGTGACTGGAAGAAGCTGCGGGTAATATTTTCTTGATTGAGTATTAAAAATTATTTTTGGTATATTTTTTGTTTCATTAGGTAATTGTGACATTTTATTGTGTTGTTTTATTCCACTAGTTGAACTAGTTCAACTTGATTAAATCGGATATCATATTACAAGTATGTATGTATGTATATAGTATGTACACATTTATGTATGTAGTATATGCATTTACATATACATATGTATGTATAAAGTTATTTATGTACAAAAGTGTGTAACAGAAAATATTAACTTAAGGATATGAGCATTGTGTGCGGAAACTGGACTGCATACGTTATTCACACAAAACTTTGAAAAACAATTAGCCAATTTCGCTTGGAAGTTATCTAAACAGATCTAAAGCTACGGAATCCATAATAACTATGGCAATAAATGTTTTTGCAAAACTTATTCATTAATACATATGTATGTACATATGTATAACATTTTAAAAACTTGTTAAAAATACAATCGTTTGTTATTATTTCTTTTTAATGTTATATTAGTTAACCTTCCTTTTTCATTCTAAAATTGTCTTTTTTTGTTGTTGTAACATTATTGCCTTTTGCAGTATTTGTACCCTGCTGGGCACTTGCATCCTGTGTTAGTAAAGCTCGGTATGTTGACGTGTCGGTGCTGGAATTTTCGATAGACCGCGATCCCGTCGAGGTGACACAATAATCGATGAGACGTCACGCGATTGTGTACTTTCCGTAGACGAAGCAGCCGAACTGCGTTTTGATAGATTTTTAGTGGGCGGCGAGCAACTGCTAGAACGTTCCAAATTACCATTACTGTGCACCCAAGCGGACGTAAAATCCTCATAAACGGGTTTCTTATTATTACCACTGCCAGCAGACACATTTTTCGTATTTGTTGTACTGACATTGGCATTGTTGCTATTGCAATTAGTCGTGGAATAGCGTGAGAGTAATACTTTCATCTTTTCTAAAATTTGCGCATCATTCTTAGCGCTGCTGGCCGCTTCTAGCAATTGTTGTGCTAATGGAGAAGTGTTATAGTTCTTAACGGGTGATGTAGTTAGGGATGCGGTGCAGCCTCGTATGCGTCGCCCATTGCTATCGTATAATATTTGCGATGAGCGTGTGCGCGTATTCCGCTCAAATGCGCCTCCAGTGGGGGGCATTGTAGGGCCATTGTTGGGTGAAAACGTTTCATTATTAAAAGTGGGTCGCTTCTTACCAGCTCCAGCGCGACCACTCCATGTATTTGTGACCTCGCGGACTGCCGGTGTAGTAGTTTTTCTCGCTGTTGTTGTAGATACAACATTATCGCTATGCCTATTGATTTCGACGACTGGACGACGTACAGATCGATAAGTAGGTTGTCTTCGATTGAATACTGGCAAGCCGGTGCGCGTAGAAAGGTCCTGCATGCTGCTACTATTGTAGTTGCTTTGTTCCAGACTGCGGCGTCGCTGTGCTAATGGCGAGCGTGGTATTTTGCTATTTTGTATGTTTGTGGCACCGTTTGGCTCCTGGTTTGGTACGGAAATTGCGGCGTCATTGATATCTTCACCACCGAAAATCTTATTAGAAAAGCCGGTCTTTCTGAGGCCAGTGGCACTGGCAACGTCCACTGTAATTTCGTCATCGGTTATGAATATTCCCGATTGCTCGAAATCATTTAGCAGATTAGTTTGCATAGAATTGAGTGGGGGTGTAGATAAAACGGCTGGTAGTGATTGTGGTCCAGCGTCTGTGTTGAGTTCTAGAGAAGTGTTAAAGTGATCGGTAACCAGCATTTCATTCGCCTTATTAGACACAGGCAAATCTTCTATTGGAGAGAGTTGTGAATCACTGGAAGTTTGATCAAGGCGCGCTGAAATAGAAGAGTACAGTACATTGTAAATATGGAAGCATTTTGGTATTTATTGTATGTAGTAAGGCGCCTCACGCTCCATACAAAAAAAATTGGACACCCTGTTTCCATCGGATTTATAAACTTCAATGTATTTTAAGACCTTGGTCAAAATATTTCGAAAAAATATTAAGATTTACCGGAGCTAAACCGGGTTAAAAAAACGCTAAACATATCCTTTTTTGTGTATAAAAGGACTATGATAAAATATTTTTTAATAAAAAGCACCTGAGATTATGAATTAGCTGGAGTACAAAAGCTAAGCATAAAAAAGTTTGTAAATTTTATCAACGCAATCTAAATATTGAGATGTATGATGCTGTTTTTGGTCATATTTCAAGGTGTAGGTTTTCGGAAAACTTTAATAACTCAGCCAATTATTGACGGATTTGGACGATTAGAATATAATTTAAAAGGTATTTTCGAGACGTTGCCATTCTTTTGGTCCAATTTTAAACATTGCGAATATTAGCACACAGGTATACAATAATAGTATTGATAAAATTTTTAAACTTTTTTATGCTTACCTTTTGCACTCTATCATCTCAGATGCTTTTTATTAAAAAATATATTTTCATATTCCTTTTATACATAAAAAACGATATTTTTAGCGTTTTTTTAACGCGGTTTAGCTCCGGTAAATCTTAATATTTTTTCGAAATATTTTTGGGGAGTCCTTAGAAACGAGTGAATTTTGAAATTCCGGTGGAAACAGTGCAACTTTTTTTGGCGAGGCACCTTAATATGTAGTATTTCAAGAGTGATAGGTTGTTTGAAAATTTATACAGTCGTAGTTGTTGTTGTGTTACGTCAACTACTATCAAATTTTGATACCAGCCCAACAATTTGCTTGGCTGCTTGAACCCTTGGGTCATGGATTTTTTTGCTGTTGCGGCAGGCATACCTAAAGCGGATCTTTAAGCGGCAGTAAGCGTGTTCCAATTAAACAGAAACCCAGAACTGTATAAAATTTTGCATGTAAATGCAACAACAACGCTGTGATCCTGATATTTTTGTGGACCAATTTAAGATCCGTGTAGTAGTTTGATGTAGATTTTTTGACAGCTAACCCTTATTTGCTTAGTAGCACAAACATGCATATGTATACACACGCATCGTTCCTGTTAAATTATGACCCAGGTCAGCTAACTGGAACGCGACTAGTGTTTGTCAAACGATCCAAATGTAAATTCTCTTTGAAAAGCTTAGCCCAAATTTCTTTGGCGAATCCTTTTCACATTAAGAATAAAAAAGTAGGAGCACAACAGCAAAAGTAGTTGAACTCTCCCTTCAAACGAATTGATTGCAGAAGGCTAGCCCTTGTATATTTAAAATGCGCGTTCTCAGGGAGGGTTGAATTTGAAAACTGCTGCGGGAAATTCCCATATTTGACAAATTTTTTTGGGTAGTGATAGAAATGAAAATAAAAACGCTGTACAGGGATCGCATATACATATGTATTTGCAGAGCGTTATGCTTACCGTTGCTTTCAGCGTCTTCCATCGATGCTTGACTGTGCAGTGATTCTCGTTTTTGAGCGTTTGATTGTACGACACCCAAGCTTCGATAGCCCTCATCGCTGATTTCGCTACCATTATCGCTGATATTTTCAAATTTATTGCTTGTGCCATTCGTGCTGCCATCTGAGTTGGCGCTGCCTGTTTGGGAAGTGATGTTTTCTGTTTGTTCCGCTGTATAGTTAAGCTCCTCAAATTGAACATGGTTACCAACGGTTTCGTTGTTTATTGTCAAGGATTTCGGACCATTACTTGAATCCAATGAACTTTGTTTTTTACGTATATCCATTAGACGTCGGGGACTTGGTGACATCGAACGACGAGCCAGACTGGGGGATGTTAAAAGTGTTGAGCTGACAGTGGTGCCATTTGCTGATAGCGTTTTTTCCGTATTACTGCCTTGATTGACGCAGTCCGGAGGATTTGAGGCATTGAGGTGATTGAGATATTTACGCTGTGGCGTTGGACTACGACTAGTTTGCTTATTATTGCCCAAGTTTGGGGACAAATTGCACGAAATGTTGTTGGACATCAATGGCGCATTAGTTGATCCCGTAACAGCAGTTTGATTGTTGAAATTTGAAATAATTTTACGTGTGGACGGCGGCGACCTGAGAGAGGAAGATATGTGTTAATTTTTGTTGTGTGTTTAAATTCAGTTTAACGTTGATTAATAAATTACAAAAAGCTGTTCTTCCGAGTATTTCCGACTGATGATAGCCTCGGTATACATATATGCCCTTTGAAGCGGAGGAAAATCAGTAACCTAGTTTGCAGACAAGTCATTGACTTTACCCCCTGTAACAAAAGCGTTTATCGGTTAGTTAGGAAATGGCGGGTTATTGATGATCACTCATTTTCGGACCACCCCTACATTGAGGTTGTTTTAGATTTCGTCAATGTTGAACAACCTATTATAAGACGCAACCCACGTAACACGCACTGGTTATAACATAAAGAGTAGTTAGTTAGGGGTCTGCGAGAACCACCGTCACAGTGCTCCTCAACGGTTGAATAGCTGAAGAATATAGTCATGCCCATAGAAAAGGCTTGCCCAGTGCCAAAACCTCGTGCCAAACGCAAACCTCGTTCGTGATACCTGGACTTGGACCTACTTCGCAAATTCTGTAGAAAATAATTTAATAGAGCCAAAAGCCTCGACAGTGAGCTTCTGTGGCTTGAATTAAAAGTCAAGCCTATAAGAAGACCGCAAGACAGGCTAATGGAATTTCTTGGAGAAATTCGCGCACTGAAGTCGAAAGTGTTGACTACACCGCAAGACCCAGGGCGTGCTATCAATATGGCAAACGGTCATGAGCTATTTGCGGCGACCTGAAGGTACCTGCACAAGCTCAGAAGAAACAACTCTAGCATTGCTCCTGAATACACATTCCCCACATACCTCTAGGTGGCGTTTCTAACCGCTTATGTGGAACCTAAAGCCTAGTACTGGCCAAATTCCTAGATGTGGTTCTAGATAAAAGGTTGAGCTGGAAGGAAACCGTCATCCAGCGCCAAAAGAAAGGGTATATTGCATATACGTGCAAAAGAGCCATAGACGGAAATTGGATTTATATCTTATACCGCTATTGTAAGATCGATATTGCTATATGGGGTCATTGTATGGTGGCCTGCTTTGGGCCTGCTTGGCCAGCTAAGCGGCGCCAGACGGCGTTGCTTGCGAGTTCCCTCCTTGAGATAGAAGTGAATATTCAAATATACCTATGTATGTATAAAAATAGTCTCGTTCAAGACACATAACTTTAAAACATTTAATATTAATTTTGTTGTGGGATCCCATACTCACCGCTCGTAAATTACTTGTGCTTTATGCAACTCAATGCCGCCGTTGGTGTGATTGGTAGTGCGCGGTATCAGACGCGCTGCTACAGACGTACGATGCTGCGCTTTACAGCGGCACGGATCATGTTTGTCAAGGTAATGGGACAGTGTATCCCATCCACCACCAACACGCACCATAACATGAGAGCGTAGAATCTGAAGAAAAGAAAAAAGATTATTTAATAAAAGCCTCTAATTATGCGATATTTTTTTCTTTTATTCCAAATTAAAATGTTTAAACGGTGAACTTTCGTCGATTTGGGACATCTGTCTAAAAATCTGAAACAAATTTTAACTGAATAGTTGACTGGTTGTAAGATTTAAGATAACGTAAAGAGCATTTCATAATTATAGCACTCCGAAATTCAAGTTTTTTAAGATGAGCACAAAGTTCAGAATCCGTTTCTTAAATGAGAAAAATAATTATTCTACGCTCTTTGATAGGAACTATTTTTTCATTAAAGAAAACTGCAGAAAAATTGTACGCGATTAGTTATAAAAACTTTAATTTCATACTTTGTAATACCAGCGGCAACAGTTCAGAGGGATCTTTAAATTTAAGTTTACTTACTCGCACGAAAATTAGAACTTTGGTATCTCCAATTCGGTATTTGCCTTCCGATACACGAACCATTGGGAATTGTGATGGGCAAGTACATTTCTCTACCAAATCTCTGACCTGCAAGTGACGAAAAAGAAAGTGAGTGTGTGTATGTACATAATTACATATGTATATAAAAACATAAATATTTATTAATTTGCGTGCCTAGATACAACAATTGTACTGCAATCCGATATGATCCCATCTCAAAACTCAAAAGTCTAAATACTGTTAAGGATAACTCTTCTTCATGGTACGAGTATCAAACACGTAACATCATTAATTTTGTGTAAATTACAATTTGTGGCATCGCAAATCCATTACAAGACCTATTCATACGTCTGTTGCGTCGCGTTGTTATTAACTTAACAAATCTGTTTATGAATGCCGCTATCACAACAACTAACGATATGCAGGTAATAGCAAAGAGTAACAAAAAACACGAACTTCAAGAAGCGTGCAACATTTCTGCACAAACGCCAAAACAGTTGCCTCTGTTGAACTGTGATGATCAAAACTATCAGCGTCCAACATCAACGCAGCGCCATTGCCTATTAGAGATAATGAACTGATGGCGCATGCGACTCACTACCTTACTGAATGACGGTTACCAACACCATTATTAAACAGCAAACACTATTTGTTTTTAGTTGCGTCTGAGGTTGGCCAGTTAGCATGGTGGCGCGGCGGCAATGTTTTGAGCTGACACTCAAAATGTTGGGATTTTTTAGTTGTCAGATGCTGCCGATCTGTGCATAGTTTCACACGCCTCTGTTTGTTTAAGCAAATTACCGAACAAATGAGTATTCGTGCAGCATTTACAATGACAGCGGCTATTACAACAAATACATACATTAACAGCTACGACCTTTTCCCTTTTAAGGCATCGTTCACTAAATCGTTTATGCACGCGCAGTAATTATAGTTCACAACTGCGTTTTTGTGTGTTGCGGGTGGTGCCAATAACATTTGAAATAAGCAGATTTGAGGTAGAGAGTTTAGTTTAAAAGTGATGACGTCATGAATATATACCGTGAACAATCTTCAATATGCTATATTTTTAAATTTGGCACTGACGTAATTTCTTACTTCCAAGCGGCCAATTTTTAATTCCAAAATTAAAAACAGCATGATTTCTAGTCACTAGTACTAAAGCTGTTTCCATTTGAACTGGGAAATAATGTCAAAGACTACATTTACTAATTTTGGTTGACTTTATTTCTCACAGCTATCCTCAATCAAAAAGAAGTTTCATGAAAATGCCGAATGAAACGGTTCATTGCATCTTCTTTCAGCTATTTTATAGTTTCAAAATCCGTTTCAAACGAAATTCTAGCTGATCATTTTCCGGTTTTATTCAACAATTATTATTTTTTTTTTTAATTTGTATATACTTTCACTTATTTTTTACGACACGTTTTAGCGGATTATGGAAGTCAGTGCTTTTTAAATGTTATTTCTACTCTTGAACCTCTCTCAGCCTAACCCAGAACCACAACGTGGAAGTGAGTGAGTTCCATATATGAAAGTTCTTAGGTTGAAAAGAGGAATTGATTAAGGCATGTCCGTCCGTCTGTCCGTCCGTGTACACGATAACTTGAGTAAAAATTGAGATATTTGCATAAAATTTTGCATACAGGTTACTTTCTGGCCAAGGTAGGTTGCTATTGAAAATGGGCGAAATCGGATGATAACCACGCCCCCTTTTTCGATATCGAAAATTTCGAAAATCACATAAATTGACATAACTTTCGTCAAAACTGAGATATTTGCATGGAATTTTGCATACAGGTTACTTTCTGGCCAAGGCAGGTTGGTGCTTAAAATGGGCGAAATCTGATGATAACCACGCCCCCTTTTTTGATGTAGAAAATTTCAAATAAGATTCTAGGGCCTATATCATTGCCAAGTCATGGTATTTGTATCTCGTTCAGAAAACTAACTAAACTAGAAATTAATTTAATTATTTTGGTATGATAAGAATGTATGCTATTTGAAAAATAGCTGTAGATTACTATAACCTATAAAAATAATGAAAAGAACGACACGGTTTCAACCAAATAATAACACTATGGAAAATTTTTGGGATTATTGTCTGGGGGGTGGGAAATTCCAAGTCAGGGTGATGGTACTAGGTCAGTATAGTAAAACCCTCAAAGGGTTTGGCGTTCGTATGTGTCAGTTTTTTTTATGACCTTTTAAATTGTTTCCTTATCTTGATGTTTTTTCGCTTAGTTGTAACATTTTGGCAAAAACGTAGTTTAACATAACTCGAGAACCACTTGTCCGATTTTGATAAAACAAATTTAGAAAAATTTAGAATTACAATTTCTTTAATCTGTTTTTATACCGTTCTCCTATATGTGCAACACTTTCGAAGTTAAAAATGAATGTATATAAAAATTAAAAAAAAACAAGTAAGGAAAGGGCTGTCTTCGGCTGTGCCGAAGTCTTTATACCTTTCATGAATATGCACAACTTTTCTCAGTATCCGCTCCTTACTTACAATTACTCACAAACTCTCCAAAACTGTTAATTTAAAAATACATAGCCAAACCACATATATCGGAGCAATCGGTAATATGGGAGCTATATGTTATGTAAGTCCGATCTGTATGATTTTCACTACACACATCACTCATATAATAAGTACCAAACCTGCAAAATTCTACGTTTCTAGCTTTCTATTTGAAAAATTTATAGCCCGAAACCCATTTATCGAAACTATCGATTATATGGGAGCTATATGTTATGTTGGTCCGATCCAGGTGATTTTCACTACACACATTACTTATATAGTATGTACTAAACCTGCGGAATTTCGCTCTAATAGCTTTTTAATTGCAAGAGTTAGAGGCCAAAACCCGTTTATCGGAACAATCGATTGTATGGGAGCTATGCGTTGTATCGTTCCGCTCTTGCTGGTTCCGACAAATGATTAATCCTATGCAAAATGGCGCCTGCTTGCAAAATTTCACCGAGATATCTCTAAAATTGAGGGACTAGTTTGCGTTCAAACAGACGGACGGACAGACGGACAGACGGACGGACGGACGGACGGACGGACAGACGGACATGGCTAAATCAACTCAGCTCGTCGCCCTGATCATTTTGGTATACTTAATGGTGGGTCTATCTCTTCTTCTTCTCATACTTACAAACATCGGACCAAAGTTATAATACCATTTCATGCTCATGAAAGGTATAAAAAGTAATTGTTGAATAAAACCGGAAAACGATCAGCTAGAATTTCGTTTGAAACGGATTTTGAAACTATAAAATAGCTGAAAGAAGATGCCGTGAACCGTTTCATTCGGCATTTTCATGAAACTTCTTTTTGATTGAGGATAGCTGTGTTCTCTTATGGCATCTGCTTAGTAGCAGAACTCAACAGATGTATGCCGATAGCTCGGATTGTCAGCCCATTGACGTTTTGGAACGTGCAATCGTTAGGTTACATCTATCGGCCCAATATAACTCCAAATATTTTGTTTATAGGAACGAAGTCTCATATTGAATATTCCACCGCTCATGACTACCCTTGCCTTAACATATTCACATTGATTTGACACTTATCTAATATACCTTGTGCAAGTCGGCACTCGGATGCCATTATGCTGCACGAAGAGCAGGAGAATTCATTGCTGGAAGCTTGAGTGTTGAATTGAAGTTGCGGAAATCAATCACTTCGCACAAAATGTGCGAGTGTAGCAATTACGGTTGCCACCGATGCCGTTTACCGATACAAAGCCAACCAGAATTGATGGTGCTGCTCTGGCTATGCATCTTTGCATGTACATATGTTGTTGTTCTTTTGTGCTGACTAAGTGTATTGGCACAGCTATTTGTTATTGCAAGCCGTTTTTACTTCAATGCAGGCACTGGGTGTTGCTGCCGTAGTTGATGTTGTTGGCGCTTAGTGGCGCTTCGACATTTTCACGTCCGTTTTAGCATTTTTAGGAATATTAAATGGCAAAAAACAGACAAATGGTAAAAGCACGCAACCAGCAACAATGAATTGTACTCAACAGCTACTCCATACCATAGACATTGGATGGAGTATGCATTGCGATCCTCTGACAGCGATTTGAATAGTTGCTGTCGTCGTTGCTGCTGTTGTTGTTGTCCAATTTGTTACAGCAAGAGTAAAAGTGGTTGGCATCGTAAGTTTCGTTTGGCCCGACTCTGATCGGACAGCTTGTGGAATGCTTTGACTGTGCGCATGTGCATATTTTATTTTGTGGAAGTCTATATATGTACATATCTATGTATGCAGGCTTGATACACATACAAACAAAATACATATGTACATACATAAGTATGGATGCACATACATGCTTGCGATTTGAGACTTGTTGGCTGTGTTATACGAGTAGCCAAGATAATTTCGTCGGAAAACTTTGCTGCGGGCGTGCGGAAATCTCAAAAATCTCTTTGATTGCACGCCGTCTTAGTCAAAAACCCGTTGAGCTTTACAGCAACTGATGATTGTTATGGTTAGAGGTAGTGGTGGTGGCGTTTTATGCCTAGAAGTGACATTTCATCTATGCTTGTCTTGTCAAATTAGTAAGGTGATGCATCGTCTCATTACATGCGGACACTTCCTAGGAGGGAATGAAATACAATGAAATCAATTACGGTAAGTACTAACGTTATTAGCTGATAGCTATGGAATTGTCGGGAGCTGTTTTATAATTCATTTTATGTAAACTCCAATGTCCATCTGAATCGTGACGATACAACTATCGTTGAGCAGCTATCAAATACATTCTCAGGACTGACGGTTTAACGTACATAAAACGCAAACCTCGAGTCTTAAACCAGCAATATCGGTTATGTCAGTACAAGCCTATTTCATTTCCTTCTATCAATGCATATAACAGAACATTAGTTAAGCATTGTCATATTAAAGAACTATTCGGACCATTTATACACTTCTCAGTCATACCAAGAGAGTAACAAACGAGACCTAATCAGTAGCTAAATGAATTTTGGGGAGATTTTAAGGAAGTTTCCGTCATCTCAAGGGTATGCGAAATAAACTTGAAGGGAACATTTATCCTAAGTAATCAACTTATTCAAAATTAGAAATACAAATAAATTGAAAAAGTTGTCGAGTATTTGTTTTGGCAGAAACTTGAGAATATGTCCATATGTATCTATTAATAGTATTTGAATGCAAGCAGCCATGCCAATTGTGGGTTGGTAACACATGACCACCGGATTGGGAACAAACTATTTTATGGCAACATCACATTTTACGCTTTAACCATGAGGACATTGTTTTTGTCCGCTGCATTATTGTGCACGCGCAACTGACTCACAAAACGTGACAAAGAAACGCTGTAAAAATTAATATAAACAAGCAAGGAAAGAGCTGTCTTCGACTGAGGTGAAGGATTTATACCCTTCATGAATAAGCACCACGAGTTAAACTACCCGATTCTTACTTACGGTAAATACAAACTCTGCAAAATTAGATACATAGCGGAAATCCCGTTTATCGGAAAATGGTTTGTATAGGGGCTATCGGATATATTGGTCCAATCTTGCATATTTTCATTAATCCTATTATATAACAAATAAGTAGAAAAGCTTTAAAATTTAACGCTTCTAGCTATTTCATTGCAAGCTCAAGCCATTTTACATGAACGATCGATTGTATGGGAGCTATGCGTTGCATTGCTTCGATCTTGTTGTTGTATAGTTATTAGTGGCTCTATCTCTTCTTCTCCTCATACTTACATACAAACATCGAACCAAAGTTATACCACCTTTACATGTTGATAAAAGGTATAAAAAAGGGAAATCAAGCAATTTTACAGCCCTTTGAAAATCAATAAAAACAAATCGCCAATATTCCCTGAAGTACCTAGTTGTGTGTCGACATTTTTTCAATTGGTTGGCCGATTTAATTTCCATATAACGATTTTCATTTATGGAAAACGTTATTCATGCAAAATGAACAAATTTACATGGTGGACAAGTAGTTTTTACCCTCTGTAAGCTTTAGCCCCAATAGTACAATCTATTAGAAGAGCGTGCAATTGCTGGCCTATGCCGATAATATAAATATCATTGGCCTTAACAACCGCGCCGTTGTGCCTTCTTTGGCCTGGATAAAGAAGCGAAGAGAGTGGACAATACAAAGTGCGTGCTGGCTTCAGAGAATCGGCGCCTGGCAGCCACGTCACTTGTGATAGTTGCAAATTTGATACTGTGAGGGACTTCGTCTATTTCAGTAAGTCCTACTTTGGACTGAGAAGACAGCTAAGCAGTAAAGTCCTCTCTCCTTGCACCAAAAAACGTACAAAAGCTCCCTCATCATACCTGTTGTTGTTGTTTTTAACGACAAAAAAACTCACCGAAGTCCTTTGCATGTCCTTTTCCATAGGTAGTGAAAGATGAGAGTCATATCCGTGGGTCAAACTCGTGTCTTTGCGCATTTTAGTCACGTCTTAGGTATGCCTATATCGCATATTCTAAAGCGCTAACTCACAGGGGTACATAATACCTGTCTTCATATACAACTAAAATTGTTTTCTTGAAATGTTAAGCACATCCACAGTTCCTGAAAAATATGACATTTTTGCATTCCGAAGGGGGTTTTTTGGACTTGATCCGCCACTGATTCGCCCATATAAAAGTTCTTATACCTCTCTAATTTGATTAGTTTCAAAAAACTCAAACCATTCGGGGAAAAGCAGTGTGGAATGCTAGTCGATTTTAAACGTTAAAATGTGGTTACCGTGGCAGATTCCCGTCCTAAGCAGATATAAATGCAACTCTATCATTTCAAGCATATCGACGAGTACATATTTTTGGAAAAACATAGAACATGAGAATAGAGGAGGAATTCTTCGGCTATGTAACCACATATAACAGCATAAAACTGGATCCTTCGACGGTTCAAGCTATAGGCTACCTTTCAGCATCACACATAGTTAAAGAACTGAAATATTTCTTTGGAATGCCGGCAACCAACCTCAAGTAGCGAAAACGCCAAATCAACGACGAAACATTGGAAAAAACACGCATTCATGTGAGGCTACTCCTTTCATCATTTCTGACCGTTAATTAGAGTAGAGGAAATCTCGGCCATAAACGATAAAGAACTACTGAAAATTTTTTGGGCCTTATGTAACTTGAGTTCTTACCTGTATGGGGCGAAAATCATACTTAGTTGAAGCTTTGTAAGAATGTCTAAGACCATGACTAATGAATGGGATAAAAATTCCGAAAAATCATTTACGCCTTCTACAGGAAGTAAATGCATAGTATTTTTTGTAAAAGATCATGATAAAGCACATGGTGGTCGAAGATTTTGGCAACGAAGATAGAGCATTTTTAGGATAATAGAAGACGAACATTGGAGAGGTCATAGAAACAGGAGGGGAACAGAGAATTAAACCTGATGGGTTCTATCGGAACTAAAGCCTGAGAGATTCTCAACTAAACCCATTGGTATGAATTCCCCCATACTCAATGAGCATAAATGTTTAAAAAGGCGTTGTAAAAATAAATTGTTGCCGAACCAACGGAACCGTAATCAGCACTATTAGATTGAATTATAAATCTAAAACTTTGTACACATAAAAAACTGGAAAAATTGTTCCCAAATTAAAACTTTCAATAGTATTACACCTTTCTTAAACATGCTTTTCATTTGATTATTACTATCAGAGTCTAAAAACACATTTTCTGAAAGAAAAATCCAGATCAAAGGGACATAGTAATAGTTGAGTGGGGCTATAGTGAACTCCTAGATTAGCCATCCACACAATGTAGACCATTTGCGCCACAAACTTAACATACATATGTAAATAACGTAATTCTTTGAATATTAATTGCGACAATATATGTCAAAACAAATGTTATATATTTTATAATGCACATCAGACACAAAAAGCTGAGGAGGTTCGTAACATAAATGGGATCTAAAATTATGCATGCCAACGATGCTGTATAGTAAATACGAGATAAGTATCCCAATGTGGTTAGTTTGAACACAATTGTGAGCGATTGGAGAATATTTCAAAAACATCGGTGGTAAATTTCAAATGAGATAGGGATGTTACAGAGTTTCAGCACCTATTCTGAAAGGTCGAAACTTCGGATTGATTTAGACAGTAAACGTTTGGGAGTTCGAACATCGTTAAATAAATTTTTAAAAATAATGTTTCCTAGTCTGATATATGTTTGTTTATTTATTGAAGAGTAGATAATTGTTATATATACTTTTCCATTGATTTCTTGTGTGCATCTGGGCCCGCCCTCGTTGATTATAATTTTACTTGTACATTTCTGTAAGAACAATGATGATTTTTATTTTTATTTTCAGCACACTTACCATCTCATCCAAGCTCTTCAGATCGTTGGTGACAATTTGTGGCTGTGGACCGTACATTAGCATTGGACCATCGTCATCATCGTCTTCATTCTCAGAGTCGCTATCAAACAAATCGTTTCCTATGTTAACATTGTCTGTATTGATGGAAACTTGGGTTTGCGAACCAATTGCATCAGCATTGTCCGTCTGTGTGCCACACCCAATTCCATTCGCTTTGTTTTCAGCGGCAATTTCACGATCGATTTGCCGCTCCATCTGTACCAGCATGGGTGCGAGCATACCTGTTGACGCCATAAACAATTACATATGTAAATTCGAATGTTCATGTGATTGATGTGCATATCGATAACATATAAAAGGAGAATGAATACTTTCGTTACACACAAAAAAATATATGTACTCGTATTCTCAACGGGTTGCAAAAAACACTATCGAGAAAGCCTTTCGATCTCGTTTGCTGTACTCGTATAACCTCGCGGAATTTACTAATTTCAACTAGCAAGTCATCATAAAATCGTGGCATTACATTGGATAGGCTGCTCACCTGGGCTGGCATCGACATTTACAAGGATTTGGCATTCAGCATTCTGGCACAACCTTGGTGGTACAATAAGTTCGTTAGGACTTTATTGGGATGATTTAGGCATAACGAAGTAATACTTCAACAGCAAAAGCTTGAATTTAAAGTCCTTCGCAATTTTTATATATGTACATGCATATGCTTCTGTTTTGTTGATGAGTAGCAGAGATGTTAAACGACTTTTGCGACTCGTTTAGAAAAGATAGCTTTTATTCTACATATCTGTATATTTTATATACTCACCAAACTTTGCTCCACGACGCGCTACTTCAAGTAGGCAAAGGATCACATGTTTTTCGTTTTTTCGCATAATTAAATCGTCTGTTTCGAATAATAGGCACTCGATAATTTTAAGGCTTTTCCTGAGAAGAAAAAAAGTAATGAAAAATATGTAGGTCAATAACAATGGTTGAATATCGAAAAGAGCATCTTAACATTATAGTTAGCCCTCTAAGTCACGTTTACTCAATGTCTGATTAACTGCTTAATCAAGACTTTATCAGAGGTTGGAGTGAACAATATGCTTTTGAACTTAACATTTATTACACCTATGTATGTACATAGTTATGGTTCTGTAAATTCTAAACATCCGCATAAACAAAACTGAAGACCACTCCCGACGAACCAATTCGCCTTCGCAAGCTGAGCCCTGTTGTCCAACAACATCCATACTCCTCAACTGGGTTGACTCTTCTGCCCACAAGCTCTGCGAACATTAAGCAACTATGAGACTACTATCGTCTTAGGACTTCCGTTACAAGATACATATTCCCCACTCGACCAAGAAACGTATGTTAGCGAGCATAAGAGAATTACGATAGTGTCTCGTAACTTGGGAGTTCCCCACATGTACGAGTTTCGGATCTTGGACGGACAATTTGTTTAAATTTTTTATTTTTTGAAATACTTGAACTTTTTGTCAATTAAACAAAAACGTTTTCCACAAAAAATTATAAAAATTTATATTTTCTGTAACGGACAAGACGTGACCAACTAAAGGTAAGTTTTCAATGAAGTTTGGGCATGTTTGAAATTTATTTTAATATCTTGATAATTATTTCTTTGCCAGGTTGTGGATTAACAGAACCTCATGGCGATCAATATTCAATGTTCGTGGCGCGGTACTGCAACAAATTCAACAATTCATGAGAGGAATGCTGTTAACTTTGGCCATTCGAAATACATAGGTTAAAATGTTTTTTTTTGTAATACCTACTAATTCGGTTTAATGAGACAATTTTGTCTTCAGTTTAGGTTCTTTTACTAAAAAGTTTGCTTTGGAGGAGTCCGAATTCGAGCCGAGGTAAGCCAGAAATAATCAAATCAAACAACAACCACTAAATAAAAGTTTCTGTTCACTAATTTATAGTTTAAGTATTTACTTATGTACATGTTTTTGTTAAGACCAAATCCTACTAATATTATAAATGTGAATGTAGCGATGTTTGGATGTTTGGATGTTTGGATGTCCAGACGTTTGCTTTTGTTCCCTAAAAACTTGAGAATGGCTTGACGGATTTTGTTGAAATTTGGCACGCCTACAGGTTATAGTCTGGAAGGAGCTATAGGCTATTTTTTTTTTTTAATTTTGGGGGTTCCGACCCTGCTAGGGACCGTTACTTTTCGAAATTTTTTTTATTCCATATAACTCTAAGTATATTGAACCTATACTTATGATATTTCGCATATACATAGGTATAGAAAGATCGTACAATATGGGTATCAAACGAAAGGGGATGGCCCCAGGTTTCATTTGGGCTTCGATATATTTCGATAAATTTATCGATAACTGAGTTATCGGTGATTGCCCAAAAAACTTAACATTACCGTATAATATGGGTATCAAACGAAAGGGGATGGCCCCAGGTTTCATTTGGGCTTCGATATATTTCGATAAATTTATCGATAACTGAGTTATCGGTGAAAATGTTATTGCACAAAAACCTTAAAATTGCCCTACAATATGGGTATCAAACGAAAGGGGATAGCTCCAGGTTACATTTGGACTTCGAAATATTTCGATAAATTTATCGATAACTGAGTTATCGGTGATTGCCCAAAAAACTTAACATTACCCTATAATATGGGTATCAAACGAAAGGGGATGGCCCCAGGTTTCATTTGGGCTTCGATATATTTCGATAAATTTATCGATAACTGAGTTATCGGTGAAAATGTTATTGCACAAAAACCTTAAAATTGCCCTACAATATGGGTATCAAACGAAAGGGGATAGCTCCAGGTTACATTTGGACTTCGATATATTTCGATAAATTTATCGATAACTGAGTTATCGGTGATTGCCCAAAAAACTTAACATTACCCTATAATATGGGTATCAAACGAAAGAGGATGGCCCCAGGTTTCATTTGGGCTTCGATATATTTCGATAGATTGATCGATAACTGAGTTATTGGTGAAAATGTTATTGCACAAAAACCTTAAAATTGCCCTACAATATGGGTATCAAACGAAAGGGGAGGGCCCCAGGATTAATTTTGGCTTCGATATATTTCGATAAATTGATCGATAACTAAGATATCGGTCAAAATTCGATTGCCCGAAAACCTTAATATTACCCTGCAATATGGGTATCAAACGAAAGGGGAAGGCCCCAGGTTTCATTTTCACTATAATATATTTCGATAAATTGATCGATAACTGAGTCATCGGTCAAAATTCGATTGCCCAAAAACCTTAATATTACCCTACAATATGGGTATCAAACGAAAGGGGATGGCCCCAGGTTTCATTTGGGCTTCGATATATTTCGATAAATTTATCGATAACTGAGTTATCGGTGAAAATGTTATTGCACAAAAACCTTAAAATTGCCCTACAATATGGGTATCAAACGAAAGGGGTAGCTCCAGGTTACATTTGGACTTCGATATATTTCGATAAATTTATCGATAACTGAGTTATCGGTGATTGCCCAAAAAACTTAACATTACCCTATAATATGGGTATCAAACGAAAGGGGAGGGCCACAGGTTTCATTTGGGCTTCGATATATTTCGATAAATTTATCGATAACTGAGTTATTGGTGAAAATGTTATTGCACAAAAACCTTAAAATTGCCCTACAATATGGGTATCAAACGAAAGGGGAAGGCCCCAGGTTTCATTTTAGCTTCGATATATTTCGATAAATTGATCGATAACTAAGTTATCGGTCAAAATTCGATTGCCCGAAAACCTTAATAAGTATTACCCTACAATATGGGTATCAAACGAAAGGAGATAGCTACAGGTTTCATTTGGACTTCGATATTTATCGATAAATTGATCGATAACTAAGATATCGGTCAAAATTCGATTGCCCGAAAACCTTAATATTACCCTGCAATATGGGTATCAAACGAAAGAAGATAGCTCCAGGTTTCATTTGGACTTCGATATATTTCGATAAATTTATCGATAACTGAGTTATCGGTGAAAATGTTATTGCCCAAAAACCTTAAACTTGACCTACAATATGGGTATCAAACGAAAGGGGAAAGCCCCAGGTTTCATTTGTACTACAATATATTTCGATAAATTGATCGATAACTAAGTCATCGGTCAAAATGCGATTGCCCGAAAACCTCTATATTACCCTACAATATGGGTATCAAACGAAAGGAGAAGGCAGCAGGTTTCATTTGGACTTCGATATATTTCGATAAATTTATCGATAAATGAGTTATCGGTTATTGCCCAAAAAACTTAACATTACTCTATAATATGGGTATAAAACGAAAGGAGAAGGCAGCAGGTTTCATTTGGACTACGATAGGTTGCGATAGATTGATCGATAACTGAGTTATCGGTAAAAATGCGATTGCCCAAAAACCTTTAACTTGACCTACAATATGGGTATCAAACGAAAGGGGAAGGCCCCAGGCTTCCTTTGTACTTGGATATATTTCGATAAATTGGTCGATAACTGAGTTATCAGTCAAAATGGGATTGCCCGAAAACCTCTATATTACCCTACAATATGGGCATCAAACTAAAGGAAATAGCTCCAGGTTTCATTTGTTCTTCGACATATTTCGATAAATTTATCTATAACTGAGTTATCGGTAAAAATGCGATTGCAGAAAAACCTTAATATTAGCCTACAATATTGTATCAAATCAACATTTGAATTTGCATTCATCCTGGCACAATTTGTCAAAATTGAATTCTTGAAAGGCCCCCTAACGTTACCAACGCATACCGCAAAAGAAAATTTTTGAAACCCGGTTTTCAATACTCTTTTTTCAAAATTTTCAAAATATTCGAATTTGGTAAATTCTTCAGTAGGCAATAATATTATATCAATATGAAATCTTAAAGTATATTATTGATTTTGAAAGGCCCCCTAACTACTTACATCCCGAGCAACGCCGGGTACCCTGCTAGTAAATAAATATGTAATATTGAAATCAACAAAAAAAAGCACCCTTTTTTGTAGGGGGAACAAATTGGAATTTTGCGCTAACGTAAGTATTCTCGATCCATATTAGAACCGAAAAAGGAACCGAAACAAGATTCGTTTGCAATCCATTTACATCACGAAAAAGGATCGTAAACGTATCAAAATCTTATTTCGAGAAAGTGGGCTCTGCTGCCTCAAACTGAACGATAGATAATACTTTTACGATAGTTTCACGCAATCAGTTCTCGATACTTTTATCAGGAAAAGTATTGCTAAAGCTTCGAAAACTTAAGCATTCTCGTGAGCATTGGTCAGGTGGGTTATGACAATAACTTTTCCAACATACATGTGTGTTTCCATTTAACTACATGCCGTCAATAAAAAAAACATTCTATTTATGGTCTGAAGAATTTTTGAATTATTTACCTGCACCACGTTATGAAATTTGATACGTTGTCGCGTGCAAAGAAGGTTCCGCTTTTTGCTGCAGGCAAATAATGTACATTTCCCATGGCGAGAATAGGACCAGCTAATCCGGAGGTCATAGAGCGCGTCATCGATTTGTTACGGGCCTGTCGGCGGGCTAAGTAATCCTCTGCCGCTTGACGTACATAGTTTGCATGCTGAAAATATACAAGATGCCAATTTGATTAATAAATAGAAAGTATAATTAGAATTCAGTTTTCTTGGGCACCCTGTTTCCATCGGAATTATAAACTTAAATGTATTCTAAAACCTTGGTCGAAATATTTCGAAAAAATATTAAGATTTACTCATTGTGTGCCATATATGTACTGATACACAATGGATTTACTGGAGCTGAGCCGCGTTTAAAAAACGCTAAAAATATCCTTTTTTATGTATAAAAGGAGTATGAAAAAATACTTCTTAATAAAAAGCACCTGAGATGATGAATTAGCTGGAGTACAAAAGGTAAGCATAAAAAAGTTTGAAAATTTGATCAATGCAATCCAAATATTGAGATGTATGTTGCTGTTTTTGGTCATATTTCGAGGGGTGGGTTTGTGGAAAACTTTAATAACTCGGCCAATTATTGACGGATTTGGACGATTAGGATATCATTTGAAAGGTATTTTCGAGACGTTGTCACCTTTTTTGGTCCAATTTTTCACATTGCGAATATTAGCACACAGTTATACAATAATAATATTGATAAAATTTTCAAACTTTTTTATGCTTACCTTTTGCACTCCAGCTAATTCATCATCTCAGGTGCTTTTTATTAAGAAGTATTTTTTCATACTCCTTTTATACATAAAAAAGGATATTTTTAGCGTTTTTTAACGCGGTTTAGCTCCGGTAAATCTTAATATTTTTTCGAAATATTTTGGGGGAGACCTTAGAAAGAGTGAATTTTGAAATTCCGGTGGAAACAGTGAAACTTTTTTTGGCGAGGCACTTTAATGTACATAAGATGTATAAGTAAAATTTCAGCTGACAGCTCTGGAATAAAATAAAGCTGTCAAAGTCCCTCTCGCACAAGTTAAGGCATGATTGGACATCATAAATTTAATTGTTCTCTAACTTTTCTGAAACTGCATACTCTGATGCAAAGTATATTAAGCAAAGTAGTAGCGAATTTAATTTAACATCAAATGAAAAGAAATGTTTACCCGTTCCATTTTAAAATTTCTTATTTTTATCAGTTTGTTATTTTTATTGAAGAAATAACAAATCATGGTAATTGTTTACGACTGCAACCGAGTGCTGAAACACGTCCAAAAATTGCCGGGAGAGTTATCAAGGGACGCGATTTCGAGAACAATTTTTTTGAGCAGTTTGCTAGATATTTGCAAACAAATGAAACAATTTGTATACCAAGAAGAGGGGATCGCGTTATTTTTTAAAATCGTGGACAATAGTCGGCAACTCAAGATGTAATTCATACAAAAACTATAGAAAACGCCCTCGATTAGGTCTTCGGATTTTGGCATATATTTTGAACCGGAGTGATCACCGGTGATACATTGGCAGCCAACGTGTTAATGAAATTCAATGGAACTTTGATATATTCGGATTTCGGAGTTATTGACCAATATGTGGTCAGGGTTCTCCAAAATATGTGAGTACAATATGGGTATCAATGCTGCAATAAGTGATGTAATTAAGTTCCATGTCCCAGCTGGTTTCGGGGACATAATGATGAAAATCTAACTTAGTTTATTTATAAGTTCTGAGACGCTCGGACGCGTACCCCGATTTTCAAGGTCCTGCATAAACCTTTTTCAAAATCACAAGCTTAAAAATTTTAAAAACTTTAAAGACTGCATCTGTATATTCTAAAAATAAAATATATCTACATAGGAACATATGTACATACATATGTATATTTTGTCATAACATTGAAATATTGTACTTTACAAGCACGCCAGAGCATACGCACACATTTATGTATGTATGTACATGCAATGTGCAGTCATACACCAGGCAGAATAAAAAATCGACTATGTGCTAAATTTTAAGTGGACCGCATCCGCTAAGAATTTCACTTCTTCATTTCATTTTCGGTTGCGTGGTCAACAGCCCCGACTGATTAAGACACAATGTTTGCCAATTGCAGCGGAAAATATTTAATTCACTATTGCTGGTAATCCGCGCGACAAATGTTTATTTATATGATTTTACAGTTTATTTGCCATTTTTCAAATACCTGGTAATTCGTATACATACTTAAGGGTGGACCTTATTTGCATGGATATACTTATTAGCGAGCTTAAAAGGCTTTGCAGTTCATACAAATTTCTTTGAAAAATATTCAAAAACCAAAAAAAGTATGAGTGGCAGACGAATACATGGTGCACAAAGTGAATTTTTTACTTGGATCAAGTTAGTTCCTGAGCTTACCCGTTCATTTTAGGGTGGTAGCATAGTTTTGCACCCTAGTGCAGGTTTATTAATATGTACTATATATACGTTATTTTTATATGCAACAACTATAAATTGTTTGACAGCTGTATACAGTTTTAACAAGCTGATGAGTGTCCTTTACAGGTAAAAGGAAAAAAGTCTTCGTGGGGTCAACATGCATGAAAATCATTAAAATTTTCAGTGAACAGTATACTCGTAATACAGTGGTGTCAATAAAACTAGACTGAGATGTTTGTACATATGTATGTATGTATATACACTGAAGAGCAATAAAACAGATAAATAATATAATTTGTGTATTGTTGAGATTGCACAAGCTTTAAAGCAAATACACAAAAAAAAAAACCCTTTGAACCCCTGAAGCCTAATAGGAATAATTCTGCAATAATTGTTTTATTTGTTATTGTACTTATATGGTCGCTTACGAGAAAATATCGGCCGACGTTAATTCAATGTTCAGTATATCTAAGTTTGCTCGATTATCAAATGATTTCGAAACCTAAGAATATCAATTTTTGCAAATTGATTTTGAACTTTTGCTGCATATGTTTTATGCGAGAGTGTATATGCTTAACTATATTTAACTATATATACATACAGACATTTATTTAAGTTCATGTGGCTGCACTAGAAAGTGCAAGTGGTTTTATTTGCAAGCCACATTTATTTTCAACTTAAAAATGCGGCATTCGCAAGGCATACATTCTTTCGTATTTTTGGCCTCAAAACTATTTACGCATTGAATTCAACATAATGACTCTTACAACATCGAAGATGTACTACATACACATATTTTGATTTCGTCATATACATATGTAGCCAAAAAAAAGTTTAAAATTTAGGCTCAAACTATTAGCCGTGTAAAGGTAAGAAAAACCACCTCTTTGTTGATTTTAAAGCCGCTTTGGATAGCACCAAAAGAAGCTGCCTATATGACCCTATGTCTGAATTTGGTTTCCCTGCTTAACTTATACAGCTGTGAAAAATGAGCCGATCCATTCCAAACTCAACGAGGTTTCAGCAAGGGTGGCCGCTAATCTTTGGATTGCTTTAATTTGATCGAGACAAAATAATGCAGAACTTCACCGACATAATTTATATCGTATCACTCCATAGAAGCAAAGCGGAAATGGGTTTGATGGTGAACGAGGGCAAAACGAAGTCCGAGTATGTATTTGTCTACCTAGCAGCGAGCATTAACACCAGCAATAATGTCAGACTGGTAAGCAATTGAATTAAATTCCTCTACACTCTATCAGTCATTTATCGTAATTCTCCTGGTTTATGGTGCAGAAGGTTGGACGCTGGAAGCATCTGAGGAGATCGCTCTGGCTTAGGTCCTTCGAAAGAAGAAGAGGAAGTACGCCACTCATTTGGAAGGACCAAGTGGGCACCGATTTTCGATCTCATGGATTGATCGGAAACTTAACATTTTGAGCTGGCTGATATTTTCTACATCCACTACATACATATTCTCATAATTCTCAGATCCCTATACGATCAAGCTATTATTCATATCATTTGTTAGGTCGCGTTTGGAATATGCAGTTTTTATATGGAGACCAAGTCAGTTGACATTAGTAAATAGAATTGAGCGTATTCAGAAGATCTTTCTTAAATATGCTCTTCGATGAAATATGAAATATGAAAAATGCTCGGGGTAAAAGAACATAGCGAGATGTTGACCAGACAATTCCTGTTCTACTGCACTAAGCCGCAGCATCCGAACAGGCACCTGGTCAACGAAAATCCGCCCCCCAGGAGAATAAGAAGCCATCTACGCAAACATTTCGATGACGGCAGATTTCCACGCCGTTTGATCCTAAGGTGAACCGACAGGCCCTTACCCGCATCCACACAGAATCGGTAAATTCCTATGTCAGCTCTCTCTCAGCGAACGCCGTTCTGTAGGCAACAACTCCACTCGTTGCCGAAGAGAAGCGAGAACTGCCTAGGGAGACAAGAGTGATGCTGGCCCAACTCCGGTCAGGATATTGTAATAGACTCAACTCTTACCTATCCAGACTGAGCCCCGACTTGCTGCTTGTCCCCCCACAACACAAACCATCTATTTGTCTGCTCAACTGAGCCTTCTCTTCTAACAACCATTTCCCTCTGGTCCACCCCTGTCGATGCCGCTAGGCTTCTAGGACTTCTGTTAGAAGAGTTCAATGACACTACTGGGTAAAGATACTGACTACCTAGGTAGGGCAAAGTATCGCTACAACAACAACAACATATGCTTATTAGTGGGTCTATATCTTCTTCTTCTCATACTTACCAGCATCGAAACAAAGTTATCGTATTTCTCCTGCCACTTCATGTTCATGGGATAAGGTGGTGTGGACCTTCCATGCATACCTCATTTTTAAAACTAAATATTTCTAACGGGGACAAGGTAGCAAACTCGAAATTCATATGGAAATGCATGATTTCAATACCATACTGAAGGGAAAGAGTGAAATGTCTCGAAAAATGAACTATTCTTGTGCCATGTTTCTAACGGTACTCGCAGCAGAATAATGTTGTTTTTGACGGACATATGTAAAATCAGGGGTTTAATCTATACACAAGTAAAATTGGATGACAACGATAATTTTCTACAACGTCTTAGTTAGATGCTAGTACCAGTAATAACGGGAAGTCAAATATGATTCTTGCATAAAAATACCTAAACTAAATGGTTTGCAGCTAACCATTACCCAAATTAGGTTTCCTAGTTAATATTTAAATTTGCTGATGCTTAAGTGATATTTTCACTCACATTGTGGCATTGCAGTTTGTTCCAGTAGTTCATCTATAAATACCTAAAACAATGTGACGATTTATACTTCAAATTTCGTCATTCAACGTAAATAATAATTTCAGAGTGCCAAAACCGGCTTTCAAGTTTACCTGACACAGACATTTTTTCCAATGCTGTATATAAACAAATCGTAGCCCACAATTAGCGAAACAAATAAATGTTCGTATAAATTACACTTTACACCTTTCCCTTTTTAATTGATTTTTCGTTGGCGCGTAATACTATATCGAAAGTGTTTAATATTGTTTGTAATATTGAACAGTGAAAAATTTGTTTATTCCTGCTGACATATTCCAATAAATAACAGAAGAAAATCTGGAAGGCTCGTAGAAAAGTTAATAGGTCTCCTCAATAACAAAATACTATTACTGGATGTTACAAATTCTTACTAAATTTTTCTGCCAAAGTGTTCATTAACCCAAAAAATTTGTTAAAGAGAAAGAAATCAAGAGCGTAAGCGTTTAACAACTTTACTAGTTTTTACAAGTAAACTTTTTGCTACACGGAGAAAACTGTTGTGCATTATTTATGCACAAGCTGTTCATAACTATAAAATGTTTAGGTACATTTTTGAATATGCAACTTTGCGCATAAATTTAGCCCAATAATCATGAATTCTGCACAATCTATTGAAATTGTGCATAAGTTATACACAAAAAATGTGCAGTTTGTGAACATTGTTCATAGCTTAATTATTTGAAAATCAAACACAATTGATCATAATATGTGAACATTGTGCATAATATTTGACTATAAACAATTATTGTTCATAAGTTGTGTAGATTATGAACTAGGCGTACACTAATGGGGCAATAAGGCCAAGCGGCCAAAGTTATTTTTTCAAGTTTTTCAGTAAAAATTTGTGCGATCATAGATCTTAATACGGAGAATTCGATGGCGTTTTTCTTAACGCGGTTTAGCTCCGGTAAATCTAATATTTTTTCGAAATATTTTAGGGGAGTCCTTAGAAAAGAGTGAATTTTGAAATTCCGGTGGAAATAGTGCACCTTTTTTTGGCGAGGCACCTTAACGTACATACATACATATGTACCTACATATGTATATCAATATTTTTTTTTACCAATTTTTGTCCATTTACTTTCATGTTAAGTATTTTTCTTCTAACGAAATTACTCTTCATTTCATAGTAAAACTCTTTTTTAAAGTAGTTACTGGAAAAGTAAATTGTCAAACCCAACTCTCAATTTATTTTGTCAATAGGTTGAACATTTTAAATTTTGACAGAGCGAAAGAAAATTCTGACATTTATCGCGGTGAATATGGCAACTACGAATGTGTATGTACATACATACATACATATATGCCAATCACATTAGCTTTGCTCGAGTACAAAACTTGCTAAGAGTGTAAGTAAAGAAAGAATGACGTAAAACTCTCGAAACGCAAAAAGTAAAATGTTTTAACCGAACAGGAGTCAGTAAACACTTGCAGCAAAAGCAGCTGTTGCCATTTTGATTGGTTAAAAGTTCAAACTTTTAAATTTTTGTTGTTGCTTTCCCTTTTGACGATCAGCTGTTTTCCACTTATGTATAAGTTTTACGGAGTGAAACTTCCACAGTAAAGACTTGTAGCTCTCTTTGTCAATGAAATGTCAAAATCCGCTCTCTCGCTGCAAGTGTTTTGTGCATTGTGTATCAGTTGTGCATTGTGTATCACATGGTACAAAATGGTTTTGTGTAAGCGAACACTTTCTCAGTAAAAATTTTATGTACGCGAACAAAGCTATTATTATTTCAAAGGAATTTATATGCTAGGTTAGCTTAGGTTAAGTAAGGTGGCCGCTATTCCACTAGGGAACAGCACACTTAGACACTTAAACGGTCCGTTGTGGTGCCACTATCTTAACGGTGTCATTAACCTAAGGCTGCTTGGCAAATCGCTGCGTAGGGACAATATAGCTCCGGATTTGTTACATATCGATCCTCGACACGTCCTCCGGAGACCTAAGAACATCCGAACCGAGATACCTGCGCCTGGTCCCAGCGAACGCTGGACAACTAAGCATGAAGTGAGTTGATGATTCCACCTCGTCATCCTCCATGCAGCTCGGGTTATCAAGAATATTTAACCGCACCGCATGTATCCCTATCGGACAGTGCCCCGTCAACACCCCAATTATCATCGAAAGATGTATCTTGGACAGCCCAAGTAATTCCGCTGATCGCCTGGAGTTGACCACTGGCCAGAAGGACTTCGACACCTGACATAAGGTGGTCTCAGCCCACCGCTTGCTTAGCTGTTTCGAATTCCACCTGCCCAGAAGCAGACCACAGGTGGTAAGGGGAATACTCAGTACTCTGGAGGCAGTCACATCAGTTTCAAGAGTATCCGCTCTGGCCAAGAGATACCCCTGGCGATTGCCTGGCACCCAAATAATTTTTATTTTGAAGTAGTTGGCTGCAACCGTAAGCGATTCCAGACAGTCGCTCACTGTCCTCGATCGAATCAGCGCCCTGATTGCCGCTTGACTGTCGGAGTAGATGTTAAACTCCTTTACAGCGAATGCGCCGGCCAGCATCCCATCCACCGCATTCTTTATGGTGGCAACCTCCGCTTGGAAAACGCTGCAATGATCAGGTAGCCTAAATTTCAAGCTAATCCCAAGTTCCTTACAGTAAACACCCCCCCGCCCCCCACACACAACCATCAAGCTTTCACCCGATCGTAAACAGATTCACCAAAATCTCCTCCCAGATGGATTCCTCGCCCGTCCACTCATCCCTTGCGGGTATGTAAGTCGAGAAACCCCTAGCGGGAGTAGAGGTCGGTGCACAGTAATCTGTCCTGCTAGGGATGAAGTCGAATCCCGATAGTATATTGGAATGGCCATACTGAACAAGTTTATATCCATCGTCTCGGAGCCTAATTGCAGCCCGAGCTGCGACTATTTTTCCAACCAGGTTAACAGGGTGCAGATTGAGCATAACATTCAATGCCAGGGTAGGAGTGGTCCGCATGGCCCCACTTATCCCAACCATGGCCATTCGCAGCACCGTCACCTTCTTTTTCGTGGTGGAAACCGTGTCTAGCGCGCTCCACCATGCCACAGCCCCATAAAATAGAATGGGTTTCACCACCATCTCATACAACCAGTCAACCACCCTTGGAGAGAGACCCCATTGTTTGCCAATGGCGCCTCTGCAACAGTACAAAGCGACTGAAGCCTTCTTGGCCCTGTCCTCGACATTCAGCTTCCAGAATAGCTTCCTATCCAGGATAACCCCCAGGTACTTAACCTTTTCAGAAAGCACCAACGGTACTCCCCCAATAGAGGGCAATATAAAATCGTCAACCTTATACCTTCTCGTGAAGAGGACCAGTTCCGTTTTATTTGGGTTGACAGCCAGTCCACAGGATTCGGACCACTCTGTCACGATACCCAAAAACCCTTGCAGAACATCACTAACGGTACTAAGAAACTTTCCGAAGAGCTCGCGTTTTGAAATGCAATTGAAAATACGTTAGACATTAGAAAATAAGCCTAGTTTTCGAATGTGTGTAAATTTGAGTGCAAACTAAAATGCTTATTGGTTATATACACAACAAAGTTAAACACACGGATGCACCTGCTTTTAAGAATACCTATTGACTAATGGCTTTTCATGCATACATACATTTGTACATACATCGGTTGACGATGGGATGTTGTAATTGGGACTTGGGAGTTTTGGTTGGCTGCCATCAAGATCTATTGATTTATTCTCAAGAAAACAGAATGTTGGTTTGAAAAATTATTACAAGAATCGATTTTGGTTAGATATTTTTTAATAAAGTCTGTACTCGTCTAACTCTCCAAAAAATTAAGAAAGAGATATCACTTGCCCGGTTTCGCAGTGTTACCGACGAAATGTGATTATTTGGAAAGATTCTAGTAATTACTGTTGGAATCCTTGCACGGTGAAATGCATAGGTTTTCGAGAGACGACCAATATAAGTCTTCATTCTGGGTGTCCACTGGAGAGTTCTCTGACGCCTCCTCGGAAAACTTATAACTTACTTACATATGTATAAGTCTAAACCAACTTAAGTTTGCATGCTAGCTAAATTTCTATTAGCTGAAATATTATTGAATTATGGTTATCCTAAACAAATTGTGTTGTAATAAATGAGTTCGATCGAAAGTTATTGAAATCGACCGAGCCGCTATTCAGTAATAATATAATTGTTTGTTTGACAAGAGTTAATATATAACTATTTCCAGATTAGGGAAGGATTCTCAAAAAATATTGTACATTCAGCATTTTAATTGGTGTGAGGTGTTGGGATCCACCCTACTCTGTGTCTTTTCAAATTATTGAAACGGCACCCTCCAAATAACAAAGTTCAATGAAATCCGTTTAGCTTTTAAACAGATTTTGCATAGGAAGTAATTTTCCATTTTTATAATTATTTTCTAATTTAAACAAAATATTGAAATATTTTGCAATCAAGCCTTTGCATTACAAAAGCATAAAGAAAACTCGCGAATTGTGGATATATGTACATACATACATAGGTCTCTTATTGAAAATACTTGATTTTGAGTATAAAACCCTACAGTGGACCCCTATACATTCATTCATCTGTTTGCTTTATTCTCTTTATACTCACATTTTCCTATATGTTGTAAGTGTATTCACATGCAATTTTCATAAATTATGGTGATTTAAAAAGAAAACAACGCTTATTGACATACATTTTCCTAACCTAATCTAATTACCAGACGCCGGAGCAGCTTGAAGCGGCTCACGACGAACGGCGACGAAAATGCACCGGCAGTATTCATAAGTTGAAGTTCGTAACGATTTCTTGTAACGTTATGCACATGCATAATATGCATTGCGTATGTACATATGTACATTAGACTGGGCCAAATATTTTTTTTTTTGAACATCATATTTTTCAGAATGGAGAGAAAAAAATACTGTAAAAGTTACATCCCACCTCATTTAAAGTTGGGAAACTGATGAAGCAGAAAAATTCGCTAAAGTTAGTCAGCTAGTTTCGTAGAGCATGAAATTTTCCAAAACATTCATAACAAAAAATTTAGTAAGGTTGCCTCTTCCAAAGTAAACAGCCTTTAAACATTAGTATCTATAGTTTTCTAATTTGATTTCTTAATTACTGTAGAAAGAAGTTATTTTGACATCTGAAAGAACACGTGCGAAAGCAAATATTTTGTGCAGAAATTTTAAAGTTACGCATTTTCCCTGCCATCATATTTCGTATTTTTTAAAGTTAAATTATATTTCACCGTATAATAGATAATATAAATTTAAAGAAAAAAATGCCTTTTTGGCCCAGTCTATTATGCATGTGAGTTAACTTCTTGGTTGGGTGAGCACATCGCCCGCCAACTTCCTACACTTTTTTAAAGCGGTTGTAAGCAATTAAAGTGAAAAAAAGGAATTTCTGCAATTGTAACAAACGCATCAAGTTGGAAACTTTCTATAACACAAAGCCTTCCTGCACTTTCGCATGTCGTAATAACTAACTGTATAAAAACGCAAAGGTAAAATCAGACGTACTTGGAGTTGTACGACGATTATCTACATATTTATATACTCGTATATTTAGTATCTATGATTATTCTTCATAACGAAGGGAACGATATGCTCTGTGCCAAGTTATGTTCTTAGACCAAGACAGTTGGCTATGCGACCTTTTAGCCGATCAAGCTTGGAATTATGCTCCTCTCACACTAAGCTTTGTCCTTCTGTTCTACCTATGACTGAATTGATTTATCAAAAAACTTCCGATAACGGGTTAGAAGGCCAATTAAGTGAGAATAAGCCAAACAAATTGTGTTCGGAATCCATTTCAGCAGAATATTACGTTAATTTTGTGTCTCTATCTTCTACCGGCAACTTGGCAGAAAAGCGAAATTGTTGCCAAAGTTTTAAGGCATAACACGGCCAAGCCAAAGAACTACTAGATTTAAGTTCGCTGAACTCGTTGTGTCTTCGGTGCTGGTCGTTGATTCACAGAAAAAGATACGAAGAAAGTGAACATTGTGAGAAATAATATAAGAAACGCTTCATCGTGAACTTCACCACCAATTCTACTTTTACGAGTAACTTGAACCATGGATGGATGCCCTTCAGTAGGGAAAGGCACACTCCTTGTCCTCGTTCACTAAAAATGTCGAGCTATCGATTTAGAAGAGATTTTCTAGATGTCCAGAAGTTTTAAAACCCGGCCGTCTTCTTGTTTTAAAAAAAATAACAAGATTTACATTGAATCAAGCCGAATTAATACAAGGTGGCATTATCCCATCAGCTGATAGCTACTTTTTTTTTTTTTTTAAATTTTGACACTACACATTTAGCCGCCATACGATTTTGACATTAGTCCTACAAATTACAAAAACAAAGTACATTGAAAATGTATGGATGTGTGTTTGTAATTCGCCTGGCTTCCACCTTCTATTAATTCGCCTTGCATTGAATCAAAAGCAGAAATGATTTCAGTACGTTAACAAAAATACCTCAATTTCAGAAGAAAGGAGAGGGAAGGGCTTCCGAAGGGCGCATAAAAATTCCATGTTCTCTATTCCCTTTTTACAAATATGTATGTATGTATATGTGTATATTCTCTATAGAACTCGTAGTTAAGGCGAAACTCCATGACTTCCCTGCCTTTTGGGCGTTGTATAACGTCTTTGTTGTGTAAATGAATAAAGCGATCAAAAGAAAAACTATGGAGTTCTGGCTTTAGGTTGGTGCGAGTATATTTGTGCTAGATAACAACAATATTATTGTAGAAAATGCGCTGCTCTTAAGAAAATTAGGTAACCTAAATATGGCATGTACCAGGCGCGTAATCAAACGAAACCAACAAATTTTACACCGATTCACATTTTGTTTATATTAAAAAGCTCACATACGTACATACTTATGTTCTTATGGTACTTATTAGAGAAATGATGATGTGCGCTTTTTCAGGTGGGCGAGAAAACTGCAAAATGAAAATCCGAAATGTTTACGCAATAAAAAAGTCTGATATAAACAGTAAATGAATAATTCAGAAGGCACAAAACAGTAAACACTTATTAATTTGCAGGTGATAAGCATATATGCATGTAGATATGTACCAAATATATGTACCAAACCACTTCAAAACCAAAGCCACATACAAAGCAAATAAATTAAAAAAAAAAAAATTTAGTTCGGTTGTTAGGGAAAAATTATTATTTTCTCCCATACAAACCTAATTTTTCAAGCTTCCCTGCAAACCACCGGAGTCAGAAATGAATCAGAAAAGAGTCCTAAATTGGAGCATTTACGCTCTTTATGAGCTCATTTACGAGTCCGAAATGAGGGTATTTCCCTTCTTGCGATGGTCGTCCGATATGAGCCGAATTTCATATGTATGTATATCATATAAGCCTGAATAAGAGTCATTTATGACACCTTCTTTTCTCATAATCGGCACTTATTGGACTCAAAAAAGACATATATGAACCCGTTTTAGAGTCATTTAGGACTGTTGTAAAAACCAGAAAATGCACATTTTTGGCCCTAAATTACGCCTTTGGCACTGAAATTGGGAGATTATAATTGAAGAAAAGATACCTGATGCTTCTACATCACTACGGAATGTCTATTAAGCGATCTATTGAAAACTACATCACAATGGATTTAGACAGCAAAGATAAAACAAATTAAGTCCTGAACAACGGAAATCAGATGATGTACTATGTAATTAAATTTTTATTGAAATAAAAAATTTTCAAAAACAAAATATGAATATTTATTATTTAGTTGCTCTGTTAAATGAACACTCTCCAATATGATCTTATTTCTGGGCATTGTGTATCAGTGTACACAATGTTTCTGGGTCTAAAATTTTTCACATATTTAAGACTCATATCGGACTCCTAAATTATGAACCCCCCGAGAATGTTTGTAGGTTTAATACATATCTCTAAAAGGATTTATGGCAGGGACCTGAAAATTGGTATGGAGCTATATTACATCAAAACTATGCTCATGCAAAAAAGTGAGGGTTGTCGGAAAAGGGGGCGTGATAGGTCCCATACAATCTTAATTTTCCAAGCTTAATATCTCTAAAAGAGTTCAAGGCAGGGAGCTAAAAATTGATACAGAGCTAGATGATATCAAAACCCTTCTCATGCAGAAAAGTGGGGGTTATCATAAAAGGGGAGTGGCACCTTCCATACAAATTTTTCAAGCTGAATATCTTTAACCCTGCCTTCATAACGTTATTTCGTAGCCCTTAATTCAACACGAATTTTATACGCACCGCAGACGTACGTTATGAAAGCAGGGTTAAAAGGGTTTTAGGTAGGACCCTGGAAATTGGTGTGGAGATAAACCATATCAATAGTAACGAAAAAAAATTGGCACCTCCCATACATACTTAATGTTGAAAACTGAAGATCTATAAAAGGGGTTAAGGTAGGGACCTAGGAATCAATATGGAGATATACGATATCAATATAATGTTCAAAGAAAAAAATATTAAAAATGGGGGCGTGGCACCACTCATACGTACTAAACTTTTGAGGCTGATATATGAAACCATTGTGGGGATATACTACAACAAAACTCTTACTTATCTTTTTAAAATGGACATCTAAACGATTTTGGCCTTTCAATACTCAGTGATAATAAATTTGTAGCAGCTCTAGATATGTTCGACCACCCGAAAACTGATCCCACAGGAGTAGCAACGTGCAAAAATAAAAAAATCCAGCAATTTACAAAAGCAAACCTCAACTTTTTTTACTACTTTATTTTTAAATTGCCCTTGTTCTTACATTTTAAACTATTGGTTTTTGCATTTGTTATGTACTTGTAGTTTCATTTAATGACAATTAAAAAAACCTACAAGAATGTCAATAAGAAGGGCTGTGCGAAAGTGATCGACATTATTTTATTTTAGTTCTTAAACTTTTTTTAAATTTAAACAACAAATAGTTTAAAATGAAAATGCAATTGAAGTTTGTCTCTTTCGCTTTTCCAGTTTTCAATCAAAGCCACTTTAGTTTGTATTGAATTTGACCAAGGGTATTTATCGTGTTTTCTTAAAACATCTCCAAATTTTTTCGAGACATTTATTATAAAATTAATACAATTAATTATGATTCTAACAATGGTCACAAAAATACGGCTTCGTTTGAATGATGCAGATAGTTTCTGTGTTGCTTGTGGTGAATATACCTTTAAAAAGGAAGTTATGCGGGATAGCCGTGACAGAAATAACCATTGAATTCAAAAAGTGTGGCCATTGAGGGAGGCACTTTTTGCTGATACCCCAAATGTGATAAATCCACCCTTGGTAAATGAAACAGTTCTTTAAAGCGCTAATAAAAGATGATCAATGTTTTGCTTACTTAGCAAAAACATTCCCTGGATGAGTTGCGAAAAATGAAGAGCATGTATTTCCGATGGCCCCCAGATAAGAAAGCTGAGCAAAGACCTAGATTTTATTGGGTCGATGAACGAACTTAAAAAAAAAAATTGGACATTTTTCGTTTTGGTAGTGCAAAGTTTCCTTGGAAACCAGAAATCTGCGAATTACAAGCAATTGGTGGACGATGTGTTGTGTAGTACAGGAATGGAAAAGATGGTACATTTGTACTTTTTTGGTACATTTCGGTTGTCAAAAGTACATAGTACCTATTGACATAAGTATGTATTTGGTACATTTTGGCAACACAGCACCAAGACAAAATTTTGTTGTGGACTACTAAGTTTTCATCAGAAAGTGTGTTAACTGGAGAAACAAATAGTATTGTGCCTTTGGTTTTGGAGTTGTTTTCTACCCATGAATTTGACATTATAGAGCAAATGAATACTGAGTTTAGAGCTTTAGCAGAACACGATAGCCTTAAAAATTTATGCATTTGGATATATGTATGCAGTTTTCCAGAAGAAATAAGATTAGTAAAAAAAGAGTTAAATGCATCAATGTTTTCTAATATTTATAGAATTGCTCAGTTTGTATTATCGATTCCACACTCATCTGCAAATGTAGAAAGGATATTTTCTTTGCACAAATTAATCAAAACGAAGTCTAGGAATCAACTACAGATAAACGCGCTTTCAAATTTATTAAAAACTAATGACTTGTTGAAATTAACAAACCGTTGCTGTCATAATATACATACATAAGTATTAAAAAAAATTAGCTATCTGTTGATATATCAAATTATCTCAAAAAAGAAGACTTGTTGGAATAGATTAATCTAATATGAAGTGTTGATATGTAGGTATATAAAATATTTTGTAATTAACGCATTTTTCTTTTGTGAACTATTTTCGCATTGAATGCGGATGTTTATTAAAAATAATTTGTGTATGCTCCTAAAGATTAGTTTTACATATTTTTAGAGAGGAGGTTTTGCTTGGAAAATCAATATTTCGATCAGTGTAAGTCTTTAGAAAAAAATTGCTCCCCTAAATGATGGTACATTTTCCCTTGATTTGGTACATTTTTTTTGCTCATTTAGTACAAAATCAGAAATCCCATTTCCCATCACCGGTATAGTATGAAAGAGCTAGGCTGCAGCATGAGCATTAAGATTCATTATTTGCTTAGCCATTTAAATTGGTTGTCTAGGAATTTCGGAGATTATAGTGACGAGCAAGGTGAAAGATTTCACCAGGATATTCGTGTAATGGAAGAGCGATACCAATTACCAAGCTTTGTCGGGATCTTGAACAAGACCCACTGTTGATACGCGGTAAATCAATTAAATTAAATATAACTGTATCTTCTTTTTTTAATGAACCTAATAATAAAATCAATTTTGAGCAGAACCAAGTTTGCCGGGTCAGCAGTTATATATTAAATGAGTGTAGTGAAATTTCAGCCAGATCGGACCACTATAACATATAGCTACCATACAATCGATAGTTTCGATAAATGGGTTATGGGTTATAAATTTTGCAGTTAAAAAGCTAGGAACGCCGATCGCTCCCATGCAATCAATTATGGCTTGGGCTATGTATCTTTAAGTGATTAGTTTTGAAGGGATTTTACCAACTGTAAGTGAAGATCGGACACTTGGAAAAGTTATGCGTATTCATGAGAGGTATAAAGAATTCGGCACAACAGAAGACAGCCCTTTTCTTACTTGTTTAGAAACTGTGACATATCCTATTGCTAGTTGCTAAGAAAATTGTGATTTCTTTCAGTGACAAAATCAACAAAGAAAGTGAAAATATGAAAACATATTGCGAATCATAAAAAATGATTGAACATTTTTGTGAATTGGTGCAAAGGCTTACACGGTTGCAAGACCGTTGTGGTTTCTCTAAATTGACCTTTGCCTTTTTATGTAAATTTCTGCTTTATTGACACCAATAGTTTTTTATTATTTCCAATGCTAACTAATAGAAGTTGGGCATGCGATGACGATTTAACATTCCTAGCAAACTGTTTGATTTGTTATTAATTTACGTATTTTCTTTTCATTTTACGCTCCGTTATTGCCTCTCTTTTTGCCGTTTTGGCACACAATATGCCAAGCCAAGGGAGTCGCTCTAATTTATTTATCTTATTTTAAAAAATCTAAACCTCTTTCAGCATTGTTTGTTCGAATGTAGTACATACATAGTACATATAGTATGTTTGTACTAACGTAAGTGTTTTATTGCTATTTATGGTGTTGTTGCGTTGTTGTATTCCAATGGTAGGTACAATGAATATTTTGTTGTTGATTTTATATTTTTAACCGGTATTTATTGTACGGTGTTATGTTTTGCACTTTTTAATGGTTTGCTATGGCCTCGATCGGAGTTACAAGTTCACCCACATTCGCAAGCTTAGAGCAACAACATAGCCGCTAGTTCCGCGCCTGCGCACGCTGTGCAATTCAACTTATTTAAGTTGGTCACAGTTTATTGAGTTTACTTACATTAATAAAAACAAAATCGAGTAGAATAAAGTAGTGAAACAGTATCTATTTATTTGTTTTTAATAATACATAAATATATGCACTGATTTGGTTTGTGATTAGTCCAATAAAAAATATATGACTGCAGGTTACAGTAAATTGTCGCCATCATTTTATAAATATATATATGTATATATGTATAGTTCTGGGCAAGACATTCAAGTCCTAGAACAAAAAGTTAGCTCGTCACATTAAGCGGCTCTGATTCATTTGGACATTCAAAGCCCTCAACAGTGATAAGACGTTCCAATTCACTTCAGATCTCAATCTATGGATAAGTGATATTTGGTTATGAGTATTTCCTAGAAACGCCTATATTATAGTTAAGAAAACTGAGTATAGATAAAAAACTTCCCATGAATCCTCAAATATAAAAGTGCAATGTATGTACAATATGTAGATTTATGGACGTATTCAAGTGCCCACTCCCCACAACAGCCGCTTCTATCAAACTGACTAGGGGGTTTTTACCCGACCAAGGGGTATTATACCGACTGCACTCTAACTTGACAGGGCTCTTAATAAAATTGTCATCCTACGAGCAGCTCCTTGCAGCAGAGCTGCTCCTTGTTCTCCTGCCTCGGACGGGGCTTCAACCGAACTTCAGACCAAAAGATAGAATTTGCTCGTGGTCCCATCACATTGCGTCCACTGTTTAAGACTAAAATTATATCGGCTCCTAACTCTCAGTATGACTACATCTCTCCCGTCGCACATACCTATAATGCGGCTCAACAGTGAAGAAAGTAATCAAATATTTGCAAATATTTATCGGCATATCGCTTCATTTCTGCGTTAACTACGTAACTACACTTTTTAGAAAATTCGTCTTTTTATCTACATACATACACAGAAGCAACCATAGCTTTTCGCTTACACTTTTTCTAATATACAAAAGGTAAGTAATTAGTTGGTTTTTTTCTTTTCTGAAAATTTTCTTAATTATAGATACAAGGTTAACGCATTCTTGTTGGGAAAAGAAAGTGTCACATTTAAATTTCACTTGCGCAGACATGCGTTGTGGGTGAAAATAAATGGAAAATCCCACCACAGAATGTAAAACACAATCCATTTAGTAAAAGGCTTATAACTAGTGATGATAAAAATAGTGCTTTTACGATCGTTAATACTGCGGTTTTTAAACCAAAGTGACACAAGTTTTATACATAATGATATATCATAAATGTCCTGTCGATATCAAAGCCACATTACACCATCATATGGCATATCTCCTAGGGCTTTGGTTACACGCGAGCATGGCAATTTGCGCACTGGTGCGATCTACAAGTTGGTTTTGGATCGTTTCTCTTCTGGGTAAAGTGTAAATTGAAAGCGGTTTTGCTTCACCCTAATATTCCGACAGATCCCTACATACATACAAACATATGTGCAAAATTTGGTACGCATGCCGGCAAATGTAAGCGATTGACGTGCGTGACAGAAAATGGACAAAACAGCCAAAAGTCAATAATTTTTGTATGTATGTATTAACATACATACATGCATATGCATAAGTGCAAAATAGACAATTGTGCTGGTAGAGAAGAAAACGTGACAGCTAAATATATTTTTGTTTGCCGTCCCAATTTGACGTTGGCTTCAAGTTAATTCTTCACTGGCCTTTGTGGTTTTTGCGTCCGTTTTCTCAGTTGAATCGTAAATGAGTTACGATTTTTACAAGGTAAAATTCAAAGAAATTAGCGTGGGAATAAAGCAGTGATTGCATATGCATGGCTTACATTTGGACGGGATACAATCAGCAAATATTTACATATCTTAAAATTCGCGACGATACTTATTTGTGTTTTTACTATTTCTGTTATGAAATCCATTATTCAGCTATGCCGCTGGTCATACAGCTAACTTTTTCACTTTACTGAAAACCACGAGTGTGCTATTTAACTTGAAAATAACTCTAACTGATTTAAAGGTTCCTGCAAAGTTTGGGATTGGAACGAGTTGTTCAAGACGAATTTGCTGACGTCCAATAAGTAATGACCTGCTCTTCGGCGGCTATTCCAGGTTTGACAGATACAAATTTCATGTTGACTGTGGATACTAGGGAACACATCTTTGAATGCAGCGCTTCAGTTAATTAAAAATTACTCACATCTCAAGTAAATAGTTTAAAGCCGATTCAACTTTGATCGTGAATATATTTTAATGTTTAGTAAAGATTTATATTAATAATTAAAATTCAGTATACAATATTAATTTTAAAAATAACCTTTTAATGGTTAGATAAGTGGAAGAGTATAAAATATTTTTTGTAGAGGGTTCAGTACAAATGTTGGAAAAAATTAAGCTTCAAAGCAATTAGTTATTCCGAAAAACATAAATTAATTTTTCTGGGCCTCGGGTGGCCAATATAAAAATCTTCCTTCGGCAGGTAACATACTATTTGTATCTTTCATCACTACGAATAAATTGGGAATATACGATTAATCAATTCAGTAAACGTACCAATTAATCTGATTTTGGTTAGATAATTACTCAGATATTAATCAAAATAATTATTTCGCGATAAATCAGTCCACCACAATTATTTTATATTGAATTCAAATTAAAATTTTATAACAAAGAAAGTTTTCGAAGTGTAAAATTTAAAATATTTTTAAGTAACCAAAGTCAAAGTAAAATATTATAAAGCTATTAACCTTAAAACATAACGACATTACAATCATAACTAATTTTGCTAATTTATAATATTTCTTTATGTATGTAATATAAATTTTATTAATTTTGAAAGTGTACTCGGAGGAAATGCACAAAGTTATTATTCTTTCTTTTTTGGGTAAACGGGTCTTACACTTGGTCTGATTAATCAGATTCTAAATCTTTTACTGACGGATGAGGGGTTTTATTTCGCAAAGATTATACATATGTAAGTGTAACAAATTTGCATTATTATTAGTTCAACAATTGTTCCATATCTATAAAACTAAGCAGATCCAGACAAACCTTTTTTACTGCTCTTAATAGCACTAATAATGGATACTTTTGAAGTAATATATCATAATTAATAAAAGCTCTCTCGAATAATCAAAACCATTCGCATTGCACTTATTTAAACCATATATGTATACATAAATATATGTATGTATAAATGATTACAAATTCAACGACCAAAGTCCATATAATTATCCACCTTATTTAGTTGAACTTCAGTTTGTATGGATGTGTGTGTGTTTGTGCCCGTGCGTGAAAGCGCTCTGTTGGGGCAACCAAATATGGAGTAATTACACACATACGACCAATCGGTATTGACAGTAAAGTCAGGTGATTCATTGGCACTTCATCTGCCAGGCAAACACTACGTCAAACAACAACAACCATTTTTTAAATAGTAAAATTACCTAGTTGGGGGTGTTGAGTGGTTTCGTAAAAGGCAAGGCAAGCCGGACCAGCATGACAAATGGTGTGTTAAAACCAGGGGTGGATCCATGGGGGGTTTTCGGGTCCAAGCCCCCTTGAAAATCCAAACATTCATATTATTATATATTATTATTAGGAACTGTGGATGAACAATGCCCTCGAACGTCCCCCCTTTCGAAAAATTCTTGATCCGCCACTGGTTGAAACTGTGGTATGTACTGAAAATTTAAAGTAAATACGTACATACCACAGTGAATATTCCATAGTTTCTGCCTATCAAGATCACTGCAGGGTATACATACGTAAGTTAATACTAATTGCACCCGTTTGTGAAAAAGATCATTGCGGTTATAACTTCTGTCATCGCATTTTACAAACTCGTCACTAATGGAAATTTAACTTTGTTAGTAGCGAGAATGCGTTGGTGTTGTCGGCATTGTTGTTGTTACCATCGCCAGTATCGCCGCGCTCAACGGGTCAAAAATGGTAAATCAAAGCGATTTATTATTTACATTATAAAGTGGCCGAGAAAAATTACACAATACAGATTAAGATCTTTCGCTCATAGTGGTATTTTGTCTGTACGTATATGTTCTTATTTTTCCCTGAAGAAAAATTCTATTAGTAGAGGATTCAGCCGGGATGAGTCGCAAAGGAGGATGTCACTAATGCAGGTTGTGATTACTTTGTATGGGCTAAAATGTTCACATTTGTTTCAGCATGCACTATGGAGCGACTAATTGTACCAATTTACACTCGAACGGGTAAGAGAGCACTAATACACTTTACATACAGACGAGAACTCTTATAAGTATGCTACAAAACCGAAATTGACTAACACCTCTATGAGTATGCTACACAAATTAAAAAATTACTTATGTACCTAGTATATATCGACAGCCCCACTGCAAAACCCCGTAAGTCACTGTTTTTCCAAAAATAAGGTTCTTAGTCTTTCCCATAGATCGTGATATATCGCGCATTAAAATGCAGTTAAAATCGGGTTACAACTTTCCGTTTCATTCCAGTGGTGAAATGTAATAACCGTCGATCATATGTTATAATTATCACAGTTTTTTCGCTTTCCTGAAAACTTTTTTATTTTTATCATACAGGGTTTTGCAGTGTGGCTGTCGATATATTAAATTATAACCAACTGTAGACCAAAGAAATCGCGGATCGCTCTTTGTAGAGACTAGTAACACGATTGTATGCCGGGTTAATATATGAGACACGTGTGCTTGTTCTGAACCGGTTTGTTCATGTAATTATCTTTAAATAGCTAACATGATCTAAGACTTAAGCTTCAGTTATGCTTACTTAGCTTAGACTTGACTTGACTTGAGGACTGTCACTTAGCGTTCTGTTAAATGAGTTTTGCATGTAACCGATTACCCAAAAACTAAGTTTACTTAACTCGACTTAGAATTGAATTTTGATTTTCTACGTAAGTTCTAAGTGACATCTACTTTTTGGGAAGCCATTTTTGCTTTCTTATTCCATTTTGGCATTTATTTTTACATGTTGACATTTAGTTGAAAGCAAAAAGTATATGTACCGGACGAATTTTTAGTTTCATAATTAAAAAGTGAGTAATTTTCTTTAAATTAAAGCATAATAGGCCTGTATGCGCTAAGTATAGTATAATCGATGATAAGTGGCGACGTCAAGTACAAGTCAAAATATATGTTTTTGTTTTCGTACTAATGCAACACCGATTGAGAATTGGTTGTCGAGGTTGAGAGAGAATGTTTTTTGTTCAGTTGTTTAGTGTTTCCGCAACCTTCTTGCCATTGTGTATCAGACATGGTACACAACGCTTTTTGCGATGAATATCATTTGAGGCGGAGCGTAGGATTTTTGCAATGCATTTTTTTACTCCTCCAACACCACAAAAAAAAAACAAACGTCTCACCTAACACCCGCTGAACTCAAACTGATTTAGGAGCCAAAAAAAAGCCCATCCCTGATCTAAGTACATAATCAGAATACGTTAGGTTAGGTTGCAAGGGCTGAGCCGAGGTAACTGCTCAATACTTAGGCCACCAAAGGGCCCATTGTAATACCCCATACGGTCCCGAAGAAAGGACCCTTTCCCTGCCTACAACGGGTCGAACCACTTAGTGGAATCAATGACCTTCACTAGAGCTTTCACTCCACAACTAGAGACCTCCGCAAGGTCAAGTAGGAAAGGTTTGCCCAGGATGGCCAACATACGCCTGCTAAGAGCTGGAAACTGGCAGAGGTGGTGCTGGACACTCAGAGACGTGTTTCCTTTATACGTAGAGCGGTGATAACCGAAAATTCCTTTGCCACCAGAGCAAGAGGTGGCAGATGCAGCATTGTGTTCAGAGCTTCAGTCGGAGTGGAGCCGAGAGCCCCTGTGATGCAGAGCTCGGAGCTTCGTTGAACCTTTTGAAGCATGTTAAGATATATGCTTTTAGCTAGTGCAGGCCACCATACCAATACACCATAAAGAAGAATCGAGCGCACAATGTCTGTGTATATCCAATAGACCACCCTAGGGGAGAACCCCTAGAAGGGTACCAATTGCCCTCTTACTGGTGAACGCTAAGGAGGTACCCCCAATTATTGGCGGTGTCAGATTTGGTACTTTGTACTTTCTCGTGAAGAGGACTAACTCGGTTTTATCCGGGTTAACTTCCAAACCTGCGGCCGTGGCCCAGTGAGATATTTTGCATAGTGCCCCTTCCATTAAGTTACAGAGAGTTTGCGGAAATTTCCCCCGCATAGTGACGCAGATATCATCTGCACACGCGATCACCTGGTGACCTACCGATTCCATAAGGCGTGGCAGTTGGTTGACGGTAACCACCCAGAGTAGCGGAGAGAGAACGCCTCCCTGCGGGGTGCCTCTGCTGACTGGTCTGCGAATCACGATGCCACCTAGCTCCGTTTTAATCTGCCTACGCGTAAGCAGATTGTGTATAAACTCCGCCAGGCACGCATCCACCCCCAGACCCGTCAGCGCCGAGACAATGGCCTCCGGGAGTACGTTGCTGAAGGCACCCACAATGTCAAGAAAAGGAACTAGAGCGTACTCCTTTAGGTCAAGTGACCTTTCAATAACGGATACCAGTGAATGCAAGGCCGTGTCGGTAGACCTGCCCTTAGTATAGGCATGCTGAGCATGCGATAAAGACAACGGTTCAATCTTCCTCCTGATGTAGTCCTCTAGGAGTCTTTCTAGTGCCTTAAGTAGAAAAGAAGATAGCTTATAGGCCTATAGTCAGAGAGAGAGTGTGATGACTTCCCTGCTTTGGGGATAAAAACCACGTTAACCTCCCTCCATGATGTTGGTATAAAATTTAGCCTTAAACAGCTTTCGAACATCCCCTTAATCCAGGGCTTAATAAGTTCTGAAGTATGCTGGAGCTGAGCCGGAATAATTCCATCCGGGCCCGGCGACTTATAGGGCTTAAAGGTCGAAAGAGCCCAGTCTATCAGAATTCGTTACACTAAAAATATTTTAATCACATCATTTCATATACATATCCATATGTACATACATACATATCTAAATAGAATGATTATGTTGAATTTGTCAGCAACAACGTCCATCAACAAACTCACGCAACTTGATCTGTCTTAAATGGTGCTCGAAGTAGGTAATATCTCCATTTTTGACGTTTCAATTTTATTGCGCACATTACCTAAATCTAATGCAGTTTTTTTTTTTTAATTATTTTAGAATTGCTGTCACTAAATATTATGCAAGCGCTCAATTAGCTGTTAATAAACCGTTCCAGTTAATAAATTACCGCTTGCTTCCTAATTACATACATATCTACATATCGCATTTATGCACATTATAAACAGCACAAACACACCTGCATTTTCGCAATTACAGCAATTTTTGTATGTAAATAAGTAAGTGTTCAAATTGTTCATCGCCAATGGATTTTTATTGGTTTTTATAGCAGCTCCCAATGCCTCGGAGTCTCAATTAAGCAGACAAACAATAAATCACAATTATTTAACGAGCATTACGAGAGGAAAATCTTATAATTTGAAATTAAACAAAATAGGTACATATCTTAAATATAAACGTAGATATATTGGACTGTTTCGAAAACATATCCAAATAATAGAACCACTCCAATTGCGATTGCTTTTGAATTAACAATACCAACATTGCTGATTACATAAACCTCATCATCAAATCTCCTATGCGTAGACGTTCATAGACCTTAATTATTAAAGGGGCTATTACGTTTAACTGGACAAAACGGCCCTTTATCACATGATAACCTAATCATGGCTTGGCTTAGAATGACATATTCGTTTACACAAAAGTCTGATTAAGTCATTATTATATAATTGGTCATTGTGAACGTATTTGGGTAGAAATTCACAAAATACGGATTGTGAACGCATAAATAATATTTTTGCAAAATAATTTATCACAAAATCAGATGTTTACTTTCAGCTGTAATTTTTTATCCTTTGCTAACTTTTATCAGAAGATAATCAGGCATTGAGTAAACAGTTTTTGGACTAACCACTGATAAAGTCTTGATTAAGCAGTTAATCAGACATTGAGTAATAAACGTGCTACACTTTATGTTGTTATTATGCTGACCGCTGGTGGGAAAGTTATAAGACACAAATAATCGAAAGTGATGTTTTCCATGCCAGTTTTTTGGAAAGTCGGAAAAAGCAATGCAAACTATTCACAGAAAAGTTCTCTCTAAATCCGTAATGGCCTAATATAGATCCATACAGACATCTGTACATTAATGTTATCGCACACATTAGCGACAATAAACAAGCCACAGTGCAAGTTAATTTACCAACCAACGTTAACCGAAAGCGAATGACGAATACGATTGGTTTTAATCGAAAAAAATGTGTGACGACGAGACGGCCACGACGAACGCATTGCCTGATTGACCAAGTATTTGGCCGGGAGCAGCATTTCTGCCACTGTTTGTGATGCAGGTGCGGAAATAATGACTGGACACGACCTAAGCGGTAAGTTAAAGCTATCAGCCAAGCTGCAATGGGCGGAGCGCAATCAAAGCGATTGGTAGCAGTTCTAAAGTGTGGCCAATGTGGCAAATGCATTAAATTGTGGCATGTGGTAAGTGTTAAATGGGCTTGTTAGTGTTTGTTGTGCTATTTATTACTCGTTTGAATGCTGACCAAATTGTTGTTGTGCGCTTTATGAATTTATAGTGCTAATAAAACCAACATTAATATGGCGCTCGCTATTTGAACTCACTAAACCAAAACGATTTCAACATAATTAATAATTTTAAGTGGAATAAGTGCAAAATTGGGGGATATTTAAAAGAAATTTGAACTTTGCACCTCCGCCGATTTCGTATTTGCATTCATATGTTCCTGAAAAATATTAATTTTGGCATCACGAAGGGGCGGTCGGGGCCCGAAAATCTTCCATGGATCCGCCCTTGATGAGGACATAATTAGCACAAATAAATTGTAAGTTTTTTCACTAAGAATAGTAATCGATGCACCTAGAATGAAAAGACTATAACGATCATTCTTACTTGCATTTTTAAACTGCTATTCAATCAAGAGCTCGTGTCTATAACTTCAATGTCTTTCAAATAAAGATCGTCGGAATTAAGTATGCGGTGCATGGGCTCCTTTTTTGTTATTTATTTAATATTCAATCCGACACTCAAATAGCTATTGAAGCGATGGGCGCAACTACAATGACCTATCCCAATCCATTGCATCACTCTACTGCAAGATCAAAATCGTCCATACGCTAGGACACTACGGCATCCCTGGTAGCCGTAGCGGCAATTTCTTGGCGACGGATGTGAAGTGCCTTAGCTGAGCAGGGACGTATCTGGTACTTTCTTTTTTCCAGAGGTTTAGACGAGTATTGCTGATGTAGATAGTCCCTTGCGGATACAGATCTGGTACGTTGTGGCGCTAACACCTTATGGAGTGATTAGTTAAACCCAAAAAAAAATTCGAGCAGTGGGTTTTAGTTAGTCGCGTATTATGACAGACAGTCTTTACCGCCGGTATATATGTATAAAGAATTGAAGTATGGCCGCCATCCAACAAATATTTATTTTGGAATGCTTATTATGGTTATCGCATTGGAATCTGGTGGTTAAATGAAAGAACATGCTAAACTTATGTATGCCATTTTTGTGTTTCATCGGCACCGGAAAAAGGGGGACGAGCCCAAAACCTAGGCAATGCTTACCAACTCTTAATACACAGATTGCAAATTTTCTGAAATACAGTCAATGCAAACTTTATCAGTATGTACTTAATACGGAATACATATGTATGTATATTGGAACAGCTAGGTAGGGACAGAGAAGCAACTTCCTTCCAGCTACCACTGCCAGCTTAACTGGCAGTATAAGCAACTAATGAAAACAATTTATGTAACTCGCGAAATTGATTTTTTTGTATGGAAAAGTGAGAAGCGTGAGAGACATAAAAACATGCGAATACATTTGGTATAATGTCGCGACATGCTGGACATTTTGCTTTAGTTGTTGCGCAACAATGTTTGTCTGCAATGTTGCCGACAAACGTCAACAGCAACAACCACAGAAGTTGCTTTGCCGATGACTACGACGACACGATGCACGGTGTAAGATAAGCACAAACCTTTCATTCAAAAATAGACGAACTTATTTCTGACCAGCCAAAAGTATGCAGCGAAGGACATTTTAAGAACAAAGCATAATCGGATGAAAGCCTGATTCAACTATTTCCACCACTAATTGGGGCTTAATCGCCAGTTATCCATTCTTAACGATAACTGACACTCGAAGGGTAATGAGTCATCCTCCAAAAGTTTTTTTCGATCCACCTTAGGCCAACCCCACTGCTGCCACAGTCGGACCTTAGAACGCAGGTTCACTACGTCGGAAAAGTAGCCTTCATTTTCAATTTTGTAACTCGCTAAAGTGACTGGAGAAGGTATAAGTTTCAGCGATTTTTTTCAGGCAAATGATATCAATGATCAGCCATTGTAGTAAATCGTGCCAAAGGGAATCACCTAGTCAAAAGCCTCCTTTGACTGAGAATGGATGATTCGGAGATTCTTTCTAGGCGTATTTGAAAGGACTCTTTTTTCCAAATCTCCCCATTTTAATTTTGGTATTTTTGACATATCTCGTCACACTGTGCCCCGGTGGTTGGGCGGCAATCGCAAATACCACAAGGCACGTTTTTGACCTAACAAATTCCATACAACGCACAAGATTAATGAATGAAAAAATAAAATCATCAAACACAACAACAACAAAATAAACAATGGAATTAGCAACAAATAAGAAAAAGAATTGATTTGTGTGGACAAACGCGTGATGTCAGCAGAAACAATAAAAGGCAGCTAGATTCAAGTAGAATGCAGGCAAGCCTACCAGAAGAAGAATTTACTACCATGACTTTTGTGCCGGCGACATCATTCATACATACATACATGCGCATGTATCAACATATCTATATACATATGTATGTATTGTTATATGTAATACGTGTGCTTAAGTCATATGTTAACAAACCACAAGACACCACACCTTAAACGAGAGGGAAAATATCAGACTATACCACCGCCTCATCGTCATATGGCCAACGCGCCGATCAGTTAAAGCCAACAAGCTGCGTCCTCGCCGCGTATATCAAAGGTCTGCGCTTTGGCCAACAAGCCTGCAGGCCAATTACGAATGACAGCAGAAAAATCGCAAAAACTAAGAGAGATGACGACAACCAACATCAAATGAGGGATGCGCGTTTAGCCCATGGCAAAATAGACAAAACGTAGATTTAACACCCAATGACGCCACTGCGGCATAGTAAATAATTTAGGCGTACTAAAAACAAATAAATACATACCAATTAACTCTGGAGGGCGCATGCGCGCAAGGTGAACTTGCAAAAAATCATTTTGCAATCAAAAATCAACAGTAAAACATTTTATTATAAGAAATATGTATGTGTACGTGTATGTATGTATGCGTGTATACATGTGTTGGGCAATGTTTTAAGTATTTGGTATGAGAATCCTACTTTTTTCTTTTTCTACGATTTTGTATTCAGTTTCTTTTTTTGTAAAATGCAAAATTACACGAAATTTATATGCAGACACACAAACAAAAAGGCATAAATATATGTACACTCATAGGTTAACACGCAATATTTGATGCAATTATTGTGTCAAATTAAAAATTAGCATAAAAACGATTGGCGACCACCGCAGCGATAAAAAGCTTTGTAAGCCGCTGAGCTGTGCAACAACCCACATGCTGCGCCTTACGTATGTACATACATACATATGTATGTACCTACATATGTGAATGAAGTTCGTGTTGCTGAGTTTGGCACAGAAATCTGCACAAAGTTGCCAAATCATAAATATAAAATGTTGTTAAAATTTATTTGTTAAGCTCGCTTGTTATGGCCAAAGCAGTTGTTCGTTTCTTCATGCTGTTGTTGTTGCTGCTGCTATTTTTGTGCTAATCTGCGTTATTGCACAGACAGCGAAAAACAAAACTAAAACGAGTCCGATGTCAACTAGTCGATTGGCCGACTCGACAATTGTTAAAGTCAAGCAAAAAATGTCGGGTAAAATGTCTTCATTTAATACGTTTCAGAAGCAGAGCTCCCAAATAACTCCAAAAAAATTTCAAATGTGTACATCACTTTGCCACCAAACTTCAAGCGAGGCCTTGTATTCCAATTGGCAAATCGTCTTGCATATAATTTATTTGTAGTTTTCGGCTGTAAGTCTAGACTAAACTGCGGTAACATACATGGCCAATTTATTTACAGAGTCATAAAACTGTCTAGAACACGCTTTAGTTAAGTCTAAATTTAAAATGCGACACCACTTACAACGCAGATTCACTTTTTCGGTTTATTGAAAAAAATTATTGGATTTGCTACCCGTTGTAACAGACAACATGGATGCGGTGAATTGTCATTTTATGACTCATTTTAAAAAAATAAATTAATTTTGCATAATAAGATAGGGAACCATAACTTTTCAGAAGCTGAGGAAAATCTACTGTCCGAACTTGTCGTGAAACACGGAAAAGTACATCGTTGAGCCAATTCCTGGTAAAATGCCGCTACAAAGGGTAGGAGTGAAGTGGCAACATTTCCACAGTATCATCTTCACTATCGCTATCAGTGCTACTATCATCGCCGAACTAATTATTAACTGGCAAATGATACATTCTGGCCAAATTTATAGCAATTTATATTTTTCCTGACTAAAAAACTTGATTTCAATGTCTGTCAAAATACAAATACATACATATTGTATAAATATCGGAGTAATGAGATTAAATCATAAATTTTTTGCGATTTTAAAAATCGTGAAAAAATGAATCTCTCCCAACAAACCCAATTTTGGCCTAAATCTAAACTCAGCAGCTTGAAATTGTGTCGTAAACTAAATCTTTCTAAAAAAATTAGGCAATATATTTTCCAATATTTTTAATAAAATTTCTTCATCTATACATATGTACATTGTATAGCATAGCTATTAGAAAGCAAATAAAAAAAATTTCAAAAAGGTGACATAGGCTAGTTCGCAGGCTGGACCAATTATGATTTTTGAATCGGAAGTCCTCGGCTTCGATTCCCTGTATTTGTTTGTTGATTTATATGTACATTTTCCCAAGCTTACAAAATATACAAAACGAAAATACCGTAAAAGCAATAACAAAAATTTAGAAATTATTTATGAAATTTATTTATTTATTTTAAAACTCACACCAATTGTGTCGCATATGATTTATGGTTTTTAAGAGTTACAACACTTTTTCAAGTTCATCAAATGCTGGATGCTCAATGCGAAAGGTCGTCGCATCGTGAAACTTTTTGAAAGCAATCACTCATCTTTGAAATAAAGTTAAGTGATTTTTATTCATTGGTTATTTGTGACCCTTGCTACAAAATGCACTTATAATTAGAATCATTTGGTAATTTAAATTTGTTTGCTGATGTACAAAAATATTAATTCGAAAATTTATTTAATGGCCAACAAAAGACAAATTACCCTTAACCAAAAATATTTCTGAAATCATTCAAAATTAAATTGTGATGAGTGAGTGAATATTCCGTGGTAGAATCCACTCTTAAGAATCTTGAACCATTTGCACAACAGAAAAACGGACGCGACGTATGTAGGAATAGACAAATTTGAAAAACTGAGGTAGAAAAAAACGTCACGTAGTATTTGTGGCATGATAAGTGACATGCCACTTGGAAAGATGGGCATGTTGTGTTGGAAGTAAATACCTTGAGAATATGGCGCAGTTGAATTTCATAAATACACACCAAAAAAACTCGTCTTTATTCAAAATAAAACAAGTAAGGAAAGGGCTGTCTTCGGCTGTGCCGAAGGCTTTATACCTTTCATGAAAACGCACAACTTTTCTCAGTGTCCGATCCTTACTTACAATTACTTACAAACTCTCCAAAACTATTAATTTAAAAATACATAGCCAAACCACATTTATCGGAGCAATCGGTAATATGGGAGCTATATGTTATGTAAGTCCGATCTGTATGATTTTCACTACACACATTACGCATATAATATGTACTAAATCTGCGAAATTTCGCTCTAATAGCTTTTTAATTGCAAGAGTTATAGGCCAAAACCCGTTTATCGGAACAATCGATTGTATGGGAGCTATGCGTTGTATCGGTCCGATCTTGCTTGTTCCGACAAATGATTAATCCTATGCAAAATGGCGCCTGCTTGCAAAATTTCATCGAGATATCTCTAAAACTGAGGGACTAGTTTAGACAGACGGACATGGCTAAATCAACTCAGCTCGTAGCCCTGATCATTTCGGTATACTTAATGGTGGGTCTATCTCTTCTTCTTCTCACACTTACAAACATCGGACCAAAGTTATAATACCATTTCATGTTCATGAAAGGTATAAAAAGAATGCATGCCGCGATATACAACAGGTGTGTACATATATCATCACAAACCTGAAAATCGCTGACAAAACGTTTCAAACTTTAATTAAACAGAATAAGTAGTCCTTAATAGGTAGACTAGTCGTTTTTAAGATATTCTACACACTATAGGAACACATTAGAAAGACTAAGGGCCCTTTTCACAAATACCAAATATGATTAATAGGGCGGTTGAATTTTAAGGTTAATTTGGGAAAAGTGGCCTAAATAAGGTATTGTTGCCCTTTGTCTAAATTTATTGCTCTTCGGAAAAAGAGCGGTGCTGCCTTATTTCTAATGGCATTGTTTGGTGGGTATTGTCTTATATAGTACTTACATACACAAATGCCTGTGCTATACACACGTGAATAAAAATATAAATAATAACGTAACCGATGTAAGTCGCATCGGCTTAGTAGCGTCAACTTAGTTCTTCACAACCCGTCTGTCCATGTGTCCATCAGACAATCAGTCATAGACTCAGTCACACCTTAATTTGTATTTAATTTACGAGCATTCCTTGCTGATGCGAGCTCTGTTAATTCAGTGTCTTTATTTTCTTTGTCTTTGCTTGTTTTAACGAAAACAACGCATACAACATACAAAATTTGAATGCAAACAGACCAGCGCGTCCAGCAAATAAATTAAAAGCTGCAAATGAAAAATCCTAGACAGGACAGACCCAAACGGGCTAGACAAAATACCGCAATGGTAAAAGCACGAGACATATACATACATAGCTGTTTACCAGCGTGAACACGTACATATGTATGTATGTATGTATATATGTATGCTTGCTGGAGCATTTGCGTACAATTTGTAACAGAATCACGTTCACGTACTGCAAATGCCTTTGAGTGACTTTTAGCACCGTCGTAAGAAGTATACACGATCCCCGCTAATTTTCAGGGATAGTGGCCTAAGTAAATTCTGTGATGTTATTGGGTTGTAAAGGTATAGAGTTTGTGCCACCCGCCTCATCAAATGGACGCCATACAGTGCACTAAACCGGTGAATGTTGAGCTTTGCATACCAATCAGTCACAGTCTCGCGTCTGTGGTGGTCAAAAACTTACAACAACTCAAAATGCAGCGAGGTTTTGTTTATTTGGCTGGACTAATAAATCTGTCAACGACAAAATTTTAAAATGCAACTCTCAAGAAAACACACTCACACAAGCACATACAAATGCACTGCTGAAATATAGTTTTGGTTTATAGGCGAATTCTGTAAGCTGTCTCTGGTCACTAATAGAGACATTTTGTGGTCAATTTCAATTTTGAGACAATTTGGTATTCAGTAGGCTGTCTCACATCTCAAGTCTCAAAAAAAGTGTCACTAATTTGTCAGGTGGTTGTAGGCAGGTCACAAACAAGAAAATATAGGGTTACAAATTAAATAAGTTAAAATTTTTTTTTTTTTAAGTTTGAAATCATTTATAAATATTTAAAAAAATAATAATTCATGAATAAAAAAAAGAAAAAACAAAAATAATAAACTGCCCCCGATCCTAGGTTCGAACCTGCACCGCTCACGTTGTACCCCGAGACACTTACTATCTGTGCTATTGCACCATTTATTTGAGCGCTGTCAAATGCTGTACTTCAGATCAATGCATATCTGTTTTTACCACACATCAATGGTGAACTTTTTGTGATTTTCTCTTACAGAATACTGAAATCAGCGGAAGTCACAAAAATTGTCTCTAATGAAAAATCTCAAATTTAGTGACTTGAGATGAGACAGACTTACAGAATACAGCCATTATTGTCGTTTAAAGTGACAGTGACAGTGACAACGATGACAAGAGCTTTACCGCGCGAACAAATTTGACGACACAATTTATCAAAGTGTAGCAATAAATTAGAAATAGAAGAGCCAGAAATTCGAAGTTTTAATACAACGAAATTGCACAAGACGGGGTCATATGCACATCATATTATCGGATTTAAAACAAATCGGTTTGCAGTGGTTTTTAAATTAGCACTTCCTTCTGGAGGCTTTCGGATCAAATTCTTCCCTATATTCAGAGAGATGTGTACTCTATCTTTTATACCAGTTAGTGCTAGATTTGTTAGCCTAATCGTAAGCCGTAACAATATAAAAAAATTGGAAAGAGATATTGTTTAATAGGCATCAAAAAAATCAGGAGGAAATGTGGGCCAAGTGCGTCTGCCCATCTTCAAATATCACAACTTAAGCAATTTCGAGATGTCCTTTTTGAAATTTGGTATGCAGGTTAATTTACTTCTAACTCAGGGCCACTTGTACTGCCGCAGAAGAAGTAATTGGATATCGGCGAACTTGTAGAAACACCTGGTACGGTTAAGAGAGACGCCCTGCAGCGGAATGAATGGGTCTACCTACAGGGCCACGTTGAGAGCGAATGCAATGATGAGTGTGTGAGCGCTATTATGAGTTGAAGGGAGAGACGAGTCGGCTTTAGACTACGCAGAGCTTCAGACGCTTCAACTTTGATACAAATTATTGGATTAATTGCATATTCGTCTCTGATTCTCATTCGAAATGTTAAAATTTTTTATAAGTTTAATATAGGAGAAAATAAGATGTTATCAGAAAGTTGAATAAATTTACCAAAAGTTATTTGTGCGTTTGTCTCATCGCTGTAGCCGTGTCCTTAACTTAAGATAGTAACTTAAATGCAATTGGGCGGTAAGGTACGTTATGGATAGCGAATTACAATTTAGCATCAATAATCGATTGCATTGTTGCTCATAAGGTTGGTCGAATCAGCTGTTTTACCGATACGAGTAACGCACCAATCAGATACGAGTAACGCACACATCGTTATTCACTAAATGGCTGTAGTTACGGAGGCTTCCTTCATTCCATTTTACTAGTTTTATACTAGTCAATTACTACTTAGTTTGTCCAACCGGCTCAACTAGTTCGAGTTCTGTAATTTTTCCATATTAACAACTGTAGTGGAATTCACTAACTTATAGCGATTCGATTGGTTTTGATTTTTCGAGATTTTCAATAGCGATGCTTCATCGAATATGCGATTCACTAACTTATCTATAACGATGCGGGCAAAGGATTTCTTATCTCGCTATAAAACATTTTCTATGTTCTCAAATGCCATTTTTTAATGATAATAATATGGATATAGTATTATTCCAATTTTTAATAAAAAATTCAAGTTATGTGCATTTTATTTAACGACATAGAAAACAACTGCAAATTGTGTGTCGTTTAGTTTGCGAAACAGCTGATTGCGAATAATCGAAAATCGAGAAAAAATAGTTAGTGAATACCAAATATCGTGATAAATATCGGTATGACAAAATGTCGATAGCGAATGTCGTAATCGAGGTTAGTGAATTCCACTACTGGTATTTTTAACACGGCACCAATTGGCATATCAGTCAGCCTCTACATCAACTACATACCACTTGACATACCAGTCATTTTAAAAGCTATTTAGTAATGAACTAAAAAAAATGTGTCCACAAAATGTTGAGTCAAGGAACTAGAATGTTTCCTGAAACAAATTTAAATACTGCAATATTGAATTTGAATATAAATCAATTATGACCCCTTATCAGTAACTATAGCATACAAATTTCAGTTTAAATGAAAGTTTTCAATTCTAATTTTTACTGTGAAACGCGATTTCCTTCGCCCCACTTAGCCGGAGTGTCCTATCCACTGCCTTCCACTACGATTCTTAAAACCATATGCCAAACTTGTAGGGGTAAGCAATTTCTGGATTTCGGAATCTATTGTAAATAATCTATGCAAAGTATGTATATACTTACTGTAACTTGTTCTCCTAAGTCGTAACGACACCAATGTATAACCGTGCCCTTAGCTTTTAAGATTTTCAAGTTTTTTAAAATACAACTCTGTGCTCAACTGACAAATTGAATTGAAACAGCAGTTGAACGCAGAGAAAGCACCAATTCGGTAACGCGCACTTGCATGCGCTCTTGTGAAATATTCTTCAACTTAATATACATACATATTTGTTCAACTATAAACGTTTAAAATAAATACACATTTTAGCCACGCAGGCTTTGTAAACAATTTCTTTTTAATTATTGAGTATTTGACGACATAAGTTTACCGAATTGCTTTCCGAGAAAACCAAAAATACGTCGTTGCTTCAGTAGCAGCATCAGTCGCTTCATTATTTCGTCAGAATTTCAGTGAATTCTAATCAAGGCGAATTCTCAGACACCGCCGCACATCGCTGCTTCAGTAGCAGCATCAGTCGCCAAATTATTGCATCAGAATTTCAGTGAATTCTAAGCATAGTCTTTCAACGCTGCAGTAGCAGTCGAGCATCGTTGCTTCAGTAGCAGCATCAGTCGCCAAATTATTGCATCAGAATTTCAGTGAATTCTAAGCATAGTCTTTCAACGCTGCAGTAGCAGTCGAGCATCGCTGCTTCAGTAGCAGCATCAGTCGTCAAATTATTGCAACAGAATTTCAGTGAATTCAAACGCCACATACAACTACCCATCGTCTTGCTTCAGTAGCAGAATCATTGCCGCGCAGTTTTATACACACTCATACATACATAGATAGAAGTCAAGCAAATTCCGCGCTGCGCTGCCAGCCACAAGAAGTTCAGGCAAATTCGCCAGTGGTATGTCAAATATTTCAGTCGCCGTCAGTAAATGATTACAAGAAGCAGAAAAAAGAATATCAAAGAAGGAAGTAATTTGATCGAAATGGAGGAAAATTCGGATCATTCAGGCAGTTTAGACAGTACAATTGTGGAAAAAAACGAAGTGACACAAACAGGGGCTGAAGAATCTGAAAATTGTGTTATTTCTCAAGTTCAGCTAGCATCGCTATTAGAAAGCATAAATTTGCTGAAAGAATCAGTAAATGATCTTCGTCGTGAAAATGAACAGATTCGTAGCGCAGTCAATATGGGCGCTAGCAATAGTATTGCCACATCAGCACCATCACAGAATGTACCACAAAGCCAAGCCGGCGCCGCTGCTGGCACAACAACAACAACGACAGAATTATTACACACATATACTTCTGCGGGTATAGGAAATACGAATATACCTCCACCTGAGTCAAAAGTTTCGCAGTTTTCGGAAACATCTCACATAACAACAATGCCATCACAGTCTTTAGGTACATCCATGCAATTTCCGAATGCTACATCGCCGCCACAAAACTTGCCACAAACATTAACCGCCTCACACACCGGTATGATTTCGTATGTGGATAATGTTGTTGCCAAATTGTATCCACTACCCAGCTTCGATGGCAATCCAGAGGATTGGCCTCTATTCAGTGCAAGTTACCACGATACTACAAGGGAGTTTGGATATAATAATCGCCAAAATTTGATGAGGCTTCAGAAAGCATTACAGGGAAATGCAAAACGTGTTGTAGCAGCTTTATTGATCTATCCCGATAATGTATCGCAAGTTATGGACGAATTGTCATTCAATTTCGGTCGACCAGAATTGTTAATTCGAGTACAGATGAAAAAGATTCAACAATTTCCTTTCATTTTAGAGAGCCGTCTGGAACAAATAGTTGATTTTTCCAATCAAGCTAGAAACATCGTCGCCTTTCTGAAAGCATCTGGTTGTCAACAACATTTAAATAATCCAATGCTTTTAGAAGAGCTAGTGCTCAAGCTGCCAGCGTCAAAGCAATTTGAATGGAGCCGTCATGCTGCCAGTGTATCACCACATCCAACTATTGAGTGATCTCGCCAAAGTCGTCAGTCGTATGCCATCTATATTTACAACAACAACACAACAAGGTGGTCAATCAAACAACCTACGTTCAGGTGTGCAACCACATTCCGGTCGTCCATCAACCATTTATCCACGAAGGGTGTTACACAGTAATGAAGCAGATGGCAGTCAACAGCAAAACCAACAGTCACGCCTTTGCGTAAAATGTAATCAGTCTCATGAGTTAACCGCCTGTTCAGAATTTAAGGCACTGGGTATAAACAATAAGTGGAAAATAGTAAAGGCCAATCATATGTGCTTCGGCTGCTTGCAACGAGGTCATGGTCTGAGTGAATGCCGATCCAAATCTGAGTGTGGACTCGATGGGTGCAAGCGAATGCACCATACTCTCTTGCATCAGCCAACTAATCCTTATAATACGTCATCGTTAGAAACAACTTCAGAAAAAGAAAATGATAAGCATTTACTAAACTGTCGCAATAATAATTATGGTGAGTGTTTGTTTAAAATATTGCCAGTAGTTCTTACAGGTCCTAAAGGAAGTATCACAGTATACGCAATGTTCGATGAGGGTTCATCGATAACGCTTCTGGAAGAAGATATTGCCAACGATCTTGGTTGCAAAGGTCGTAGTATGCCACTCACTCTACAATGGTATAACAACAAACAGATCACGGAACAATCGCATGTGGTAAGCGTTCAGATAAGTGAACCTGGACAAGATGAGTCATTCCAACTAAAGAATGTGTATACCATCAAACAGTTAGATCTGCCAAATCAAACATTTGATCGAAATAATTATGGGCAGATTCGTAATTTGCCAATAAATAGTTATTCAGCCATCAAACCGACTTTGTTAATCGGTTTAGACAACAGCCACTTAAGTGTTGCTAGTAAGCAGGTTACTTCTGAACCCCAGGGACCTATAGCAGTTAAAACTAAGTTAGGATGGGTGGTTTATGGACCAACGCATCTGAGGGACAGTACTGGTGCTAATATTTTTCATGTACGTAAATCACTTACGAACCAGCACCTCCATCAGCTAGTACAAGAATACTTCAGTTTGGACAGTTTAATAGTGAAGAGTCCTGAAACGCCACTAGAATCCACTGAAGATATGAGAGTCAGAACAATTCTTGAATCCACTACAAAAAATATCGGTCGACGCTACGAGGTAGGGTTATTGTGGCGTGAAGACAACATCAAGCTGCCGCAAAGTTACGAGATGGCCAGGCGAAGGTTAGTTAACGTTGAAAACAAGATGGCCAGGGACACAAATTATGCCGAAAAATACATTGCGGAAATTAACAAATATATCAACAAGGGTTATGCGCATTTATTAAACAATGAAGAAGCCAAAGAAGAAGGGCCCACAACCTGGTATTTACCACATTTTGGTGTGGTCAATTGTCACAAACCCAACAAGCTGCGCATAGTATTCGACGCCGCCGCATCCGTATCAAATTTGTCACTAAATTCTGTTCTGTTAAAAGGACCAGAGCGCGCCAAATCATTAATGGCCATTATGTTTAAATTTCGTCAGCGCGCAATTGCAGTCGCTGGGGACATACAGGAGATGTTCTCGCAAGTTAAGATCCGCCCGCAGGATAGACAGTCCCAACGCTTCTTGTGGAGACATGGCGATCAATCACAACCGATACAAATTTATGTCATGTCGTCAATGATATTCGGTGCCGCCTGCTCGCCGTGTTGCGCCGAATATATCAAGAACTTGAACGCCACACACTTTAAAGATAGCATGCCACGAGGTGCAACCGCCGTCGTAGAAAACACATACGTGGATGACCTCGTCATCAGTTTTGATAACGCACAAGAGGCCAAGGAAATAATAAACGAAGCCATCTCAATCAATGCCGCCGCCGGGTTTAATTTGCGAAATTTCGTTTCCAACTGCAAGGATTTACAGTATCAACTTAACTATGACGAATCTTCCCTCTCTGATGTCGTTAGTATGGAACATCAGTCCACAACCGACAAAGTATTGGGTATGTATTGGAATTCCCGGGATGATGTTTTGGAATTTCATTTCAGGTTTTACAAAATACCACACGATGTCATCAACTGTAAAAGGTCGCCAACTAAACGGGAGTTACTTGGACTAGCGATGGCCATTTATGATCCATTTGGTTTACTTGCTAATATCACCGTCGGAGTCAAACTCATTTTACAAGATACCTGGAAACACCAAATAGATTGGGATGAACCTTTATCGTCTAACCTAGTGGCACGATGGTTCTCGTGGTGGGAAGCATTTCGAGAGATCAGACATTTTTCGGTGCCAAGATGTTACTCGCCCATTTACTCCACTGCAACCGACTTACAACTCCACATTTTCGTAGATGCCAGCGAAGCCGCTTATGCCGCTGTAGCCTATCTGCGTCTTAAGCAGGGGACGGAAGTGCGCGTTGCATTCCTGGCGGCTAAATCGAAATGTGCTCCCAAACGATCGACAACCGTGCCACGCTTGGAACTACAAGCCGCCGTTCTGGGTAGTCGACTTAGAACATTGATAGAACAAAGCCTCGATCGAGGTGTAAACAGCGTCACGTTTTGGAGCGATTCTCAAACGGTTTTGCTTTGGATCCGGTCAACAAAGAGAGATTTTAAACAATTCGTAGCCAGCCGAGTCTCAGAAATCCTATCTAACACTGTTGTTACCCAATGGCGTTGGCTTCCAACTGGCGTCAACGCAGCAGACGAAGCAACGAAGGTAAAACCAGCTACAAAGTATACGTCAGACTCAAGATGGATAACAGGTCCAGCATTTCTGCAAAACAATGAAAGTACATGGCCTGTGGAGCCATCGCCTTTACATCCTGACCTTCCCGCTGAAGAACAATGTAAGAAAACTTCACTTTTTATTGCAAATAACTTTTTTATCGTAGACTTCCGTAAATACTCAACGCTTACGAAGCTTCTGCGAGTGGTCGCATGGGTATTGCGCTTCATAAGCAACTCCAAAGCCAAAATACGTTATACAGGAGAGCTGTCAGCTGAAGAGCTAAAGAATGCCGAAAATGTTGTATGCCGTCAAGCCCAGTACGAATTTTACAAATCTGAGATCGACATACTACAGGCTAAAGAATGCCTTCCGAAGGCCAGCCCATTATATAAGTTGACCCCAATGCTGGACACCAATGGGGTATTGCGTATCAATGGACGTATCGATTCTGCTTATTGTCTGCCCGATTCTGCACGGCGGCCAGTAATAGTACCTCGTAATCATCACTTATCCATATTGGTTATGGATCACTTTCATCGAAAGAACCATCACCAGAACAGCAAACTCACGATTAATGAAATGCGTCAACGATTTTGGATACCACGGGCCCTGTCCTTGCTAACTGCCGTCAGAAAGAGGTGCACGATTTGTATCCGTACGGATGCAAAACCTACCGTACCGCTAATGGGTCAGCTGCCGACCGATCGTTTAACCCCATACGTTCGGCCGTTCTCCTTCACAGGTGTTGACTACTGTGGTCCTTTTTTTGTTGCCGTGGGTCGCCGACGAGAAAAGAGATGGGTTGCCTTATTTACTTGCCTGACCACCAGAGCCGTACATCTTGAGATTGCTGTGGACTTGTCCACCGACGCATTTATTATCTGCTTGAGGAATTTCGTCAACCGTCGAGGTGTGCCTGTTCGCATGCGAAGCGACAATGGCACCAACTTTATTGGGGCACAACGCGAGCTCAAAAAGGAACACCAACTATTCGATTTCGACCAAATTAAGCGAGAGCTATCCAAAGATGGTATAGAGTGGATCTTCAATTGCCCAGCTAATCCATCAGCTGGGGGCTGTTGGGAGCGCCTCGTACAGTGCGTAAAGAGAATATTGCACCGCGTACTGAAAGAAGAAGCTCCACGTCTAGAGACCTTCCGCAGCGTCCTTATAGAAGCGGAAAATATAATAAATAGCCGACCGTTGACAGACATACCCATATCTCCAGATAGCGAAGAACCGTTAACACCCAACCATTTCTTGTTGGGATGTATGAATTCAACACAGACCCCATGTAATAGCGAAGAAAAAATTTGTTTAAGGAAGCAATGGCAAATTGCTCAGAATTTGAAAGACCGGTTTTGGAAGCGCTGGATCAGCGAATATTTGCCACAACTGCTAACGCGCTCAAAATGGCAGGAGGAGGCCACTCCACTTAAACCAGGCCAGCTTGTTATAGTATGTGACTCAACCTTACCTAGAAGTCAGTGGCAAACAGGTCGTATATTGGAGGTCTTTACTGCCATGGACGGACAAGTTAGAAGCGCCAACATACAAACTGGTCACGGTATCATCAAACGCCCATCATCAAAGCTAGCCGCCTTGGAGTTCGTGAATCTCACTGTGGATTCACCAGGGGGTGGAATGTAACTTGTTCTCCTAAGTCGTAACGACACCAATGTATAACCGTGCCCTTAGCTTTTAAGATTTTCAAGTTTTTTAAAATACAACTCTGTGCTCAACTGACAAATTGAATTGAAACAGCAGTTGAACGCAGAGAAAGCACCAATTCGGTAACGCGCACTTGCATGCGCTCTTGTGAAATATTCTTCAACTTAATATACATACATATTTGTTCAACTATAAACGTTTAAAATAAATACACATTTTAGCCACGCAGGCTTTGTAAACAATTTCTTTTTAATTATTGAGTATTTGACGACACTTACAAAAGAATTTAGTTTTGTTACTCTAATTAAAGTTATTTCATAATTGCAATTATATTTTTTCACGCTAACATGTTTGTATAAATGATCTTACAATTCAAGGTCGCAAACGAGTAACACGAATTACTTACAAGTAAATACTCTATGAGAGACGTCAAAGTGTAAATATAAATTACAGTCATACAATTTTAACTAACAAACTTGTTTATTTTTGCATAGCAATAACCCTGTAAGAAATTGCGCGACTTACCTCTAAAGAGTGTAGCCCGTGCTCAATTTTATACAGTACCCCGTACATGATCAAAACTAGTCTCTAAGTCAATTAATTTCCGATCAGACATAAAAGGGTGTAATTAGGGTATTAAGTCTTTTAGTCAAATTGTTGTCAAATAGATTGAAAATATTTTCGAGCAAACATGGAAGCATTTCAACCGACGGCATGGGACTAGTCGCATGCTCCTATGCGACTCATCCTCGCTCCATTTTAGACTATAAGCACTCTTTTTAATATAATAATACAACAATCACTTTAACATTTGTTGAAATGTTTGCAATGTATAGTTCCTGCTTTATATTTTGCTTGCAGAAATTCGAGAAGAAGCACATTGTGGCGATAATCATGTCTTAATTACTAGACAACATGAGAAAAAGAATAGGAAGAATAAGAAAAAAAAACGAGGAGCTGCACGAAGAAAATTTCTTAAGTTAATAAAGATTGCGAAAACACAGCACTTGCCATTAGCTTCAACGCTGTCGTCAGCGTCATGCAATGTGCTGGCTGCAATTTGTTGATATTGGCATAAACAACAACAACAACAGAAAGAGCAATACCAAACTATCGTTGACAAATGACAACACACTACCGATAATGATTCAGTCGCCAGGCCAACGCCGACCGCTGATCACGATTTCATACTCAACAAACGAAAAAAAAAGTGAACTAAAACGAACAAGACAAACAACATCAAATGCAGCAACTGTTGGTGTTGGTGAAGCAATGGAAATTATGGCTGTCGCACCAACATGCTGTCAATAAATAGCGAGCTGCTGCAGAGGCTATGGCACGTGTTGCCATTAACATCCGATAAGCGACAAAATAACGCTGGTGCAACATCGAGCCATGCAATTCAAATGGTTCACCCCGTATTTTTTTACTTTTAATTAGTAGGTTTGGTCCATTTCTTGAAGAAAAATTGCAATGTTCGAATAAGATGTTTGTTGTTTCGAACGGTATGAGAAATGCAGCTCGTGACAAATGTGGCGTGTTGAAGATAATTGTTGCTCCATTGACAGCTGTCGGTGTTTGTCTTTTCAAAAGCGAATGTCAATGCTGGAAATCCGATTAATATAGATTTCAAACTCCAGCTGGAGGGTTAATTTTGAAAAATATTAATATTAGTCCACGGTTGATATTTTAATAAATGAAAAGTATCTATAAACAGAGCTGGGCGATAAGGATTACGATTACAAAACAATTACGATTACAGCAATCGTAATCTTAGCTTTTTAAATTGCAATTACAGTAATCCTTAATCCCTCAAACCACGATTACGATTACGTAATCGTAATTTTAAAAATTTTTAAATTACGATTACTGTAATCGTAATCGAAGTTTTTCAATTAACGATTACGTAATCGTAATTTAAGTTTTTTTAAATTACAATTACGTAATCGTAATTTAAATTTTTTAAATTACAATTACGTAATCGTAATTTAAATTTTTTAAATTACAATTGCGTAATCGTTATTTAAATTTTTTAAGATTACAATTACGTAATCGTTATTTAAATTTTTTAAGATTACAATTGAGGAGTTGCGTGCAAAGAAGGCACTTCTTTGTATTCCTATATACATAACTCGAAATTTTTGCAAGTTACTAAGCTAAAAGATATCAAACCCATATTCTGAGGGGACATAAAACATAGATTCTTTTCTCTTATTAGCCGTTTTACGGAAAAAGAGCACATCGCTTTTAGTGCCCTTTTTGCACGCAACTCCTTAATTACTTAGGATATCTTTTTTAAAATTTTAGTAAAAATCGCTGTTATTCCTTTATGGAGTGGATTTCAGTGACCATGCGTGTTTATTTGAATTACCGCAAATTCGATCTCCTGAATGTACGCCGGCAAATCTCCGGCAAGCGAGAGCCACAGACTTTCTCTGAAAATTGTCGTCCAGCCAATGGCACGTATAGCCAAGAAAACTTCTATGACTCGTTGACCAAAGATCTGCAGTTGTGCAAAAGTATTGGACTTGAGTCATTTTGTCTTTTATTTGTGCCATCATATTGCTGAACTTTCCGTCCAGTTTTGCCATGGCTGATTTTCTGCTCATTACCGTAAAATTGGTTTCTTTGAACATTCCTTTAAAAGACTCTCTTTCTATTACAGATAAGGGGGATGACGTATCAATGATGTAGGTTAAAACATTTTGATCAAAGCGCATTTGTTTACTGGTGCATGTTGGCTTACTAACTTGATATTTTTTTAAAATATGTGGATGCTTACTCGCCTAAATAATATGTATCGACTCATAAAATATGTTGAACTTACATATTCTAACTCTTCATAATACTCCTTGAAGAGAAACTTGTCTTGAAACATATTGATGTTTTTCATATATTTTTGATTCTTTTGACCCATTTTTCGTTTATTGCTCTCAGCGTTAATGGAAAAGTCAGGATCGACTATATCGTCTGCAGAAAAATCAGACAATTCCATTTCAGATGAGTTTTCCATGTTTGTCTATGAATTAAAAATAATTGATATAATGGATGCAGAGTTGGGCTTTAAATCTTTTGATTGTGAGACTTACATAAATGTATGTATATGCGTGGCCGAACTTAAAAAACGTCTGGTTGCCTCGATCGTTACTTTTATAATAAAAAAATCAAGCTATGCGAGGGTGACAACTTTGAAAGCTCTGACAATTTTTTGTAAGAAACAATAATTTTAGTTTCCTATATTCATATTAAAGATTTCTAGTATACCAGTCACTACAGTGTTGTGAGTTCGACTCACAACGCTGGGAGAAATGCCTTTGAAGAGATGTCGGCTTGTTCTAATCCCGCAGTGCGTCGGTAAATTTTCCTCAAAAAATACATTTTCATTCTAAAGAAAATTATAGCAATTGTAATCATATCCACAAAAAATAACGATTACAGTAATCGTAATTTTTATTTTTTCAATTACGATTACGTAATCCTTAATTTGTGTATATAGGATTACGATTACTGTAATCGTAATTTATATTTTTACAATTACGATTACGTAATCCTTAATTTGTGTGTATGGGATTACGATTACTGTAATCGTAATTTATATTTTTTCAATTACAATTACGTAATCCTTAATTTGTGTATATAGGATTACGATTACTGTAATCGTAATTTATATTTTTAGAAATTACGATTACGCAATCGTAATCCTACATACGCAAATTAGCGATTACGTAATCATAATTGTAAAAAATATAAATTACGATTACTGTAATCGTAATCCTATGTGTAATCGATTACACATGTAATCCTTATCGCCCAGCTCTGTCTATAAATATGAACTGCTAATGTTTAAGGATGTAAATGACTTATAATAATAAAATAGGTTAACACGGATTTTAGTTTTTACAAAAGTACCATCATCTGTCTATTTACAATATTCATATAAATGATGATTTTTTCTTAGATCTATACAAAACATTCCTTGCTAATTCGAAAATCTTGCTTAATAATTAAAAAATATAAAAAATACAAGACATTCTTATTTTGATACCCAGTTGTACTAGTACATAAGGTATTATAGCTTTGTCCATATATCGGTTCTTTGTATCGGTATGCGGTAACAAAGGATTGGCAAGACATGTTATAACTTCATTGCAATATGTGAATGAATAAGCAAAGTGGGTGGACGACCAGTTTTGTACTAAATTTCTCTAAAAGGGAGCTAAGAATCTCCTTCTCTGATACAGATAGAATGCCACAATTTGGTAATTGATATTATCTGATGATCTTATTAATCATTTTCGTCTACGCTGTAACCAGTTAACTCGAAAATCTACATTGAAAATTTGATAGAGATCTGTTCAGTACTTCGGAGGCCTGTAACTGAATTGACACCACCTTTTGTAGAGTGTCCAGAACCTTCTGATCAATTATTGACACGGAGATATTAATTGGTGTTTTACAGAAGTTGTTGTGTTGTTCGGGTACGTATAATTGCCTGTCATCTGCTTCTAGCAACTTGGTCTAAGAATTCATACCTTTTAAGTCTGCATCATATCAACACTCTACACATATTTACCTACAACAGCTACGTTCTACCAATGTCTCAAAAAGTTCTGTCCGTTTCGACGTCAATTTCCTGCTCTTGGAAGTCTGTTTGCCATTGCGTCAACTTTAATTGCCACTTTACGCTTTTGTGCAATATCTGACTTGCTGAGCGAATTCGCACATTGAATTTCTTTTCTAAGTAAATAAATACTTACATAACCTACGTACATACATATGTACATAGAAATAAATATATGAGTATGTAACTCGGGTTGTTTAGGTTTGTGGCGCCAGTGTAACCAGCGCCCATTGCCACCGGTGAGTCGTCAGCCAGCATCCGTCACAGAGTTGTATTTAGTCACGGTGGAGGCCAATGGCAAAACCATTTACTCAGACATATCGTCATGGGTGCACTGTCAGATGGGTGGGATGCTGTATCGCCCCCGCCGCGTATGTACAGCTTAGTATGCATTAGAGGGCGTGATTGCAATAATCTGCGAACTGAGCAGACATTGTGAGGAGAAAATTGAACACTCATATGCATTGCAGATATATACATATGTATATGTATTAGACTAGACCAAGGAAAAAAAATGTATTTTTTAATTGTAATTATGTATGTACCTATAGGTATACTGATATTATTTTTCAGAATAGCGAAATAAAAATTACGAATTTCGCGCTTTAAAATTTCAAAAGAAAGAAATTGTTTTCGGAAAACTACAAGAATCCTTTAAGCCTGATTACTAGGTAATAGCCCGGTTATGAATGTAGCTTCTAACAGGACTATATACAGTTAAAAACTGATCGGTCGTTAACTGGATTAACAAGTCTTTGCTATGTGATTAGCTTAGTGACAAGACAGATTTCTGGTTAATGTTTACGGCAAAAATCATTTTGACAGTCAGGCAATGGCCCCAATGAACTAAGTAAGAATTATCCTTGAAGAGGTTTCCATGGTCATATTAAATCGCTCTCGACAGCATGCATGAAAAATTTTTAGTTGAACTTTTTTGTACTTCAAATTCGGTTTCAATTATAGTTGCATACACTTTTGTCCCATTTTGATCGAAATTGTGGACAGGATAGGCCGTTCAGATTATCATATCAGGGTTTAAAGGGGTTCATGTACTGGTAACCAAAGAAGTTAACCATCAATGCATACCTTTTTTAATTTTAATTGACCGAATAAAATTGTATTTACATTGTTAATATATTCCTAATTTATTTATTTAACCAAATTGCATTTTTTTTCCATGGATACAACACACACGACTCTAATATCCGAATAATGTCTCCCACGCGACGGTCAGAAAAGAACATATTTGCAAAGTTAAACAAAAGGCAAGCTTTCACGAGTTTTGAAGGCCTTTATTTAAATTAATTTTGCGATGATAATAAGGTTTGAATGATTTCCTAAGGTATTATACCGATGGAGCGCCAAATCACTTTATTGAGACAACTAAGAGAAAAGTCGGTGTCACAGAACTGTATTTTCTTTTCATAAGCTTCTCTTAGCACATCACATCCTAATCACAAGAAAACTGATACGCCCTAATCTAGATTGTTCTTTGTTTTATATACATACATCTTCTGATAAATATATGCAGGTATTATATATTTATCAGAAGATGTATATTTCACACATCTCATTCGTTATGACATATTAGAGCGATACTCCACATTGTACACACTACACCAACTTCCGAGAATTCAATTCTCTATAAAAATACAACATTTTTTTGGGAGCCTTACGGAAATCTTTAGCAATTTGCGAATTATTTTGAATTTGGTTGAAATTGACTTTTTGGTCTCAGACATATTTAAGAAGAACTGCGAATTGTGGCAATTTAGTGCCGTATGTTTGTAAAAAGGAAGCATCAAACTGTGCAGCTAATTTTTAATCTACTTGATTGAACAAAATACATTTGCGACAAAAACAAAATAATAGCCATGTAAATTTTTTTCCCCTTTTTTTGTAGTCACGAAAAAACACCCATAAAAAGTATCAAAAAAGAATAATATTTAGCCATCGTTTCGAGTATAGATGTACATACATATGTAGAAAAGAGGATTATCAGAACTGAATTAATTTATGAGTTAAGGGGTAACTATGCACCAAACCAACCGGCAAATACAAAGACAATTCAAAATTCATAATGCACTGAAGCAATTAATAAACTAACTGAGGAAAATAAAGAGCTGTGCACATTGTTGTTTTTAACTAAACATCATTTCATGTCTGTCATAGTCAACTCAAAATACATTTTATGTCTAAGACCGAGTTTTAATTTAAAATGACGAAAATCTCATTTTAACATTTTCAAATTACGGTTTGTGTTTATGGTTGCGCGATGTCACAACGGTACAATACAATAGTTGACACAGGGTGACCTTGCAACACATATAAAATCTCTTTATACCTACCAACTTAATTTTTTTTTATTTGCCACAAATATTCGCTGTTACCCAATAAAGATTCATTGGAAGTGATAAACATATGTATGAATGTCAACCATCTCACAAACAAACATTAAAAATCGATGTCTTTCACTAATAAAATTTGTTAAAAAAAAACTGTATTTCAGTAAAAATGAACTATTTACTGTCTGAAAATATTTGTAGAGAAATATTTTTATTTTCGAGCTCTGAAAGACTTACTTAAGCCTTTAAATATGAGGTTTCGTTGAATAAATTTCAGTTTAAATGAAAAGTTATCTACAATCAAAGGTGCACTACTATCACAATGTCAGTACCTAATAGGGTAACCATGTTCTTTGAAGTGTTGTTAGGGGGGTAGCCTACTCTTCTAACACCCTTTTCCCTCTGGCCCAACCCTGTTGAAGCCGTTACGTTTCTAGGACTTCCGTTAGAATAGTTTAATGGTACTACTGGGTAAGATACTGACTACCTAGGTAGGGCTAAGTAGCGCTACAACAACAACAACAACAAGTGTTGTTAGGCAGAAAATTGCCTCTTTGAAGATTGTGTGGTAATAAGTGGGCTAAGTTTAATTTACAAACAATTTCATGATTGGCCTCATTTTCAAGAAAGAAGCATTACAGTCATGGAAGCATAGTTATATATTTGTTCGTCTAGTGAATTGAATGCAGATCCTTAAAGTAAAGTTAACAAACCATAAAGTTCGGACTAGAGAAGGAGCACTCGTTGGGCCGATTTGGCAGCGAAATGATTTCAGAACACATAGTGCAATTAGGTAGTTTTGACTCTCATTTTAGAAACTCTGACTTGAACTGAGAGTAAAAACTGAGTTAAAACAATTCCGTCGATAGACAATAGCCTTGAAATTGTTGCATAGTTTTATAACATTTTTTCTAATATAATATGTATGCACAAATAGTTTATCATCGATGCAATTACTGAATTCCAGTCCATTTTTCAATATCACCAACGGTCACATACATACATACAGGCATACTTCGAGTCAATTTAATAGCCCAACAAACTACATTGACCAGTTTAAACGGCGAAGGTGCCTTCAGGTATAGCATTTGGCGGAAATTACCATTGCTGATAACATTTTGATGATAAGTACAGCAAAAACAATAACCGCTGCAGGTAGAGTTCGCAAACTATCGATAGTGTTACACCATCGCTTCTATCGATGATTGCCCACAACTATCGATGAATATTTAGGTGAAGTTCTTAAATAACTGTTAAACTATGGTCAATAATAGTCATAATAAACAAAGATTTTAGGCAAAATTACGTATAACATGAGCCCTATTATGAAAAAAATAAATAAAAATGGGTGGTGGTATAAAGGACTGTTAACTTCCGGTGGTGTTTTCTGACTTGATATTATGTATTTAAATGGTCAGACCGGTAGCATCGATGGAGCAGAAGAAACTTACGCTCACTATGGATGCTCATCTATCGATAGATTGCGAACTCTGACTGCAGAAACTATTTACAATTTCACTGCACAATCCGCTGCACAACTAATACAGTAATCAGGGTTGCCGTCATAGGCAACTTCTCACCGTTCCAATCATGATTGCACAGTAGGACTTATCGCAAGTGTTTACGATTTGCTAGCAAATTAGCACTATGTGGAGGCTATATTGTAGCTAATCAAACAAACATATACATATGTACATACATACATCGTAGGTATAAATTACGAATTCGGTGGTGCGCGACACAATCCGCTATCATAGTGACCGAACGCTGGTGATCGGTCATTACACGGCAGTTTCTAGTAATCAGAATTGTCCATTAGTTTGGTGGCCATAGGCGCTGGCTTCTCTATAATTTACACATTGCTATCATAGCACAGGCCAAGCAATGGCTATGTCTTAGCGGTAAAGCCACATCTGTGTATACATGGCGTTGGGGACTTGAATATGTCGGCCACTATCAAATGAATTGATGGTTGTTGTTTATGTGTTCAATGCATACATTAGTAATAAATGTGCTGGGGGGACGCACCTGCAAGGGGATGCTTTTGTAGTAGGTGTTTCAAAGCATACTCGTACATATGTATGTCACCTAGCCCATGTAGCGGCTTGGAGATCGAAGTAGTTTTATTAGTAATGTGCATAGATGAATGTATCTATGTATGTATGTACACGAGTTTGTATGACTACATGTTTGAATTTATTTTATACATTTAATATCACTTTACTGCATTCCACGTCGATCAAACTATGTATGTACGAGTATGTATGTATGTATGTAAAATAGCCAACCAACTTTGTACGTATTCTACAAGCACACATAGTGCCATTATAAATATGTTTAGCACACTCTCAGTTAAATGCTTTAATTATTACTAGTATATCCCGTGGTCGAAATTCGACCACCTTAAATTAGTTTAACTTATTAAATCCTCTGTTCGCATTTTTCTCCAGTACCTTATGCCTAGAGGCATAAATATTGGAGACATTTTTATTGCTGAAAATAATTATTTATAGTTGAGTTATTGAGAGTCGCTTTCATAAAAGCTGGTTTACTCTAAAGACGGGTAATGTGACAATATTTTTTCAAAAAATTTGGGTTTTTCGCTCCAAGATAGATGTCATAAAGATAATAAACAGAAATATATTGGATTACAAATATAATAAATTTAAAAAAAAAAATATAATAAAAAGTTTTCATATGTTTTAAGGCAAATTCAATTTAGTAAAAAAAAAAAAAACTTAACCTGCCCTGAACACGAAAAATATCAAAATATATAATAACACTGTGACACAAAATGAGGGTTCATCTCTCCGTAATTGATGAAACTAATTGGAAGTGAAACTTGATCACTCCCATATCAAAACCTCATACTGAGTTTTTGGCCTATAGGTCTGGTTTTTTTTTATTCGTATTTGAAGTTGGCAACCCTGTGTATGGGAAAAATTGACTAAAACTTGATCAAATAAAGCAATTTTAGGTGGGTTTTTTTGTATACAACTATTTTTGGGTCGAGGAACTCATTTTTGACATTAGTTTTTACCTAAATCGCACGGTAGGTGGCGCTGTCATACAATTTTTCAAATTCTTGATAGTTTTTCATCCAAAAATAGATTAATATAGTTTTTAAAAAGGAAACGTACGAATCTGTGAAGTATCTACTAGAAACAGTAAACTATGAAAGCCATAAATGGCGTATATGTTGCGATTTGAAAATGGTAGCTCTTCTTTGTGGACTACAAGGTATACGAAGAATACGTGTTTTATATTTATGTTTATGGAATACATCTTATAAAGGGAACCAATACCAAAAACATGATTGGGAGATCAGATAAGATTTAGTTGTTGGATCAGATAATGTAATACACATGCCCCTTGTTCCAATTTAAAAAGTCTTCCTACCTCCACTACATATCAAATTAGGTATTTTTAAAAATTTTGTTAAAGCACTTCCTGCAGATGGACCAGCTTTTATTACATTAAGGTCAATATTTCCACGACTTAGTGCAAGCAAAGTAAAAGAAGGTATTACATATTTACATACACAAAATATTTTTTAAGATTTATGTAATTACTATATCATTTTGCAGGTATGTATGTATGTATGTTTAATGGTCCAGACATTAGAAGATTGATAAAAAGTAATGAGTTTGATAACTCTTTAAATGAAAATGAGCTAAATGCCTGGAATGCTATAGATACAAGACGTAATAGCTAATGTTCTCGGTAAACGTCGTGACAAGAATATCAGAGAAAAAGTAGATCATCTCATGAATATGTTTGAGAAGCTCGGTGTACATACATATGTATGAGTTTAAAGGCACATTTTCTCCATCATCATATGGATTGGTTTGAGCACCAACTCTCAACGGAATCGCATGAACAAGGCGAACGTTTTCACCAAGTTGCATTGACAATGGATACACGGTATAGGGGGAAGAAACTGCAACCAATGTTAGCAGATCTGTGCTGGTGGCTATCGAGAAATGAAGAAGGCAATGCCTATGAGGAAGAGGAGGAAGTAAACTTACCGCCTTTAAAAATGTTCAAGTTTTAGTTTTTTATTACCGTTATTCTTGTATGCTTTTTCATGGCATACGTTTTTCAAATTGTCAGAAAATAATTCAAATTTTAACAAAAAGATTAGTTTGCCTTTTTTCCTATAAAAATACGTTTACTTAATTTTTTATTACAACACTTGTCACACCTGTAAATATATATGAATAAAGGGAAATTATTGTAAAGTGAATTATCTGCGAATGAAAAAAGTTTGGATTTAATTTAGCATCTTCCTCACATTAATATAAATATTTTGCTTATCAGTATACTAGCTTAGTATTTGTAGTTTGCCGTCACACCTTATAAATTGACGTGACCCTTTTAGTACCAACTACATTAGTCGCAAAAGTTAACTGTTTGAATAGACAAAACTTTATTTGCGTTTTCCCAAAAAATTAGAATTTTGAGTTAACCCTGTTTACAATGGAACGAGCGATATATGATCATTTCGACAATTAAACCGATAAAATGCAAGTATTTTTACTTAAAAAAACCAAAAACCTTACTTTTCCATGAAAAATTTGAAAAATTGTATGACAGCGCCACCTACAATGCAATTTAGGTAAAAACTAATGTTAAAAATGAGTTCCTCGACCTTAAAATAGTTATATACAAAAAAACCACCTAAAATTGCTTTATTTGATCAAGTTTTAGTCAATTTTTCCTATACACAGGGTTGCCAACTTCAAATACGAATAAAAAAAAAACCAGACCTATAGGCCAAAAACCCAGTATGAGATTTTGATATGGGAGTGATAAAGTTTCATTTCCAATTGGTTTCATCAATTACGTAGAATCTTGTTGCACAGTGTAATTAGAGTTATGCATTTTTTTATGAGATACACTCTGGCAATTGATTGTATGGAAAAAATGTTAGCCTATTAATATTAGGCCTGTTTTTTTTTACACGCATATGCATCTGCGTCTGCGACTAAAAAAAAACGGTCATCCACAATTGCGGTTATTCCATTATCAGCGCGCATACATACATACATTTCCTCTGTTGACATTCCGGTTATTATTAAGGGATGATAAACAGATTGCTGGAAGTTGGTAAGGCAGTTTGCAAAATGAATGGAAACTTCTTGGAAGTACTGATTTTATCAGCCACTATTTCGTAGTTGCAGATAAAGTTGTGCGCTTAGCAGTCCATACAAATATTAAGCGCAAACGCAGACGCCGATAAAAAAAAACACGGCTATTATTATTAAAGTTTAATACTTACATACATACATACATATGTACATATGTAGTATCATTTGAATTTCAATATTTTACTGATACATTTCTTATATAAGAGTGGTGTAAATCTGTATTTTAAACCTTGTGCGCATCTTAAAACTCAAAGAACTTTGAATATTTTTTATTTTTTAAAACATTTTAAATCAGAAAAGCCAGGATATGGGAAGCTATAGGTACGCAGGTAAACAATTATGTCACAGATCTCAACCCTGTTTTGTGAAACTATTTGCCCATTATCATAGGCAAATTAAAACAGTTTTATCTGCTTAAACATTCTAAAATAAACACCATTTCATGTCTGTCATAGTCAACCTAAAAAAAATTGTATGTCTAAGACGAAGTTTTAATTATAAAAACATTTTAAAACCACGGTTTGTGTCTATGTTTGTGCGATGTCACAACTTGAATTTGGATTTGGTTTGTTAACAAAATAGTTGACACAGATAAACAATTTCTTCTTTTCAACCAATTTAATTTTTTTTTCATAAGGGAACCCTGTTACTTTTAATTTTAGCTAAAATCTTTCCTTAATAGGACCATGATTGTGCAACATTTTAAATGTATTCACAAGCATTTTAATCGCGATTTTATTAAAAATTAACTAGCATAAAACGACGTCCAAAACCCCCTCTGATTTGGGCACTCAAGGAAATGAATGAAACCTTGAGTGGCCAAATCATAAGTGTATAGGACAAGGATAAACAATTTGTAAAGAGTGAAAACAACAAATACAATAAATATTCAACAATTTACTTCCTTTCAGTTTCTCTTGTGTCCCTCAATGTCATTGACATCAAAGTGCCTCTTAGATACACAAAGCGCGACAGTTCTTTCCTTTCATTCCTACGTCAAAATCACAGAAACGGTGAAAAAACAGGAGGCATTAATGTGTTAAATGTTGGTTGATTGGTTGACTAGTTGATTGTAGATTGTCGCTAATATTTTTTGTGAGTATGGTTGTATGAATTGTGTTCCTTTGGTACTCCTTCTATGGAGTGTACCTTCGGAATTTATGAAAACAACTTAGCATTTTAAGAGCAACCGAATATGGATTTGTTTTCCGGTCGAAGCCAAGCATTTATTGCTTAAAACTTTCTGTGAGGATAGTTCGGCCAATGTTTTTCTCACTAAACGTTAATCTTGGATATTGCCATATTACGCATTACTTGCAATCCACCCTTTAATCTAGTTATGTGGCAGGGCACGACAAATGCCCACATATTACACACTAAAAAAAAACTAAAGGAGAATTATATAAGTCTGAAATTCAGTCCGGCTTGATGTAGTCGAATCTCGAATTTCGTATAAAAGGATAAACAAAGCAGCCCGCATGAAATGAGAGCTTATACAAATAAATGAGTAAAAGGGATATTTCGACATTTTCAGCAGTAAGTTTGCACAACGTCACACGAATCCTGCTGCCAGAAATTAAATGATTTTTTGTTTTCTTTCTAATAAAGGAATTGCGCACCACTTCGTAAGCGTTTTGTGGCCATAAAATAAATGTAGATACATATGTACGAGCGTATCAAACAGATGTCGCAATTCTTTAGCTTTTGAAAAGAAATGCCTGCCGACGGTGACGTTTAATCAAGCCATTATAAGAATTAAACATGATTTTTAATTATTATCGGCTAATTTTGATACTTCATGACGTTCTTAAAACTGGTGTTGAAACAAATCCGGAGGGAAATGGTCCTTGGAAAAATGGGTGAAATTTGTTATCGGAAGGGAGATAGTTATACCACTTTCATCAGGAAAATATGGTAGCAGTAAGAGCCCGTAACGATTTGAAACCCTTACATTTCAATCCGAAGTCACTTACAAATGTGTTTGTGAAAGCAAAAAGAAAAGGATCAGCAATAATTATTGTTCAAAAGTTTCTTACAAAATATGTTGTCCCATCTTAAGTGTAGTTCCAGACAAGGCTTAGTGTTCTAAGAGAAATTTACAAGCCATCTTCTCTACATGGATTGTCCAAATATGTACTTCAGCCTCGACGAATATACCATATGAATGGTATGAACTTACGTATTGCGCTAAGAGGTCCAAAGACCAAATCCGAAATAACATTTTTTAGAATTTCTGTTTGCCTATGCATATGTACGATTGTATACATGTATGTACATACATACATAGTATATATGTGATATCTTGATAAATATTCCTTCTTTAAAATTATTTTCCAATTTGTATTTTATATTAAAGCCCAAAGTATAAAAATATCGCTTCCTAAATTGTTGCAGATTAGACCTGAGGCAATCATGTATGGAAAGTTATCGAAGCAAAACTTGTTAACAAAATCTACTCACGCCACATTTCATCGCAATGATGTCCTCTTTGAATGCTAACAGCCTAATTAAAATGCATAAAAACAATCACATGTATGTATGTACATATGTATGTATGTATGTACAAAGAAGTACATCGAATATGTGTACGAGTATGTAAGTTTACAGAGAGTGTTGCACGCGCTCACATTTTTAACTTGAATTTGCCACATTAGCCACGGATTTTCATGAAATAATTATGTTTTAACATTTTATTTACATTGGGGGACAGGAAGTGCATACATACATATGATGCACGGCTAAAATATTGAAATGCTGAAATCGCAGCTAGAAAAATGTGTGCCTCAAGTGCCAACAATTATTTTTTGAAGCGTTTTCGAGAATTGCAACGAAGCACACGAAGTAATGTCGCAATTAAGCGAATTACAAATTGCGTTGCAGTCAATTTGGGTGGCGATGATTGAAGATAGACGTGGCTAAAAAGTAGACGATGTAGAAAAATCAACTGCTGGAGATGCAGATACAATTGTGTATATTGATACTTACGAATGTACGAGGGATCCTGTGGTTTATATTTTGGGTTCTGAAAATCCCGGGATTTCTTTCCAACAAAACCGTAATTTTCTTGATGACAAACATGTAAGTCCAATATGTGTGATTCATTTATAGCAAATGCCCAAGTTTTTTTTAATCTTTTTGTTGATAAATAAACAGCAAAAAACTATGCCGTATCTACCACCAAACCATAGGAGTCATAAATGAGTCAGAAAGGAGTTCTAAATGGGAACGTTTACGCTCTTTATGAGCTCATTTATGAGTCCGAAATGAGGGTATTTCCCTTCTTGTGATGGTCGTCCGATATGAGCCGAATTTCATACATTATATGAGCCTAAATAAGAGTCATATACGACCCTTTTTTCCTCATAATCGGCACTTATTGGACTCAGAAAATACTCATATATGTATGAAACAATTTTAGAGTCATTTAGGACTGTTGTAAAACTCAGAAAATTCACATGTTGGCCTTAAGTTACGCCTGGCATTGAAATTGAGAAATTAGAATTGGGGGAATTCAGGTGTCCTGAAAAAAAAAAAAGAGATTTTTGAATAGATTTTGGTAAATAAATCAGTTAAATGTCCATTGTTCGGGCATACTTACACCAAGGGATGCTTCTACATCACCAGGGAATATCTATAGGGTTATCCATTGAAAAATACTTCAAAATGGATTTAGCCCGCAATGATAATACAAAGCAAGTCCAGAACAATGGAAATCAGAAGCAGCCTCGGTGATGTACATAATTAAATTTTTATTGAAATACAAAATTTTCAAAAACAATATACATATGAAGGGCTCAGAACCAAACATTTGACTTTTTTTTAAATTGAGTTATACCCATATTTGTATAGTGAAATATGGTGTTTATTTGTTGGCAAAGAGATCCGAGTCATTTCGGACATTGTAGTGCCATCTATTTCCCATACCATAAACGCCCTACCTAGATTTTACAATGAATTTTCAAAAGGCAGTAAACTTTAAACTTGAATATCTCAAATCAATTTTGGAGTCACTTAGATCCATTTGGTTCTAAACCCTTCATATGTATAAATATTTGTTCTAAAGTTGCTCTGTTAAATGAACACTCTCCATATAAGGCTCATGATTTTCATCACATCGGAGTCATAAACGACTCCTATATGATCTTATTTCTGAGTCTAAAATTTTTTCACATATTTAAGACTCATATGGGACTCCTAAATTATGAACACTCCGAGAATGTTTGCAGAGTACTATTGAAATTCATTAGATCTTCGATTTGTATTAGTTTGAAGTGCTACATTCAACAAAATTATAACTGATTTTAAACTTAAAAAATTTTCCAGTTCCTTATGTCAATTTTAATTTTATCGGCTTGATAAATGGACATATTTTGATAAGAACATAAGCACATATTTTTCACAACTTACCTAGGTACATTTTGAAAATTGTATAAAAGGGATCTTAACGATTGCAAAATCCGTTTAAAAAATTCAAAACATTCGGACACAAATATTTGTTGTTATTTTTTCTTGGTTTGTTATGACACAACTTTCGTATGTTAAGGTCAATTAGTTTCAGTCAGTATTCTTTGCTTTTTTCAACCTATTTAGACCTTTGGAGAATATCGAATACCCAAATACCGAGATTGTGAAATGGTTTCAAAAAGTTTTTTCAAAAACAGTTGTTTAGCAAACTCTCCGACTGTATTAATACCATGGAAGGTTTCCCAGCAGTTCATTTGTAAATGTAGCCCCGGTAAATTTGTAGGCTATTAGAAGCAGCACACTACAAATTGCTAGAAAAGTTCGTCCTTCTCTTCGGTACAAAACTACACATTAGTTTAGTCTGATTCTGAGATTAGTCGCAGATGTACTCGTAATACCAGTAAAGATTACCTATACAGTACTTCGCCATAAGGCACGCCTGTCGTGGGAATGTTTCTATAGGTACATTATAGCTTGAGATGAAATTATATTCAATTAGAACCTAAGCGGGATTACTTTATTTAAGGGCAAGTCGCCAAATATTGTAAAGAGTATAGATTCACATCCTTTCTCATGTATTTGGTAAGTTGCAAGTACTAGTAACTATGTATAATGTTTTTATTTATTTTGGTTGTCGCTTCTTCTTGATATTTTTATTTCATTCGTGGCTCAACTGAGTGTGGAGGCGCTGTTGGCATCTGTCAACATTGCAAATTCTTGGAGAGCAATAAGACTCGACTAGAGCAGAATATTTACTTGTAAGGACAGTCTAACGACTGCGACGTATGAAAACAGAAATGCGAAAAACAAAAAATTGTTTTAATGCATCTTCCCAACAAATTTTCTTTGTCTGCAATTGTATTTATGTACGTTTTGTTCCTGCATAGCTTTGCCACGTAATGAGTTTTGTGAGTTGAGTGGACTCGTGAAGTGGTGCATCTTCGCATCAGCCTCAACGCTGGTGGCGCTAAATTTGCCACAAAGTCAACCGCTGTTTTTTCTTAGCAAATAACAATCGCGCATACTCCTTTGTTCTGATCGTTAGTCATTTGAACCTCATAGCGAAACCAAAAAGAAATACAACCAATACCCAAGACCGGCGATGTACCTACATATGTATGTAACAACGTATGGATGGGCAAGCAACACTGACAAACATTAAAATTAAAGAACATGCATTGGTAGTTCCTCATGACCGACCCTAGCAAATTACCATCACAAGGTGTTGAAGCAATTGCACTCTACGGGCTTTTGGTGTTTGCATAAAATACCTGATTTCACCATTTTTATCCGTTAGAATCTATCAATGTTACGTTTTAACTATGATTAATCAACAGCGTTCGGAAAAAATTAAAATCTTTGGGGTCGAAGGCCCGTGATCAAGTTGAATTACCTTACCATTTCTGTTTAAGATTTATAGAGGGCGAGTATTTTTTTTTAACGTATTAAGTTGTATTTTATTTTATTATTTGGCTCAGGATCTGATGACCGTGTTGCGCAAAATGCTGTAAATGATTTGTTCTTTAAAGAACGGGGGTGTGGGGCAACTGTGACACCTTGCATGTATTCATTGTAGGGATGGCCAAAAAAGATCGGTGTTTAAAAAAACCGGTTTTTTCTATTCGCGGTTTCGGTTTTTTCGATCTTTTTATCGCAACTGTCTTTAATCGATCTTTTTTCAAAAAAACCGAAAACCGAACTATCGACTTCTATTCCATTGAATTGTAAATATTAAATTATTTTTCGCGATAAGTGATGGCCCCGCATCTAAAAAAAGCCCACTTTGGCAATATTTTGATGCAAAAGGGAATAAAGAAGTTTTATGCAAGCTGTGTGGGGCGGTAGTAAAACTGGGAGGTGGCACGTCCAACTTAAAAGGACACCTCCAGCGCAATCATGCCGGTTGGGATAGAAATTATTTACCTTGTAACACCAACAAGAGCTCCGATGATGTGTTGTGTTGTGATGATTCTAATTCGAATGAAGAAGTCAGAACTGTTGATAGGCAGCCACCAACTTCAGACAAGTTTTTGAAAACATGTTTACTGTGACTTTTTTGAATTCAAGCACCCACATTTATATGTATTAGTACAAAAAAGTATTATCTTTTTCAGAATTTTGCTCTTTTAAAAATTTGATTTAACTGTATTAACTTGAACTGAAAAATAAGGTAATACTTTCCACCCAACGTCAAGTGTTAATACACGTCCAAAAATCTAGGTAGAGGTATCAATAGACGCGTCTTCACCTCCGTAACAATAATCTGGAGGGGAAAATCCGATATTTTTAGAATTTTGCGAGATATTTGCAGTTAAAGTTCACAATTTGTCTGTCATTTTCATGTGGTTGTTGTAATCACATTACCCTGTGAGTAAAAAGTGGTACGCGGAACGACATCACCGAGGCGGTAGCCACGGCTATGGCACACACCCGGAGTTGGAATGGCGTAGCCCAGGGATATTTTTTGAAGCGCGGCCGAAGGCCGCCTACGCAGAAAGGTGTTCTGCACATAAAAAACGTGGATCGGGCCCCGAATTGGGGATCTGACCCGGGTCAATTTTCGGTTTTTCACTAATAACTTTTCACAGAAACAAAATATTGCTTTTCCCCCTTCGGATTATTGTTACGGAGGTCAAGACGCGTCTTTTGATACCTCTCTCAAGATTTTTGGACGTGTATTAACACTTGACGTTGGATGGAAAGTATTACCAAAAATAAATATTTGTTGAATTAGAACTTCTTGAGTTCTTTTAAAAATTTAGAGGGAAGAACCCTATACTAAGTATCTACATTGCTGTATTTCTATAAATTTTCTTTTCGAAGTTTAAAATTGTGCCGGTTTTTCGAAAAACCGGTTTTTTCGTGTCCGGTTTTAAAAGCGGTTTAAAACCGGAATAAAAAACCGCGATTAATCACAAACCGGTTTTTTTTCAACTTTGGCCATCCCTAATTCATTGGTGGCGAGCACTGGTGGCTCTGAGGCATTGCGCGTTATTGGCTTCCTCGTTTTCCTTGTATAAAACCACGATTTGGGATTACAAAACACAAAATATATTTTATAAGTTGATTGCGAATTACAATAGCATGTAATGCAAATGAAATAAACGAAAGAAATAATCATAGCTTATGTCGCTTTAGCAATCTCCACATACATATGTATGTACATATAAAAAAATTGTAACAGGTCGATGTCTGTATATTGCTGATAACAATGATTAATCTAAAGAAGCCAAATCAAACATTTTTAGAATTTTTGTCTGTATGTGTGTAAACATACATTACTTAAAACCTGCTGAATGGAATTGAATAGAACTTTTACCGTTTCGGAGATATCGACCGTGATGTGGACCAAGATGACCCAAAATGTTGTGCACCAAACTCATATCGGTATCAAACGAGATTTAATATGAAGTGCTGCAATAAACGATGTAATTAAGTTCGATATGTTACTGGTATGGGCAATAATGGTTTAAATCGGACCTAGTCTATTATTAGTTCTGAGACGCAGCGAATCGAGCGGGGTTTACTAGTAAATTTACAAAGCATTTGCACTGCATTACAATTTCTTTCTGCTGATGTAATATTTTATTATTATTATTATTTCTTTGTTGGGGAAATATACAATATAACCCTAACAATGTTCGGCCACACTAAGAAACATTAAAGGCAGGACAGAGTTATATACATATGTATATTATAAATGTTATTACTCGCATTTCAATTTGCATACTCAAGCTTTGTCCCTACATAAATATATTTTCTAGCTTTGTAATCTCTTTAGTGCTCATCTAAAAACGAAAACTACCTATTGTAAACATTTCTAAATGGATTTTTTGAAGTGACGCAATTTAGATTCGCTCCATTCAATAGGCGATCCCTGGACGTTTCCTTGCATAATGTCTGAGAACGATAAAAGTCCTCGCTAAAATTATATGCACTTACAGTTATTTATGTACTCATGCATAGATGTATAAATTACTTTACCTGCATTATTACCACCCAGAGGATTTTTTGGCGTAAATAAGAAAAAAAAAACAAGAAAAACGTGAAGCGAAAAGGCCATTAATAATTTCATGTAAAAATACTGGAAAAAATTAAATGCAAAAAGGATGTACAAATATTTAATGAGCGCCATCACTGGAGCGTCAAATGCATTCACCTGTTTAACAAAAGTTTCAGCTACAGCCGTGACAGGATAACAAGAACGGCAACCAAGTCAGTGCAGCACCGCACGGTGAGATATGGCAGTCATGTCCTTGCAACGGCATGACACACTGCCTTGTAGCCATAAGCACGCTTGGGATATGCATGAATGCTTCCAAAGTAATACAAAAGTGCTTACGGTAAACATGTTTACATAGATAAAATGCATTTTAACATGTACATACATACATATATGTATATGCATGTGTATGTATATGTATGCATGTGCGGGATTTTATTCCATTTAAAAGCGCCATTAAAGGCAGTCCTATTTATTTAAAAGAATTCTTTTTTAATAGAGGCAGACATATTTTTACAATATAAAAATAAAATGAGAAACGGAATTATGGTATTAATCGAGAAACCGCAATGCCGCTTTTGTTATCCAACTGCCATCAATTTGCGTTTTAATATCCATAAAACAAAGAAGTAAAGGCTATATGTATGTCTATAGATAGGGAGAAAAGGGAAAATCTAGTAAAATTAGGACGCGCTGTCACGCCAACAGAAGAAATAAATAACTGACAGCAACCTATGTAGTACATCCATTCGTAGGTATATGACTACTTCCTACAAACTTTTTCACTAAACCGTTACGTGCACTGCAAAACAAGCCGATGTTGGTAGGATGAAGTGTTAGAGTTGTCTACCAGAGGATTCTTGGCTATATGCCAAATTGCATGGAAGTAATGGGTGTCGTTTATTGGCGCAAAAAGGACATTGGAAATTCAACATGACACAGCACAGTGCAGCTGGATTAAAAAGAAGCTGGTCAAAATACATACATATATATTTCGGTTTAACTATGAGTGAATGCAAAGAAATCTTAAGAAGTTGATTCCACTTTAAGTTCAATTCACAACTTAGGCGGGATTTCATTTTAAAATGGAAAACCTTTATTAAGTTCAAATGTGTGTGTTGGATTTATTTAAAGTACTGCTACTATTATTTTACTGCAGGCTTGCTTGTTTTTTCAAACCACCTTTTGATGTTACCCGTATAAGGACTCGAACTTTGCACCTTACGTCTGGTAGGCTAGCAACACTACCGCCACACCACACGGGCCAATTAATTATGATAAAATGCGCCTTAGAAGAAAAATGGCTAAATTGAAATTGTAATTTTAATACGAAAATATATTTTAACTTTTGAATTGAGCTTTTTAACTCGTTTCGAGATATGTACATAACTTCTTAAAACAATTTCTTAGTAATTATGGCATCTATTTTTGAATTTGGCCCCATTGTACATCAGTGGTGGCATGCTTTTGTTTATTTGTAGTTTCACTGTTATTATTTGAATTGGAAATGAGAACATTTTTAATAACTACCAAGTACGAGTACATTGTCGTTTTAATAAATAACTATGCTAAATCTGGGTAGAGACGTTTTTAATTTACATACATACATAAGTTACAAACAATTTTGAAAATATAGTTTTTCTTTGCTCACTTTTAAGGGTTTGCTGACATCTAGTTAGTGTGTTTATTTTACTAGCTCCCATGAGTGTTGCTATCGCAAACCGTGATTCAACCAATCCAATCAGGACTGACATCTTTGACTCTGAATTATTCGCTTTTTTAAGGAATTTTATTCCACAGAATTAGTTCTACCATTTCATTAATTCATTTCCCTAGAGGCAAGGCAAATTTTTTTTAATTGGCGTCGTCTTGGAAAAATCTACCCTCGATTAGACACACACTTTCCTTCACAACTTCCTAAATTTTTGTTTGCTCTGTCGATGGTTTTTTTTTTTTGGACACGAAGATCATCGATAGTGTTTTTAAAACTACCAAAAGCTCAAAGTCAAATTACGTTCAACGTTACGAATTCTCGGAATTGACATGTAAAAGTCGTATCAATCCATGTTCTCAACATAGTACACCTCTGCAAAATGTGAAATTTTAAGATTGTTTCGGTTATGAAATGCACAATACTAAACTAACCGCAAAGTAAAAAAAAAATAAAATTATTTTAGTTTTGGGCCTGAACGACATCAAAGACTGCTTCTCAAAAACAACATATGGCAATCCAAAGCTGCAAGCAACTTAAGATCCATCGAATGCATTAGAGGAGATTTGAAATGTTTTTCCTAGTTATAAATGTATTTGGATTTTTACGACTGTTTTGTTTGATGATTTTCTTAGGCAGTAGGAGCATTAGTTGTATCTGCATATTAAGCAAACTTTGTGCTTAACTCAATATTTACTCAATGTGTTGCGGCTTTGTTTTTCCTAAATATGCCAGATAACAACAGAGAACTGCACGCAGGCCATCACAGCAGTTCAGTGTATAATCTTGACTACCAAAACAACAACAAGTTACGCAATGTGTAAATATATTTACCATAAATACATACATAGGGTTATACAAATACAATGGGATACGTATTTGTCGGTTTTGACCATACCGGGATTTTCGGGATCTGATATTATAATCCCGTGGATTGAAGTGTTTGTTATTCCGCATTTTAGCTTTACAATTTTTATAAATGGCTTGAGAAATTGTCTAGATTAAAGATAAATTTTAAAGTGTACATAAGAAACCGGCATTTTTGTTTTGTTTAAAATCCGTTAAGAGTATGTTTTATATAAAAAAAAAAAACAATTATCAAACAATCAAAAATTAAATAAATAAATGGAAACAATCTTTTGTGGTATGCTATTAGGGCTCATGTTAGTTTGATAAAAACAATCAAGAAATAGTATCAAAATACTCAAATTTATTTAACTACACATCAGCAAGAAGAAAATGATAAGGATCATATAGTTATTCTTCACTCCCGGGATTAACAAACCTAATATGAGCACAAGCTAGCTAAATAAACTAATTTCATAAAATTTTGATGGATACAACAAGTGTATTTGTATGCAAACGGACTGGTCTTTCGAAGGTCTAAAGATTACGTTCTCCACTCCCACTTCCATTTGTGAAAAAATTTATCTACTCTACCCGGTAGGAAAAACCTCTAGCGCTGAACTGATATGCTGCTATGGAAATTGGGACACGAACTAAACTTGACGATAAAGTGAGCAGTGGCCTCTAAGCCCACTTTTCTATGAATATGAACTCGTACGTTTTTGTTCTTTTATGATAGTTCTGAATCATTTTTGAATTGTATGGTTTAGATTACAGTTTCGTTAGTTACACTTACCACTTTTTACATTTTGATAATAAATGACCTGCTGATTGTAACAACGTCTTCCCTTAACTCTACGAGACACGATAAACAAGTAAGGAAGTCTAAGTTCGGGTGACCCTAACATTAAATACCCAGCGTATAACAAATTTCATGCATAGATCTACATTTTTACTCAAGTTATGTTAATTTATGTGATTTTCAAAATTTTCGATATCGAAAAAGGGGGCGTGGTTATAATTCGATTGCGACAATTTTCAACAGCACCCTACCTTGGCCAGAAAGTAACCTGTATGCAAAATTTCATGCAAATATCTCAATTTTTACTCAAGTTATCGTGTACACGGACGGACAGACGGACAGACGGACATGCCTTAATCAATTCCTCTTTTCAACCTAAGAATTTTCATATGTGGAACCCTATATCTAACTCGATTTTTTGCGCCGTTACATAGTACCGTTATGTGGACAAAATTAATATACCCTTGTACTAGTACTAGTACGCTGGGTATAAAAATTAATGTATGTCGTGACATATAACAGTTAAATCATTAAACTCCTAAAAGGTTTTTGCAGAAATACACTCGGAGAGTTGGCCAAATCACTGCGGAGGGACGAAAAAGCTTTTTCAAACCACTTTTGATGTTACCTGTGCCAGGGTTCGAGCCTTGGACCTTCGCCACACCACAAATATACATATATTGTGTAAAAGTATTTTTTTTATTATATTGTAAATGTTATGTTAATTGTTTTCGTCAATAAGGTAAGAGGCAATGTACCTCCTCACCTCAGTAGTTCATTGATTTCATGTACACTCTTATCTACGTATCGTCGAATGTTGCCACTGCAAAAAATCATGTGACCAATCTCTAAAGAGAGTGATCCGAAATTAATCATTTTGGTCTTCAGTTGGCTTTAAATCAATGTAAGCTATTTAAGATTTATGTAGGCACAGGGGTGGAAAACATCTCGCACCATTCACGTTAAAGAGCTGAATGCAGTTCGTACGAAAACGCTCAACAAATTTTTTTATGCTTGATATCGACAGCCCCACTGCAAAACCCCGTAAGTCACTATTTTTCCAAAAATAAGGTTCTGAGCCTTTCCAACTGATCGTGATATTTCGCGCATTAAAATGCAGTCAAAGTCGGGTTACAACTTCCAGTTTTTTTTTTTTCAGTAGTGATATGTAATAAATAATAAATGTAAAAGTCCGGTTCATATGATAAAATTATCCCAGTTTTTTCCCTCTCCTGAAAACTTTTTGGTGTTGAACATACAGGGTTTTGCAGTGTGGCTGTCGATATGGTATCGAATTAATTAAGAAAAACGAGTCGGCGGTATCAAAGTTTTTATAATGAAATTTTTACTCGAGGTACCATAATATCCTGTATACTAGCGCAGCTGAGTATAGAAAATTTATCAATTTTATTTATAAACTCTTTTGCCTTATGTATAGGTAATTTAAAACAATTTTCATATATACATAAATGCTCGAATGATTGTTATGTGAATTGCGCAGTGTTGTTTGTTTTCAGAAGCATATGAATTATGATTTACTAAGTTAATCATTTTGAGTGCAGCTGCAACTTGAAAGCAACCAATCTCATACATAGTTACATACACACATAAACAGCTTTATTTCAAAAATATATGTTATAACAACTCTAGAAAACTCAGTGATATGACATAAGTGAAATTCTGTGAACCGGATGATGAGAGTTAAGAGCAATGAACGCGCCTATAGCGAACTTCTCCCCCTCTTGTTATACATATGTATATTAAATAAACAAATACAAATATACACACATACATATGTATGTACACATGTGAATATTGGGCTGCATCATGCAGCCAAAGCTACATACATTGGATACAATATGCTGTTCTGAGACTAACTCCTAACCAACACATTTTGAGCCTAGCTTTTAAGGAATATTTGAAAGAAGCGGGAGACATAGAGAAACTTTTCGCAGCTCACAATTTGACAAGTATTTCTTAAAAATTTTCGTTCCGACAGAATGTTCTATTTTATTAAAAAATTTCACAAAAACCCGACTATAAACATTAGTAGAGTACTATCGGTAATCTGTCTTAAAAGATTAAATATTGTAGTAATTCTAAAATCTATAGCAAATACGCGAACTTAAAACACAGACTCAATCTCTTGGACCAGAATACCCCCCATTGATCAGCCCATGTTCCATCCCGTAGTTGGTTATCTATCCCGAATACAATTTAGGTCTGTTTAAATTTTTACTGCATGAATTTTCTGTGTGGTGAAATATGTCTTTATGGAAGCATATTAGTCTGCATTAGAATGTCTATTATTTATTTCAAAAGTCACATTTTGTTCTGTCAAGCTTGTTGGCGTCGAAGCATGCTTGTGGATAGAAAGAAATATTGAGTGCAAACAAAACGTATTAAGTTCATTTTAAACCATAAATGAGACCTTTCTTCTCATAATTTGGTGACAGTTTGATATGAACCTTTCTAGTCGGAGCCTTGGTTTCTAGATCAACGTCCGTTTATAATTAAGGCGCACAACAATATGTACAAATATGTTTTCACTCGGCGACTATACCTATGTATATGGCTGTGATATATCAGGGATAGAACAGTTCTTAGTGCAGTTGTCAGTTGCTCCTGCAATACATAGCCATACAATTACAACAACAATGCCGTCATGCCACTAGATGTAAAATTGACTGTTGCAGATAGTCAGTAAAACGGCATCCATGGCATTCATAAAAACTCCCCATTCATTGAGCAACAAAGCATTTAGGAAACATATGCCCGCACTAATCATTACGATGCAACAACAAAGAGGCAACGACGCCAGCAACATCAATTTTAGCAGTCTCAGATAGGGAACAACCGAATAGCGATTTTTACTGCCAAACGGAACCTGCGATGCAAATTACTCTTATTACTAGACCCACCAGGACAAACGCTATTCCTCAATTTCTATCGGGCCTAAGGCCATGCACTGTGCTTACAGCAACTTCATTGTGGTTAACTGATTTGTTTTTTGGACTTGAGCAATAAGATGCATATCTTTTTAAAATGTACTCTGTTGGGCAGTTGAAAGTAACACACTGAATGAGAAATCAAGGACGTTCCTAAGAATTGTATAAAGAGAAAATGCAAAAGTCTGTACTGTTGATTTAACAAATTTGCGAACTTTCTACAACAAAAAGTTTAGGCTCGACCATTTCTAGTCGCACATCTGTTGATGCTCCCAAACAAAAAGTGGTGGCGAATAAATTAAGCTGGCACAACTATAATTGACACGCTGAGAAATATGTATATAGTGGCGACTATGCAGCCCCAAGCAATATCAGCAACGACACCAAAAGAAAACAATGATGTGGAAGATCCCATTATGTGAAAGAAGTTCAAAGCTACGGGAGCAAATATTTTATGAGCATCTGCATATGTGCGTGTGAATGTAGGCGTGATTTCGCCTTATGAATGCATCAAGTAGTATGTGCAACATGCATCATGCAAGCATCTAAATGTGCCACACTCGTTCATTGTCAAGTGCAACAGTGCATTGCCGTTGGCTGTCACTTCCAAAGTGCATTTTCGCACATACCAATATCTGCGATGATGAAATTATGCATTGTTAAGTTATTTTATTTACATACTTTTCATTTGCTCAATTGTGATGAAAGTGAAAGCTTTTAGGTCTCATTGCGGCATGCAGGATAATTAAATTTTGTGTGATTCTATAGTTTAAATCGTATGATAAATTTGAGATAGGTTAGTCTAATAAATGCAGCATGGAATGCATTATTAAATCAATTAAAATTAAATTAATTAAAATGTCTTGTTGCATATAGTAAAAAGGTTTTGCAATTTTAATGCAGATACTAAAAAGTGCTATCGTAGTTATAGATGGCATCGGGCTAAATTATGTCTCTGTACGTCAAGTCAATCACAAAGTGATGATGCGACTGTCGCAGAGAGCGTCATGATGAATAGCATTAGCTCTTCAGTTGTTACCATGTATTTAAGTGATTCGCCAAAAAAAAAAATTTATTAACATACAAACGAAAAATTCACTTGCCATCATTTGAAAAACTATACTCTTCACCATTCGAGTACTATTCCTTTATCACTACATTTCCTTCTGTTTCTGTTTCCCTTTCTCTTTCTGTTTTTGTTTATCTTCAGCTTATATATATGTATATAGCTGGTACTGATATGTTCTGGGTTGTTTGGTTGGTTGGGGTGGTGAGTCCCTTATTGACGTTAATGGGCCGTTTCGGGTAGTGTCTAAAAACCACAACAACAGACCCCCGAAGAACTCGAATTGAAATACACTCGGTACGCCTGGGAGACGCATTGAGAGCAACATGGTCGGTAGTGCAGCAATTTTTTTGAATTTCTGTATGAAGAGGGAGACTCATTCCAATCCTTGCTTTCAGCAAAGAAAAATAATTCTTAAAAACTTCCTAAGCTGGGACGGATTCAAATATTCTGCAAATACGGATTTAGCAGTATGTGCGCCCAATCCAGACCAGCTGCCCAAGTCTATGTGCATCCTGGAATTCTGCTTACTTGATAAAGATATCTATTGGTGGCATGTTGCAAGCCTCATTGGGGCATAAAGCTCGCTGAACTTTGCCCAGCATTTGGATTATGTAGTTTACCTCGATTGCCTTCCAACAAAATATTGCGCCGTAGGCTAATATCCCACATGCTCAATATTCAAATTTCAAAGATTCTAAATTTTACATATCTAAAACCGGAAAACAGAGTTTGGCAATTTGGAAATTTCCCTCCTAAAATCCTGGACCGCCACTGACATGGTGTATGGAGAAATGTTTAAAAAGCAATTTTAGTACTGCCACAGCATCTCATTTACCTAGATATCTATTTCAAATACAGAGCTTTTTCTCTCTTTATTCTGGTTTAAACTTACCTTGCATAGTGCAACTCCAGTGTCCAGACGGTCCATGAAGTTCTCGGCATTGATATTCAATTCTGGATAGAGTGTGCTCAACCACTCGGCCAAGTCCTCTTTCATTGCTTCCAAGTATTCCTCGCTCGATTTAAATGGCCTATAAGGCCGGGCCTCGAGCAAAGCCATTTTTACGAAGAGCTAAAAGTTATCTTATCTCTACAATTTTGATTTAAAAGTTCTGTTTTCTTTAAATTCAAGTACTCGTGATATATATATCTATAATAAACGAGTTCGGCCTAAAACTTTATTCAAATCGTGTTATTCATTCGCTTCTTCTTAAATTTAAGTTGCATTTAAGGCGCACTTTTTGTGAAATTCATTACAAAAAAATACTGTACGAACATTTTTTTTTCACATTCGCGCACCGACTTTGACTGTGGGGTTATGTATTGACATACATTTTTTCTCTTCGGAATGTTATTTTGTAAAAAAAAAAATTGAGAAAAATAAAATAAGAGAATCTTTTGCGGCGTTATTCAGATACTGATTGGTGATCGCTGGCAGCTCACTTTATTTAGGGTCGTTAATTGAAAATATCTGTAAAGAAAAAAAGAAAAACATCGTATTTAAGAGAAATGTTAAAAGAATAACAGCATATTTATCTAATTGTAATTTTGAACTCATGTTTGTGGAGCATTCTTTTTTCTGCAAATCGGAGAAGCCAAAACATTTTCCGCATTGGAAATGGAAATGCTCTACAAAGTATCGGAGTACTCCAACACTTATCCTCGGCGATGTTCGGAGATTGGATCACGTAATCCCTTTCGGAGTACCCCTACCTTGTCTTCTGAGAAGTCTATAGAGCACCTACGATGGGGACTATGTCAAATTTGTCCTGAAACAAAGAAACGGTGCGTGTGAGTTTCGATTTTGAAATTTCAATCATATCGTTCCTAATAAATTAAGGAGATTCGCAAAATTGAAGTAGAGTGCAATTCAAATGGGATTAGCCTTGATATATCCAAATCTCCTAAATTCATAACAAATGGTATCATAAGAAAATCATATCAAAAATCAAAACTTACATACGCCATGTCTTTCGAGGACAAATTTTGCTGTTACTTTTAGTTTACTATAATATAAAAGTAGTATTTACCAGGAAGAAGAGAAGAGAAAGAGGAAAGAGCTAACGCAAAAAAAAAGGTGTTAGCCCGCGGTCATGCGTTTATTGGCTGAGATACTGGACTTAAAACAAAAAATTAAAGCGTTTAAGTAATACAGGCAAAAGGGATCAAATATCAATAATAATGCGCCAGGAGAAGAAAGGAGGTGAATACAAAACACGTACAAAAGTGCATACATATCTACCTATATCCAATTATCTCCACTGCTCCTGGCGTATTCATGCGAAGTAGCTTAGTTGCATGCATATACACTTACATCTTAGGCGAACGGCCAACAGCTCAAACCGCAAAATATTGGCTTAAGTGTTTAGCGACTAATTGAGCATGTGGAAATGCAGGGCTTGCACCTAATATTCTATACAATTACAATAAAAACATTCAGTATGCCCCAGATACAATGACAGTCTTTCTCTTAATCCTGGTTAGCGATAATCGGTCTATAATTAACCTCCGACCTGAGCGTAGGTCTGTACCTAATTTGTATCTTCCCAATTTCAGCGAAATGTTAAAATAACCCTTTCATGGCTATGCTGAGCACTTGAGTGGCCATGTAGTATTCAGTGCGTTGAAAATGGGGGATAGTCTTCGAAAACAATGCATCACCGTAGCTGTAGATAGGGAAGACGGTGGCATTAAGATCAAGGTTTTCAGTAAAGAGCACACCACGACTGATGTCGTAAGAGAAGTGGTAGACCCTGTCAAGAAACCCTATGCAGCAAATCTAACAGATCTGTTGATGTATCGTCGAAACTTTTTGACTACACTTAACTTTTCCGAGACAACATGGTGCAAATATCAAGGGGGGGTAAGTCGAATTGCAGAAGTGATCGATAGGATGTAGTCAGTTGGTACGTCAGGGGCAATAGTCATACGGAAATAGCATTGCCAAGCCCACATAGCACTCCAAACGCGGTGATCTCAGGTGAAGAGTAAGTGTAAAGCACCCCTTCAAACGAAATTTGTATGCGAAGTATTGACCTTTCCTACAATACAATTTGCAATTAAATATAAAACCTTATTACCCTGTAGGGAAAATGTCTAGTTTAGAGCTCAAGTGCTTCTAGGATATTTGTAAATTCTATTAGTTTGACATAAATATCTTTGGCATACCAGAACTTTTTCAGTAGTTGTGAATTATTTCGAAATCGTGCAGTTGAGTGTATTTTACTTAACTTTTTTAAATTTAATGTAAACATCACAGCTCGATCACAATGCAATAGAAAGGGATAAGTGGCAATGGATCTGCCAAGGGATTGATGTTGAGGCTAAAAGTCTAATCATTCATTTCTTTCTGTTCAAATATTTTAAAAGCTGGGAAAGCCTAGACAGTTTATGATTTCCTGCGGGGTAGCAAGAGTCTCCAATGTGTAGACTACGTTCAAATCAATAAAAGTGCTTTATAATTAAAAAAAGTTGGCTTCGAAATCGAATATTTCACTTTCACGCTGGACTACACACAGTACTAACTACGCATTTTTAACAGAGACCGCCAAGAACTACATTTATATGTAATTGGCAATGCAATGCCATGATCACCGGATTGGGTGTGTCGCATAATGCAGGGGGAAATTAAGAAGCTAAGTGGAAAGAAGAAGGCGGAGCCCTTCCTTCTCAAACATTTTGCTATAAAAAGGAAAAGAAATAGAACGAATAAAACATCTCTTTAGCCACAAAACTTCATTAACACTATTTGTCCTTTCAATCTCATAATATGGCGCATTATCATAGTCAAATTAAAATAGAGCTTTATCTACTTAAACATGATTCCAACTAAACAACATTTCTTGTCTGTCATAGTCAACTTTAAGTACATATTTTATGTCTAAGAGGAAGCTTTAATTAAATTTTAAAACCACGGTTTGTGTCTACGGTTTTGCGATCTCACACCGTTTACTTTAGCTTTTTCGCATATTTCCACAGCTATGCTATGGTTGGCGAATAAAATGATTAACACGAAATGATAACCTTGCAAAACATAAACAATTTCTTCATACCCCCAACCAACTTAACCCATTTTACTTTTCATTTCAGCAAAAAAAACCTTTGTTTAATATGACGATGATTGACAAAAATTTTAAACGTTAAGTAAATCGGATGCTGGCGCACGTTTTAAATATATTTTCGGAATTCTGAAGAAGTAACCAAACATTTTCTTCAATTCGGTAATATTTTATCTTGAAAGTGAGATATTAAATAAATTCATGGAAACTCGCTGCTGTACGAGGCTCGTCGACATATCTGAGCTAAATAAGTTACTGAGTCACATATTTTTAGATTTGAGGTAGGGAAAAAACTAGTTAAGTATTTGATTCTGTTCTATCAAGGGGGTGTGGTCTTTCGGTTGACCTTCGATTTTAGTATTGTGAAGGCATGTGCTGCCTCGACGCCCAGTAAATTATTTGCAGATCATAGCTTTCGATAGTACATCCATGCAGCAAAAATCACAAAAGAAAGGTAAACAAGAAAAACAAAAACTTTTGAGCCAAGCACGGCATGCATCATAAAGCCTAATTGTCCGTCGCTAACTTTCGATAACTTTGCATGTGTCATTTACAATTAGCAGCACACCTGTGAAAGCAAAAATGATTTTGAAAAAATCAACGCAACGCAATGTGAAATGCAAATTTGGAAAATACCAAAGATATTTATGTGCCAAACTGAATTTGCGGAATTAATATTTCACTGCATAAAAATAGGTGTTAATCAACATAAAAAAGCGTAATTATTGTGCGAGCTCATACAAAGCCAAGTATTTGTGTATTTGTATATGTATGTATGTGTTTGGCTGTGTATTGCAAGGCTTATGTAACCGCATGTGGCGAAACAAACGCGAGCTTAATTAAGACCAACCGTGAGCTTAACGCCGTCCGCAATGTTGCTTTGTTTCTGCATTGGCCAAGTCAAGAGCCGGCATTTGTCTGATTGGGCCTATTCGCAACAACTTTGTATTACCCACGGCTAAATGTCGGACGTAAAATTCCACTTTAGCGCCACAATATAAGGCGAATTAAAAGCGCAAGTGTGAAATTTTAATTACAACTACAATAATAAATACCTAATAGCAAACACCAATAACTGAATAATAAATAACAACAATTACAGTTAATGAAAATGGCAATAAATGTTTGGGGTTAACTGGCTAAAAAAAGTCGCAGATGGCAAGCAATTGCAAAAAAGTAAAATCCAAAAAATATACAGAATAATGAAATGAAGTGCATTAACATTTTCAATCAAACTTTTATTTGTAACTTTAATTTACGCAAAAAAAATCAAGCAATGAAAAAAAAAATTCATCACTCCACCAGGTGGCAGTTCTGGCTCTAGATATTCTGAAATAAAAAGAAAATTAGCTTTGCTGACTTAAAATCAAACGTTCTGATAGCCTAATGACCGGTTCCCTTCAAAACGTAATACTCTCAGTAATCCAAAATTTCAAAATTCAAAAGAGAAGGTAAGGGTACTCCGAGATGGGTTAGGTGATCCAACCACCGGGCATGGTCATATAAATTGGACCACCGTTTTTATATTAATTATGATAAGTGTTGGAGTACTTTCATGCTCAAATTATTTTATATGGAAGGGAAAATCCCAATACATGTACAAAAATATGTGTACATCTCTTTCTTTTCTTTTTGTAATTGAGTAAGCATAACAATAAAAATTCGAAAATGTTTAAAAACGATTATGGCTCCGCGTATGTAAGATTTCGACAATTAATCGGGGATTATCGTGAAGATAGTATCGGTAACAAAGTAAATTTCAGATTTTAGTTGAAGCTGTAAAAATGACCATTTCATACATATAAAAAAGTTAGGCGTGGTTACTTCACTATCCCCTCATTTTAGGTAACAAAATGTCCTATGCCAACTGAAATTAGTATACAGTATTGATCTTGGTAATATTTTTCGACTTTTTTGATACAAAAAGTCTGCAGCTGCACTTCTTACGGTTGAGATCATTTATACGTTTCAAACCAATGTGCGCAAAAATGTGAGAGATAGACCTCCTCCAAGATATTATTGGAAAATGCTAATACGAAAATAGCGAAAAAACCTCATATAAAGGTCATCCTTTTAGACTTTTTTTATTTCCCTTCATCCCGAATTATTTGAACAAGCAGTATGCATTGCCAACGTTTCTCTAATAAAAATTTAAATTAATTTTTATATTCTCGTCACTGAATTATTCAATTTTCCGATAACGCCCATCACTGGTGCTTCAATGAATATATGTTTATTAGTAACTAGAGATTGTCAAACAAGTTTTATTTGAAAACAAGAAATCAGGAAACAACTAAAATGGAAAAGATGTTGACATAGTAAACAAACACTGTATGTGCATAAAAATATAACTATGTAACTAATAATGAGAATAAACAGTATTTAATAACGCTCACGCCAACGTACCAACTTTAAAAGAACAAAAAAAAATAAATAAATTCAAATAGTTGAAATATGCAAATGTCACAGACGCTAATTGAATTTCGAACTTAGCATATGCAGATAAATAGATAGCTAAATTAATGATATATATAACAAATTCTACAAGCAAATATGTACGTAAGATTTACAGCTGCAAATTTAGTTGGAATGTTCTGACTTAAATTTTAAATTTGCTTTTAATATAAAAAAACAGAGTCGTAAAGAGGATCGAAAACTGAGAATTTTTTAGGGAAACTGGATAGATACAGTTTTGTGTTTGTTTGACGATTTCTAATACACATCAAGCATTATCAATGAACAACGAGTTTGTATTTATAAAGATTACAATTAAATAAAAACATACTTAAGTGACAGTAAAAAATGTCTTCCACCCTAATTATCATGTTACACTTGAACTTGACCTCCCCTCACTGCCAACAGACGCAGCTAATTACTCTTGACACTTTTTCATGCTCGTTTGAGCACTTAGTAACTTAATACTCAACATCAACTAATAAAAGTCGGGGTTTATTCCTTTCTGCCACGATTGCTAGTGAAAGAAAAGGTGATTCAGTTATGCCGCGTTTACACCTAAATGCTTTCATATTTCGAAAAAAAGCACTAAGACTGTAGACTTTCAAAAATTGTCAATGCCAAAGCCAGTTTTTATTAATTTGAACTTCTGAAGTTAATAATCTACAATTCTCAACCATTTCTGCGCTTGAGGTCGTTCTGTTGCGTTCAATTGTGATCCAATATATCGACAGCCACACTGCAAAACCCCGTAAGTCGCTATTTTTTCTGAGCCTTTCCAATAGATCGTGATATTTCGCGCATTAAAATGCAGTCAAAATCGGGTTACAACTTCCCGTTTCTTTCCAGTGGTGAAATGTAATAACCGTCGGTCATATACATATGATAAAATTATCACAGTTTTTTCCCTCTCCTGAAAACTTTTTGGTTTTGAACATACAGGGTTTTGCAGTGTGGCTGTCGATATGTATGTATGTACATATGTATATCAACTTTGTCTCAGTTTGCTATCATACCCATTCAGATATAAGATGCAGTGCAAATATCAGGATAAAGGGCACATTAAATGTTCCAGAAAAAGTTCTTCGGGAGATTTGTGCACCTTTGGAGACACCAACTGACTAGGGCCAAATCATATGAACTGATAAAAGCACCGTGGTTCAGAAAGTGTTAGTATCCACAGGTGGAGAAATACTTCTAACTTCAGAAAAAATGGGATCGCTTCGTTAGACACGACCGAAATCTTGCAAAATATATATGAATAAGCTGAAATTAGTGGCAGCAATTTGTCTTTTTGGTTGTTGGTTGTTGCTGTTTTATCAAAGTAAGACTTTAGTGAATCTGTGTGCTGCTACGGCTGTCATTTATGGACCCCGACAGACACAAGACTTGACAGAAATCGCTCAACCCGTTAAGCATGGATAATCCGATATTGATAGAACTCCTTGAACAGGCTTTACTTAACGGAACCTTAAGTTGTTTCATAATAAATAAAGCACAACAAACCCGAGAACAGCGTAATTTAACACAAAATCTCTACACAATGAACATGTCTCCAAATAAGTCATTCATAAACCTGACATAGGAACAATCAAGCACACAATATGCAGATTTATATCGTTTGAAAATAAAAGATCATGGCCAATGAATAGACTAGAAACTGAAACAATAGATAGACAAGAAACCCTGCACTGAGAAAAATTATATATTTCTACATATTTATTATTTTTCGTATTTAGTAGATATATCGAAGGCTGAATTTTCTTCATTTGTCAAGATCCGCGACCCTTATGTACGCTAACATCGCCAGCTTTTCATCACTTCACACTTTTGGAACTAACTCCTTCCCAGACAAACCATCGGAGTGGTGGTCTCGCCTGCCTCTTTTCGGCAACTGTAATTTGAGTAGCACTACTGTAGCTATCTTATAATATTCCGTACTTGTTTCATGCTGGTTTTAGTTTTAATCACATTTAAAATGAGGTTAAATGTCACTCTAATTTTTTTATTATACAATTTAAAATGTTTTCTCACTTTATACTGTTCCTGATTAGCACTTGACGCAACAATCCCTACATGCTGTACTTTACGATGTTGATGATAGGATTCAGTGCTTTTTTTCATAGCATTTTAACTTTATTTCGTTGCCAAGTTCGTTTGAAATTATCGCGATATTCGGATCGTAGTTTGAAAATACTGGCTCATGATTACTCTATATAGTATCTATTGTGCCGTAAAGGGAGAGAGGGAGTAGGTGTACTTTTGAGGGCCACCTACTCCCTCTCTTGCTTTGGTGTTGTAATCCAATGGGAGTATTTTAAGAGTACTCCCATGTAGGTGGTCTGTAGAATATTCAAAAGCAAAGAAATGGAGTACTCCGAGTTGGATTAGGTGATCCAATCAACAGACCTCGCCATATAAATTGGACCACCTTTTTATATGAATGAGGATAAGTTTTGGAGTACTCCGATACTCCCTAAGTAGTACTCTTTGGATTATAAAACGGAGATTATTAAAGGAAATATCTATCTACAGGCTCATTTATTCACAATAATGGTTGGTTTTTAATTATTCGTACAACACCATTCGAATGGTTATTTAATTATTTGAATTTACTATTTAAACCCTTTTAACCAAATAAATCCCACTATTCGAATTGTTACCCTGCTGCGAAGCAAACCAGTCTAAATTAATAATAATACAGCTAGTATGAGTTCAATTAGAACTAGGAAGCCAACTGACTTTGTTTCATACATTGAAATGGTCTTGTTCAAATGTATTGTGCCCTACAGAAATATGTATGCCTGGCTAGTTAAAAACGTTGAGTGCAATCATAGTAATTGAAAACAATTCGAATGAATCCATACTTCTCAGTGGATATGTACTAAGCTCACTTGAGAGATGTCAGCAAAGTTTAAACAAAAAGCTACATATTCAGGGCTTTTTAATTTACCCCAAATCTGTGGTTTGTAGTTGGTTCAACCTCGATACATTCCGGACTAGTTGCATTTCAGTCAGAAAATGGCAGTCCTGCACCAAAATTTGTTTTGATTAGTTTGGCGTTTCACTGCAGGGTTCTCATACACACATGCATATGTATGTACGGGTATATGTTAGTCAATTTGCACGTACCTATGTTGATATGTATTTTTGCCAGCATATGTAGTCATGTCCATATCTAATCGATTGTACGTATTTGAAACTAACCAGTTGCTAAATATTTGTCTGAGTGCTGAAACCAGTTTGACATCCCACACACAATAGTTTCGCATTTGCCAAAGTAAAATATCGAAATATAACGTTCATTTATGCGTATTATTCTTAAACGCACATTTATGCACAAGAAAAAGAGTACATGTCGATAAACATATTTACATACATATTTATGTTTCAGTGGCGGATCCAGGATTTGGGAAGGGGAGTCCAAACTTTTTTCAAATATTTTGAGGACATCTTTTATCTACGGTTAGTGAAAAATATGACTTTTTGAATTCCGAATAGGGCGATGGACCGAGTACCCCCACTCCGTTGATCCGCCCCTGGTATGTATGTATATTTGCATGTATTTTGATTTTTTTAATTGAAAAATCTTGATATTTTTTACATACATACATACATACATAGTATATCTTGAAATAAATGAAAACTGACAACCTTTTGACACTTCACATACGTATTTGGCTTAAATAGAATTTGGCTTGTCAACTTCTTATAAGTCGTACCATATCGGTAAGAACGAGTCTATATTTACTTAATCATATACATATGTATGTATGTATTCTATCACTTCATTGTTCTTTAAAATGTTGATTCCTCTTTGAGATTGGACATAAGCATGTTCGCGGATAATTATGAACTTGATCAATTATTGATTGACATGAGCGTGGAAAGTTTCTGATCGCCAATAAATAGAGAAAGACTAGAACGGTTCCACGTAATGGGCGTAACGTAGCTGCGTTGGATCTGACACTCGCCAAGTATTAGAGAGATGGTGCCACAGTCTATCTGGTGTATGGGACCCGCCATTCAAGGGCTGTAATGGACCGGACAGACAAAGAAGGCCAATACACCTTAAGATGCCGATTCTGCATGAGTTATTCACAAAGTTACAGGTCCTTGAATCTACACTGATCACCCCATCGACAAAGAACTCAAGATGCTGAAAAGTTGCGAACCCCCAAAAATCATTTGCTAAACCAAAATGAGCAGTCGAAGCATATTTCGGTGTGTTGGTCCTTTTATAACGTCAGTTTCATATTTACTGTGGCTGCGATTACCCAACAAAGAAATATACATAAGTGTAAATAGTAAACAGATTTTTAAAAGAAATCAGCTTAGTAAAATTTAGTTCTAGCATTCTTATACGGTACCATTTCCTGCTTGGGGCGATGTTCACATACGGATGTACCAAATATTATTTTTATCCCATGCAAACACATAAAACGCGATTAGGGCTAAAACTCATTCAACTTGTGTTTATTTTCATTTCTTGAGACGTTGTTGTTGTTGGGGTAATGACAACCACAATACTACACACATAAATGTGCCCAGAAGGCAAATGAATAGCATAAAAAGCATACATAAATCAAAACACATCCCTACGAGATCAACAAAATATTACTAAAATAGTGGCACCTTAAGGCGTCGAACAGCGAATCATCAGGCAGCTAAGAGTTTTTTCGTTGAGTAAATGTCGATTCACTGCCATCATCATGGCCGGCGCGATTCATTCATTAATCACATCTAATATTTATTAATAGACGTTTTTAATAATAATTTTGATTTTATTTTGTATCATTAAGTTACCTAAATGAGAGTTTAGCACTTTTCAATAACGGTAATTTTTATAATAAATAAGTAGTGTTTTGTTTTTGCCTGGTTATTCACTTAGACTTGGACATTGGCCCCACCCCAACGAAAATAGCGAAAATTCAAAGTGAATGATCAATCGGATCTGGCTCATTGATTGAATTCAAAGCTTGCCGCTCTTGTATGATTGACGGCGAATGGATCGAGTCTGTACAGCTTCAATGGACTTGTGCACATATGCGATTAGGGTTCACAGCGTTAAATGGCCATGTGGGGTCAATACCTTGTCGCAAAATATGTAATAACAAGTGATAGATGTAGAGTTGAATGTCTCAAGAGGGAGGTTGGCTATTATTTTTGTTGCCATTTGTGACTTAGATTTGCTTACTGCCATTTGCAAATAGCTGATGAGTTCATTCACAGAAATACTTATGTAAAATAAATAAACATACCAATGGTTCAAGTATTTCCATTATACATATACATATTTATTTAGCATAAAACAGCGGAAGGTGGATTTGAATGGCGTTGAACGTAAAAATGGGCTTTTAAACAAAAGCTCCAATTTCATACTTCAAGTTGCGTTATGACTTGTACATTTAGACTAATAGTGAAGCACCTTTTCGTCTTTTCTTTGGTTGGTTGTATGACCCGTAACTGGGTTAAGTAGAGTTGGGCAGAATGTGAAATATTTGTTGCTGTATTTAGCCGACATGTCTATTTAAGAATTGTCAACGAGATCATCAAACCATAATCCAGTTTTCAATAGGGATGGACACTCCTGTTTGCAGTTGTTAACGCCGCGATCAATATCTTTCGTCTACAAATATTTCGCTATAGGCATAGTTGAGATCAGGGGCGGATCCACAAGAGGGGGTTTTGGGTCTAAATCTTCCCCTTTTTCGAAATCCAAAAAGTCATATTTTTCAGGAACTATGGATAAGCGATGGCGTCGATACTTTGATGTGCTGAACTTAAACTTGTTCGACCGTACGCGTAGAAGACCGAAGGAATCACCGACACTAGCCAAAACCAGGGATCACTTCAACCGTTACAAAGATACCAAAAGTGATACAGATAGTGACTAGATTTTGATTTTGACATTACACCTATATTAGTCGAATCGCTACCACCTGATAGTTGGGGCATGGTTAAAAAATGTTCAATTAAGAAAAAGCCGTTAAGACCCCTCCGACCGATTAGTTTGTGAGAAAGTGACGGGAAGGGGGAATAAGTGCGGGCGATTCCGGTTGTACATACATTTTATATGCAAACGTCCCATATACATGGATAAGTTTGCTTCTGACCTAACTAAATGTTTCTAGGTAGTCGCACTTCATTGATCTTTTATTTAATGTCACCACTCCATAAATCAACAAAATCAAGCCGGATAACCGAAAATCATTAATTAGTTCACACTTCATTTGAAAGCAACCAGGTGTGTGATAATAAAAATAAACAACAGCGCTACTTTTGACATTAGCCCTGCCGATTTGGTCTCATCTGACTCACTTTATTCAGTTTAAAACCGAAAATAAACTCATTGCAAAAATAAAAGGGAATTAAATTGAAATTTGACCGCACACACCTGAGATATTGCCCTTCTATACAATCCTCACTAATGTGCATTTCGGGTTGGTTTGTATGGCGCGTCAGCTTTACAGCGTTTTATTACAACGACCACGGGCATGTCGGTGAGTTTATACATTTGCTCCACTTTTGCCTTATACCTAGATCATCTGCCATATCTTTTCCATGTATGTTACTATGTACCTGCATGAATATTACAGCCAGAGGTTCATAGTCCACTCCCAGAGAGCCCGAAGAATCGTCTGACTGACGAAGAAAATACATACCCTGCTGCATTGAAACACTCTCGCTGAGTCCGGGATGGATGCATGGATATGAACATAACCGTGAGTGTTAAAGAGACTAGCAAGAAGCGCTTTATTTGCAGAACGCACTCTCTAACTGAGTTTCAAAAACTCCCTACCTGAACGAAAATGTTATAGATTTTCAGAATGAGATAGGGCGTTTTTGAATAGAAATTTTAAAATAGAGCGCTTTGGAAAAAAATTCTGATACAGTGTTTTTTAAAAATATTTTGAAACAAGGTGATCTTCTACTCATCAGTCGAAATATTCCCCCTTATTTGGTTTAGTAGTACTTGGAGCAATACAAAAAACAAAGGTAGCTTGTAATATATAATAACAATTAGCAGACTTATTCAAAACCAAATTTGTAAGTATGACCAATAAAAAGTTTAAAAATCATTTATTATATTATAAAAAAAAAAATTATAAAACATTTTATTAATCGATTATTATCTGGCAATCAATCGCTTGCCTTTGCAATTATTAATTTGGTACATTAATCGGGTCATAACGTTTAGCCATCGCTATCCTGAATGCAGACTTAATCACCAAATTTACATGTATTCAAAGTTTTCTAATGATATGGTTTAACCTCATTTTATTAATTATTCAAAATAAGTGCTAACAGTTATTCTAAAGGAACACACCTTTATACAAATTAATAGAAAACAATGAACAAATTTTATAACTAAATTGACCTTCTTTTATCGAGACAACTATAAGATTTCTCATAAATGCCAATAGAGTCACTTTCATATGCAAATAACTTTATTTCATCACATTAATATTCAGTTTAAAAAACAGTTATGTACATACATACATATATATGTACTTATGTTAATATATACCATAGTTTATTGACATACACATATGAAAAAATAATAACAATTTGAGTACAATAAATTAACTTGGAGACGTGCCACTTTATCTAAAATATCATGCAAATTTGTAATATTTAATATGAAATGTTATTTTAAAATTACCAACAACATTTGGTAGGATGAATACAATCAACACTGTTTAACCAAGAAATTATTAAAAAAATGGCGCTCTTGTTTTAATTCACATAACTCGAGTATTGGAATACGAAAAACAAAAATTTTACGTAAATCGGAAGAAATGGCAAGAGTGGTACATAACCTTATTTTCGAATAATCATGTTTTCCTTCCGTAAAAATTCGAACTACGCATCAACAAGTAGGGATAGGAACAGGTAAATAAGCAAAAATCCTAATACTTTAAGAATTAGCTGGGTAAGTTCGATATCGTATAAAATATCGATCTTGGTTACAGATTTTTTTTATTTGTTGATTTTCTCTCTTCCCTTGTCAAGTTTGGATTTGTAACAAACCTGTTTCGGCGTTCCGCCATCGAACGAACGTAACAAAACACTTAAGGTCAATAATATTTTTTTTTGGTATTCGATACAAGAAAGAAAACATGTACCTTTAAAATGAAAAAGAATTGTTTGAATCCATTCAGTAGATTCTTCTAGAGGGCCTCCTTAAAGGTATCTATAAATATTTTTTATCTGAAAATTTAGCCTAGAAAACTGTTAAGTTTGGACAGGTCGGTAGTTATGAGGACAAATCCCATATTTGAACCACAAGTTGCATAACAACTATACCATTCGGAGCGCTGATAGATCGAACATGCTTAGGATATCTGGAAGATGCTGTGTCTACTTTTAGAACAAGTGCAGTGCACCATTGACAAGGGCTCAAATTCGGATACAGCAGCATACAGAGACCTAGTTTTCGCGGAAAAAAAACTAATGCTTCAACGTGTTTCTTGCAATTGTAATGAATTATTCGATACAGAAAAAAAAAAAAACACTTGTCAGCAGTGTTCAACCATGAAGTCACCTCAATTTGAAAAATGAGCATTTCCAAGCACCAACACAAAGACGGCAGAGAGATAATGAATTGGCTGGCCACGGACATGCGTGTTACTGGCGCGATCTTGACCACTATCAGCACGCACCAAGCACAAACAAACTTCTTTTATTCAACTTGAATATGAATGAAACGAATTAGTAAATACACAAAACGATGCAGCGTTACGGCTTGCACTAATAACTTTTAAACGCTTCAAATGCGTTGCGGCGCTACCTGAGCTGTGCGATCGACAGACGGATTTGAGATGTCTGTCCGCCTCTTTGCCTTCATTTGAACATTACATATTTGCTACGTGTGTGCTGTCAACGCCGTCGGCTGTCTTTTTGATGGCTTAGAGTTTAGCTCAGCTTAAAAGCCAGCGCTGTTTCTACCAAACATGAATGCTGTCTGTGGTCAATGTGTTTCAATGCGCATGCGCAACTAAGTCTTAGTAGCTTATAAGCCCACAAGCCGTAAAACAAACAAAGCAAATTGACCTTGAACTTGTGGCTTTTTCATTTGTACATGACAAACACTCTTACATATATACATATGTATATACATGCATACATGTATGTAGGTATGTATGTGTGTATGTACAACTGTTTGTTACCACTTTTCGGTTTAGTTTTTTGTCGTAATTTTACGGCTTCCCACAGTTTTTTTATTCTTATACATAAATCACTAATTACTTTTTCGTCAGTTTTGAGCTACCCCCACTAAATAAATTTGTGACATTAATTATACTATGAAAACATTAAAGATATTACATAGATCAGAATGTGAACATTTTTTGTAGTTGTTATTTTTTTTTTATCTCTTCAGTATATAGTTGTCTTTAGACGAAGCTTAATTTAAGTTTTTATCATAAGGCACAAACACTAAAATATTTCGAGGTGAACACAGAATAATCACTTCCTTTTTATTGTTGCTGTTTCTGTCGGGGTAAGAGTATGATTTTTTCTGGAACGATTTTCGTCATCCGGCCTTGTGCCATTAACGAGAAACGAAGAAGGACACTGATGATGGCAGAAAAAATCGCAGAGTAATCAATTGATTAGACAGATATTTTAATTCGTAAGGATTATTTAAAAAAAAAAATATAAAACAAACAAAAAATTAAGCCATCCAAAACTTTTTTATAGTTTTTTATTTCAAATATTCGTTAATAATCATGATTTTATTTGATGTTGTTTTTTTGATTAATTGGAAAACAGTCATTAAAAATTTAAAGTAATGATAATGAATCATTAAGTGGACTCAGAAAAATAATCAATCGAGTCGTAAAGGTTGTTGTTTTTAACAGTGGGTCCCCTGCCTAATGGGCACGATCACACTGGAAATTGTCATCCGGCTTTTCTAACCGAAGTTTAACCTATTACAGTATCCAGAACGAAGTTGTGCCAGCATGACTCAAACATCCCTCGGAAGCTCACGTTCTTCGTCACGGGATTCATAGGCCGTTATCTAATCAAACCGGCATTCATTACGATAAGGAATCATTATTTAACAGGTCTGGCACTACTTCCCCGAAAAATTTAATAAATATACTTTTATTCTAAAATAAACTATCATATCAGTGTAAAAACTGATATGAAACGACTTTTTCAATATTAAGACTAGAAAAAATGTGTGTTAAATTCACTGCACAATCACAACAGGGTGTAGATTTGGTAACTTAGATACCTTATAGTACAAACACATTTCATGCAATTACGGCTCCATATTTCGATATATGTATCTCAAAACTTGTCACACTTCGAAGTAGGTCATTATCTTCAAGAATAAAAAGAATCAAAGAATAATAAAATAGCACAACAAAGGAACATTTTACCGGTAAATTTGTATGGGATATCTAAAGGTTATATTATACCTCTATATATGTATATGTAAGTGTATGTTCCTATTGCAATATTCGAATATCGACTGCTGAGTGGAGGATCACCATGTTTCTTGATTTCCAATAATACCGTATTTCAAAACTCGATTCAAAAACGCCCTATCTCACCTGAAAATGTATGAAATTTTCGTTCAGAAAGGGCGTTTTTGAAACTTATTTTGAGATAGGGTTTTATTGGAAAACAAGAAACAGGGTGATCCTTCACTCAGCAGTCGATATACTTAACAAAAAATAATATACATACATACGTAAAAAGGTTGTTTTAGTTCTTGTAGTAAGACCTTACGAGACCACCTGACGTGGTGACATCAGAAAACTATTCAAGGCATGCCTAACAAAGTCCTCATTTAGTAAGCCTTTTGATCTAGTTAAATATGCCATATAGTTACGATATCGAATATGCCTTTGATAATTTGTATGGCTTTTGGCGGATATAGACCCACACACATATATACGAGTACATATGTATGTATATACAGAAATGTTCTTAACATCTTGGCTTACACGGTAACTGCTGCTAAATCCAAAACGGACACAATGAGTATAAATGGCAGAATAGCCATAGATGAAATAGACAGCGCACGTTTTAGCAAAAAAAAAACAACTGGTTAAGCACATTAAGCGTAAGAACAACAACAACAATAGCAATAAAAGTCATAATCACAAAAACAATGACAGAAACACTAGTGCAGTGTGACAACTGTAAGAATCAGAACAACAGCAAGGAAACGACCTTATTCTGAAGTACCATTTTCGACACGCTGCCTCACAAAGCGTGACATCTTTCATGCACATCGCTCGCCTTCGACAGCTTTTTATAGGTGAAGTCAAGACAAAGGCTCAAGAGACACAACGACAACATCTACGAGTATGTACATACATATGTACATATGTATATGAATGGAAGCGTGTAAATAAAAGCCATATTAGCCAAGCCAAGTCAAGCACATTGCATGGCGAGAATCGAGCTCAGAATGGTTTTGTCAAGAGCAAATGCTCGCAAATAAACTCGAAATCAGCAAATCTAATGTTGATGCGGATGACAAAGATACAGACGTCAGCAACAAGCGGCTCAGTATCAACAAGCAAAGCGCATCCGTAATTGCTCCCCATCATGGAGGCGTGACACAATAGCACACAATCGACGACCCAAAGTATCACATAACAAACAACGCACAGACGCGACGCGCCACACACGGCCATTTGCCACACGCCGCAAACAAAAGTTAAGGTAAGCAAGCAAGTCAGTAGAATATGTTTGCGTATGAAAGTGCATGCTGCATGATGACGATGCAGCAACGATGACTGGACTACTTGACTGCATCCAGTGCCACTCCAATGCCATATTTACAATTAAAAAGTGAAGCTACACATTCGCGTACATACATACATAGCTACTTAGTCATCTGTATGTACATATGCCCCAGGCACCCTGCACCCTGCACCGCCACGGTCTGGAGCATTTGGAGGACATGACGACTCGGTGGAGTAAAGGCGGTGGGTATGAGTTATATGATATCTTAAATCTCCATACTTGGACTTGAGGTTTTAGATTATGTATGTACATATGTATGCACGTATAAGATGGTTAGCTGCTGAGCGGCATATGTGATACGGCTCATACGTATGTACATATGTACTTTCATGCAAGTGTCTCTGTCCATAAAATTAATTGGTTTGCTGCCATAATTACAGTTGTAAAGATTTACTGATTTAGAGGTGTCCGTACTGACACATATTTGACTTCAACATGAGACACTTAGCCTGCCTGCATGGCTTTGAGGAATTTCCGTATTTTCCCTTTTCTTTGTAAACAAGACATATCTTGAATTGAATAGGCGTTGATTGGTAAGATTACTTTCATATAGAATGCGGGGCTCTTCTCTAATATTTTTAATAAAACGAATAGTTATAATGAACCTCAAGCTCAAATTAGTTTAAAGATAGTGGAAAATATGACTTCGTACCAAAGGTTCTCGACAATTCTCATTCGCGGCTTTGGTTTCGGGTTTTTCATTGAGACCGTTCCCCCTTCGACAATTTAAAATTAGTTTGGTTTTGGCTAGTTCCCAACCTGAGCCATTTCAGAAAATTTAGGAGTAGGTCTGGTTGTCGATCGATATCCGAATTCCGAATAATCATTTTTGCAACCGACACAGGACTATTCATAAATCGTGTGGCTTAAGATGGTCTCTTTTGGAGACTGGTTCACAGTTTTACTGCAGGGTTGTAGCTGGTTGCCCAGCGATAAAACCAAACCCCCATTGCACTCCATCACTACTTTGAATAAATTTTCAGTAGAATTTCATTTCATTCAGCCCTCAAATATAATAAATATTTAGTGGTAATAGAAACTTGCCATCTACGATGATCAGCCACTGAGGATACAGAACTATTGTTCAAAGTTGTTGGATATTTTAATTATTGTACAGTGCATTCAGTATAAAGAATACTATTCCTAAGGTTTTATGGGTACTAATTAATTATTTTTAAATTTATTTGCAATACATTCATACTGAAGATAGCAAAGTAAATAATATATTCATAGCTTACAAAGTGACTGCAAGCTCTGAAACGAGGCGCCTCCGTTATTGTTCTGAAAAAAAGAAGAAATTTTATATTTTATAGCAATTGTAAGTTTAATTGCATACATTTTAGAAATCGTATTTATAAATATTAACAATGATAAGCTCATGAACGTATAAATAAGCAGAAAGTGATGCCTCAAGTGATATGAACTTATGAAAATACAAACAAAGATTTAAACATACAATACGAGTAAAACAGAATTTGCATTTTTACATATGCACGTATTTACATCACTAAACATGCAGTACAAACAAGTAAGGAAGTCTAAGGTCGTGTGGAACCGAAAATTATATACCTAGTAGAGTGTAGCATCTCAACAACTCGCCTTACTTGAAAATATTATTATATGCGAAAGATACATCATCAAACAAATATAACCGATTTCGCCCAATTTTTGCAATAGACAGTTACGGTTAAATATTCACCATTTTTGCCAAATTTCCTTTCGACAAATAAATTTTAAAAAATTTTTGTGGAATAATTCACTATTAAAGGAACGAAGCCGAGCCCTTTTCCGAAAACTTACATCTTTCGAATTTCTTGGTTTAGGAACCTTTGAAAATTTCAATTTCAATTTAATTTATTTAAAAGATGGATAATTACATGTGGGATCTTAATGAAAAATACAATAAATACCATAAACATAGATTCATAGAAGAAATAAAAATGATGAAAAGTTTGCGTGGCAAACATCCGATTTCGGCGATTTTAAAAAATTCCAAGGAACCTGCATACCAAATTTCGTTAAGAGATCTCAAAAATTTACTCAAGTTATCGTGTAACCTTAGCTGAGCAGTTTGAAATCTCGACGCTTATTAAACGTGTGTGTAGGCTGGGCGGGAATGGTCGATAATCCTTTAGTTTATTATTATTATGTCAAGGTAGCTGTAATAGTTTTCCCTTTATTCTAGAGAAGCTCTCGCTGTTCAATGAACCGAGATAATTTTTTTTTGTTTAGTAGAAACTGCTAATCAAAGCTAAAAAGCAGAATTAGCTGAGCTGCCAGAAGCCTATTCTACGATCTACTTGCGCAAGAAATTAAATTAATAATCTGCTAAACATCGAGTGCGTCATCGCCATGGCAAACGGACAGTGTGGGCTTTGACGAACTTGTTATAACAACTTCCCAAATAACCAATCAACCATATTGGGTTCAATCAATAAAAAATTAGCAACCACACAATGATAATACACACACGCACATACATTTATAAACAGCAGTGCAGTGGTCTAACGCAACACAAAAGCCAGAACTCCATGAATAGGCTCTCGGGCGTTTAAAGCGCTTTAGAATTACAGCAATTTTCAGCTATTCAAATATGAAAGTGGACAACTTCTTAAAGCCCAAGTAGATTGTTGTAGAGTTCTAATTAAATGTCAAGTCAAATGGGTTGGACTGGACGTTAATAGCAGGTTTCAAATGGATAAATGAAAAGGAATCTTTTTAAAAGATTTACTGCTTTTATGTTTTCGATTCCAGATTCCTGGAGTTCCTCCTACTAGGTTTAATTTATGAATGAAATGCCTATTCACTGCACATTTCACTAGTGGTCCCAGTTTTATTCATTTCATAGATTGTCAGGCATGCTCATACCCACTCATGGACAAACAGTTGTACACGCTTAAGAAACCGGACAAACTGTTAGTCGCAATCGCCCCATTCAATTGGGCATCAGCACATACGCAGAAGTGCCTATCTACATTCATAAATAGATTCGAGTGTATAAACATACAAACATTCTGATAGAGTAAATCGTTAGTGTCGTATTCATTTTGTTCATTCGTGAAATAAACACGTTCTATGTACAATTTCCGGCATGAGTGGGCTTCATTGAGTTTGCCGTTGTTTTACTATTTTTTGCCGATTCCGAACTTGTCTACGAACAATACGAAATTTTGCTAAATACAGGGTGTTTTTGCTCAGGAATAAATACTATAATTTTCAAGCCGTAGATGAGTTTGTCTGGAGTATCGAAACAGCCGTGAGTCTCACACAAAAATTAAAAATTGTTTATCTCGGATCATATTATGGTTTTCTGAATGATTTCTAATTTCAAATTTTGGATTCTGAGAGGATTGTGCTCAAACGCCTCAAAATAAATTTATTCCATTCTCAAGTGAGACAATTAAAACTGAGATGATATGGGGTGTTGGACATTTGTTTGGACAAGAACCACCGATGGACCCGCCCCTACTTCAAATGGATTATTTTCTACAATTGCCACAAATTTTTTATTTTTTAACTAGTTAGTTTTTCAAAATTGATATCTTTCTCCTGTAGTTTGTTTATGTACATACACTATAGATTCAATGCGAGTCGTGTGTTTCGTTGAAAATGGTATTATAACGCATAACTCCCATACAATCCACTGTTCCGATAAACGTGTTTTGGACTATAACTCTTACAATCAAACGTAAAACTTTGCAGGTTTGGTACTTATTATATATGTGTAATGTTTACAGTACAAATCTATCTATCTCTAAAAGCATTTAAGGCAGGGACCTGGAAATTGGTACAGAGCTATATGATATCAAAACAATTTTTGAGTATAAAAGTGGTCGTTATCGGAAAAGGGGGCGTGGCACCTCCCATACAAACTTTATTTTTCAAGCTGAAAAGCGTTTAAGGTTGGGACCATCGAAAATGATCAGGTGATTAACGATATCAATAGCTCTATGTGGCGTGTTCCCGTGTAGGAACTTTATTTACGTAGCTATTTATTTACGCTCCGGGACAGAAAACTAAAAAAATTGTGTATCGTGCAGCCTTAAACTGAATACTAAAATTGTATGTGAAGGGTTTAAAGCCAAATGGATCTAAGTGACTCCGAAATTGATTTGTGATATTCAAGTTTAAAGTTAACTGTCTTTTGAAATATCTATGTAACATCTGGGTAGGGATCTCGGATCTCTTTGCCAACAAATAAACACAATATTTTACTATACAAATATGGGTATAACTCAATTTCAAAAAAAAATTCACTTAGATCCTTTTAGCCCTTAATATTTGTATACGCAATGAAGTGAAAAATCGTTAATTTTCTATTAAAAAATATACCGGTGTAATAACAATTTTTGAAATGGCATTAATAAAAAAATCTATTTTGGACAGAACGAAGTTTGCGGGGTCAGCTAGTATGCTATAAATTGTGATCTAAACAAAATTTGCATGAGGATAAAGAGCGTAACAATAAGCCACAATTGTTTTTAAAACAATTTTCTTGACTAGGGCCCTGTAGAGGACTAAACTTTGTTCTCCAGTTTAGTAAAAAATCAAAAAATGGTGATCACAGTGGCCGTGTGCGAATATTAATTACCATATAATCTTAATTTTTTTGACACATGTTCAGTCTAATGTCAACATCAAACTGTGCTAGAGCAGCTCCCATTTTGAAGACGGGTTGGGGAAATATTGCGTTTAATATATGTGTCACACTTTCTCATGTCACAACTTAACCACAGCTTTTCTTCTAAACTAGGTGTAGTTTTTCCTTGAAAATTAGAGCACATATGTACATCGAATTTCTAACGGAAGTTCAAAAATATTAAGCCATATTAAAATTAGAATAGATTAGACATGAAATGTCACAACTTTTCTTTTACTGGTTTTGATACAGTAACAACTGTTATTTAGTGTTAATACATAAATAAACCGATTTTGAAGCATATTGTTCACATATATATATGGCCCAACGTAAAAAAACACAAGAAAATACAATAATTTTTGTTTCAATTTCCAGCAAATACATAAGGGGTTAATAGTTTAAATATGAAACTGAATAATTTACCTGCGTTCAAAGCAGTTTATGCCATATAGCAAAGCTATATATTTTCGATATTTAGAATGCATTTTTCGATATTTGAATAAGTGTACTCATATGGGTACAGTGGGCGTTAATGGGTTAAGTTGTAGCGCAATGCTAATCGAGCTATTTCTTATACCCCATTTACCCTTTGTACACTTTCAAAAGTCATTTGTCGTAACATTGATATTTCACAAAAAGTCGATGTGAAATATATCAGTTACCAAGGAATCAGCCATATATATGTATGGATGTACTTTGAATAAAATAAATTTCAGCAACACAAATGAGGGTCCAAACTTCAACTTCAATCGCATTCATTTTACTAACAAATGTCATATGGCCATGCGTTTTTAGAATTCTTATTTACTCAACGCCTATTAAAAACCGGAAAGGGCATACAACAAATACTATATGTACGAGTATAATGCAATACCATGAACACAAAAGGAATCCGAAAGGGAAATCACGAAGAAGAAAAAAGTTTTACTTTCGATGCAGCAACAATATTCGAAGAAAATGAAATCAAAGAAGAAAACAAAAATCAACAGAGTGCTTATAAATAAGGGCAAGTGACACTCCCATAACTATGTACATATGTAGTTATGTAAATGCAATTAGAAAAAATAGTTTTTCCCTTCGATAAAAGTGGAGAAAAGTCTATGAAACCAACATTCATTGGGATCAAAAAGTGTAATATTGCGACTGGCTGAAAATTTTGGTGGTAGGGAGTACCAGCTTATTTAGAAAAATCAAACTTCTGGACTAAGCAGGCGGAATTTATCAAAGCCAAATTCGCTTTTTAATACCTCTAAATTAACGTTAAAACTGTTTTCATATCTCTTGAAATCAAAAGACAGTGAGGTACCACTTCATCACTTCATTTTTCTAATATTTTTCGAAAACTTCCTCACTCATGTATTGATTTTTCTGTGACAGATATCGTTCAAACCATTGTATTCTAAGAGAAGTTTTAGCTGTAGAAGTTTTTGTTACATATTACAAAATCCTCATTTTGAGTGGCACTCACTGTATTTGTAAGTAGGTAAACATATGTAAATATGTATATGGTCAAAACGCGGGAACATGGAACGCGGGATAAAATTGTTTTTCTTTAAATCACGTTCCAATTCCAATTACATACATTCTGTAGTATTTAAAATAATAATAAATAAAAAATAAATATTTTAGTTTTCAAGCTAACTATGACTTTACTTTGTTTTATATCTTTTTATCCACTATGTATATTCTTCAAATAGCCCTACCAACCATGGCTAACCATGGTGAAACTCTGGTTCCAAAAATTCACAAATTTTTACTAACACCAACGCATGTTTTTAGAATTTGTATGGAAAACGACAAGTGCCTAAAAGTATGCTCTCACATTTACACGCAAAAATCTTTTCAACATGGGTAAAAAGTGAACCTCTCTGAACAAAATTACCCACTTTTTTATCCTCTTTTTTGGTAAGCGCGACTCAATGATTATCCAGATTTTTATCCGTTCATGGTTGGCAGGGAGGGTGAATGGTAACGTTAAAGACCCGTATACTTTGAATCGTAGACTTGCCGAAAAACTTTTTTTTCCAAAAGTTAAAACAGTTTCAGTTTCTTTCAACCTTGATCTTGACTAAAATGCTTTTTTTAAGTTTTTAAGTTGGCAGGATGAGCTGAATTTTCCGTAAGTGTGACATTACTACGTAACTCACTTCTGACATTACTACGTAACTCACTTCTAACATTAAAGACCACTTAAAATTGGCTGTATCTTGAAAACAACAAAGAATTGAAGAAAAGTGTAGAAGTATAAAATATAGCCCTTGGGGTTAGTTATTAGAATATATAAAAAATATTTAGCTTTAGTTGAATACTTCAGAAATATGAACAGAAATAAACGTATTTCTGTAACATTAAAGACTAAAATATTGACCATACGCTACCGCAATGAAGTGTGATTTTTACAGCAGCCTCCACTCTACCACTCTTTAATATGTAGGGGCTAATAATTTGTAAGTCGTGTGAATTTCATAGACCAAAATATCAACTAATAGTTGTGGAGCCCAACATATGTACATATGTATATTAGCGACAAATACGTCAACCATTATCGCGCTCACTCGCACTCGAATCACTCACGGTCAACGGGTTTTGGCCAACAAGTTTTCGTGACAGTTTTATTGAATTGATTTGACGATGTCTTTACTATTGGTATTCACGTTCAGATATACATGAAAAATCATTAATAGTTACAATATTTAACATTTAAAATGAATAAGATAATGAAATTTGATAAATGTTTTGATTTATGTTTTCGATGTGCATTTGAATCTGATCGTTTATCAGCCCTATATTTCTGGTTCTATTCGGAGGTGAAGCTTTTTTTGGAAGTTTGTTTACCCTAAGTGGCCCTAAGGAGCTCGGCACCACAAAAAAACAGTAACCTTTGTATGAAAGGTCAAACAAGAAACAACAAATTTAATAAGATCACAATTCGATGATTACTCACATGTTGATTCTTTTCAAAATGATTTATTAACAAGTAAGGAAGTCTAAGTTCGGGTGAACCGAACATTAAATACCCAGCGTTAGTTTTCACAAAAAGGGGGCGTAGTTTTCATCCGATTTCGCCCATTTTAAAAACCAATCTATTCCGAGCGTAAACAATAGCGAATTTGGTGGGCGCGGCCACGCTCCTTGCTTATAAAGCTTTAACCGCTTACATGAGCCAAAAGTACTGAATCGATCTTTTCAAGGGTTATACCATGTCCTATATATAACTTTGGAAAAGAAGGCGTGCCATGCCCATAACTTTTAACGTATTTTGTGAAATTTTTCGATGTAAGGATATATGTGTCCATTGATCAATATTTACCTAATTTTAAAAAAGTGGGTGGTGGCACGCCCACGGATTTTATTATGTTGTTTGTCCCTATTTGAAGATCAGTTTTCATTGCAGATCTTTATGATACTTTCACAGTGGCTTGTTAATAGTGAAATGTTGATATTTTGTTTATTCACTTGTGGGCGGTGCCACGCCCATTTTCCAAAATATTACCAAAAAACCTTTAAACATCACTAATAACATCAGCAGGTGAATGAGTGTACTAAATTTTAGCATTATATCTTTATCAGTTAAACAGATATTGCATATTCCGGTTTCCTAACTCTCGTTTAGAGAACTTTAGTCCAAAAAGGGGCGTGGTCGTTCACCGATTTTTCTTATTTTCTGTGGTAGTCCCCTTCATAAACATAACATGCCTGGTACCTAGTTTCGTAAACCTATCTCACACCTTTCTGAAGTTATTAGCAGTCGAGTTTAAAAACTGCTTGACTCATAAGTGGGCGGTGCCACGCCCACTTTCCAAAATTTTGCAAAAATAATGTAAAGAATATGAAAATTGATGTACGTACCAAATTATATTATTATAGCGGTATCAGTTAATTAGATATGGACTTTTCAATATTTCCACCTCCTTTCAATATAACTTTTATGAAAAAGTAGGCGTGGTAACCAAGGGATTTCGTTTATTTTCTATATATGAATTTAACACAACAGTAGTATGCCCTCTACAAAATTTCGTTATACTAGCATAAACTGTTCTGAAGTTATTAAGAGTCAAAATTTGAAAATTTCTTCAAATATATGTGGGCGGTGTCACGCCCCTTTTCAAAAAATTTGATAAAATCGGCCTTAGGACATCTAAATCAATACATATTGCAAATTTTATCATTGTAGCTGCTTCTAATATTGAATTAACCCGTTTTATACGTTTTTCGAAATTTTCGATATCGAAAAAGGGGCGTGGTTATGGTCCGATTTTACCCATTTTCAATACCAATCTATTCTGAACCCAAATAAGTACGCATGCCGAATTTGGTGAAGATATCTTTTTATTTGCTCAAGTTATCGTGTTAACGGACAGACGGACGGACGGACGGACGGACGGACGGACGGACAGACGGACGGACATGGCTCAATCAAATTTTTTTTCGATCCTGATCATTTTGATATATGGAAGTCTATATCTATCTCGATTCCTTTATACCTGTACAACCAACCGTTATCCCAACAAAGTTATAATACCCTTGTACTAGTACTAGTACGCTGGGTATAAAAATCTTGCCGAAAGTTGATACTATTGGTGCATACATGTGTATCTGACATTTCACTTTCCACGCAGTTCTTGCCTTGTAGGGCAGCCCTAATAGATATTTATGTATGTATGCATGTATGGTGTGTCATACTTTGTAAAGCTACCTATTACAATTGTGGGAGGTATACAATTATCCTGCAAGTTAAATAAAACCCCGCTACATTCTTATTTTAACATTTTCCAATCGATCATACTTTAGTAAAACCAAGAGCATTTTGTGTTAGCAGTGAGAAATTAAGATCATGATATCCGTTAAAAGGCCTCGGTGTAAATGATGTTTCCAAAATTTGATTGAACAAACATCGAACATCGTTTACCACAGAATGACTCTTGGCAACCACTCCCACTCCAACAAAACATTTTTTTGAAAAGAATGCAGAAAAACAGAACATTATGGATATTGATTTTATTCAAGCTGACTTTATTTTCATAACTGCTCTGCAGGGCACAATGTTGGGATCGAAACGAGCGCAAGGCCAAAGACTTTAAATTTCAATTTTTTGTCAAGAAACTAAAGTTGACAGAATTGTACTAATTAACTTTGACTGAGCATGTTCTTGACATTGGTAAATTTAAGAAACATGAAACTAAAAGTCACTCAGAATAACACATAGAAACAGATTATGAATATTGTATTCCTAGTAATTTAAACGAAGTTGACTTGTTCGAAGACATTAACATTGCAATTTTTGTATGGTAATTTTCATATTTTATGTTAATTAAAAAAAAATCATAAATTATAAATTATAATTAAAGACCAGCCCTGATATGATATCAGTTCTAACCGAAATTGAATCTGCAAGAAACATAGACTTAATCTCAATTCAATATAAAAATTTACTTATGTATGTATTTTGAATTAAAGCCAACTGAAGACTAAAGGGCTTAATCGCTGATCGCTCGCTTTAGAGAGTAGTCACACGATTTTTTGCAGGGTAGTAGTGCAGCTCACACCAGTAGTGAAATTCACTAACTTATAGCGATTCGATTCGGTTCGATTTATCGAGATTTTGAATAGCGATTCGGTTGCTTGCACTATCGAATATGCGATTCACTAACTGATCTATAACGATGCAAGCAAAGGATTTCTCATCTCGCTATAAAACATACTCTATGTTCTCAAATGACATTTTTTAATAATAATAACATGGATATAGTATTATTATTCCAATTTTTAGTAAAAAATTCAAATTATGTGCATTTTATTTAACGACATAGAAAACAACTGCAAATTGTGTGTCGTTTAGTTTGCGAAACAGCTGATTGCGAATAAGCGAAAATCGACAAAAAATAGTTAGTGAATACCAAATATCGGTATGACAAAATGTCGATTGCGAATGTCGTAATCGAAGTTAGTGAATTCCACTACAGGTGCATACATACATATGTGTGTATGTCAGTTTTGTGTGTCCGCCACAGCGCGCCGGTGAGCCCACTTCTTATTTATCGAATAAAACTGAGACATCCAATAAATTTTTTGGAAATTTTTGAAAATGAGCGTGGCTTCAACCATTTTCAATAAAATTCGTTTTACAAATATTAGGTAATCATAAATCGAAATAGGCTTTTGTGAGCAAATCGGATAGCAAAAAAATGATTGTTTCGGTTTCGGCGATCTGCCATCTTCAGTGTATATTTTCGTTGTTGTTGTTGTTTTAACAACAAAATCACTCCCCGAAGGTTTTGGGGAGTGTTGTCGAAATAACAGTCCTTGGCCGGATATGAATCCGGTACGCTCCGGTACTCCCTTGCGGTACTGCCCGACTGTCGTGGGAGCGATTTGGTATGACCAGTGCAACCTTCTAGGTCATGTCATCCCTCCTTCCGAAAGGAAAGAGAAGATGGGTAATGAGAGGTGGGAGGCATCATATCCGTAGATCAACCATCGAGTTGCACATCATTACCTTTGTGCATATTGGTCGCCTCTTACGACCGGTATGCCTACCGCGGGCATATTCTAAGCCCCAACCCGCAGGGGCCTGTATATTTTCGTTCTGATCTGTGCCTATCCGTTATATGTATGTATTTATGTATAGTCTGTACGCTGTACTAGATAATGTTATTAGGTATGCGTGTATATTAGAGCGTATCACCAAAAAAAAGTCGGCCGTCCCTCCCCTCATATGAAGTGTTTTTGAAAAGCATTAAAAAAAAATTTTTTTTTCTGGCAACCCTAAATGTCACCCAATTACATTTTTCTTCATATCTTTGGCATTTGTTTTCGGATTTTAAAGTATGACAGATCAATAAATCTTTTGCGAAAAAGTATTTCGATTCAATCAGTAGAACCAGAAATATAACACAATTTCTTTGTAGTCTAAAGCCATACAAGAAAAAGTTAATTTAATTTATTTTCCTCGCTCGCGAAACAGTTAGTAACTGTTTGTCATTGTGTATCAGTACAAGTGTGATATGTTATCTGTCAAACGTTTGACAGGCACTTCAAAATTGAGTTTTTTTCAGTTTTTTTGTTTACATCTGAGGCACTCCAGCATGGCGGCGCATCGCTGCTCCTATCTTCTAACGAATGATAGAACGAGATGCAGGATGAATCAAACATAGAATAAAAAAAAACAGGTGTTAATTTTTTTAAAAATTGCTGTTTGTTTTGTAACGGAAATTTTAGTCCAGCAAATTTTGTCGGGATTCAAGCTTGCTGTATTTCAGCCGGCTCTCGAGCTTAGAGAAAATATGGCCCATGCGTTGTTCATTGGTGACCGGCATTGCAGGTTCATGAAATGTATGAACAAATCGCTCGGTATTTTGGGAAGGACAAGGATATGCTGCGAAAAAGATCAATGAAAACACTGTTAGATGAAATTGGAATACCTGCACGTTGCCACAAAAGACACATTTTCCTTAAAATTTCTCCTCCCAACTCCCAACTTTCTACGCAGATCACTTCTATGACTCCTATGACTTCTATCACAATCAACGCATTTTTAAAGTTTTTGCAGTTTTTTACACGCACCAAGTAAAATGACAATTGATTATGATGTCAAGGCCAAACATAAAACAGAAAAAGGTAGATAAGCAATAGTCTAGTTAATTTATAAAAAAACGGTCGTCGTAAAGAAAAATGTATGTATAAAGAAAACAAGTAAGGAAGTCTAAGTTCGGGTGAACCGAACATTAAATAGCCAGCGTTAGTTTTCATAACGAGATACAAATACCATGACTTGGCAATGATATAGGCCCTAGAATTTCATTTGAAATTTTCTATATCAAAAAAGAGGGCGTGGTTATCATCCGATTTCGCCCATTTTAAATACCAACCTGCCTTGGCCAGAAAGTAACCTGTATGCAATATTTCATGCAAATATCTCAATTTTAACTCAAGTTATCGTGTACACGGACGGACAGACGGACAGACGGGAGGACATGCCTTAATCAATTCCTCTTTTCAACCTAAGAACTTTCATATATGGAACTGTACATATATCTAACTCGATTATTTTGCGCCGTTACATAGTACCGTTATGTGGACAAAATTATAATACCTTGTACTAGTACTAGAACGCTGGGTATAATAAGGCATCTAATGTATGGCTTTCAACTAAAGACACAATTTGTTTTATTTCGAGTTCTACTGAATTAATTGAAGCGGAGCGTCTGGGATCAATAAGCTTTTTTTAGGAAAAACCCACTCCTTGAAACAAATAAATGCCTAATATATGAAGAAAAATGCAATTGAGCGACATCTAGGGTTACCAGAAAAAACCAAAAAAAAATTTGTTTAAATGTTTTTCAAAAACAGTTCATATAGGAGGTACGGCCGACGCTCTAGTGTATATGGCTCGTGTGTTCGAATGCTCCCGAACGTGTACTTGTAGTAAGGGTTGTTTTAAAAGCCGTTGATTAGTTTGTGGATGTTAGGTTAGCTAATGTTAATCGTGCCTTTAAATAGTCCGTATTGAAGGTTGTTTTCCCCCTCGTTTTTTATGAAGAAGTCAGAACAGAAAATTAAATCAACTTCTCTAATTCTTTTAACCTGTCATATACGAGCGAATAAAGATAATTATTTATTATTAAACTCTATTCGAAGTGATTAGTGAACAATCACAATTTAAACATACATATTTTTTTTTTAATTCTTTCGAGGTCATTATATAATCAACCGAATTGGTTTTGTTGTGATCATTTTTGCACTTAGAAGAATTCAATATATAATGCCAATTAGTTTGTGTATTTGTATATTATGGTGAACTCAGCTTTATAGAAACAAATTTGGGCGACTCTGCCAGCATGATTCAGAACTACACCGTTCTAGTTCTATTGTTACCACGAATTTTTAGACATACATACATATAAGTACATATGTAGGCTTTGTCGAGCAGCCATGCAACCAACGTCCTATATCCTATTAGAGATTGAATTTCTACATACATATGTACTCGTATGTACATACCGAATAACAATTCTCCACAACAAGAAAGTATGATCTTGGCTTCAATCTCTCCAGTTTCAGCTATTTTAACACTACCGGCTCCTAAATCCATGGCCATCCGTTTCCTAGTAGGTCAAGCCGAAAGCTTCGAATGTATCATGATGAGATCAGCCAACACATTACCCAGCCGTTTGATCAAAAGGTTCAGCAGTAGGTTCGAAACGGCATCCACACTAAAGCGTTGGTGCTTCTCTATTTCATAGAACTAACTTTGGAAGATTTTGATGGCAGTTCTGTTCGTCTTTCTACTTTTATTTTAATGTACCGACCTGAAACGCTAAGGCAATTACATGGCTGAAGTGCACTGAAAAGGATTTCACACCGTTGAAACATTTTAACTGCCTGACCACTAGTTTACACCTTTCGCAGACCGTGTACTACTCGGGAGCCTTTTTTAGCCTCAAGTACTTCCATGTCTACTTCTTTCGATTCAATTTGAATTCAAAGTTTTATAACCGAACAAAATAAACTCTGCACGATAATGCTACCTGTTCGGTATTTGTCCTCGTCTTACTACGTATCCTAACAGAGGGGCGTCAATCTTTTATATTTTTCTTTTTGTCGTATAAAGATCACATCGTTCATCGTCTGATGATTCAATCAAAGAATAATTGACTTACAAGTGAAAACTAACTTCCAATAGCTACTGGACCAATAAACCGCCGTCCCATTGATTTCAATACAAACAACCATGACAACTCGTTAGCCAAACAAGCCAAACATGAATCGCTTAATCGGGCGGACGCTTCTGATAGCGACCACAAAAGTGAGTGCAAATGGGCGGAATATCGAGATAATAACACAAAATTATGCTAATGTGCGTGTATGGTGAATTGCAAGATCGACTCTAATGATTCCCAGATGGCTACATAAAAAGCTTGCGACATGCGGTTAATGTGGCGTTAGCACTGAATATCGTTTTATTTGCTAATGGAACGTGCTAGACAAACAGGCACAATTGGCGAGCAATAGGACACACATCTCCAAGCGTACGTGTACAGCAGACACAACAGCCGGACGATCACTTCCATAGGCGGATGGCTTTACAAGCCGATAAATATACTACTCGTAAAGTGCCGGATATTGGCATTTAACATGAGCGCAATCTTTGACGAATATGTTGAGCGCATCCTCATCGGGCAACATTACTGTCAACTGACTACAAAAATAACAAATATTCAACCACCAATGCAGATCCCAGGCGAGAGAATAGATGCGGAATTAAATATTTAATCCCGAAATAGTTATTCAACTTTTAGCTCCCGATCCCGGGTATCTTGAAAAAGTAAAATTAGCACAGCGCATGTATTCAGGATTAACAATCCTCTTGCTCATAGAGAAATAACATTAGTGTTCTTCTTTTTAATTGGCGCCTAACCGTTTTCAACGTTTTCCGACTGGTGACAATTGGAAACTGAAAGTGATTCTAAAATTTAGAATCTAAATCGTTCCCAACTTGGCCCTTCCAGCGAAGTGGAAGCTTTACTCTGTCTCTGCTTACTTAGGCGGGTTCCGATAAGAATACCTTCTGGACCAGGGTGCGTCCGTCCCCGTCAACTTTCAGGTTAACTCCGAATATGGATAAGAAAGCTACATTTCAAGCCTATAAGTTTCTGCAATTTCAAAGATTCTACCAATGACGCCAATCCCGAAATCAGCACTGCCCCCCTTTAGGGCGGGATCATCTCAACTAGATACTGAACGTCACTCCTACCAACAGGTTAGTAAAGATGCTAATGTGCGATTTGTTCATTGGGCCAGACAAGTTCAAGTCAAAATTTAAATGCTAAGCTCGTACTTATGTGCGTCTATGGCGCTAAATTTGGGTTAACTTGCGGATTCGTGGCGGGAAAGAAAATAAACAATGCTTAAATTACAACATCAAAGCAAAGCTTTTCTGCAAACGTAAAGATATGCACGCATGAAAATATACATACATATGTACATTAAGGCGCCTCACGCTCCATACAAAAAAAAATGGACACCCTGTTTCCATCGGAATTATAAACTTCAATGTATTCTAAGACCTTGGTCAATATATTTCGAAAAAATATTAAGATTTACCTGAGCTAAACCGCGTTAAAAAACGCTAAAAATATCTTGTTTTATGTATAAAAAAAAGTATGAAAAAATATATTTTAACAAAAAGCACCTGAGATGATGAATTAGCTGGAGTACAAAACGTAAGCATAAAAAAGTTTGAAAATTTTATCAACGCAATCCAAATATTGAGATGTATGATGCTGTTTTTGGTCATATTTCGAGGGGTGGGTTTGTGGAAAACTTTAATAACTCAGCCAATTATTGACGGATTTAGACGATTAGGATATCATTTGAAAGGTATGTTCGAGACGTTGCCATTTCTGCAAAACTTAACACTTTCTGGTCCAATTTTACACATTGCGAATATTAGCACACAGTTATACAACAATAGTATTGATAACATTTTTAAACTTTTTTATGCTTACCTTTTGCACTATATCATCTCAAATGCTTTTTATTAAAAAATATTTTTTCATACTCCTTTTATACATAAAAAACGACATTTTTAGCGTTTTTTTAACGCGGTTTAGCTCCGGTAAATCTTAATATTTTTTCGAAATTGGGGGGAGTCCTTAGAAAAGAGTGAATTTTGAAATTCTGGTGGAAACAGTGCAACTTTTTTTGGCGAGGCACCTTAATGTACATATTCCAGACTGGGCGAATAAACAAAGACTTTTTTGTTTCAAAATTATTTTTCAGAAAGGCGAAATATACTGAGTTCTATTAGTAATTCCGGCGGCACTACAGGCGGGACGTCGGTAAAATGCTGTCAGCTATTCCTTCAGTATCACTAACTGTGGGTGACATTCAGATTTCTTTATATAAAAAATTAAATCCTAATGCTGGAAGCCACATTTAATATCTGCCTTTAAAGTTCACTTTCCTGTTAGCACTAGGCGAAGCTTAATTTAATAGCTATCAGAGAACACAATGGTGGTGTTATTTGCTTTTCGGCCAAAATTGATAGACAAACTTTTGTTAGCTTTTTTTCTTTCTTATTAGAAATTTACATACAGTCGAACTCCCATAACTCGAACTTCTATAACTCGAACGAAAATGGTTGGCAAGTAGCGTTAAGAAAGAATTTACATAAAAATTTTGTTCCATAACTCGAAGTTCTCCATAACTCGAAAGAAAATCCATACACATTCCATATAAAGCATTTCTATAACTCGAAGTAACGCATATTTGACTTGAATTTCGCTTCACAATTCGGGGAAATCCCTTTTTGTACATGAAATGCTTTCTTTGGAAGTTTGCTTTGTAGTTCGGGGAATTCCTTTTTGTACATCGAATGTACGAATCGTGGCTAAAAGCAAGCGATATAACAACCAATGCCAGTCCTCAAGATTATTTTGAAGTAGATAGCGAGCTTTGCACAAGTGGCTTCCCTACAGAAAATGGCATTGTGGAGCAATACTGCCCTGAATTGGAGAATGCAAACGTAGACGTAGCAGGAATCGAGAGTGATGAAGAGTCTTCGGAGGAAGAAACTATTAATCAGCCTTCCAGAATTGATGTAGAAAACTCTTTTCGAACATTGAGTTTATATTTGACAACCAATGACACTACTACTGTTGAACACTAGAAGGCCTTAAGCACATTGGAGTCCTTTTTTGCCGAAAACAACCAAAAAAAAAGTTATCTTTCAGTCATTAATTTCAGAATATTTCCCTGCATTGTAACTTTCTTTAATAGTTTTTTGTAAAACAATGTTTTAAAATAAAAATTGCCATTCAAATGTAGTTTAAAAATACAAACATGCATGAAACTGAATTTTTTTTTACTTAAAATTAAAAAATTCTATAATTCGAAGTCTCCGTAACTCGAACTTTTTTTTGGGATTTAGGCGATTCGAGTTATGGAAGTTCGACTGTAGTTCAAACCATTCATTGGATTACACAATTTTTAAAACTCTTTTGCAATACATTCCAAACCTTAAGATTTAAAACTTAACTGGGAAAAACAAAAATACAACAAAAGCCGTATAGACAGCGAATATGTGTAGTTTCTCATAACACACATGAGTGCGCCGTAACTCAGTACATTGTGTACCATGTCAAGTGTGATATCTTAAGCATAGACGTCAAAATATTTAAAAAAATTAACACCTGTTTTTTTATATTCTATGTTGGATTCATCCTGCATCTCGTTCTATCATTCGTTAGAAGATAGGAGCAGCGATGCGCCGCCATGCTGGAGTGCCTCAGATGTAAACAAAAAAACTGAAAAAAACTCCATTTTGAAGTGCCTGTCAAACGTTTGACAGATAACATATCACACTTGTACTGATACACAATGACTCAGTAGATAGAGCCATTGCGCACTGATGTGGGAGGCGTCGGTTCGGGTCCTCACATTTTTAAAAAAAATTTAAAAACATTTTCGGTTTAAAATTTAAATAATTTTTATTATGCGCTTTTTTATGACAACCGGCGTAAATTTAATTCTAAACTAAATTTGATTTCGTCATATATGTAGCCCCAAAAAGTTTTAAATTTAGGCTAAAATTGTTAGCCGTGTAATGCTAATATTTCGTCATAAGTGTAAGCTTCACAGAGCTTTTAGATGGAAAAATGTCGACAGCCTTGAACGTATGAATTGTGCTCCTTAAGACGTCCCCTCCAGGGAATATTGATTAAATTCAAAGCAAAAAAGCACTCCAATTACATCTAATTCCTAGTTTTATTGAAAAAAAAAGAAATAGCGCAATACCACTAAACAAAGGAGATTTACATGCCTAATTTGTAATTTTCAAAGTTTCAAAATGGCCTCATCAACTATCTTAGTTTATTACAACCCATTCCATTACCGAAAAGTCACCACATTTATAACTGCTTTGTTGCCAATGTTTTCCGAATAGCATTCCCTCAATTAAGTACAATTCCTTATGTTAGAAGTTCTGCCACAATTCGCCACTGATCGCATACGAAGGGTTGGTTGTATCGATCAAGCACACATCAATCATCTCATTAAAACGTGCTATTGGAAATGGTTTCAAATATATTCATAGATACTACAGAGTCAATTTAGAGCTATGTTATTAGTACTCAACTTATTAATAGTTATTTTTGTTAAGTGATCAATTTATATCTTAAATGGTTAACAGGCCTAAGGCATGGAGAAGCTTTAATTTCGTTTTCTTATTCAGAATCAATTTGCTTGTATGAAATAAAATAACTTTTAACTATGAAAACGATTACGTATCGCTTTTAAAAATTTTGTTGTAGCAACTTCTAGCATGCTTTTTGTTGGAAAAATAATGTGAAATAAGTATGTAAGTTCTAAAGTAAAAAACGAAAAAGCAAGGTTTATGCGACTGTCATCGGTTTGCCCTTTGACAGATGTGGATTCGTTATGCTCCGGTACTAGTCCAAATCCTTAACCCTTTCATTTTATTAATTTATGCACAGTGAATCAAATAAAATTCTTTGCTATAGTGAACGTTAAATAGTACCCAATGGGCCAATACATTAGCACGTACATAGATGGCGTCAGTTAGTCGTCGGTAAACTCACGCATTCCATCGTCAAACATTTGATAACCTACGCACGCGCGTAGTCGCAGTTGAGTTGCATTTGTATTGTAACGCGATCTCGTCCATCGATAAGACATCGACATTTGATTGAAAGCAAACAAAGCCATGTAAAGGTAAGAGAACAACAACAAGCAATGAAATTGAGTTAAAGCTCGTAAATTAAAACCTATTTATTGACTATTTACGGGAGCTAAGCCAAAGTAAAAAGGTATTACTATATTAATATGAGTCAACTTAGTGAATAGGAGAAGGAAATACAAAAAAATCATGATTTTCCCCTGTCAGATGTTTATAAATTAGTAATTCATGCAAATAATTAGCTGCATACTAAATATATAGAGAACTCAATTACAATGGTGGCAACTCTCGTACCAATTGCATATTGGTTTTTCTCTTACGTTAAGGATACTACTACCGCACTAATGCCTCCAGCTATAACAGTTCATTCAAGTCAAGTGGTGTTTGAAATAATAGCGGGCATACAAAACGTATGTAAATTTAATAGTATAAAAGTAAAATTTCTTATACAGAAAGATTTTAAATTTAAACAAAAAGAAATTAGTAATCAGAACATTAAATGGAAAAGTGTTACTACGAAAATGTTTGCAAACTTGTTCAAACCGATTAAAGGTTTCAAATCTAAACACACAATTCGAGCTGCTTACCATTGACGCTTTTTCTGAAACAACTTGTACTATTCGACTAACGCATTAATAAGTCCTTGGTAAACGATTGATATGACTTTTTTAAACAAAATTTTCTTTCGAAAATATCGATATTTCGCTTCTATTTATGTAGTTTCACACGACCGATAAAAAGTACATGCAATTTAAAACTTGAGAAAAGCATTGGCTTAAGTATTTCGTTTTAAAATATTTGCTTTTGCTTTCTTTGTGAAAAATAATCTCTAAAAAATTCTGTTAAGATCGATTGAAAAAAAACATATCTACATACATATGTAGAGGCGAAAAGCTTCTTACTGTAGATCTGCACACAGATAGGTTTTTCTAATTGCAGACATACCTTCTTCATTTTGACAATCCAGTATCTACTCTTTGGGTAACATTGAAGTGAATAAACTCATTGAAAACCAAAAATTAATACAACCGCAACACTTTATTGGAAATGTTCTAAACTCCAAATTGGTCTGCAAATGCACATAAACAAAGCAAAGGCCAACATTTTACATTTTCCCCCTAAGCGGGGGCTCTGTGAGGAATTTCAATAAAATTAATATTAGAAATATGTTTGTATGTATTGTTTCTCTGTAAAATAAATTACATTAAAGTGAAGAAAAGAAAACAAAAACATAACAAAAACTACGAATTGAAGCAACAAAGAACCATCGCCATGGTCGAGACAGCAATTCAAAAGGGCCGTCTAGTACTCCACGGAATGAGGCAGAATAAATATTATTCAGAAGCTGCAAAATGAATCTATGGCCACGTGCAATCGATGTTACATTCGGCAAAGCGTTTATTGCATGTTGCTTCTATTTAATTAATGGGCTTTTGAGCATTGCATCGTAAGAAAATTGTTTTCATAAAAAATTGCATGTTTGTTGCTGACGTTTATGCGGCTTAATGTCGCACAAGATGTTTTGTGATTTGCTGTATGGGGTGGGTCTATCTATGGCACATATATCTTGCACATAGCAAACTACATACGCACTTGTGTATGTATCTACGTACATACATACATACATATATACGAATTGAGACTCAAGTTTTTCACTTAATAAATTCCATTAACAGCAAACGCAATTGCGGATTTTAGCATAGCAAAGCCTCCAATGCATCAATGAACTTATGAATCTAACATAGGCATATGTATGTATGAGTTTATGTACGATAATAATTCATACCTGCTCAAAGAAATGTCTTGCATTGGTGGCTTTTTAAATGCTCATGATTTACTAAATTTACAAGTGCAAGTAAATTATTTGTGACAGTTCTGGAATTCATAAAGTGATGCCGTCGACAGTCAAAAAAAAACTATTTGAGAGTATAGCATACATTATTTGAGGAATACACTATGTACGTAGCAGCTCATCTAAATAGATATATGTACATTTTAGTGCTACATTAAAGATCGGTTTTTACCATTCTTATAGAGGTTGGAGTCCAGCGGTTTTTAGGCGTACATATCGCACACTAAATCAAAAAGAGTCACAACTCAAAATCCGAGTAACTTTCAGTTAATTGCTTCTGGATCGCACAAAAGTGGTTTGATTTTTAAAAACTTGACATCACTGTGCTCTTTAAAGAGTAACGATAATAGTCGAAAAGAAAAATATTGTATGTATTGGCTGCACTACTTTTTATTAGGCAATCTATGCCAAGAAAGCGACCTAAAAAAATTTTGAGTTGTGACTGTTTTTGATTTAGGGTGCGATATGTACAAAATAGATAGGGATAGGGCGTGTTTTGACGTATTACAAATTTTATTCGCTCTTCAATAGTTTTCTAACGATTGCAAGGACCTACAGGCATATGTGGATTTCCAACATTATATACTGTTACATACCGTTTCATTAAGACAAGAAAATTAACCTTTAGTTGATGTACATATAAAAGATGCTTATGTCTTAGTTGTACAATTATTGTAATACCTACTCTTAAATAAATAAATAAATAAAAATGAATAAATACCTACATATTTCTGCGTAATTGAATTTGTTCAAGCAACTTAATTTGTTTGTCGAGCATTTCATTCACTTCCACCAAGTCAAAGTCATCATTCGCATGGTGTTTTATTTCCGTATGAATCATTTGAGTGTATGTATGTATGTACGTACATACCTATGTACATATATGTAGTTAGGCTTTTTCATTAGCACACAGCAACCCCAAATTGTGTTGATACCATGCAAAAAATTGCGCAATTAATCGCTAAAGAGAGACGTCCGCGATAAATAAATAATAGAAGTTAAAAGTACCCGTTTAGTTAAAAAGTGGATTAGTCCTTCCGTACGCGTTCGGGTCTAAAAGGTCGTTCCATAGAACATGCTGAAAAAATTTGAATAGTTTAGACCATATGAAAGTATCAGAACTGGCATTAGTCGCGTGCACCATTGCCACTCATTCCAGACGCATCCTAGACTAATCGTATTTTTAGAAGGGTATACAAAAACACAGCGCCTTGAGACACACTTATAAATTTACATCCAAACATATAGTATGCATAAGTATTTATATGTAAATACAGTTCACAGCTCACAAAAAAAGTTTTAAAAATTAATAGTCACGTTTTTACTCACAAATTGAACGGTACGAGAATTATTAATCCTGGCGATCCTAAGAAGACATATAATTGCAACCAATATAAAAATATAAAAAACAAACTAAACTAATTTCACATCTAGCTTCTTTTTTTAAGTTTTATACCGAAATGAAGTAGGCAATCGCAATCTATCCGATTTAATATGTACATAAGCGATTAAAATACACCTCTGAAAAATTAAATAAGTCTACTTACTATACATTGGAACCCAGCAATTTCTTCACTCAAAATATCATACAAAAAAAAATGTACACGCCAGTGTATGCAAACATTTGAGTGGGTCTATGCCAAATTTTGCATCCACCCTCAACATACATACTTAAAGACAAAGCAAACAAACAGGCATACATACATACATACATATGTATATGGATATGTATGTGTTGTACAAAGTTACACAATGAAATGTTGTAGGTCAAGAATCTCCACAAAGACTTGTCAAAAAATGACAACACGCCCAAGTTTCGGCGGTGACTAGATAGTCGGCTATGAATCGTCAACTAACGCCACATTCTTTCAGTGGTGATTTAGCGCAAACTATTTAAATACGTTCATACACTAAATTTAAACACAAAATACAGGGTTTCTCATAATTTGAGTAAGGTTTTTATTGAAGAGACTTTTCATTTTCCAAAAACAGGTTAGTTTTTCCCAAAGTTTATCTATCACTATTCAATTCTTTGGATGCGGTTGGAAAGGTTTAGTACTGGGACTGGTACATATGTACATATGTATGTAGTGGCGCAACTAACATCTGATTGCTAAAAACGCATTGAAACTACCTCCTTGAATATATAGGTCTTAATTTAAGTAATGTATACCATTAAAAGTGACTTATATGTCAATGTGCAAGTCGAAATTTTCGATATTCGGGTGGAGATCGTAAATAAATACAGAAATGTGTTAGTTGTTAGACCCTAGATGCCATTAACACTTTATGACTAGTAGCGTCAATGACGAAATATATTTACAACAATGGCAGTCACATTTCTTCGAAATCACGTTACACCCAAAGTCAATCACCCACATTTTGCTGCCCAAGAGATGCGATTGCCACTGTTTGTGCCACACATAATTCATTTCATATCGACTCGTTCCATACATTATCAAGAAATTTTCCATAAATATCTTCCATCTCTGTTTCCCTAACTTCGGTATCTGTTTATTTTAATGTCAACGACAATGGCCTTGCGTGTTCTAATTAATTGAATACCACTGTGCGTGTCTGACTCAAAACTTATTTCGATACAATTTACTTTATTTGTAGAAACGAGCAAACGACCAACGCGGTTGGTCATGAAAATGCTGAAAAAGAAGCTGTTTATATTTGTTGCAATCAAAGATGATGTCATATCTACCTACAGAGCGTCAGGGGAAAGGTGGCAACCTTTTTAAGTAGAATTGCTTTATTTGAAGAATTTAATTTATTATAACAAATATGTATACCAATAAAATTAGGCAGCATTTTGGGGATTTCAACTTTTTCTTAAACCGAAGACTTGAAGCAGATTGGGACGCTCGAGTCTGTACAGGTATTTTGACACAATACCAAAGGCATAAAATTTGCAGGTTATTGAATTGCTATTGAAAAGAATGTTGTTATCACGCTAGATCAAGGGCGTTTATAATCATACGCCGTCGAATTTTGTAGTGGCATTATTCGAGAAAATTATAATAATCGGCTTAGCTAGGGCATCCACCTCATATACATACATACATATACTCATGGACTAACCTTAGTTAACAATACATACCTCTATCGCAATAGAATACACCTGATATATCTAGTTATTTATTAAACTGGGATAAGTGAAATAAAATCGTTTTTAAATTATAGTGATATTATTTTTCAGAAGGACGAAATTTTACCGCAAAAGTTACAAATCTTAATAACAATTTCTAGAAATCTAGTATTGGTACTCTAGATTTTAAGAACTTTTCATGGCTCATAGCCATAATCAAATTAAAATAGAATTTTGTTTACTTAAACATGATTCCGAAATAAACATCATGTCATGTCTGTCATAGTCATCCTAAGAGAAATGACGAAAATGTAACTCTAGTATTTTCAAATTACGGTCTATGGTTATGCAATGTCACAGCTATGATACGGTTTATGAATAAAATATTTGATGTCACAACTATGATGCGGTTTATGAATAAAATACTTGATAAGGTCCCCCCTTGCAAAACATATGTAGGTGCTTTTATTTTAAACCATCAGCTTCATTTCAGAAATAATTGGCAACACTGCGAGGATGACATCGCTACTTACATATGTCTGAGAAAAGATTTCGTTACCAATAAAAAAATGTTATTTCATGGAATGCTTTGAATCACCAGAACACGCTAAATACTTAAACACAAAGCACCAATCCTTACGTCTGTCCTTTCGTGTTTGAGCGGATGATTCATAATAGTATAGGTATTGAGTACTCGTTATTTTCAACTATTCCACAACTTTTTGAATCTCAGCGAGTGTATGTATGTATGTAGGTATGTGCAATCCTTGGTAAAACTCATTATTTCAAGGCAATTGTTTTAAATCGCCGACCTTCCCACATAAAAGTTTTGGAAAAATCAATATTAGTTCTAACTAAAATATAAACTCCTTTCACCCATGAGGAAATTGTTTATTCGAAAATAAGCAATTGAATACAAAAGTACGCACACTAGGAAAATCAAACGCTAAACTCGCGAACAGCCTTTGCATACAAGTGCAAGAAAAAAATATTGTGATAGAGTCCAATTGAAGAAATTCGTGTGAGGTCAGCCTGAGAATCATTCTCAATTAGATGATTAACATAAGATAATAAGCGGCTTTTAAGCCAACTATAATATGATTTGGGAAAGTATCTGATTTCAAATGCGTCTCAATTTCATATCAACCTACATAAATTGTTTGCTGGGATGTGAAAACAATGTATGTATGCGCATGTGATATGTAGAAACACGTATGGGTATGTTTTCATTTTGCATTGAAATGACTCAGCTCCGCTATTTCGATTAACTATTTTGCCAGCATTCTTTCGGCAGGAGTACCTTTGGCCTCCAACACCTCGTCGGAGATACCGACAGTGAATATTTTGTTTTACTTTGTTTGTTTTGTTTCTGATTTTTCTGACAAGAACTGGCCACCACGGTGGCATGACGAATCGTTGTCAAATAAATGTGTGCATGCTGGTATATAATTTTGAAGTTTCCATGATTGCTCATAGTATGGACTTCATATGTACTCCATCTTTATATGTATGTAATCTTATGTGTCTACATATGTACAGTATTTTCTTTATTTAATAAGCATATCCCACCCGACTCGCATCGCTGTATCTAAGAACTTACAATGGACAATTGATCCACATATGGGGCGATAGCTCCGAAAGCGACCGAGTTAATCAAAGTTTGTGTTTGGTGTCTATTAATGTGCCTGTATAAGAGTAATTAAATTCCATTACGCATCTTTTATCCACAGCTCTTGACAAATATGACTTTTTGGATTCCGGGTCCAAACCCGTCGTGGATCCGACCCTGGTGCGAACTATATCCTTTTTTTATCTAGGTGAAATAAAGAATAACCTATCTATGTCCTTTCTAAATTGTACGGTATATTGGCTGTAAATATGCAAATGTGTTTTCCACATTGGAGTCGGCCTAGACTTTCCACGGAGCTCCCTGGGAATATCGTGCTTTCGAGGGAACTATCTTGTAGAAAATGCAAACCCCTCTAAAATCACTGACATACTAAAATGAATTTATCAGTGTGATGGGAAGAAATGTTTTACCAAATATTGATATACCCAGGATACGCATCCAAATCGTATGGTATTGAAATAACTGACTCAATTTAGCTCAATCAATTTTATAAAATGGACCTATCGGAACACCGGTCAGCCGTCAAGCGCTTCCACTGCCTGTTACATACACATAAATGTATTATTCATATTTATTGGAACGCAGACATGTATGTACATATGTACTTACATACATATGTACATATATAAAAATATATACGTTCATACATAGACACGATATGTCTAGGCACTTAGCGATAAGGAAACTCTCAGAATTGACCTATGAATATGTGCTCTGTGACGAGACGCTAGGCATGCATACATAAATACATATGTACTTACATATATCAATATATTTGTGATTGTTCCAATATTTCCAATCATTAAGAATGCATACAAGTATTCTAATCAGCACAGATATGATTTTGTCCACTCAAAAACATTGGCACTTTACTAATTACTACACACAAAATTTATTTATATTTCAAATCTTACACTTCTAAATCACAAACACCGGAACGGGTAGACTTTAAGGCATTTTTACAGACTTGATTCCTTCTATATGTACCTATGCGTATCGGTAAAGCAGACATACATACATACATACATATGAGCATACGGGTATTGATATGTAGCAAAAATTAATCAAGGAAATCTAATCACAGAAATTATCGAACAATCTCGAAATATTTATTCAGAACTTTTTCTTAATTAAGAAATCACCAACTGAGGTAAAGACCGATACTAATATTAAACGCAAATCTGCAAACCAAAAATGTTTAAGATATGGTATTTTGCTAGTTAGAGCGCCGACTGTCCGCGTGCGTCTTCACGACATCGCAGTTTATTGCAAACTCTCCAGCGAAATTGCTTGCGCTCAATTAGAGGCCGTTGCTCGATAGCTGATTTCAGGTAAGCTGTAAATAACAACGAAAAATGAGAAAACATTTCTGATAATTACAATGCAGTCGTAAATGGTGTGCGAATGAATCTGTAAGGGAACGGAACCAACTAAATCTCTCCAAGGCTGCCGGAGAGCGCCTGCCGCGGCATGCGGTCGTAAACAAATCCCAGCTGATTTGGGGGGTTGACAGCTGTAATAGGGCGCGTTCCTGGAGATTTTCATTGTGGTCTCCAACAAAGAGAGACTACGCATTGCGCATGAATGAAGAGGGTTGGATGATGAATAGGTGTTGGATATTGAATTTGCGATTATTTTGGTTTATGAAAAAGTAACCGGTACGCAATCTTTACTGACATATTTTGTCGCCTTAAATTTGGGCGAAAGAGGCGGTAGTCTTATGAATCAAGGGGATTAAAAAACGTGTGCTTAAAAAAAAACACTTAAACTAGACTTCAATAGAAGTTATCCAAAAAATGTAAATAACGGATTAGATAGACATAACACAAGGGCATCAGGGAGTCATCCAATACATAGAAAAATGTCTTACCAACATCAAATTTAGCAGCGAAGGCGACTGAGCCCACTTAATCCATTTATGGTCGCAGTCGAGAGCTTGGCTAGCAAAAAGAGCATTTTATGTTGACTTCCTGGCATCCAAGGCTGTTTAAAAAGCTTACTTCTCTGTATGGCTTGCTAAAAATCTACAACAATACAACAGCTTTTTAAAAGCGTGGAATAAAGAAGCATCCCGAGGCATGGCACAATTTGTATTCACGCCCCGCACACCCCGTTCTATATATCAAGAAAACGTGAGATCGTGCAACATTCATGATAAGTAACGATATTTTACTAATGTTGTTCTTTTTGTAATTTGTTATGATACTAGCCGCAGATTGTAGTGGGAACGATTCATTTGGCTTTTGCGTAGTGGATTTGTCCCCCTTACTAGAGGCATATCTTACAGCGTATAAGTATACTGGCCCCTGTTTACAATAAGGTTGTAGACCTAAATTAATACTATAACCATATATTCTTTTTCAATTTTTAGGAAGTTTTTAATTTCTTGGATAAGGGCTACACATTAGATAATAGCCCCTATGCTTTTTAAATCATGCTTGTAGTCAATTCATGGATACTATCATTAAATTTTTTTTATATAATAAGTCAAACAACTTATAAAAATGTATGCGTTATATACATACATATGTGCATGTGTTACTAAATAATTACATATCTATAGCAAGTATATGATAGGGGGGGACTCTATGCCAGATCGGACATACATAGTTCGGAGTCATAAATTTATTAAATAGCTCGAGTACCTTAGACGACTTGTTTCCCATGAAATGAAATGAAATTTACTGTATTTGAGAAATTGAAATAATAAATGAGTCTGAAGAAGAAGAATATCATATTAGCAGCACCGTCATTGTTTGTATATTTCAATGATCAAATAACCATTAGGATCCATTAGCAATTCCAGCGCAGGACTTAGACTGACCACAGGGCAATTAAGCCGGAATTCGGCCAAAAGACGTAATATTTTACTGTTGGTTGAGTAGAAAACTCTCAGGTATAGCAAAAACGGATCTCGAAGACGAATATCCTCACGCCCAGTTCAACCCTCAGCAAACTTTTCTTTATAGAAGAAATCGTTGAATAATATGAAATTTATGAATGTGTGAAATGTAGCCTAAAACTAGATCTTACCGACTATTAGGTAGAAAATTCATCTTCTTGCAGTTGGATAGAGAATAAATGAGTCTTAGTAAGCCCTACAATGACTTTTTCAATCAAATAAAGTCTTTAGAAATGGTATTCAGCCAAAAATGCATTGCCGAAGCTGTAAAGATATAAAATTGACAAAGAATTTGGGATCGGTTTTGTATAGATGCGGTACATTTTGAGTGGTCAAACTTTACAAAGCCGATAAAAAGCTATGAGAAATCAAATCCTTATCCATCAGTTTGGTCAACACAGTGGGGTCTACTTCCTGTGGTGGCAACGGCGGGAGTCGACAATAACGCCTAAATACTGTGTTCGGACTAGAACAGGTTAATACTAATAGATACATATATAAGTATTTTGAAATAAAAATTCTTACATAAGCAAATTATTTCAGTTTTCAATTCTACCTTGATTATTCTGACTTGTCGGGCTGGATTTTCGAAAATTGGCGAACAAAATCGAGAGCTCTAATATGTACTATTCCCTTTCTCTAAACACAATGAAATAAACTTTTTAGTTTGCTCCTGTACTATAAAGCTTTTGAAATATCTCTAATTTTATTTGTCTTTGTAAGTAAAGTCGAACCCCAAAACTTGAAACAAATCTATCACATAAGACCGCACATCATTTAATACGACAGGGAATGCCCCATATGAATAAGTAAGAATATCGGTATATCCATACATATGTATGTACATATGTATGTATGTACATATTTATTTCAAACAGAAAAAATCTATTTACAATAAATGTCTACAAAATAAAACTAATAAACACTAACAATTATACGCTTACTGGAAAGACGATTAATTTGCTTTAAAGAACAACTGTTCTAAGTGTTATCATGTATCGATATATTTGATTTTCTTTTGCGCTTTTTTCGTCACTTCTGTGTGGACTTTTTCTTTCCCCAATAAACTACCCTGCAAAAACCGAAATACTCCGTTCCATAATCCAAAGAGTACTCCCTTAGAAGTATCGGAGTTATCCTCATTCATATAAAAAAGGAGATGTCCGGTGAATACACTTTAGACCACCTACCTGAGAGTACTCTTAAAATAATCCCATAAGATTACTGCATGGAGTATTAAACAGCAAAGCGAGAAAGGTAGTAGGGTAACAGCACTTGTCTGGACACTTTTATTTTAGTATCAGGGCACCCTAGATTTGTATGGCGTTTGTAAATATGTACATATGGCTGATTCCTTGGAAACTGATATATTTGTGTTCCCCGACTTTAATGTCAAAAATTTATAACAAACCGAAATTTTTTTAAATAAACTGATATGCAGTCTTATTAATCTCATCGAGTAATATAAATCAAGTGCAAAATTTAATTTTTTAATACCATGGACTACTTTAAAACACACAAAAAAGAAAAAAAAGTAACAATTTATAGTGTCCCTTTGCTGAGGTCATGTACTTTTATTGGCATTATATGCTATAAATTGTCATCAAAACAAAATTTGAATGAAGAAGCTTTAAAAGAGGATAAAGAGCATAACAATATGCCACAATTGTTTTAGAAATAATGTGCTTGACTAGGGTCCTATAGAGGACTAAACTTTGTTCTCCAGTTTTGTAAAAAATCAAAAAATGGTGGTCACAGTCGGCGTGTGCGAATATTAATTAACATACTACATATAATATTAATTGTTTTTGACACATGTTCAGTCTAATGTCAACATTTACCTGTGCTGGAGCAGCTCCCATTTTGAAGACGGGTTGGGGAAATATTGCGTTTAATATATGTGTCACACTTTCTCATGTCACAACTTTACCACAGCTTTTCTTCTAAACTAGGTGTAGTTTTTCCTTGAAAATTAGAACACATATAGACCTTGGTGGCATACATCTAATTTCTAACGGAAGTCCAAAAATATTAAGCCATATTAAAATGAGAATAGATTAAACATGAAATGTCACAACTTTTTTTCTACTGGTTTTGATACAGGAATAACTGTTATTTAGAGTTAATACATGAATAAACTGATTTTGGAGCATATTGTTCACATACATATATATATAGCCCACCGTTAAAAAAACACAAAAAAATACAATAATTCTTTGTTCAATTTCCACCAAATATATATGTGTTCTCATAAGGGGTTAATAGTTTAAATATGAAACTGAATAATTTACTTGCGTTCAAAGCAGTTTATGCCATATAGCAAATCTATATATTTTCGATATTTAGAATGCATTTTTTCGATATTTGAATAAGTATGGGTACAGTGGGCGTTAATGGGTTAAGTTGTAGCACAATGCGAAACAGGGGCTATTTCTTATACCCCATTTACACTGTATACACTTTCAAAAGTCATTTATCGTAACATTGACATTTCACAAAAAGTCGATGTGAAATATATTAGTTTCCAAGGATTCAGCCATATGTAGACTGTATTTTTATAAGGTATTTTTTACATCATCTCTTTGATATGGACACTGGTCATAAGCCAATTGATGAGATCCGGCAACAATTCCACCCCTTGCCGAAGAGGAGCGTGAACTGCGTAGGGAGACAAAGGTGATGCTGGCCCAACTTCGCTCTGGATATTGTAATAGGTCAAACTCTTACTTATCCAGACTGAACCCCGACATGCCGAATGTCTTTCCGGCATAGGTTTCTAGGACTTCCGTTAGGCGAGTTCGATGACAAGGGACACATTATATCTACCATTACTTTGCATGAGAAAAGATGCATTACCTGAAAAAAATTTTTCCCTGCATTGAGTCTTATAAAAGAATATGCAACTTATAACCAATACTAAGGTGAGGAAGCTTTCGAGCGCATTCGATCCTAACCTATAGGTCTAAGAATTCAAATTGATCTAAGAGGTGGCTCTTTAACATCGAATCACCTTGGGCAGTAATTATACTCTTACCGCTTCATAAAGCTCTAGATTTTTAGCAACAGTTACGACCCGGGAACTTCAGGAGGTCCAGAATTGAACTAGAGATAAACAAGGGGGATTACCTTGCAGGAGCAACGAAAGAAAAAATATGTGATTAATTTTGGACAGCAAGCAATAGTGGGAACCAAATACATAAGAGAGTGTGAACAGGGCCTCAATGCCTGAAAATAATGGCATATTTTGGATTTAGTATCCGAACAGTAATAATTTGATTTTTAAATTAAGTGTATCTTTTAAATTATACTTTTAATTCAATTTACATTTTCCAATGCAACTCAGAAAATATGTATGTATGTTTCCATTAGTTGTTTGTTTGTGATTTCCCTATTAATCCCATAATATTGACATAGTGCCCCGACACTGGTGCAGTTACCCTCCTCGCTTTAGTGTAAAATACTCCATAGAGCATTGGTCGGCAAACCTAGCCCGTGCGGGTATTACGCTTCTTCTGATGAGAGCGAAAAAGCACTTTCGGCACAGTGGTACGTACTGTCGCTTTGTTGATTGTTTTATGTGATAGTAAATTATTCGCGATTTAAAATGAATGAAAGAGCAATTCTAAATAGTTAATAATAAATTAAAAAAACCCCATCCACCGCCATAGAGTAATCTTTTGGCAGCATTTTTAAAGTACTCTCCCATATGTATGTAGGTACTCTATAGACTATTCTGAAGTAAAGGTAAGCTTACTCCGAGATGGATAACTTGATCCAATCACCGGACATCGCTAAAGAAATTGGACCACCGTTTTTATATGAATGAGGATGAGTGTTGGAGTACTCCGATACTCCAAAGTTTTTTACAGGGTACGAGCCACCAAAGCATATTTTTGATAAGAAAGAAGTATATGAACAAAATAAACGAGCAAATGAGTTACGATCACTTCTTTGAATAAATACATATGTACATACATACATATGTATGTACATATGTATGTATATATGCACTTATTTACATTTTCTATCCATTTGTAAATTTTATCGCACTCAGCCATCCAGACATACATACATACATACATACGTATATATTTACATACATTTTTCTATGATTTGTTTCGACCAACCTTTTCTTTCATCCCCGTTATCACTTTCGGTTGCAATATTTGTTTGCTCGCCTTTGTGTTTGTGTTTCGTTATTTTACAATGCTTTCCGGTTCCGCAAAATTTTTGTAAAATATAACTGCATGAATTTGTATCAAATACTATTTGGTAAAATCACTTGGAAAGTATCAAAAAATAAACTATTCACTGATATCAAACACTTTTGTAAGCATTTTTTACAGATTTGTAACACTGTTTTGTATTTTCTTTTCCCAAGTCGGTCATTATAACAAACCAACTTTAAAGATCACTTCGATACATGTAATTCGTAACGTAAACATCCAAAAACCGTGTTATAAGTTTAATATGTACTTATGGCAAACGGCAATCGAAAATGCAAAAACACCGCAAACGGAGACGAAGACGAAAACCTCGCGACGCACTATCACGTTTAACAATCGCGACGACGAGCGCATTTGTTATATTCAAACACAAATTCAAAGATCAACTTGAGTCCGCGTCGCTGCTACTACGCCAGCAAGCAGCGACGATGTTGCCATCGAAAAAATTATACCCACATGAATTGAAAAGGGAGTCGTCAAACCAAAAGGGGAATTATTTGCCGCTCTTAAGCTAAATCAACGGCAGTTGTATAATTTGAAGAAATGTTTAACAAAACTTTTACTTTCTCATTTTTCTCAGTTGAATGATCGAACCGATTTACACAATTGAACTCCTCTTCGCCATAGGTGAAGGGGGTAAGAAGAGGGAGGGAGAGTACAAGTGCCTTTGTACCGGCAAGGTGCTTCAAATTTTTCTCCCTATCAGGTTCTCAGTCCCTTGTATGTCCTTTTTGGTTTAACAATTACGCTTCAAGAAAAATTTACACGTGTCAACGCGAATAGAAAACACAAAAGGGAACCCCAGCAGAATTGAATGAACACTTTACTCATGTAAAACGTTCTTTCTACAAAGAGCGGCAGATAAAAAACAAAAGGAAAAATGTGGACCCACACGACGGTGAGGAATCAGGTAGGAATACAATAAGATCTATCTCGGATCACATCATTTTGTTACTTCTGAGTACCTCGCAGATCTTTGAATAAAGTGTAATATTGGTATTCATGTTCATGTATTAAACTTTATAAATCAAACAAATTTTAAAAGATTACTACGGTTTTCGCCGACTCCGAACGGCATCTACAAAGCAGATGAATTTTTGCTGAGAAGCCTTTCATGGCAGAAATACACTCGGAGAGTTTGCCAAACCACTGCCAAGGGGCGACCCCGTTTTGAAAAAACTTTTTGAAACCACTATTTTGATGTAACCTGTACCAGGTTTTGGTGTGGAAGGCCGACAACACTACCTCCACACCACTCGGAGGAAAAATGAGGTGAACACATTTTCTATGGTGTAAAAATATTTTCCATTTTGCTGTGCCAAATGAAATGAGAAATTTTGACAGTTGTAAATTTTGACATCTAAGAAAAGCGCATGCGAAAGCAAACATTCTGTGAATGAAATGTGAATTTACGTATTTTTTCTGCCATTATATTTGATATTTTCGGCTTTAAGCTATATTTTACCGTTTAATAACGTATTGGCATATAAATTAATTTGAAATAATATGAGTGGCAATACCGAATGCATACATGTGTACATATTCACAGCTGTTAGAATTTTACCTAGCCCCATGGGCTAGGGAAAATTGTGACATTCGTATTCACCACAACAAATGTCAGAATTTTCTCCCGGACTGGGAAAATTTTGCTATTTTCAACCGATTGGCACACAGCCAAAGGTGAACTTTTTGTGATTTTATCTTACAGAATACCGAAATCATCTGAAGTCAAAAAAATTGTCTCTTATGAAAATTATCAAATTTAGTGACTTCGGATGAGACAAACTTACAGAATACAGCTTTTACAGGATACAGCTGTGTTAAATTTCGCCAGCAGAAATGTCAATACTGTCTTCCTGTTAGTTTTTTGTTCCGTCGAAGATTCAGTTTTATTTTTTTTTTTTAATTGTATGCTCTGCAAACAGCTAAAGGTATTTGGCAGGAAATATGAAATATTAGGAAACCCTGGTCGGGACGTTTTTATATTTCTTGTAACACCCTGTGCTTAGGATCAAGTTTTGTTGAGTAACAAACTTGCTATTCTTAAAGAAATATCGCGAACAAAATTGAATAGAGTTTATAGTGATTCTGAAAAACGGTTGTAATTCGTGAAAACTGAAGCAATAAATACATCAAAATGTCTATGGAAGAAGTACATTGTAAATTTTCATTTGTAGACTTTAAGTTAACAATAAATTTATTACAGTTGCAGAAGGATGCCGCTGAATTTAGTAAACTGATTGAAGAGGCGACTCGTTTCCGGGTTAAAAACGTGCTGCTTGCAGCTAAGGCGGAGGTTGAAAAGGAAATTGTTAATTTGGAAATGAAAGCACGAATCGCCGAGGAAAGGCAGGCAAATGCTAGCGGGCTATCAACAAAGAGGTAAATCGGGCTTCATCCTTTGAAGTTTCAATTCATTCACAGCATTGACCTATGTTATATCTGAAATATAAATATATGGTAATCGTTTACGTGGGGTACCGAGCGCTAATACATACCAAAATTGTTGGGATATGTATCAGGAGACGCGCTTTGGTCCCAGGAGCATGAACATAACTCCGCTGAGCCAATATTTTTAGTAGTTTGAGAGATATTTACAATCAAAGTTCACAATTTTCTGTCATTTTCATGTGGTTGTTGTAATCACAAATTACACTGTGAGAAAAGAGTTTGAACGGTGGCATGTTGCATGTTGCCACCGTTCAGGGCAAACACCCGGGTTGAATGGCGTAGTCCAGGGTTATATTTTGAAGCGCGGCCGCCTACGCGGAAAGTTGTTCTTCACATAAAAAACATGGGTATTTGTTTCCTTTGGCACTCAACTACTAATAAATTAGCTAAAAATATGATAAGGGTATCAAAAGACGCGTTTTGACCTCAGGATCAAGGATCCGAAGTCGAAATTTAATTTTTTTGTTCCAGTGAAAAGTTATTAACAAAAAACCAAAAAATTACCCAGGTCAAATCCCGATTTAGGGGCCCGATCCATGTTTCTTATGTGCAGAACACCTTTCCGAGTAGGCGGCCTTCGGCCGCGCTTCAAAAAATAACCCTGGGCTACGCCATTCCAACTCCGAGTGTGTGCCATAGCCGTGGCTACCGCCACGGTGATGTCCTCTTTTCTCACAGTGTAATTTGTGATTACAACAACCACATGAAAATGACAGAAAATTCGGAACTTTGATTGCAAATATCTCTTCACTGGAACAAAAAAATGAAATTTCGACTTCGGATCATTAATACTGAGGTCAAAACGCGTCTTTTGACACCCCTATCATATTTTTAGCTAATTTATTAGTAGTTGAGTGCCAAAGGAAACAAATACCAAAACATGGATCGGGCCCCTGGGTCATTTTTCGGTTTTTCGCAAATATTTTCCAAAATGAAAATATTGGTTGAGCGGAGTTATATTCATGCTCCTGGGACGGAAACGCGTCTTTTGATACCCCTCCCGACATTTTTGGACGCGTATTAGCGCTCGGTACCCCACGTAAACGATTACCAAATATTTTTGGGTATAACACTTATAAACGATTTATCTCTTCACTCTACCGAACAGATATTTGGTCGAATTAACGGAATATGCTTGGGATCAAAGTGATAAATTTGTTAAGTTGTTTGTTACATTGGACGGCGTCCAAAATATTGACGAATCAAATGTTGCCATCACATTCAATGAAAATTCAATGGTTTTACATGTCAGCGATCTGAATGGGAAAGATTTTGGTTTGACTATCAACAACCTGCTTGATAAAATCTTAATCGAAAAGAGTTATCGCAAAGTGAAAACTGACATGGTAGCCATTTATTTGAAAAAAGCTGCTGAGGGTAAACATTGGGATTACCTTACATCCATTCAAAAAAGAATAAAACAAAAGTCAGATGATGAGTTTAAAAACGTAAACAATGACAGCTCACCAGAAGATGGACTTGTGAACATAATGAAGAAGATGTACAACAGCGGCGACTCAAAAACAAAACAAATGATTGCCAAGGCGTGGACTGAAAGTCAACAAAAGGCCCATATGGGAATGGGTGGACTGGAGGAAGGACTATAAATACAAAATAAACACTTATCTTTATTCTGTTCAGCGTATATTTATTTCGGATATGAAACAAAACATTCTTAATTGCGATATATACCTATTCTGAATACATATATATATGCATATTTACATAAGCCTAAGACTCGTGTGTTTTTACTTCGTTTTTGTAGCAAACTAAGTAGCAGAAGGAGTTGGGAACCGTAATGGGAGTCAAGGACTATGACTAATTGGAAGTAGGTTAGATCGCGTGCATCGTCTTAGCCTAGAAGACTACAGTTCCGGGCCGTTAGTACGGATGCACTTTTGAGAAGCTGTATGGTTTTTTTATACATAATATCCCAGACAGCATTTTTTGAAAAATTTGAACACAAAGTATTCAAATATTCTACAAAATGATTCTACAGATGATTGAAAACGATCAAATTTAAAAATATTTTTCACTCGAAAATCAATATATCATCGGGAGAAAAGTGTCCCCTTATTATGATTATCCATGAATAATCATAAATGATTCTTATTTTTGAACACTTTTTTTACATTTTGTCGTCATTTTTGATATATGTAATTAGAAAGTTGAATTCAATTAATTTTCTGATCATATTTGACTGCGTTGGGCAATACTTTTGTGATCATATTTTATTTTAGTTTTGAAACATAATTGTTTACTTTTTAAGAAGAGCGAGAGAAGATATACATTCTGTAATGATACATTTTTAAACTACATGTTTTCTACTACTATTTCGAAAAAATTACCCAAACTGTGGTACAATAGATGGGCATGGTCATAACGTACTAATTGTTATTTGGGTGACAGGTAATAGTGTCAATTGACACTATTTCCTTGGTAAATTGGAAATAGTGTCAATTGACACTATTGCGCTTTCGAAATGGAATTAGTCACCCCTATTCTGCATTACAATTACGTTCCCGCTCTACGCTCCGCTTGGATCGTAAATATGCATTCTAAGTTACGCTTGGATCGAAAGAAGAAGAGGAAGAGCTATAAGTTTTTCGAAGTCAGCTGTTTGCCTTGGAATGTGTGAATTTGAAACATAACAAAGCAATTTAAATTACACAAATTATTACTTCTGAAATAAAAGTAAAGCTTTATTATTATTTATAAACTTAATTGTATATGTTTGAGCATTATTGAATAAATTGAGTGAAATTTTATAGATCAATTGACTGATTGTAGCAGACAACGAAGGACCAACAAAAAGCAAGAGGACACTGTTGGTGGATGTTACCACATCGTCAGTAGGTAGCTGGTATTTTCCATAGAGCTAGTGCTAGAAGAGTCTGCTTCGTCGACCAGGTACACAGATGGTTGGTGTCGCGTCGTGGGGCCACACCATACGCCGAGCAAACATTAGACATGTCGGGGTTAAGTCTGACCGCAGGTGGTACTTTTCGCTGTAGGAAGACATTGGCCGCCCCGGAACTGACAAAGAAGTAAAGAAGAAAATAAGTCATTGACACTATTTCGAAACTGAAATGGAAATAGTGCCAAAAGTGCTAAAAACATGCCCATTAGAGTGGGTCAATTTTTTTCTTGACAAAGCAGTTATCAAAATCGTAAACTACGATGGATTGTAAGAAAATTTGCCCAAGAAACCATGGGTCTAAAATGAGCTTCCGGTTTTTAACGAGAAACTTTCGTATATTATCGATTTCGTGTAAATTTGGTACACATTTTAGATTGTACCTAGTTAGGAGAGATTATGATAATGATTAAAATTGGGCAAAAACTAAACTAAAGATTAAAGCTATTAAAGTTTGAAATTTTATGTATCATTATTTTAATTTTTATGGGTGGATAGGTAACATATAAAAAAAAACCCCAAATCCAAAATCCCCAAATTCAAAATCTCCAAACACAAAATCCCCAAGTGTAAAATCCCCAAATACGGAATCCTTGGGTTATTTAGTGCGGAAATACTGCGGATCGCGTAGCCGGTGTTGGATCGGCTAAAGGTTATTTTTGGGGTAGCCCAGGGTTATTTATAATACGCAGAAGGGTGTACTAAGCAGAAGGACTTCGCATTACATTAGTTAGTTGGTTCAGGCAACCACCCGGAGTTGGCATGGCGTAGCCCAGGGTTATATATAATAATCACGGCCGAAGGCCGCCTACGCAGAGTGGTGTACTACGCAGAAGGCCTTGGCATAATGAAATAAATCAAATGTAACAAATGCGAAATTGGGGATTTTGATTTTGGGGATTTTTCCTTTGGGGACTTTGATTTTGGGGGTTTTGATTTGCGGATAATGTGGTAGACCCCAATCACTAATAGTGCTCATTTCGTAAAAAGGGGCACTATTACCTGTCACCGTTATTTGAAGAATATAAAAATTCTTTAAAAGCAATGAGGAAGCTATAGTGCTGAGACATTTTCTATAAGCAGATTGTTCAACGGACGTTCAATAGATTTATTAAAATTTTTTTCTTCGTGAACTGTTTGATAAAAAAAAATTTGGTGAAATGAAGAAAAATAAAAATTTTATTGTAAAGTATAGTTTTATAAGGTAAAAAATATGTACGTTGTTATCAATTTTTGATCATCCAAGGTGAGCATATTTGATTATCCATTTCATTGAAGTTTATGACACCACCAGTATTAAGGCATCGAAACTGATGAAATGTAAATCGAAAATGTGATAGAAAAATTATTGTCAGTTTTTTATCTTTTAAGTGTACGTTTTTGGCTATTCCACCTGTTCAATTTTATGGAAACTCCGAATTGTATCACCAAAATTGTTCAAAACTGATTGCGAAAAGTAATTTCAAGATGACGATAAGTTTTTAATCATCAAAACGAATCATATTTGATTATATGACATGATCAATTTCATTGAAACTCTTTATTTAGTCTCTAAAAATAATCAAAATACAATCAACCTATTCATCCAAATGCTGTGTGGGATTGGCTGAATATCTAAAAGAGATAGGGACTTAAAAATCGATACATACATGTGGGATTGGGTGGTAGCACCATTAGACGACAGCACTGGTATTGGCCAGACTGTGACTATATTTTAACGGACGCGTTTTTAAAATAACCGCTCACTCGACCTTCGGGATAACAAAACAGGGAGTTCGTTTGTAAAAAAAAAAATTTAAATACATTCAAAACGTTCAGTTCTTGTTCGATCAAGTTACACAATAAAATACCATCGACGCAATCGAAAAACTTCTATTCTACAGCAAATCGACACTCGCAATAGGGGTGTAAGTCACTAAATTTACCTTAACCAATAAATAAATAAAACGATACATTTTGGAGATGGCGCTTTTTAAAAAAAATTTAAAAATTAGAAAATAATATTTTAGTTTTTAGATAGGTATGTTATAAATGTTAAATAGACCCTTTTACAGTGTATGTAATTTAATAACTTTTTAACGGTACAAGAATATTTGAAATCAGTTAGCCATATCACACTGGACAAGGATTTCACTGTGTCTCGATCGTCTCATACGCCGATAACTGCACGATATTGACAACAGTCCCCTCCGGAGATGAGCTTAAAACTAAATTTATGCCTCCCCTAAACGTCTACGTTAATGGTGTCAAGCTATCAACTGTCCCGCACCCCGCATGGTGTCCACCGTATACATCAATTTAGAAAAGACAAGATAGAGATTAGTTAAGGCAAAGTGGCTTCTAGGTTTTTGGTGAATATGACATATGGACGTATAAACTTTTTATGGTTGCATTAGGGTGTACCTTTTTTTGGTCTAGAGAAATGTTTTTGATAAAATAAAACGAACTTCGTTTGATAACAAGTTAAAATATGGTCTCAAATATCACTTTTGTAACCGGTACGAAGTTAATAGCTCAAGACTGCTCGTTTTGGATACTAGTTCGCAGTTAACCTACAGGGCTACTATAGGAAAAAGCATGTTGGTAACGAAAGACTTAAGCAACGAACCTCAATTTTCACGAATGTATTTTCCAGTAAAGTTTAGTGGTCGTTCAATGGGGTATTTGGTGAACAACAAAATAAACTGGCCTTTATTGATTTCTTATAAATTCACGTCACAAATCGTAGCAAAGTCAGCGCTCGCTATATGCACCTCCTTTCCACTGTAAAGACAGAATTTAGCAAAAATACTTACCATTTATTCCAATATAATTAAGTAATTTTGTATTTATGTATAGATATATGTATGTATGTATTCAATATTTTATATATATGGAATGTTAATAACAGTTCATATTCATATTTAGGTATTTATAACTATGTTTTTTAACAGAAAAGCAACTGGTCATTATTAGAATAACTTTCTTTGTTGTTGTTGCTATTGTTAGTGCTCGCATTGAGGTTTGCTTACGTGTAACCATTTGGTCCTAAAATACAAACACCTGCATTTTTATTTGTATGTATGTATGTAAGTCTATGATCTACAAGTATAACTCTTTATATTTTTCAGCTAAAAACCGTACATTTAGGCACAACTATTCGTGTCATTTTTTTCAAATAAATGTATGTATGTATGAATTTGTATGCACATACATACATATGTACGTAAATACGTATATAATTGTGGTTTGTTTGTATATATGGGGTTCTAAGAGCAGAAACGAACCTAAGTCCAAAATTTGGAGACATTTGCAAACAAATTTTCATATTTTGTTCAAATTCTTTTACCCATGTTTTGAAATCCTATACCGAATGTCAAAACCGTCAAAATATTTATGGAAATATTGAGACTCAACCTTGCGCTTCATCGATTTTAAAATGCCTGAAAACACTCGCAAAAAAATGTAATAGCCATATACATGTACATATATACAAACACATGTATATATTCATATATGTATGTATATATTTATGTACATGTCAGTGAATTTATTTTTATTTTTTCTTTTATTTATTCATTCGATATCTCGGAAGTTTCAGCCGTATAACTTCGCAATTTCAGCCCCTATTACAGTACTCTCTCTTCCCCTAATCTGTAGTGGAATTCACTAACTTATAGCGATTCGATTCCGATCGATTTTTCGAGATTCTCAATAGCGATTCGGTCGCTTGCACTATCGAATATGCGATTCACTAACTTATCTATAACGATGCGGGCAACAAATTTCTCATCCCGCTATAAAACACTACTCTAAGTACTCAAATGCCATTTTTTAATAATAATAATATGGATATAATATTATTATTTCAATTTTTAATAAAAAATTCACATTATGTGCATTTTATTTAACGACATAGAAAAAAACTGCAAATTGTGTGTCGTTTACTTTGCGAAACAGGTGATTGCGAATAAGCGAAGAGCGAGAAAAAATAGTTAGTGAATACCAAATATCGGTACGACAAACTGTCGATTACGATTGTCGTAATCGAAGTTAGTGAATTCCACTACTGAACGATGCTCCAAAAAGCGAAAAGTGGTTTGGTGACTAAAGTAGTCATCATAAATAAATGAAAAGAAAAGCGAGAATCCACACCAGTTTTTTCTGAGATATTTCACCAGGGGGCGAATTATCACATATCATCGCTCCCGACGAAGAAAGGCGCCAGCCCAAGCTAGGAAAATACTAAGCAAGCCCTGCATTTTAAAAGCTAAGCAGATGCAAGCTGGAAAAATTTAGGTAGGACTATTACAGGTAAATAATCGTGGCAAAACTAGGTATGCCCCTTGGAGAATACACGGTAAATTGCTCGCAAATAGGAAAACATACGCTTTCCATGGCAAAGCCCTGGCAGGACCTAGGCGGAGTTAAAAAAAAAATTGATACATTTTTTCTAGTTTTGACATAGCCTTAATTTTAACTATTAAAATATTGTGCACAAATTTTAATTCCGGTTGGAAACGGTTAACTCGTGCCACACAGAGGCCAGACTTAAGACTTCACTATGAAGAGTCCAAAAAATAATGTACATTTTTAAATTATTTTATACCCAAAATCGACTGGACTACAGTTGAAGATATCACATGTAAAATTAGGTTCAAATTGAAGACAGTTAATGCGTGTCGCACGGAAGTCCACTACCCTCTGACATGTGGTATCTTCGGCTACAGTCTTATAGACTCTGGGTATTAATATCTTAATACTTTGGGCTCAGTGTGACACGGGTTTAGTTGCTCTAATCGGCATCAAAATTTGCGGACGGTGTTTTAAATCTTGAGGCTAACTACTTATTGTGTGAGTGACCGCCCTAGTACCCAAAGCGCGTCTTTCTTTCCTAAAAAATATTTTAATGCGCCTTTCTTTCTTAAAAATTAGTTTAATACGCCTTTCTTTCTTAAAACTTATTTGAATGCGTCTTTCTTTCTCAAAATATTTATAATGCGTCTTTCTTCAACCAAAAAAAGTTTGCGCCTTTCTTCGTCGATAGGAACGATATGTACAATCCGTGATCGAATGCGAATTTTTACATAAAAATAATTTCGAAACTTTCCAGCTTTTCAAAAGAATAATAATGCATAATTGAACCTACCGGCAGTTTCAGCCAATTACTCACGTATGACGTCATTCCGAATAACCGGCTTAGAACTATTGATATTTAAAAATTCGTATTCGATCACGGGTCGTATGTCGTAATTCGACATCAGTAGTGGAATTCACTAACTTCGATTACGACATTCGCAATCGACATTTCGTCCTAACCGATATTTATCACGATATTGGTATTCACTAACTATTTTTTCTCGATTTTCGAGTAATCGCCATCAGCTGTTTCGCAAAGTAAACGACAAACAATTTGCAGTTGTTTTCTATGTCGTTAAATAAAATGCACATAATTTGAATTTTTTATTAAAAATTGGAATAATAATACTATATCCATATTATTATTATTAAAAAATGGCATTTCAGAGAAATCCTTTGCCCGCATCGTTATAGATAAGTTAGTGAATCGCATATTCGATAGTGCAAGCGACCGAATCGCTATTGAAAATCTCGAAAAATCGAACCGAATCGAATCGCTATAAGTTCCACTACAGGTAATTTTAAGCGAGTGCTGAACAAAATGTAACCTAATAATATCTAATTTTTTTTTGGATTTCTATAAAGAAAAGTATAAATACGCTGCAAATAGACACTTTAATAAGCTTTATGCAAGAACTTCTATAACGGATATTTGCAAAATGGGAAGGAGGTTAATTCAACAGGACTACTAGCAAAATGTATCGTGAAATGGAAAAAGGCTTATTCTCTCTTAGGCTCTTATTTATAACACAGGTTTTATCAAAAGGATAGTCATCGGTGAAAGTACAGACTGTTTTTTGGCCAGTTGTGTGTGCGTTGTTAAATATTTATATGCGGGCTTATTCACCTTATAGCATTTAATAAATCTGCAAAACAATAGAATCAATAAAATGCACTAAAAAGAGATTTGTTGATTCCAGCAACTCAAGTGAGTTCAGATCTTCTTGTTATAGACCTCTGTTGGGGTTCCTCCGCTACAGAACCTTCAGTTTATTCTTATGATGCTTTGAAAAAAAAAACTTTTTTTAAAATAATTCACGATATCTGGCAAAAAACGAGTTTTCCAATTTTGTTATTTGCGCCCAAATTTCCGTTAGAGCTCAATACATATATTTGTTTTGAGCAAGCAGCTTAATTTTACGCCCTTCATTTATACTAATATACGTTTTTATATTCATACACATATTTTATACATACATATGTATGTACATATGTATATGGTTAGGCTGGTCAGACAAAATAAATTTCTGAGTTTCGCGCTTATGACTACAGCTCTATTTGCGCAGATTGCTCGCAATTAAGTTTCATTCTAATTGGTAGATATATGTATATGTATATGTATGTATATGCATGTATATACTTTATACGTCTCTTAATATGAATACTTTTTTACGATTACTATTTGAACTTATACAACTAACTATGATAGGCTTGTATATGTATATATTTATGTATATATTGTATACTGTTTATTGTTCTTTTAGAATGATCAATGTGATATAAATAATTAAATAATGCTTTCCTTTAAACAATTATCGAATATGTGTGTATGGATATTTTAGTAAAAAATATCAGTGCTTGAAGTAGTTAAATGTCTAAGTATATAATTAATAATAATAATCATGTTTGATACATATGTTTAACTGTGTGTGCATGAGTTGTATTCAGATAATTTTATTTGCTAAATACATACATACGTGCATACAATATATGTTTACTTCCACATTTGGTATGTGCTTCAATTTTTAGCCTAAATTTTAAAACTTTTTGAATATGACCCAATCAAATATTTTTTTAATTCCATCCTGTCCAGAAAATGTTTCAGTTTTAAGCCGTAAATATCTTTACAATTAGAAACGTAATGAAGTTGTATCGTTCACAAAATTCAAGCCGACGTGCTAATCTTCGAACTTCTTCCAACAAAATGGGCATAACAGAATGGTTAGAATTTGTTTTAAAAACAACAATTCAACAATAGTTGGTACTTATTTGTATAATAAACAATACAAAATACAATTAAGCACTACAACTGGGAGAATTTCAAAAAGAATGCAAACCCAGCAAAATCATTTCGTGAAGAAATTGTCGAGAAATCATGTTGTTTTAGCCATGCTTCGTAGAAGAGTCTGCCCAGTTGAGAAGGGAAGCAGATGGTTTATTGCTCAAAGTTGTGTCAGCGCCCTCTGAGATTAGACAGCTTTTCAAATACTGGCCGTTTTCCTGCCCATTGCAAAGCTTTACGTGCGATTACACCATTGTCTGCTAACGGGGAAGTCTTATAATGAAAACAATATGAGATCTTCCTTAGAAGGGTGCATAAGCCACACAGAAATTGCAAATGGCAGCAGAGAAGCCAAGCAGCCAAATGGCTCATTCCATAGAAATCCGTGAACAAATTTACATTTTTCTGCTCTTCATAAAAAATCTTGTCACTGTCAACTTCTATAGGAAAATAGCTTTATAATCTTGTTTTTTATGAATTCGTGGGGCATTGTGATAACATAACAAAGTATTTATTTATTTATTGATATTTTACATTTAAAGTTTTTGCTATCTATGTTATGTATGTATGTATGTATGTATTTCTAGTATATGCCCTAATTTATTATCATCATCTTACATTTGACTCAACAAATTGGACATGTTTTTTGTTTTTGTTTTTTTTTTATATTGATTAATTGCACTTTAAGGCTTTATACTCGCTGATCATATCAAATAATTACTGTATTTCCACTTATCCATAAGTATGTTAAAAGGTATTACAGTCAATGACTCAGAATGTACTGAAATAGTTTAAAATAATACATAATAAAATTGTAACAAGTCGATGTGTGTTCATTTCAAATATATTCAAGATGAATTGTTACTCAGCCAAAAGAATCCAAAACAACAGTTCTTTTTTTAAAGTTTTGTATGTCTGTCTGTTTTACTAGACGTCTAACATAAGCTTAAAGGGTATCCCTTATTTCGATCGTGCGAATCTCAGCAAAGAAGGGAACCAGTTGGAGGTATTTACTCACTCACTCAAAAAGACTGTAAGCTTGTCCGCCAAAAAATATTAAGAGAAAAAATACTCTGTTGCATTATTTCTGTTGTCAGTGTAACTTATCTTTCTCGATTCTAACTATGCTTGGGTTTTTTTTTCTTGGAACTATTAAAATATTCTTACACTACTTGCCACTCAGAAAATTTTGTTCGCATGGTCATAATACTGGAATCTTTTGTGGTTTGGTTTATTTTGAATTTCACTTTCGTGCGCAATTTTTTTACAACTCGTAATCTGAAGGCCTTGTTGAACATACATAGCATTGACCGAAAAATTTTGCTTTTAAACGCACTCACCCTTATCGCGAGTTTTATTTTCACCCGAAAAGATTCACAGTTTTTGTTCGCCTTATCGCAGACGGTGGCGAACAAATTTTTCGTGTTCGAAAAACATTCCGCCTTATTGCCAACTCTTTATTCGGGCGAAATGAACAACGGAAAATGGCAAATTTATTCACTTTTATTTTAGAGGCGAACAAGAAACAAATTGTACGCATTTGTATGTTTTGAATATTAGATATTCTTTTAAAGTAATATACTTTTATTTTTAATAGTAAATCAATAAGTAAAGTCCAAAAAAGAGCACGAAATGATTACAAAAGTGCAGTTTAACATTCGCCATTTCTATTGCAGAATTGATTTATGTGTGCTGTAATGGATGTTTCGACGTTTACGTCATAAGCGCATCCTAAGACTTCCAGAATTGGCAGCTTCATATAAAATCCCTACGCAAATTGGCGCTTCTCAGGGAATGCAAGCTATTCACTGTACAAAGCGAAGTACTCCAATTTTTTGTTTCAATGACTCCAAGGGGCTACCAAGAATATCTAGAAAATATTTAAATGCTGGCTTATTTAGGGCAAATTTCATAAAAGCTGGTTAAGCCGTACAAAAAAAGTCAATTAAACTCCGGTTAGCGGTTACCGGTTTTTACCGGAAAACTAGTAAAGTAACAATTAATTTGCTATTGAAAACTGCAAAAAAACAACTTTTTTCAACGCACTTAGCTCCAAATTGCCTCCGGATTGTTCTCACACTTGCATTCTCCTCGCGTTCAATCAGTAACAACCTAAGGCCAACACTATATATGTTTTTGAATAATTTTTTTACTTAATTTTAGTAAAATGTACGATTCTTTACAAAATTCACAAAATAGCACGCAAATTTATTTGTTCACTATTAATTCGAAGTAGGGCAACAGCTGATTCGAAGTGAACATTCGTTCGCCCGAACTTGACGATAGGCGGAACTAGTTCGCCCGAACAAAAAAAATGAAGGCGAACACTTGTTCGGGCGAACTCTGCGATAAGGGTGACTGTCTTTCAACTCATTTACTCTTTGGTTTTCTCTGTAAGTTCTAAGGAGATTTACATACATACATTTTTTTGTAGTTAAATTTAAAATTTTGTTTGCTTTTAATGATTTTTTTGAAGTCAAATCCATTAGATGATAGGTACTTGTTCTTAAACTCGAGAAAAGTTAGTGTAATGCAACATTTGTATCGCAAGTAAAGTTTAAGCTTTGCAACCTTAATCAAAATTAAATTGTACCGAACACGGACGGATGTAAATATGGACTTTGAAAGTGTAAAGTCACTTGAAAAGCTTTTAAAGACTATTGGTTATTGTAGGGTGCGAATTAAAATTATATTTGGACTTCTTAAACACTTTTTTGAAAACAATGCTCATGCCAGTAATCCCGAAAGGAGGTAAAAATGCTGTTTTGCACTTTCATTTTATTAGATCGTGACGAAAAAAGAAAACATACTTGAATGCATAACTATCAATAAGGTTTTCAGCGAAAATGAGAAGAAAATTATCCGAACAATTTCCCATAAACGTTTCACGATGCTGTACATTGATATTGTGATATACATACATATGTTTGTATAATTGAGGGCCAGACTAAAAATACTAAAATATAACGAATTTTTTTTTGTTTATTTTTCTTCGAATCTTTATATTAGGGGATGTATGACAAACTTTGATTTTTCGATATGCCTTAATGTAACTATAGATATGCACATTTGTATGTAAAGCAACTTCGTACATACTTTCGTTCATACACAGTCTTTATGAAAAAGGAACTTTGAGAATCTAAAACATAGTCGTATATTTGGGAATACTTTTCGTTTGCTAAAAAGCGCGGACACATCAAAAACTTAAAATTCGAAAGGAAATGCAGTCGACAGTAGAGAACATTTCTACACAGTGTTGAATCGCGATAAAGATGATACATCCCATAACAGAATGATGTTGACTGATATCAAAAACCCGGCGGAATAGTACCAAATGGTGTTAGTACCACACTCGAATTCAACTTTTCCTAACGCAGGTCCAAAGTAGTGGCGGTGACAGATTCAACAGGTTTGGGCCATAGGACGATTGGTGTCAGAACATTACGTTATATTGATCAGTTATTGATATAAGTTTGGACTAGTAAGAGTTTAACCGGTTACATTAACCAGATCAAAGTCCAGTCATTAAGATAGTTCACCGGTATGGAGCGGTGATTGTTAACTGTATCAAAAGCTTTAGGATAACCTTCGACTGTTTACATATTTCAGGTGAGACGCAGATGGTGAGATTACTTAACTAAATTATAAACCCTCAGGAGATTTGGCGTCGTTTAAGCAAGGACAATTTTGAAAGCGTAAAATAGATTATACGAAATCGCGTTTATAATTCTAGTGAATATTTTATAATCATAACTACCTTTTCTAAATTCAGTGGTCCTTTCTGAATTACAAGCGGTTATTAATTTAACAAGTTCTTGGCTGCAAACTGAAAAAGTGTTTGAGACAGAATGAGCCTTTACGGTGCTTAAACTCATTATTATAACCCTACAAACATTTTTCAAATCGTAGGTGAACGCATATCCACATTTGCTAATGTTTTCATTATACATAGCCATACATATGTATGCACACACAAAAATATGTATGCATATGAACATGTTCAGAGCTTCAGCTTTATGAAATATTCCTACATTTCAAAGTTCCCATTCGATTAACTTGCTCACAAGGAAAATCAAAAAGAAAAACTTAGCTTTAAAAGCTCAATCTGATTTACCCGAAAAGACCTGAAAATTAACGTATTAAACGAGTGCAGGCTGAACATGTTAGCCAGGATTGAATATGGAAAGTCTACAAATTTAGGCACTGAGCTTGCATGCGAGTATTTATAAAAAAAATAAAATAAATTAAATTTAGAGAAAAATACTTATTCCAACTTTAAATATTGTATTAATAACTCTTACATATTAAAGTCTTCTAATGTCTTAATGTTTTGATCAAGCTAGTCTTTCATGTGAATTCTTAGGATTTAATTAAAAATATAAATACTTAAGTTGATAAACCATTACAACAATGGTTTTACTTCGTTTTCATAACTTATTTTGTTTAAACAAAATTAATACATTTTCAGCTGCGTTTGTGTATGAAAATAATAATTATAAAATGGAAGCTGTGATGATATGCCATTTTATGGCTTTCAATTATATATATATTTTTTTCAAGTACATGACTTTTACATTCAACTATTACCGCCATATTCATTAAAAAAAAAATTCATTCATAACATTACAATAAAAACTTTGAGTTATAAGAGTTTTAATTGTTAATGAAAATGGGTCAAAATACGGTAACATTGCTTGTGGTGATAAAAAATTTAATACGGAATGATTTAATCGTAAAGCTTATTGAGGGATTAATTGAACTAGTTAGCCCAATACAAATAATAATCATTTTCTATCCCTGCGAATACTGGATTTTGTGCATAGGCATTGTAATGAATGTATGTAATATCGACTTTGAAAGTTATGTATTTCTAATATGTATGTATATGTTTTATACTAACAATAACTGTGCCGTTTAGTGTGCACTGCATTCATTATACTTTTCTATTTAATATGTTTTGTTCTTTATGCCAAGTATTTGTATATTGTATGTATGAATTATGTTGCCTGCCATGAGATGGGTTAAGGGTGTACCAAATATTCATTTCATCATAAAACATACTGTTTAGCAGGGCATCTTACTGTACTTTGTAATTCTTGCAAAGAGTTTTAGTTTTCGAATCAGAGATTATATGAACTCCTATTCCCTTTTCTGTACGTTTTTAATTACACTCTTATATACATAATGATTCATTGTGTAAAGGCACTAAGAAAGTGTGCACCACCCATATCAAATTGCTGCTCTAAACTTTCATCAGCAGCATTTGTTGGAAGTGCCATATTTCCAGATATGGAATTTACTGTTTTCAATTGATCCATGTCGACCATCATTGGTGGTTTGTCACCCGGTTTCCATCGACGATGTATGCCCATTGATTTCAGTTTTTGGCATACCGAAGATGGTGAAATGGGGAAGCCTTTCTCGGCAAGGCGCGCCGACACTTTCCAATATTGTATATTGCTGTCTTCCCGTATGAGTTCGAGTATTTCTCGTGTGATTTCCTTGTCGCGTTGTTCACGCTCTGCAGCTTTTAGACGTCGTCGAGGATGTATAAATTTGACCGCAGCTGGAGCGTTAGTACTTGAAGCAGGGGGTGAAGAAGATTGTGACTTTTCGTGCGGTTCCCCATTACGCTCGACATTCTCTCGATACTGTTGTTTTTGTTGTTCTTGTAATTGCTGTTGCCTCTGCATTAGTTGTTGTGCTTTTAATTGTTGTTGTTTTTGTAATAAACGTAAACGTTCTTGTTGTTCCTCTTGCTGTTGCTGTAGCAGACGTTTCTGTTGTAGCTGTAATTGTTGTTGTTGTTGCTGTTGTTGCAATTGTAATTGTTCTTGGCGATATTTTTCTTGTTGTAGTTGTTGCTGCAATAGCAATTGATGTGCTATCTGCTGCGAGTCAACACTATCTCCTACAATATTGCCAGTCGACTCTCCGCAAACACTCGATCCATTTGAGCCATTACGTCCATCCCTTTTGTTGCGATACGATAGTGGTAGCCCTTTGACAATGGCATCTCGCACCTTCCACGCTGTCATTTGTGAGACATTAAGAGCTCGAGCTATTTCCATTGTGGATGCATTTTGTCCAACCAGCGTTTTCGCCATTGCATATTTTGCATCGTCAATAAAAACGTTCGGCTTTCGCGGCTTCTTTGTTTGACCTGTCGTCGAATTTGTAGAATTTTGCCTATTGGAGAGTCACAAGAACGTTAGTATGCTGATCAATACTTACAAAAAAAAATATAATTTCTTACCTATCTTCCGATTCATTCATATGTGCACCTGGAGTGGAGCGAATGGAGAGATTGACTGGTAATTGATGGCTGCAATCACCAAGAACAATGAGTACATTTTTTAATAAGCGGAAGTATTTAGCATAAGATATAGACAACATTGAAAAATTCCTAAAACACCCTCCAAAATTCGCATTCCTGATTTAAGATTGTAAAATGATTCCCAAATATGTGGGAAATTGTGAGCAAAAGAAATATGACCAAACTCATTTACATAACAAATTGAATTACATTCTCGAATCTATTTCTGATTTGCATTGTTCTGGGCTTCGTTTATATTATTCTTGCTGGATAAAATGATTTTGAGGTAGCTGATTAAAAGAATAAAAAAATAAAATTAAGCTCATATCGGACTACCGTTCGCTTTTAGGACTGCTAAAAATGAATTGCTAAATTTTCGAAATCGAACTTTTCAAATAATAAGCGAATGTAATACTTTGGCAGGTGCCGGCTGAATCAAGCAATAAGTATCATCACCACAAGGTACCGGCACCTACCGGATTAATTCCGACAAAGGACTGCTCATTCCTGTAACAGGAAAGTAAAGCAACAATTGATGTCTGTTTGTCGTCATACAAAGAAAAATATGTCAGGGCCGAAAGCATTCATCCTTCATTTTGGGCACTATGGTCCACCAGAAAGCGAAAATGATGTCAAACCCACACTCGATGCTCTGTTATTATGACGCTCAACCACCAAATCCAAATGCGTAATTCATACATTCACAGATAGTGTGGTTCGAAATCACTTTAATTGGAATTTCAGCCAAATGCCTAGCTTAAAATTAGAGTACCTATAAACCACCTAAAACATCAAAGCAGTGCAAGTTGCGTTTTCATAAAGCTTCAAAGGTACTTACATAACAGTGGCCGCTGCGGACGGATATGTATTGTTTACTTGCAAGCTCGACTGTTGAACTTCATCTTTACCACGAATCGTCATATCACGTTGACGATGTGCCTTGGGATCCCTTTGGCTTAGATTGCCAACTGCCTCTGTTCCATGCATCAATTGTTGTGAAAGAATTGAGTTGGTTTCAATGTGCTTTGGTTGTGCTTTTTGATCATTCGGGTGATACTTTCGTTGTAGTTGATGTTGTTTCAGTTGTAATTTTTGGGCCTGCATTTGCGCCAGTTTTTCAGCGTCATTGGGCTTCTCAGCGGCAATTTCAGTCTCTTCATCTGTATTTTTTTCATTGGATTCCTCATCTTCACCTTCACCTTCATCGTCTTCGTCATCATCATCATCGTCGTCGTCGTCATCATCCTCATCATCATCATCGTCATCATCGTTATTATCATCGTCATCATCATCATCCTCTTCATCATTACCTTTCATTTCATTTGCATTACCTGGTTGTTGCTGCTGTTGCTTTTGTAATTGCAGCAGTTTCTGTTCCATAAGCTTGCAATTTTCTGTTAACAGCGTGCGCTCAGTGCGATCAGAATAGATCTGATCTCGCGGAACTTCTAACGCGATATTCTGTGCTTTCTGTTTATCTCTCAAGGCTTCCATTTGCTCCTTTGTCACTACTGTGAGGTCTTGTCTAGAAGCCACCATTTGATCTCCACAATCCTCGGACTCCCCATCACTCTCGGACTTCTCTTGTTTCACCATATGCTCATAATGAACAAATTGCTCGTGTTGTGAAACCAAAGGATACGTTTGTGGTTGTTGGTCAGTGCTATCGGCAGCCATCGGTTGAACTGTCGTCTCATCACACTCATCGCCATTCGTGTCGATGACGCGTTCGTGCAAGCTTACACCATTAACTAGACTTTTTCGCAAGCGCCAAGCAAATGTTCGTGAAATGTTCAACTCGTTGGCTATAACGGTAGTCGTAGCTTCTCTTAGAATTAACTGCTTGGCCAGAGCTATTTTCTTTGAATCTAGTTTAATTCGGGTACGTCCTTTCCGTTTATTGTTGGCCATATGAAGTCTTTAAGGAATAAATATGAGAAAGAGCAAGTGATGAGCATTTTAATATTTGTAGATCGTATAGCGACGAGGAAAATCACTACACTTCAGAATATTTTTTTTAAACACCCCACTACCGAATATTTCCAACAGCAGCCCTAACTTCAAAAGTATTCAACGTTGAGGTAGGGCAATTTTGAATCTCGTTCTTTGACGATGAATTCTACAAACAAATCCTATTTGCTTTCACTTTCAGTTCCTATCTTATTTCTTGTATGTACAATCTTTTACCAAGGGAGAAGAGAGTCACACTACCCTAACTTCGATCTGAATACTGTAATATAATAAAGTCTTACCTATCCAGACTGAACCGTGATATGCTAAATGTCTGCCCGGCATGTGATGTGTCTCCCCATGACACTGACCATCTATTTATTTGCTTAAATGAGTCGACCCTTCTAACACAAATTTTACTCCAATCAAACTCAATTGGAATCACAAGGTTCCTGGAGCTTTCGTTAAGGATTTTAATGCTAGGTAAAGAATGTAACGACTAGTTAGTGTGAAGCATCTCTACAAGAACAATAATATGACAACGAATTGACACATTAAACTTTTTCAGACGTCCCATCCAGTCCCATCCATGAATTAGTAAGTGGAAGCAGTTCACGCCTTTATACATAAACTTTGTGTACTGTCAAAATTCGACCAAAAATTCAAAATCAGCTGGTCTAATAACAAAACCTGTATTATTGAATTATGGTCCCATCTTAGGTGAATATACAATTTATTTCAATTTTAAGTATTAACAAAAATCTTCTTACTTTCTGTTATGCATATAAAGGGCATTCTCCGGTTTACGTCCGCCAACACGCTTCGGAAAGTTGTTGTATTCCACTATATTTTGTTTCAAAAGCTGTTGCAGTGGCCTGTAAGTAAATAAAATATGAAAACGTCTTAATGGGGAATCTTTAATGAGGACTTCCAAATTTGAACATACATTTTAGCAGCTCGCGATGGACATCCCGTGCGCTTATGCCAGCCCAAATGGTGACCGGTGGGAAACAAAACATGACAATCGGAGCACTGCATCGGACGCCTAATAACAAATAAATATATAAGTACATAAATAAGTATAAACCAAACAATGGTTCTTTAGTTGTATATTTAAGCTTACGTTTGATTGCGTCGTTTTTTAACACATCGTCCACGTCTAATATGCTTCTCGAGAAAACGTTTATAAAAATATGTCTTTTTGCAGTTCGTGCACTCGTATACAGGGCCTTGTGTGCCATGTACGCTCTGCATGTGTGCTTTGAGTATCTGTTTCATTTCGAAAATTTGGAAACAGTCTGGACACTGATAGCCACGCAACGCAGGCTGTTGGACATTGTCATAGGTATCTATATTATCGTTATTACTGCCACTCACTACCACTTCGTCAGACGGTGTTAGAATTTCAACCTCGGGCATGAGTGGTAGTGGATCCTCATCATCAGAATTCGGGCCGCTATTGCCAGCGCCGGTGCTTTTATGCGAACTATTTATTTTACTCAATTGTTGTTGCATATACTCATGCATCAGACGAATCGAATGGAAATCGAATGGTTGCTTGCCATAAGGAAATTTTATTTCACCATCATCTTCTTCAATCATTGCACCATTTAGCTGTCCACTAGCACCTATGTAAGGTTGGTCCGGTTGGTCTTCATAGTCACTACCGCCATAACTTTCCATTGCCGCTACCTCGGGTACTTGATCAGTCGAATCGACCTCCGGTTGCACGGGGGCCACATTGTTAGCAGCCGAGCTTCTGCTCTCAAACTTTTGTATCAGTAGTTGTTGTCGAAAGAAGTTATCAGCATCTTCACATTTTTTCTTGAATAAACACGCTGATATTGCATTTTTGGCACATGTCACACACACCTGTTGTGGTAGAGTGTCCCCTTTTTCTATCTGCAACGAAAATAGGTATGAGCGTGTTAATGGATTTGAAATGAAAATATATTTGTTTTCCATTCAATGAAGTTGATTGAGGCTCGCAAAAATAGGCAGGCCCCATGTATTTAGGTTTCCTTTAATTTTTACATACATATATGAGCCTGTTACTAATTATTTATGATTTTTAAGCTGGTCAAATTATCTTTTTAACAGGGAATATTTAAGTTTAACACCGCATTTGACATTAACTCTGAGTAAGAGAATATTAGCTGTCATTCTGCGAGTCCTTAGAGAACTAACATAACTAAATTATAACAGCATTATCGCCAAAAAATATGACTCAAATTGTAACGTTTTTTAATCAGAAGTGCAACAGAAGGGAAATCAAAATGTATTTTACACAATAAAGTTAGAAACCCTCAACAATAAATATTAGAAAACAGCAAGCACAGGTTCACATATACATTTGTGCAAAGAAATATGTTGATATACCCTGCAAAAAATCGGGCGACTAATATCTAAGAATGAGTTATCAACGACCGTCTTTACAATCCCGTTATTAGCATAGTTGGGCTAAATCGATTTTAATTTTTGTAGCCTATTAAGTCTGTACCCTTAGGAAAAGGGTGTCTATCTGACACTACCCGATCAGTCATAAAACTAAGTTGGCTCTTCACAGAAATTGGTCCCATGCTCTTTTGCGGCTAGTCCCGAACTCATCCTAGACTAATAACATTTTTTGCAGGGTATGTATGTACATACATACAAATATATCCACTTAAGTATTTGAACAAGTAGTAAAATTTTATTCAAAAAATGTTTATTCAGCTCCAGTAGTTAGTAAGCCACATAATTCATATTCATAGGTACAATTGGAGAATTGGAAACGCAAAAGAAATGAATAAAAAGTTAAATTAATGTCATTAAATTACAATTTACAAAAATGGATGTAAGAAATTCCAGCACATACTTACATACATATGTATGAGTACATGGTGTATTCACATTTAAGAAATTGTGCGTACGCTCTGCATTAGACCGTTTCCCAAAAAAAATCGAAGAAACTGGGAATGGTTTGTTCTATTGAGCAATTGTCGTGTGAGAACACACTGTATATCGACTGATGAGTGGAGGTAACCATATTTCAAAATATTTTTAAAAAACGCCCTATCTCAGAATTTCTGTGAAGAAAGCCGTATTTCAGATATTTCTCCATTTAACCCTATTTCAAAATTCATTTTAACCACAACACTCTTTCTCAGCCCCTCCTTCCTTAAGGAATATACAAGTTAGAAATGAGTGGTGAGAGGCAACATATCCCTTGATCAACCATCAAGATGTACGTTAATTCCCTTTGAGCCCTAATGAAACGAAAATCGTAGCCGCCGACAATCCAGCTCACGAAACCACGATTTTTTCGTACACGGAAATGCTCAATAGAAAATAAGTGAAAAAAAAATAATAATTTTTTAGCCGGTAAACAGAATGTTATTGACACTAGAATCCCCTTAAGTTTACAGCGCTATTTATTAACGAGATACATTTCAGGTCTAACGTTTCAAATTCGACAATAACGTCGACCATGGGACTAGCACATTTTATTAACAAAATTAAATGGACTACTATATTGCATAACCAATATCTGAGAAGAGCTCTGATTTTTTAAAATTTCCGAAATTACATACTAGCTTATACTCTCTGGTTTTACTCCACGTATCTTTGGCGGCCACCGTGGTGTGGAGGTAGTGTTGCCGGCCTACCACACCGAAGGTCCGGGTTCGAGCCCTGGTACAGGTTACATCAACAAGTGGTTTGAAAAAGTTTTTTCAAAACGGGGTCGCCCCTCGGCAGTGGTTTGGCAAACTCTCCGAAAGTGTTTCTGCCATGAAAGAGCTTCTCAGCAAAAATTCATCTGCTTTGTGGATGCCGTTCGGAGTCGGCGAAAAACCGTAACTCCCGGCAATTTGTAGGAAAAAATTTCAAAGCGGCACACCACAAATTGGAAGAGAAGCTCGGCGCAAAAATCTCCTAGGAGGTTGATGATATAACTGTTGTATATATCGCGCCATATATATATATATATCTTTGTAAATAACTGTATATACATACATACATAGGTATTTTATTATGGTTTTGTTTCAGCTTCAGTAGAACATTATTTGTTATATAGAAAATATTGAATAAACTTTCAACCACTGTATTGTATTGCATAATGAGAAAAATTAAATGTTCCAAATTTGTAAATATGTCTTCATTCCGTTATTGTGTTTATGCTGTGTTTATTTGTCCACCAGCGGGACGATAAGCTTCGGCCGTTGAACGTTTAACTTGTTGAATTTATGAAATCAACATAAAAATGCCGCCATCATGAAGTCAAATAAATAATTCAAAAACAGCAATTCGAACGGTAAATCATATAAAATATGAAAAACAAAACCAGGTTAGTATGCACCGGGGGCTGATCCACGCGGGGCTTTCCAGGTCCAACCCTCCCCCTTCGGAATCCAAAAAGTCATATTTCATATATTTTTATATTTCATCAGCAACTGCGGCTAAAAGATGTCCTGATTTGCCAATGGCATGTACCTATACCCTGTAAAAAACGTTGGAGTATGGGAGTACTCCAAGACTTATCCTCATTCATACAAAAAGGTGGTCTAATTTATATGGCCACGCCCGGTGATTGGATCAACTAATCCAACAAGGAGTACTCCATTTCTTTGCTTACGATTACTCTATAGACCTCCTACATAAGAGTATTCTCAAAATACTCCCATTGGATAACTCTATGGAGTATTTTGCAGTAAAGCCAGAGAGGAAGTATGTAAGTGTTTTTTTGAGGAGTCATCTTTTGACAGCTTTCCAAACTACTCCTAAGTAAGTGCTCTATAGACCATTCCAGGTGATCTAATCACCTGCCGTCGCCATATAAATTGGACCATCTTTTAATATGAATGAGGATAAGTTTTGGAGTACTCCACAACTCCAACGTTTTTTACAGGGAAGTCGGGTATAGCTTTACGGTTATCCGAATACAAACATACAAACGTTGAATGATAAAAACAATAAATAACTGAAACTAGAGATTAAGAGGTTCGACACAGAAATACTCGCATGGAATGATGATAGATACAAACATACATGCATACAGTCGGTAAAGGATATATGTATGTATGTATTCACCATGTACATTGGTAGATAATTTATTAAGTAAATATATAGAAAATGTTGAAATTTTTAAATTAAAAGAAACACATTCAGAACTATGTATATTCATACACACAAACCCTGCAGTGAACCAACAAAGAACTGAATTTTCCTACTGGTATCGAAACAGTCCCAAATTAACTAAACTTGTCCCAGTGACAATTCAAAGAGATGCAGGCTGCTAAAATTTCGAGAGTTGAACAAACCCGAGTAAAGCTACTTATTTAAATTTTACCTTTTTACTTCACTGATACTCGAACCAGTGACCTTGCCATTGCTGCAAAATGTCGGGAATGCTGAACTACCGAAACGATTCTATTTCCCTTTGCTAGTTCACAAAAACAAACTGAACGAAATAATTTCGTTCCGTTGATCCAAAAAATCCAATTTTTTTAAATAATTTCGTTTCGGAAATTCACAAAGATAAATTATCAAAATGATGACGTTGCAACGAAATAAATCAACGAAAATAGCTCAATTAAACTGTGCTGGTAATACCTTCACTAACTCATACATAGCTCTCGGTTAAATCAAATCTATTCGTTCAAATAGGTATAAACCTGATTATTAAATATTGAAAAATTACCATTTCGCAAAGAAGTAGATTATATATGTACTTTACCAAACTCACGCATTCCAAAAATATAAAATATAATTTTTACTTTTCTTTCATGTATGTCATTCAGCCGAGTGTTGGTGAAGGCAGCAGAATAACAATATAAAGTCTAGACTCTAGAGTTGTAACATTATCAACTATGTTTCGTTTACGTTAATTAACGATATTCAACTATTTCGATAATTTCTTTTCACTAATCAACGAAATATTATTATTCTGATTGTTACATTATATTTTTTAGCGCAATGACATTTGTATTCGTAGTATCCATTATAAAATCAAAAACATTTTATTCCCTCTATATGTGCGGGTTTAATTAGGTGAAGAATATTTAGTTCTGGACCAAGATTTTAAAGAGCCAGTGAAAGAAAATTGAGCAACATTTCTATTTCTTGCAGAGATTGTTGATTGCGATATTTTTATGTACCTAGTTAAACATAATAAGATCTATAGTTTTATGTATGCGCATATGTTCATACATATATTTAAATGTTTGTACCGAAAACTAAAGAAAAGAAATTGAAACGCATAAATTATTCACAGCGACTTGAGCAAATAAAAACAGTTGTATACTTTATACTGCAATACCCAACCACAAAATACTACCCTGTAAGCATCATTTGACAACGCGGTCTACTTGGGTCACGTTAGAGTACTTACAAAGTGATCCGCTGTCTTAGTGGTACACCACCTCATATAATGTTTATGCTTATGGCACCAATAATCGATAATAATAGATGTGGTTTAGAATATGGTATGGTTATGACTATGGATTTATGGATAAGATAGTTTGTCTGCAGCTTTAGAGTGATAATTTTCAATCGTACTGGCGATAGTTTGGTTCGGATTGCCAACGAAATAAAATGGAGTGACGCTATCGAAACAATCAGATAGGCAGGACATAAGAACTATCGATAGTTAGATACTTTTAATTGTACCAACAGTCCAGGTTATCAAGCTATGGGTTATTTGTTTATTCTTTTTAGTGGATATTTTTGCTATATGTATTTTTAATGAACTAGATCGAGCAAATATGAGTGGCTCAGTGCCATCCTTGCCTAACCCTCGAAATTTCATATATGGAGTTATTATTATTATTGCCAAAGTTGCACATCCCTAATTTTTGAACGAAATTATTAATAAAATTAATTAAATGTTTCGAACCTTCCTAAAAAGGCTGTTTAATTTTTAATTACCTATTAACTTTGTCACTAATTATTAGGAAATGACTAAATTGAGGCTTAGGCAAGGATGGCACTGAGCCACTCATATTAGCTTACATTCGAACTTATGTATGTAGACCCAATTACTTGTTTATATAAATTGGAGTACTCTTTGACTCCTGCGAAGTACTCTTTCCATACCGCCATGCTGTATTCCCGATTTTAGCATGATGGGTGAAAGAGCACGTAGCTTATTCATACACATCATTGTTTGATCAAAAATTATAATTCATGCATATTTCTACAATATCCATATGTATGTATGTACATGTATGTATGTATTCACATTCTGTCTTAAAATGTGTGAACGTAGATAAATTTACTGTATAAACACAAAGGGGCATGTACAGGGTACACACACAATCGCATATGAACACTCCAGATTAATTGGAAGGAATAATAAAATAATTTAGAAATCATTTTAGGAAATATATGTATGTATGTATGTATGTCCATAAGTGAAATAAGAAAAATAATCTACGCAGAATTAAAATACTGGTTTTTTAATAGTTTTTAGATGGAAAAGCGTGTATTTCGTTACTGCCCAATAAGCAGAAGAAAATATATTCTCTAAGATCGGAGAAATCCTGAATTTTAACCTTTGGAAATAAGAACTTTTCTCCACTCATATTTCTCTACTTATCCATGGATATATGTGTTGATGCAGCATTCGAAACTACTAGACTATTAAACAGTTTTAAAAGCTACAAAACTGACGGCACTGATGGGATAGTCCCCACACAGCGTTTTTGAGGCTGTCCTCACCCTTTCAATAACGAAAAAAGGTCTATGCATACTACCCAGCTCCGTACAGCAGCAACTGATTTAATCTTAAAGAGGATTATTAAGTCCGATTGGAGAAATTAATTTTAGGTCGTTCAGTACTTTCTTAAAATAAATTTTAGGAACTTTCTTAAACGATTAACTAAAAAAAAACCCACATGAAAAATGTCGAACGTTGAGGTGCAGTTGAAAATTAAAAAAATTAAGCTGATATCACAATAAATTGTTTGTTGGGTGTATAAAAATCACATCTGTATTGGCACACATACAGACATACAAAAGTACACACATAACAAAAATAAACAAAATCTCATAAATAAGCCATTGGGATGTGAATTATTTTAAATTTTTTAGATAAATATTTGTGAATGTAGCTACCCTGTAAAAAACGTTAGAGTATCGGATTGCTCCAACACTTATCCTCATTCATATAAAAAGGTGGTCCAATGAGTATGGTCATGTCCGGTGATTGGATCACCTAATCCATCCTGGAGCACCCTTCTGAATAGTCTATGGAACACCTACGTGAGAGTACTTTAAAAATGCTGCCAACAGATAACTCTATAGAGTATTCTGCAGTGAAACGAGAGAAGGTGTTCTTTTGAGGACCACCTACTCCCACTCTCGCTTTGCTGCTGAGTACTCCATAGAGTATTCAAATGGGAGTATTGTGGGAGTACTCTTATGTAGGTGGTCTATAGAGTATTCAAAAGCAAAGAAATGGAGTACACCGAGTTGGATTAGGTGATCCAATTACCGGCCATCGCCATGTAAATTGAACCATCTTATATGAATGAGGAGAAGTTTGGGAGTACTTCGATACTCCTTAGGGAGTACTCTTTAGAGTATGAAACGGAGTATTTCGGTTTTTTTGCAGGGTATGGATGTATGCTGCTATACTTTTGCATACATACCATGCCCTGTAATCAAATCTCTAGTTCTCATCTGGCGTACATATGGTGCATTCGGAAACTCTGATAATGAGTTCTCAGTATCTTTTAAATTCAATCAACCGACGAATCTCATACTGCGATCTCCTATACGGTGGAATTTGTTTTGAACTAGTGAAATGTTCTACAGTTTAGATCTAGTTACTTTGTTCGTATATATTTAAAATATACATATTGATTCCAATTTAATTCAATTGCTTCTTCTCCTTAAATATATTGGCCCTTAATCATAGCCAAATTCAAATAGAGTTCTATCTAATTAAACATAATTCCAAAATAAATAACGATTCTTGTCTGTATTAGTCAACTTAAAATACAGTTTATGTCTACGACGGAGTTTTAATTTAAAATGACGGAAATGTCTCTTTAACATTTCCAAATCCCGGCTTGTGTCTATGGTTGTGCGATGTCACAACGCTAACTCCAAACTTGAGTTTAACTTTTTCCGCTTAATGCAACAGATATGCTATGGTTTGTGAATAAAGTAGTTGACACAGGTTGACCTTTCACAATATAAAAAAATGTTTTTTTTACATATTATTTTAGCTAAAATCTTTGTTTAATAAGTGTGACTATGATAACCGGCCAAGGCAGCGCATAGTAGTTTAAATTGAAGTATTTTGCATTATACACTTTTTTTTAATATTTATGCCATTTTCTAAGGATACATCAAGATAGATACGTTGTCATCCCCACGATAAGAAGAATCCTTTCTTCAAATATATTAACAAAAGCCTTTGATGGTTACTTCACTGCATGTTTTTAGCTACCTAGTGAAAGTCTAAGTGCTATCGAACTAGTTTACAGCTTTATATGTGTATGTATGTATATGTATTTCTGACCTAGACATTTTTCTCACTAGTCACTGGTTTTCCTGCAGGGTACCTCTGCTTATTTATATTTACTCATACAATCACATAAGTTAAATTGTACAATAAAATAACTTAAGGAAATGTAATACTGATTTGCAGTCAAATAGCTAGAAAATGTTAAACGCAGTGCAACAAGCAAAATCCCTCAAAAGGAAGAACTATTAGTGTTGCTGGCCTACCACACCGAAGGCCCAAGGTTCGAGCACTGGGACAGGTTTGAAGGAAGGCTTCTCGGAAAAAAAATCATCAGCATTAACCGGCTTTTATGAAAGCAGTTTTAATTATAATACATACTACATATATAAATTTACATATGTGTGAATATTTGCTGTAAATACCTTAACATCTGCTAAAGTTGTGATTTTTTTCCACAGCGAATCTTCGCCAAATATCGAAATCATTTGCGTGCAGCCAACATTCGCCGAGATGCAGATGCGGCAAAGTTGCACATTGTTCGTTTCCATTTTACAGCATGCGACAATCGCAGTGACATTTGCATTAATTTATACTCCACGTCTCACTATCACGATGATACCACAACAAAAACAAGCTGCAACCCAGCTTCAAAGATAACGGGGGGGTAGAAGGACAACGCAGCTTTTGGTACAAACTGCAAGAAGACGCAACTTGGCGAAGCTGTTGAATTGCAACTTCTTTTGTGTGCTTATGTTGTTATGTATGTATGTACATATGTATGTCCATTATTCCACAGTTATTATTGCAGCTGCTTGTATATGAGAATTTGTGCCTTCTTACTGCTTCTTCTAATTTATTGAAATCAACTCTGCGTTTAAAGAGGCTGGGAGAAATTTTCAATATAAAACGAGCTCTCTCATCCAATCACTAAATAACGTGGTTACGTTCTTTTGCCAATGAAGGTGGGTGTGTGTATCTTGTGAATATCTTACTGCATGAGTGTGCGTACACCATTCGCAATGTCAAACACTCACGAGTGTGCGACGACGTCACAGATGTACATTCGTTAGTTTAACAAAGTGGCCGCATTGGTGGGTGGATGGGCGCGTTCGAGCTTTATTTCAGGTAGTTCATACACATACATATGTATGGATGTGTATGCATGTATGACCGCTGCGTTAATTCATTTGTAGTCACATAGGTATGATGAATGGCGAGCGGTGCGCGGGCTACCACTGCTGCGCGTTTGATAAGCAACCGAAAATTCTTAATTACACACATACGATAGTCACCAAGCGATTTGCAGATATTTTTGGACGACAATTTAATTGGGCGTTCATTAGTTTTCACAGCGATCTTTTTATTCAATTTTTTTCATTATTACATAAATTACTCGCACACTCACGTTATACAAATATGCAATAAACCACACTTCTCTATCACACATTTGTTGCTTACGTGTGTATGTATGTACATATGTATGGATGTATGAATTTATTTTACATTTTTAATCAATTGCGATCTGATCCGTTTTGATCAATTGCCTGCCAATTTGATTTAAGTCAAGCCATTCCAATGAAGTCGTATAAAACTAATCCGTAAAACGCAACGAACCAAACCAATCAACGTACCGGCCGACTCTGACTCTGACTCTAAAACTGGAAAAGTAGAGAACATGAAAACTTTTTAATAAATATACGTGAACATACAAAAACAAGTAAAGCAAATAAAACTTTGAAACGACAACAACAACATAACAAATATCTACAACACAACTACTATATCTACATCTACTTACTATAATAAAAAGCAAAATGGGAAAGAAAATATTATACGAACAAGAAATGAAACACTCTGGTATGAAAACAAAAGAAAAAAATCACACAAAAATCAACATAATAATAATAAGAATTACAAAGAAGCAAGTCGGAGCAGCAGTGTGGACCGGGAGAAAGAGTAAATTGGCGCGGTAAGACGTAAACAATAAATAGAAGCATTTTAAGCAACGCTCGGTGGTTTGTATGTGTGTGTTTACCTCATCTAGTTGTTGCCTAGAAGTGGTGAGCGGCAGAGCGGCAATGAAAATCTTACAAATACTTAATTCATAGTTACGACGAAGAATGTACATACATCAGACCGTTTCAAAAAAAATTTAAAGTTTTGATGATTTGAGAATGTTAATTTAAATGAGTTAATTTGTAATTTTTGATAACATTTAGTTTTTGTTTTAAAATTTTAATCATACCAATTGAAATAAATTTCTGATATTTTAAAATATTAGGGCGAATTGATAGTATTATGATGGTGTTCTGTACTATCTGCAGGTCAAGGGGAAATTAATTCAAAATCAATTGCAAGATTCCTGATTTCAAATTAATTTTCAAGTTTTGTTTAGTGAAAGATTGCACTGTCACCGGGTTTTGAATTATGTATGTGAGAAGTTTCGGATCTAACCAAGTTTTTTTATTGTTTTGCAAATATGTATATCGATTCGTGCGACACCTATCGGATATTTTTACTCTACCAAAACTTTGCAAGATTCCGAAAATTCGTATGAAGATGAGCGTGCGAACTACTTTCAGTTAATATAAAAGCGGTAAAGAAAATAACTATAATGGTCTTGAGCTTGAAGAAAACATAGTAAGCTTTTATCTGTACATGCTGTTTTTGAAGTGTCAAGTAATCGCATTTAACCGTTCAAATGATTACGGCTAATGTGTTTACACTGTAAACTTTACAGCAAAAAGTAATGTCATGACATTTGTGTCCAAAACTTGTATAGGCCCCTACCATCAATATCTATTGTTTTATTCTCAAGAAAAATACATATTGGTTTGGAAAATAATAAAAAGAACCAATCTTGATGTAAACTTTTTCAATACACAGCTAAAAATTTGAGACTAATTTTTAAACCATTCATTGGTTTACAACATTTTTACAACTTTTTTGTCCAAACCTTTCAATTACCTACAATTTGGTTTGGTTTTTGGCCCCAAAAAGTTTTAAATTTAGGCGAAAAATTTTGTATGCAAGCACCAGATTTTTTTGCGTACATTCAAATTTTTAAAAATTTTATAAAATTTTTACTGAGAAAAGGCCCGTCCACAATGAACACGACGGCGGCGAACGACAACGACGAAAACTGAAGCTTGACGATATTTGCCGTCAAGCATTGGCGACATGATTATAATGAGAGCAGGGGCGACAGGTGCGTGCGAATCATCTTGAAAAGTAGCAAAAAATGTTGTAAAAAGTACAAATTGTGTGAAAGAGACATATTCTGTAATAATTGGAACTTATTTTACAAGTTATTTACTCTTCCTTTCGTTTTTATTGTCAAAAAAAGTCAAACGCCACGCATCTGGCGCTTGTCAAAATAGAATTAGATTTAATCTGGCGATGGCGGCATCTGTGATTCCTCGCCATAAGAACACGTGTAAAAATAAGTTGACAGATGCCGCTTGTCGTTTGCCGTTTTCATTCTGGTTACCACTAAAGTGTTCACTTACACAAGACACTTGCAGTGAGAGAGCGCATTTTGACATTTCATTGACAAAGAGAGCTACAAGTTTTTACTGTTGGAATTCCCCTCTGTGGTGTGTCCTTCAATCTGTTAAGGAGATTAAAGACCTGGGTGTATTTTTTGACTCCAAGTTCAGTTTTTCTAACCAATTCAATTACGTCATTTCTCGCTCTTACGCAATGTACGCGTTCATACGTGGAAACTGTTCCGCATTTACTAACCCTCACGCACTCAAGTCGCTATATTGGGCTCTTGTCAGGTCGAGATTGGAATATGCGGCTGTTATTTGGAGGCCCTATCAAATTGGTCCCTCTAAACGCATTGAGAGAGTTCAGAAGGTTTTCCTACGATTTACTCTCCGCTTATTAAATTTTTCGGATCCTTTGCCTTCATACGAATCTAAATGTCTTCTAATTGAATTAAGTACACTTGAAGGTAGAAGAACGATTCTATCCTGCTCTTTTGTTATGGGTATAATTTCTGGAGCTGTCGATTGTTCATCACTTTTAAGCAAAATTCAGTTCAATGCCCCTTATAGGAATTTCCGACAGTTTGAGACCTTAAAAATTGGTTTTGCTAGGACCAACTACTCTGCAAATGCTCCTATCGCTAGAGCTACTTTCTGTACATAGGGGAAACAGGACGTGTAAGTTCAAATTGGGATGTTTTATTGACTATTTACCCTGTGTGCTAAACACAGCTTATTATGAAATCTGAATCGGTCTACTGCACAGGCATACACACATACATATGTATGAGCGGTGTTTAGTATGTGTGAGAAGTCAAGTCGTCGCACAGGCCCAAACCAACAAGTCAACAATGTATAATATGTATGCATGTACTTATGTATGTACGGACATACGTGGTACACACAATTACTATTTACATTCGTACTACAATAAAATATTTCATTGTTACTGCATAATTCCATATTCCATTTTCTTGTGCGAGCATTTATATTTTATACCGACAACTTGACTCGCCCGCTTTAGACAATTTCGACTTCAACTTCAACGTTTCCATTGGTGTGTTTGTTTGTTCGATTCTATTTATGTATTGTGTTATCGTAACTTTGGTGGCTTTCAAAATTTCAATTATTTATACAGAAATTTTAAATTTCTATTTTGTGCTCGTTTCGTTCCCTATTCAGAAATTTAACTACCCTCGGTTTGCTCCGCTCACATCCCCTTATCATTAATACTTATCCAAAAAAAATTTGGAAGCATACAGCTACGTCGTTAACATTATCGTCAGGAATATTTATATGCACACAAACATACATACATACATATGTATGTATGTAGTATTTTCATATGTGAATATACAAAATCTTAATTACAAAGTAAATACACTAAATTGACATACAATATGAACGAATAGGTCGAGATATGAAGTTAATTATAAAAGGAAATAGACATGGTCGGAGTCAGAACTTATTGGTAGAGGAGCCTACATGGGTTACAAAATAAATACCGCTGCTTAGTTTTGTGTAAATACATAATTATGTCAAATACTATACAGCTGATGGCCTCGAGCTAGTGCTGTAATTTTGAATTTTTTGTAAATTAAGCGGTTAGAGTCTCATATAAGTTTCTCTTTAGCGTATCGTTCGAAAGACTGTAGCTAATTGTAATAAGTGCCAATATAAGTGCGGCTTTAAACGTGGTAAACCTATCATCGACTATATCTTCAAGATATCCCATATCCTGATAGAGCAATTTCTGAATGTGACTTCCCTGCAAAGCTTATACGGCTGTGACAAGTGAGGAATACCCACCAGAAAATTTGAAAAAGCCATTTTCCCCGCCTGCCTAGGAATGGAAGTCCCTCATTGAGATGAAAGAATCAGTATTAATCGGCAGATTCCACATTACAATATGAAAAGAGGGCATGTAGACATGATTTCCATATGAGACACGTTCGTACTGTTTCCTCACTTAAGCTGAGTCTAAAACTATGTAACATGTCGTCTATTATTTTTAATTTAGGTAAGTGATAACCCAATCGATTTTTAAGCGGTTTAAGTTTATAGTATACTTTAATCTTCTATTGATAACTATCGTGGCATTGCAAAGCTTTCTGCCATCCCGAAACTGTTTGAAGCTATTGTTACAAATCAGCTAACGAATCCTATCTCTACCTTGATTTCAGACAGTCAACACGGGTTCTGTAAGGGAAAATCCACCGTTACGAATTTACTTGAGTTTACAAGTCATGTCACAAATGGCTTTAGAAAAAATCTGCACACCGACCTTATTTATACCTACTGATTTTAGCAAAGCTTTTGACAGAGTGTGGCGCTCGTTACTTATTCATAAACTATGTAGATCAGTTGGGGTTCCAGCCGGGTCTCAATTGCTGCATCTCTTCTTACCTTAGTGACAGAACACAAAGAGTCGCTTACAACTAATTAATCTTCGCACCCTTTCTAGCCGAAGAGAAATGCTTGGAATTGTTTTTATGGTTTAATTACTAAATGGTTCAATCTAGAGCCCGTTTCTTCTTAGCGAAGTGAACTGCAATGTACCCTCTCGTCCATCAAGGCATTTTAAACAACTTATCTTGAAACAGTTCCGAACCAAAATTAGCCTTTTTCGTTGTTTGTGTCAATCTATCTCATATTTACTTTACTTAGCTGATGAGGTTTTCTCTGTAGCTGAGCAGTTTTACATCACCACGAACACAAACCAAAGCCTTTCAACGACTCGGCACGAACGAACAATCCGCGCGTTATGCAGACGCGCCACTCGCGCCGGGTGGGTAATCCGATGGGAATTATTATGAAAATGTGGGTCGGTCCTAGGACGCATTTTTGATTACTTCGAGAGATGCAGTTTAAACTGCCGACAAAGCGAACTCGTGCATCTCTTCTGATCTGATACAAAAACACAAGAGATACCTTGTCTACATGAAGCCAAGCATTCATTTAGAGAGACAAACTGAATTTGTATATGACGTGGATGCTTGGTACTTTTAACTCTTCTGCCGTACCCAGCGAATTCCTGACCCCTTCGTGAAAGTTTTGTAAATATCGACAATAAACTGTGGATATTAAACTGTGAAAATTTATTAAAGATCGGTTAAGTACTTTGGACGCCTATAAAAGACACACAGACCAACAGACACAGATATATGTATGTATGTTTATACATGTTATTCGATGTTATAGATTAGCGCTAGTCCATAAAACTACATACATACATACATACATACATACATATGTGACGCGATATACAACAGTTACATATATCATCAACCTCCTAGGAGATTTTTGCGTCGAGCTTCTCTTCCAATTTGTGGTGTGCCGCTTTGAAATTTTTCCTACAAATTGGCGGGACCTACGGTTTTTCGCCGACTCCGAACGGCATCTACAAAGCAGATGAATTTTTGCTGAGAAGCCTTTCATGGCAGAAATTGACTCGGAGAGTTTGCCAAACCACTGCCGAGGGGCGACCCCGTTTTGAGAAAACTTTTTCAAACCACTTTTTGATGTAACCTGTACCAGGGCTCGAACCCGGACCTTTGGTGTGGTAGGCCGACAACACTACCTCCACACCACGGTGGCCGCCATACATACATACATATGTATATGTATAATATTTTCTTAACAACTATTTACTGAATTCTTTCCACATTTTATTTTCTTCTTTTCTGCACATGAAAAACATGGATCGGGCCCCGAAATCAAGATTTGGCCTGGGTGATTTTTCGGTTTTTCGATAATAACTTTTCACTTAAACAAAATATTTATTATATATTAATATTTGTTTTCCCCTTCGAATTATTGTTACGGAGGTCAAAACGCGGCTTTTGCTACCTCTCCCGACATTTTTGGACGTGTATTAGGAGTTGACGTGCATTGTAAATTTTTACCAAAAATTTCACGTATGTGCAGTTCATTTGATTAAATAATAAACAATAATAAAAACGGTAAACCAATACTTTCACTAACTTTTAGTCGATACAGGGATAGTTATGTGCAGTTTCGATTGAAGTAGTCGAACATGTGAGCTGTGGCTCCGATAGTTCAAGAAGACTGAGTTCGGAAGTGTCTACGGTTTTTTGCCATCCATACCAAACCCCCATTCAAAAGGCAAAGCAACCCCACGAACATAAACGACTTTTTTGGTTCTAACCAAAATAAACTTGCGTGCGTGAGTAGCTCTCATACATACATATGTATGTATGTATGTATGTAAATATATACGCGTACAAACGACTTGCCACGTAGAAAGAGCGGGTCTATGCAGCTAACATTCAAAGCGAAATCAATGTTTAATAACACAGATGGGCAGTAATATTCATATGAAATTTGGAAATAGCGTTCATGTTTGGAACATACTGAAGGAGTTTGATGAAGAGCAACGGTGCAAAATATTTTCTATCGTGTTCACAAGGATTTGGTTACTTGACGAATCGAGTAAGGTGGAGATAATGCGGTATAATAGACACTTAAGACTTAACACCTGCAACAGCCTGCGTATCTTCTTCTTCTTCTTTAAATGTCCATCTAACCGCCTGAGCGATTTTGACCGTCCAACATAGCTCGCCAGTCATTTCTTCTTTGCGCCAATGGGAGACCCCACGAGATGGCAGGTCGGTTTCCACTTGGTCCTTCCATCGGAGTGGTGGTCTTCCTCTGCTTCCACCGGCGGGTGCCGATAAGTATACCTTCTGGGCTGGAGCGTCTTCGTTCATTCGCACGACGTGGCCTAGGCAGCGAAGCCACTCCGTTTTAATGCGCTGTACTATGTCGACGTCTGCGTAAAGCTCATACAACTCATCATTAAATCTTCTCCGGTACTCGCCGTCGCCAACGCGTAGAGTCCCATAAATCTTTCGCAGAACTTTTCTCTCGAATACTCCCAATGCAGCCTCGTCAGATGTTGTTAGTGTCCACGCCTTTGCACCATATAGCAGGACGGGAGCGATGAGTGACTTGTAGAGTGTGATTTTCGTGCGTCGAGAGAGGACTTTACTTTTCAATTGCCTACTCAGTCCAAAGTAGCATTTATTTGCAAGAGCAATTCTTCGTTGGATTTCTAGGCTGCCATTATTGTTGGAATTTATGCTGGATCCAAGGTAAACGAAGTCCTTCACTATTTCGAACTTTTTGCTGCCAGCAGTGGAGTGGGTGCCAAGGCGCGAATGAGCTGAGTCTTTGCTTGATGACAGCATGTACTTCGTTTTGCCTTCGTTCACCACCAAACCCATTTTTTCCGCTTCTTTTTCTAGTTTGGAGTAGGCAGAGGTTACGGCGCGGTTGTTAAGGCCGATAATGTCAATGTCGTCAGCATATGCTAACAGTTGCACGCTTTAATAGAATATTGTTCCAGCGCGGTTAAGTTCTGCAGATTGTATTATTTTCTCCAACATCAAATTAAAGAAATCGCACGATAGGGGGTCACCTTGTCTGAAACCTCGTTTAGTTTCAAACGGCCCGGAGAGGTCCTTCCCAACTCTGACTGAGCTGGTGGTGTTGCTCAATGTCATTTTGCAAAGCCGTATAAGTTTTGCGGGGAAACCAAATTCAGACATAGCGGCATATAGGCAGCTCCTTTTCGTGCTATCGAAAGCGGCCTTAAAATCAACAAAGAGGTTGTGTGTGTCGATTCTTTTCTTACGGGTTTTCTCCAGGATTTGACGTATTGTAAAAATCTGGTCGATGGTAGATTTTCCAGGTCTGAAGCCACACTGATAAGGTCCAATCAGTCTGTTCACGTCAGTCTTCAATCGGTCGCATATGCGATATTCAAAAGGTTGATTCCACGATAGTTGGTGCAGTTTGCAGGATCACCTTTCTTGTGGATTGGGCACAGAACACTTAGATTCCAATCTTCGGGCATGCATTCATCCGACCATATTCTGCACAGAAGCTGGTGCATACGCCTTACCAGCTCCTCGCCGCCATGCTTGAATAGCTCAGCAGGCAAACCATCAGCGCCAGCTGCGTATCTGCCGGCATCCAAAAGCGGCAGTCTTGAGCTACACACTTCGTGACTCGTGATATGTAAGTTAGTATTAAATATCGGATATCGATAATCACACATCCACAACGAAAACTACTCCCTAACTTTCCGAAACGACACAGGTTGAGAACTACCCAAAGGCGAAATATGTATCTTAGTACTGTCCGAGTGGGAACCGGTTAAGAACGAGCTGCCCAGTAATGTACTGGTGACAATTGCCACTGACAACGACATCGCCATGTTAAAGTGGACAGTTGAAAGCATTGCTTAGTTATTGAGCCAGGACTGGTGTTGTCGTCAAACGGTTTAGCTCAGGGATAGTTCTGAGCTAGTCCAATTTTCTGCAGGGTAAGTACTGACCAGGGATGGGCAATATTAAACAATTTGAGTGACGAGTGACGAAAAAATTAAAACTAAATTTTTATTCATTATTCAAAAAAATTTGAGTGATGAGTGACTGGTTATTTCTTATTCAAAAAAATCAAAGTGATGAATAACAAGTTATTTTTATTTTTGAAATTCTTGAATAACGATAAAATTTCATTTTTATTCAGTTATTTAAAAATAAAACATATGTAAGTACCCCGAGATCTCGGAAAATTATACCCATATGCGCATTATATTTGTCGTCATTTTAGGTATCTTTTCGGGATTATTTCGGGACTATTTTCGGGAAATAATCCCGAAACATACCCGAAATGACCCCGAAAATAGTCCTGAAATAATCCCGAAAAAGTTACGAAATTATCCCGAAACAGTCCTGAAATGATCCCGAAAATAGTCCCGAAATAATCCCGAAATGATCCCGAAACAGTCCCGAAATAATCCCGAAACAGTTCCGAAATGATACCGAAAATGACGACAAATATAATGCGCATATGGGTACAATTTTCCGAGATCTCGGGGTACTTATTTTTTATGTTTTGAATCACTCAAAATTATTTCTTTTATTTGAATAATTTTTTATTCAAAATGGCCCAACCCTGATACAGTAGTCGCTCACAAATTAGAACTCTCAGTAATTAGAATTTCCAGAAATAGGAATCAACTTTTTGAATACATTACACGCTCTGAAATTAGAATCGAAAATTCTAATTTGCGAGCGTATTTTGTTTTTTGTTGCAAAAGGAGATATAAAAAAGGGAATCCCCAATTTATTCATGTTACCCTCGGTAGTCGTTGGATTTTCGTCGCTATCTGTACAGTTTTTGTCAGTTTTTGTTTGAATTCGATACGCGTGCACGTGTTTCGGCATTGTTTGCTTGATATTTGACGATGATGTGCCACTAGCACAGCTACTACAAAATTATCAATATATTTACTGTAATTGGAGTTTTTGTTTTATGGACCTTTTTTTGACTTAGCGCATAAATACATATATGTATGTATATTGGATTTTTACCTTATTTTTTCTCGTTTTTATGAATAAAATTGAATAAGACAAAATTTCATTGTAGTTTTTCAATGCAAATTGACTTAAATTTTAAGGTTTTATTGAAATAAAGAAACGTCCAGGAATTAGAATTTTTCAGAAATTATAATCACCCTAAAAACAAAGTGCATTCCTTGGTCTAATATCTACAAAAGTGATTCTAATTTGTGAGCGTCTACTGTACTGACTTTACCGCAATTCAAAGAATTCATACCTTGTCTTAAAACTAATGTTTAATTCGCCATTCCATAAATTTATATTAGCTCATATTTTTTTAAGTTGACGTGAGATTTTCGATTAGACCCCGGTTTAAGTGAGATTTATTTAAACTAACGTCATTTATGGATGATCCCTAATACAGTTTGCAAATTCGCGCTTATTGTATTTGCAACAGATGAATGTACGTATGTACAAGTACACACATACATACATACATATGTACATATGTACATACCTTTGAACGCAGCTGAGAAAATTTTTTTTAATTATCATATAATTTGTTTATTATCATTCAGTTTGGTATCGAGGTATAATTTTTCAAGCGGAGTTTGTAGACATGCTCCAGTGGTTTAGGTACTACATACTTCTCCCCCAATATAAGTCTGGGACTACCCTTTCTTCACAGTACCGCCTGAATCACATCCACCATCTTAGAGCTATCACAACTGTTCACACAAAACTTTTCTGCACCGTAACTATTATTTTCTTTTAAATATTTTATAACTCTGTTTCCTATAAGCACTCACATGATATGTATTTGTATACTCATGCATACCTGCGTATCCATATGCATTCCCTTAAAACTTGCCCCGCGCACCCAAAAACATTGGACGCCAGCCAATGGCCTCAAAAGTTGCCTACTGGTTTACTTTAAGTATTCATAAGTACTTACAGTCATACATACAAACCTACGTACGTAAGTGTAAATAATCACAGAGAGACGATATGAAATGAAACGAATAAGCATAACCAAACAAACAGCCATACACACATAGTTAGTATATCCGCATTTATTTTGAATTGGTATGCGAAAAACTAAAATCATAATAAATTGGAAAATGACTTGAAATTGCAGCAACATGTCGTGTTTATTATTGGCTCTCATGGCAACGTTCGCTCACCTGCCGGTCTCATCAAATCAACACATTGTGGACGCTCTCAATATTGTTTTTGGTTTGCTTCACATTTTGGCTTCACACAAATGCTCTCTAAATATTTAATTCATAGCGATATATATGTATGTACATATACATATAAGTATGTATGTACTATGAAAATTCACATTTGAGCATTTTAAAAGCTCTCTTTTAGGCGTTTAGCCTCGTACGCTCGCTCGCTCGTTCTCTTCCCCTCTCTGCCTCTCTCACTGGTTCTTGCACTCTCTCTGTCCTAATTGTAATTTGAAACATTTTGTTTCTTCCTCTATGAATTCTTGAGAAATCCATTCCGTTCGTGTTGCCTATCCAAAATATCTTCGTACATTCGCCTTTACGAATGAAACCAAGTTGGTTTAACCATACATACATTTATAGTATCTTGAAACAAGCAGCTAGCCGAATTGAATTTACTGAATGAGAGGAGTGGAGTAGAATTCAATTAATATCCATGACAGTGTATTAACCTTAACAGAAAATATTGTTGCCAGCTTGCAGCCTTAATGATAAATACATATGTATACATACGTATGTATGTACATAAATGTATGTATGTACATTAGGATTCTCTCAAATTTAGTCACATTTTTTCTAAAAAAAAAAGTTCCAGTTGAAATAACCCCAGATGCCTAGTCACTTTTATCCCGGATTGTGAAATAATGTGCTTAATGTGAACGTTTACACCTCTAATAAATCTAATATACTCATCTAAAGATATTACATATGAGTCGAACGTTCCAAAAATCACTTTTTTTATTGTTGCTATGACCTAAAATTAGAAATGCAAACAAGAAAATTAAAACTTAGTAACAAGTATCGAAATTTAGTTTTGGGTGGACAGAGCATTATATATGTACATTTGTACCTAGTAATGATCTATTATGGCATGCCAATTTACGCATGTCTATTTTAAAATTTTTAGTTCATATTTTCGTTCAAATAGACAGACGGACAGAGATGGACATGGCTATAGCTTCAGACAAACTTCCTTATCCATGAATCCATAGTCATAACCATACCATATGCCTAACCACATCTATTGTCATCGATTATTGTTGCCGTAAACATAAACAGCTGACAATTGCCGAGAGTTGACAGTAAACTCAATCATCAACAAAAAATCCTTCCACTTTGCTGCTTGATAGCAGTCAGCTGTTTATGGATAAGGCAGAAAAACAAAAATTGAATTGGTTGGCTATGGTATGAATTTGCCCAAAAGTATGCTAAATACTTCTGATAAATACTTGACCAGTTTTCGTTGAAATATCTGCTTGAAATTATACGCAATTGACTTTGAAAGTAGCAGACCTTGTATGCTGAACAGTGGGCACCGCCACGCCTATTTTCCCAAAATCCACACAACTTTTTTTCAGTCAAGTTTTGCTTAACAAGTTGATTATGTGTGTAAGATCTTACTGATATAGCTTACATACTTATAGAAATATAGTGCTTTAATTTTTACAAACAAATTTTCGAAAACTACGTATGTTAAAAAACTAGGCATTGATCTCAACCGATTTCGTTTCGATAAATCAATTTTTTCCGAAGTTAAGACATGAAAATTTGTGTGGAATAATCCGCTATGAACCTCAACCGATTTAGCTCATTTTTTGATGGAATGTTGCCTGCATTCGTGGAAACTTATGTACTGAATTCCAGTTTCATAACTTTGAAATATTATTGATAACATTTCTTAATTTGACTTAATCAAAAATTTCTTTAAAAATTAACTTTCTCCCTCAATGTTAATGTACACACCAAATTGTAACCTTATACTATGTACTGAATAATCACTATTTTTGTATTTTCAAAAAGCTCTATATATAAAAAAGTAGGCGTGGCTATCGTCCGATTTCGCCAATTTTAAACAGAGCTCGGCGATGAGTCCCAAGGCACCTGCATATGAAATATATGTATGTATAGTCAAGTGATCGTGTTCAAAGACGGATTAATTACTCTTTTCCTCCTGATCGTTTTAATATACGTATGTAGGTATATATGTATGTAGATACATACAGTGTTGGGCAAATCAACTAATATATTAAATCAATTGATCAATCATGATTGATCTAATCATGATTAATTTAGTCATGACTAATTTAATCATAACTAACGAGATCAATCATTAGTCATGACTAAATTCGTTAATCGCAAATCATCAATCATTAGTTTTAATCATGAATGTATGACTAAGCTCGGTGCACAGGTGTTGGTACACTACACATACAGGGTGTAAGGATCAGCTGACCGAAGTCTCAGACCATCTTGAATGAAGTACTGAAATAATTAGGTTCGGAAATGAAAAAATTTTTCCCGAAAATGAAATGAATTTTCTGACTCTCTTCCCATACAAAATATGCGACTCGGCAGCCAATTTTGTATGGAGATGTCAAAAATTCTTTTAATTTCCGAGAAAAATTTTTTTGTGGACTTTGCTCAGGAGGATTGTCTGAGTTTTCAGCTTTCAGGGGCTGTACCTTACACCCTGTATCAAACGATTGATTTTCTCTTAGTGCCTTACGAGTGCATGTATTTATCTGACCACCAAAAAATACTGAATTTTACACTAAAACACCAAAGTCTAACCTAACCTACAGTAACGTTTTGTGTGCAATTCAGTATTTTTTTCATTTTTATTTTACTTTTCCTGGTATTAAAAAATATCAATCATAAATAAGTAATCATGATTATTTGATTATGATTAAAACTAATCAATCGTTAGTCATCACCTCGTGATTGAACTAAATAATCATTAGTCATCAATCATGACTTACACATTCAATCATTAGTCATCAATCATTAGTTAACTAAATTTTGCCCATTATATGAATATTGTTTCATTTGAAAAAAAAGCTAAAAGGAATGATCGAATCAAATTTGACGTAACTTAAAATAGTTTTAAAAGTGACATCCCTGCCTGAAACGCGTCAAGCTGTTGCAGAACTAAGCAACAATAAATTTAGCCAGTGTTACTCGTTATCCAAAGCGGGACGAATTTAACTAACCATTTCCTATGCGTGTTTGTTAGTTTCGTGGCCTGGAACATCGAAATAAGCAAAGTAATAAACAACGAGCCACAACGAATGTAAACGAACCTCACTAAACAAATTAAACCAACTAAGACCAATTCAATACAAGTTATTGCAGGTTACATTGGCACACCAAATATGATATTGTTTTTAGCTTCAATGTCTTTAACTGTCTGAACCAGCTTACAATCATACTAACATACATAGGTGTATGTATGTATATATGTATATCTAGCAACGAGCTCAGGAATTTTCATAAGTGTACTTGTTTACTTATTTTTGTCTGACAGACTATCCCGGTTTTCAACAAGAAGATCTTCTATTCTTAGCCAACATCTTCTAATGTGGGTTTAATCTTGTCTTTCTTCTCTTGGCTAGCAAGCAAATGTTGCTCACTATTAAATCACAAGCTCTGGCGTCGCAATTTAGCGAAGCGAAAAGGAATAGCAACAACTTAAACATTTTAAGAAATACAACATTTTCATTTCACATTTCGTTTCGTTTCATATTCGTTTGTACTCATTTTTTCACAAGATCGTCTTTTCCGCAAGCCTGCGTATCTATGCGTATGCTTTTTATGTGTTAATATTTTTTCCTCAACAACAGCTAAGTGGAGAGAGCGCTTTGTACGAGTTATAAATCTCCTTAACCCCTGCCTGAGTTTGGCCGTCTAGAAAGAAAAACTTGTCACTAATCTCTAAATGGAAGCTAATAGAAAAAAATAAGCGAATCGAGTGATTCTTCGAAAGGTAGGTGTATGGATCAGAACGGCAAAATACTTCCCGGATTTGAACATTTCAAAAATGTACCCAAACGACCCGGTCAAGGTATGTTATTTCAGTGTATCTAACTCATCACGCATACCTTGAAATTGACATCCTTACAGTGCACCATTTTACTATCAACTTGCTAACCTAACCAAGAGATGATATGTCTCGAGATGGTAGCTACAGATTTGAAACCAAGAATGAGCGTGAGATCACTCTTATCGAGGTACTAGACTGCAGCGGTACCACGAAATAGGTCCCAAATAAATTAAATCACTTTTGTTGTTGGTTTTTGCGATCTTTCTTGTTTTTTACATATTTGTAAGTTTTGCAAGCTTGAGATCAGAGAAACAATAATTCGTAATGAATTTTAATTGTCAGTTTTTGGGAAAAATTGATAATTGGAGAAAAATTACATTGTTAAATCACAGCGATGGATAGGATTACATGTTTCAGAGTTTCCAAGCTCATCATCAGATCCCTTTTCGGACACTGGGATGCGAACCAGTGTCTGCACCAAAGCCGCTGTTAGAAAATTCTAACATCTAAGCTATGATGCCCTGTGACGTCACAATGCACTTATCTCCACTTCAATTAATTCCCTTTTGTTTGTTTGTTCTTGCCAACAGTGAGCACACATTGTTGTTAGACCTTCGGTCATACGAACGAATGCGTGTGCTGGACTTTTTGTTTGTACATATTTATGTACGTAAACCCGTGCTACGGTTCTTAATATTTTGTTGTTGGTTTTTGCGATCTTTCTTGTTTTTTACATATTTGTAAGTTTTGCAAGCTTGAGATCAGAGAAACAATAATTCGTAATGAATTTTAATTGTCAGTTTTTGGGAAAAATTGATAATTGGAGAAAAATTACATTGTTAAATCACAGCGATGGATAGGATTACATGTTTCAGAGTTTCCAAGCTCATCATCAGATCCCTTTTCGGACACTGGGATCACAATGAAATAGCTCCCAATGAAATAAGTCCCAATAATATTGAAATAACCCCCAACTTTTAGAATTGAAATAACTACCAAAGAAGGAAATGAAATAAGTCCCAATATTTAGAAGATATTTCATAGTGAGGCCCCAAATCACAAAAAAATATGAAATACCTCCCAATTACTTCATTTTTCTTAAAATTGTAGTGGGAGTTATTTAATTTCTCTTAAAATTGTAATTTAACAAGTTTCAATGTTTTTGTAACTGTTTCTATAACTGTAGTAAGGTAAGATTTTAGTAAAACAATGAGTTATTGTTTTTCACGCATTGCGTACGCAAACAGTTCTTGTTAGAATTTCAATAGCTAATGGTCGGTGTTATAAAGTAATAAAATGTCCAATCTTAAGTTTGAAATAATAGATAAACGGAAAAAGAATTAATAGTAAAATCTTGTATGTAAAAGATGAAAAACAGTGCTATATAAATAAGTCTGATGCTAAAGGTACGATTTACTATACGTGCTACGAAAAAATTACAGTTTATGTAATGTAAAAAATACTGGACAACCCTAGTAAAGTAACATGAAATTTGTTGAAAACCTGGTCATCATATGCAATAGCATGTATGTATGTATACATAAAAGGGCGGGGCGGCGCCCGCTGTAATAATTCCCAACAAAATGGTATGAAATAAGTCCCAATTTGTATGGAAAATATTTGGGAGTTATTCCATTTTTTTTTTTTAGACTTATTTCATTTGGGAGTTATTTCGTGGGATCGGCTGCAGCTTGCAATGCATCATTACCCATGTTAGAGAAACGATTTACCAGGTTCATAATCCAGCCTCTTTAATGAGAATCATTCTACATATATCTTATGGCTGCTGACCCGAGAGTCCGAAAAGCAGTCTGGAATATTGCTATCATATTTCCGATAATATAATCGCATCTGTGGCGGCTGCCGTGGTGTGGAGGTAGTGTTGCCGTCGTGCCACACCGAAGGTCCAGGTTCGAGCCCTGGTACAGGTTATATCAAAAAAGTGGTTTGAAAAAGTTTTTTCAAAACGGGGTCGCCCCTCGGCAGTGGTTTGGCAAACTCTCTGAAAGTATTTCTGCCATGAAAGAGCTTCTCAGCAAAAATTCATCTGCTTTGTGGATGCCGTTCGGAGTCGCAAAAAACCGTAGGTCCCGCCAATTTGTAGGAAAAGAAATCAAAGCGGCACACCACAAATTGGGAGAGAAGCTCGGCGCAAAAATCTCTTAGGAGGTTGATGATATAACTGTTGTGTATCGCGCCATCGCTAAAATCTCCCTAGCATATTCTTCATGCAGTTCACCTAGACTGCATTTCACCTCAGGAACTAAATAGTCACAACTAACTCTTGCTGCCAAAACTACCCAAAGGGTTTATAAATAGAGACACCGATGTTGTGAATGTCGAAGTCAAAGTTTTTTTGCATGCATCAGAAATTCATGTTTATTTTTGTAGCATTCGGGAATTACATAAAATCGTTGGAAGTAATTTATAAAGATAACGTATTGACGTGCATACATACATACATACGTGGAAACGCTGCAGTAAAACGAACTAGTTGTAAACTTAAAAAGTAGTATGAACACACAGGCCAACTAGTCAGCCAACTGTCTTTTCTCCATACAAGCAGATTTCGGACAAAGTATACCGGTTTCAAACTATTTCGAGAAAACATAGAAACTTCTAGTTGTATACTAGTATTTTTCCTGACTAGTTCGGTGTTTCACTACAGTTGAATAGACTATTTAAATATATGTGTGCAGAACATATAACAATATAAGAAATGTGCCATTTTTTAGTTTCATTACTTATTTCCTTTTCCATATTTCTTTAGATGGAATTATAGCTGAGACGCAAATAAAAGAAACCACGTAGTTATTTATTAACGAGTTCATTGAAATCTTTTCGTAGACAACGTTTGTATGTACATTAAGTACATAGCCATTGCAATTGTCTTTTATTTTTGATATAGAAATTCGAATTTTGAAAATATACTCAACCGGTGGTTGGAATAGTTGAAAAGCTTTGCTTAAAATCGTGTGACGGAGGAGAGCATGGAGCCATGTTAGGCGTGAGGGACAGGTGCGCTTGGCTAGGTGTAGATAGGCTGACGCCCAAACTGTGTCGCAGTCTGGATGCGAGTGCGATTTGGCCGTTGGGCTATGAACGCATCTGTTCTTAGGTTTCTGTTTGCGACGAGTGTCAGGCCAAGACAATGTTGCACTTGACCGATGCCGCAGACGTGTATAGGCTTTTCCGACAAACAGTGCCCGTTGTGAAAGGTACGAGGAGGTGGTGGTCCTGACCAGCGTGCATGCTGGAAGCAGAGGGGACAGTCTGGGCAGGGAGAGGTTGACGCTCGGCGATGCCGTGCGAGATGTAGACGCTAATGAACGTGAGCGTCATTCGGAAGTGAGTTAGGCGGGAATTGCAGCTTTGATTCTAGTCGTGCTGACTGGGCCACTTTTGTGGCTATGTGGAGATGGTAGGGGCGATGTGTGTACGCTGGAGCGTGTACAACATGGTGTCTCGAACTAAAGAAAGTACCAGGTCTGTGGATGGTAGGCTCAAGCCCTAATCATACGGATCTATAGGACCATCTCTTACACTTGGAGCATGCAAAATGCGACAGTTCAAAATAAATTTTCTTTTAGCAAACGGCGCTGATCCCATTTCCAAGTACTTTCCAAATGATCCCAAAAGATAACGCAATTTAGTATCCAACCCTATCGGAAGAGGGTAGTAGGTGGTCCTTAAAAGTACACCGTACAGTTGGATTAGGTGATCCAATTACCGGACATCGCCATGCAAATTGAGCCACCTTTTTTTATATGAATGAGGATAAAAAAAACCACACACGCACTTACAAAACGGGGTTTATGTTTAAACATTGTAATTTCGTTACAAAAAAAGAAACACGAACACTTCAATGCTACTTTCTGGAACATTGGAATATTGGTCAGGTACAATTTCTTAACTACTTTCGACCCCATTATTACAATGGGCCAATTGTTGGTCTAAGTATTGAGCAGTTACCTTAGGGTCTCAGCTCAGCCTTCTCAACCTACCCGATTATCCTGAAGATCATCCATGTACATACAATACTGCCGTCCTACTGAAGAATGTGGGTATCTACATACATATTTTTTCGAAAATTAGTTAATTATATAGGTGTACTCGTATAGAAAATCCAAATTTATTCAAGCAAAAAAAAAAATTTGCAAGTTGCAAGGGAATACGAAGTTATTGCTAATTTAAATTCCTTCTTTTGCATTATCTACATACATTTTTTAGAAATCCTAGTATGTGGGTATCTACAAAACTTCTGCCATATCTACACTTTTAGTAGGAAACAGATGGAAAAAAAGCCGGTTTCCTACTCAAAGGCGACGTATCTGCTCTATCATGTGTAGATACTGCGTTATTAAAAAGTATTCTCAGTTTTTTGATGATGGGGCTCCTATTATAAATTGCAATATGTACATACACACGTTCTTTGAAAGGCTCGTATCAATTTTTGGTGTTCAAAAGTAACGTATCTGCATGCTCTGCTTAATAATTAATTATAATTATTATAGTTTTTGTGAATAATTCCCTAACGGCGTGTTAAGGGAACTTGTTTTAAGGCTTTTAGCTTCTGTATACCTGCAATTCTAGATACCTGCTATTATTGCAAGCCCTATTGCTGCCAAAAACACACGGAAAACCTTTTTATAGGAGTCAACAAGTGCTATTGATATATATTACTTTAAAACAGGACATATGTAAATTCATGTCCACCGTCAGGTGAAATCCTCAATGAAAAAGGCTAAAAACACGTATGATTTTATGGACTTTGAAAATGCGGTACGCGACGCAAACTCCCGAGTCATTGTAAAATCTATGATTTATTCCGAATGGCAAAATTACATTTCTAAGGCAAAGTTAAAAAGCGACTCAAGACATCCCCATCTTAATGACATAAAGGAGTTAGCATGCAGAGGAGACATGACCGTTGAATATAAACTTATGTAGCTAAAAAGTTGCAGAAAATTTTAAGGTACTTGATTTTCTACAAGTTAAAATTATGAAATCGGGGATTCCTGAGCCTGTAAAAAAAGAATGTAACAGAGTTCGAAAAGAAAAAAATAGTGTGCAGTGTTATTTTTCGAGCATTGTACTAAGTAAATGTAATGCTGGAAGCGAAAGCTCACAAACAAAAAAAATTTGTTTTATTAAAAACGTACTAAATCTGTAGATACCCTAGTTCATCAGTAGGAAACTTTTTATTTTGAGTGTGCCTACCCCACAAGACAGCTAACTTACATCTGAACCGTCATTTGTAAGGAAGCGCTGAAGGGGTCATCAGCGCCTAGAACAAATCGGCCATCAGTTTTGCAGTAGCAATATGAAAATTCTGATGCATCCATCAGCACCGTCTTGTAGGGTAATAAAAGGCACTATCTGCGTATATACTACTATTGAGTTGGGTTTCTGACAAATTTTTCATTACATAGAGTGCAGTATCTACAGTATCGCATATGCATATAGTAGTAGAAAGCCAAATAGAAGAAAAAACTAGTATGGTAGAAAAATACATTTTTTTTAATTGTTTTGTGTGGGTAAAAAAAATTACTACACTCCAGGTTCAACAACCATGTATTTGTTAAAAACTAGTCTAAAAGTCGCCACAGTAGCATATACCCATCGAACGTAACTTAATTGGGTTTATTACTTTTATTGTGAGGCAATGACAGATAAGAATGCTAAATCTAGAAGATCAGTATTCTTCAAGTTTCGTATTATATGCACCTCGTCAGATAAACTGGTTTAAAAAAATTAGAATTTCTTGCCTTAATTCAAAAATTCGTTGTTGAAGACTCCTACCACTGCTGAGTCACCGAAATCGGTGATGTAAAGAAAGTCAAGCAGAGATTCTGTTGGGTTGATTGTCGTCAATCAATTGCGGAGTGGATTGCCAAGTGAGGTGTTCACTTTCATGCAGGGGCCGAAATCGAGGAGCCATGGTCAAACGAAACAATCAGGTGCACGATTTGAGAGGATAGCTGGTCCATTTCCTACTAGCAAACTCGGAAACAAATATACATATACTAGTAGTTATTCACCCCTATTCTGCATTACAATTACGTTCCCGCTCTACGCTCCGCTCGGATCAAAAGTATGCATTCTGAGTTACGCTTGAATCGAACGAAGAAGAGGAAGAGCTATAAGTTTTTCGAAGTCAGCTGTTTGCCTTGGAATGTGTGAAATTGAAACATGGCAAAGCAAATTACACAAATTAGTGCTATTGTAATAAAAGTAAAATTGTATAATTTATTAACTTAATTACATATATTACCTAATTACATACATATGTATGTACAGTGTGCGACAAAACTAAAGCACGAAATTTCTCATACTGCCTCGTAGCGAAACTAAATTTGCAAGCGTTTATAAATTCAAGTTTTTTCTATGCTATTTACAAGTGGATATACATGTTGTTGTGTTAACAAAATAAATAACACAAAACTTCAAGTTGAACAGAAATATTAGTTCAAAATGTAAAAGTAATCTCAAATATAGTGCGACAAAACTAAAGCACAAGATATCTAATTGGAAAAAGAAAGTTCTAACTTAAAATATTTAGTAGAATATCCGTTATTTTTCAATGCTGTTGCACATCCTCGTGGCATAGACTCAATAAGTTCGTGGAAAACTTCTGTGAAAAAGCTCTCCCATGCCTGTGTAACTTGAACATACAGGCAGTCCTTGTTAATGCAAAATTCGCGATTTATTTTCCGATCTACAATCTCGCATAGAGTTTCTATGGGGTTAAGATCTGGAGACTAGGCAGGCCACCGCATTACCTCTATTTTATTGTCCACAAACCATTCCTGGACGCACCTCGCCGTATGTTTAGGATCCTTGTCCAGCTGGTATATCCAACTTAGTGGCATTTTCTCCTTAGCGTGGGGCAGCATAATGATCTAGCGAATGCCTTTGTACACAAATCTGCCCATTGTGCCATTATCTCTATGATTTGGACCCAATCCGTAGCCTGAAAAACACCCCCAGGCCATAACGTTGCCTTCACCATGCTTTACGGTGCCTTTGGAATAGAGTGGATTTAAACGCTGCCCTTTTGGCCTGCGTAGCAGCTTCAGCCCATGGTCCACATCAATTGTACCATCAGTAAGTGGCGAAATATCCTTTTTTCTGACGAATACAAGTTTAACATCAAAAATTCTGATGGAGGGAAGCTTGTACGCAGACCTAAAGGGCAACGTCTAAACCCACGTTACTTTAAAGGTACTGTAAAGTATGGTGGAGGAAGCGTAATGGCCTGGGGGTGTTTTTCAGGCTACGGGTTGGGTCCAAATCATGGAATTAATGGCACAATGGACAGATTTGTGTACAAAGGCATTCTCCAGACCATTATGCTGCCCCATGGTGAGGAGGAAATGCTATTGAAGTGGATCTACCAACATGACAAATGATCCTAAACATACGGCGAGGTGTGTCCAGGAATGGTTTTTGGACAATAAAATAGAGGTATTGCAGTGGCCTGCACAATCACTCGATCTAAGCCCCATAAAGAATCTGTGGGAGATTGTAGATCAGAAAATAGAATGCAAAAACTGCAAAAACAAGGACTCCCTGTTTGTTCAGGTAGAACGAGCTTGGGAAAGCACTTCCGTAGACGTTTTAAATAATTTGATTGAGTCTATGCCACGAAGATGTGCAGCGGTATTGAAAAACAAGGGCTTCGCTACGAAATATTAGAAGAACCAACTTTTCTTTACAGGTATATCCCAATGTGCTTTAGTTTTGTCGCGGCATATTTAATACTACTTTTATGTTTGAGTTAATATTTAAGTTTAGAATGAAGTTTATTGCATAATTTTTTTTTTTACATAACAACCAATGTGCCCTCTTCGAAACACAATAAAAAGATTTGCCATTACTATTTGTTGGAAAGTTTATTCTCTGGTTGTGGTGGTATGGGAAGTTTTGTGCTTTAGTTTTGTCGTACACTGTATGTATGTTTTGAGTATTATTAAATAAATTAAGTGAATTATAGCAGTCATCGGAGGACCAACAAAATCAAGAGGACACTGTTGGTGGATGTTACCACATCTTCAGTAGGTAGCTGGCATTTTCAATAGAGTTGGTGCTAGAAGAGCCTGCTTCGTCGACCAGATCCACAGATAGCATACGCCGAGCAAACATTAGACATGTCAGAGTTAAGTCTGACCACAGGTGGAACTTTTCGTTGGATGGAGACATTGGCCGCCCCGGAACTGACAAAGGAGTTTACGGAGTTTGTATGGGGGCTGTGGAGTGGCTGCCGGTGAACGTTTGGCATAATGACAAAGGAATGTAGGAGTCAAAGCCATTACCTTAGTTTTAATGGTGCTAGTATAATTGTTATTTTGGTGTTTTGAATGCTAGTCCAATTTTCGGTAATTGTTACAACCGTTGCCGAGTGCTAATGCGTGCCCAAAAGGAGGGGTATCAAGAGACGCATTTCGGTCCCAATAACAAGAATGTGCCTCAGGAAAACAATTATTTTTGAGTAGTTTGTGAGTTTTCAGTAATTTTCATGTGGTTGTTGTAATAACAGATTAAGGCGTCCAAAAGATTGAAAATATGAGATCTCCGGAGGCGGATTCACATTCCTGGGATCGAAACGCGTCTTTTGATACCCCTCCCTAAATTTTTGGACAAATCTTAGCACTCGGCACCGGTCGCAAACAATTACCCTGCAAACATCATTATAGCACAATAACAAAATATATAGAGCGTTTTACAACTTTTAAATACGAGTTTTACTTATATTTTACGAGTTTTAACAAAATATCGCGGAAATTAATTTAATATTGTTTGCAAAACAAAAAAATAAGCAGCTATCCGCCAACAAAATTGCAACGTAGAAAAACGGAGCTACGATCGAAGTGTATAAGCAAAATTGTAAGTTTCGAAGTTGAACGTAGCGGAATTGAAACGCAGAATACCAAAGTTGTCAAGCGCAGAAAATTTCGAAATGCAGAATAGGGGTGATTGAGTATTTCAGCAGAAGATGCAGAATTCGCCACATGGTCTATTGACCTCGGTATCAATAATTCGAAGGAGGAAATAAATATTTTGTTTCAGTAAAAAGCTATTATCGAAAAACCAAATTCATGGTATTTACATATGTATGCGAAGAAAACCCTTTTTCAGTTTTGCTAACACCTTATATCTGTGTGTACAACAACCACATGAAAATTACAAAATTTTCAACTTGAATTACAAATATCTCTTGACCGAAATAAAATATCGGATTTCCGGATTTTCCTTCGGATTATTATTACCGAGGTGAAGACGCGTCTTTCGATAGCTCTCCCAACATTTTTGGACTTTTTGAGCAGTTGACGTTGAATGTTAAGTTTTACCGGTAATATTTGCAGAACTCGGCGCACCGACAAATAATTTCATTTTAGTCACCGATTAGCCAAGAAGTGGAAGGACGTACTGCAGCATGTGTGTTCATATAGCGATTAAATTTTCTCCACTAAAACGGTGACAACTTGGGTACCAAAAGTCATGTACATACATACATACATATATCTACAATATGTAGGGAAATAAGAAAGCAATCGTTTTATACATAGATAATAAAATGAACTTGCCACTAATTGGGTCTACTTGAAAATATTTACATACACACATATGTACATTGTTATGGATTCTTTAGTTAATGCTGACATTTACTTTTGCACTGAATTTCATTACAAAGCAATCCGCACCTTAACAACTCTCCATTACAAATACCAAAGTAATTATTATGAAACCGTTTGATTATTTGTAAACAAGTAAAAATCTAATACTTCCGGAGCGTTGTACAATACAATGCACTTTCCCATCCATTTAATTTAGTAGACTGAACACCATTTCACCCAAAACCTCATCAACTCAATGTATTTTATTCCTCTTTAGTGTAATTTCCTGCAGTTTAAGAGAGTATGTTCAGCATATTCTTCAATTCTTATCAGTAAAGTGACATGGTGGAATGTAAAAGGTGAAGTCAGTGACAGCCGGTTAAAAGAAAGAAATTTATTTGACAATATGCCCAATGATGCTCAAATATTGATGAGGTATCGTACCTACATATGAGGGACCGAATTCAAAAGTTTTTTTCGAAAATTCAATTCAAAAAGGCTGTTATTTATATAAAATAGCTGTGTTCGGTAAAATTAGAATTAAAAAAAATAAAAACATTCAATAACCAGCTACACTTACTTACGTCCGAATAATTACATCGCTGATTAGTCGATTACGCAACCCTACGAAGGTAACCTGTCAAATTCAAATTGTTATAGTTTCGGTTTGAAAATCGCACCGGCATTCGCGAATATTAAATGCAAAGAAATTTTCGGGCACTATAACAACGGCCCTTATTATGAGCATTTTTCGTTGTTCGATCTTCGCTGGCTGTCGAAAGGTGTATACACAAAACCCCAGGCTGCAAAAAGGTGGGAAGAAGTCACCAGCAGCTAAATAGCTTAGGCCCTCCAATCTAAACTTATTGGTAAATCTATAAAAAAATTATTATTTTTACAAACAGATTCCATTTTTTAAAGAAATACGTAAGCAGCTGTATTCATTTAAAAAGGATTGGAGGCATCCCTCAAACGTTTTCAACTTCTGGCTAGTTCCAGTAAGCTCTCCTCTTGGTCTGATAAACTATCTAACCACATGATTACTTGATTGTTTTGCTCTGTTTATTTTCTTTTACTTAATAACAGCTGACAGAAATGTGTTATTGTGAACAGATAAAAACATCGAAATTCACAATGACGCCAGTTCTTGTCGAATGGCTGTGGTAATACCAAATGAAAATTCGTTCGATCAACTTTTTCGATCACAGTCGAAGATCGAATTTTTCTCATAATAGGCGCCAACATTTGTTTAGTACACCCATACCTCGTTATACGGCCGCTCTTTATACGGCCTTTCGTTATAACGGCCCTCTTCAATTCATGCTAATTTTCGATTTACGGCCTAAAATGTTTCGCTATAACGGCCAAAAAACCGTTTTTCCGATTTCGATATACATACATATTTACATTTTGCCTATTTTGCGCAAGCGCAATTTCGATGCACACTATTTTCTATTTACACTTGTTTACGATCGTCATTCAGTCTTCTTCAGACTAAAGCCATTTAAAAAATATTATATGGAGTTGTTTTTGTCTTTTAGTATTTTATGTTCAAATGTATGTACATACATATGTACTTGTTATGTATGATTTTTTAATTTAAATAACAAATAAAAATATAAAATTCATTTCTAACCATGCAATTTTACAAATTTGGAACCGATCCCATTGAATTTGTATGAATTTGTATTAGAATAATTGACTCGTTATACGGCTTTTTGCTTTACGGCCAACTTTCGTGGAACGTATTTAGGCCGTATAGCGAGGTATGGATGTATTTATTATCAGAAATCGTTGAAAAATATTTGTAAAGTTTAAAAATTGATGCAGTATTCGAAACTTTTATGTAGAATAGGGGCCCCACCCTTTTTACCCTGGGCCCGTATTTCCTCTCGGCGGCCCTGTTCAACGCAAACCGCTTACAAAGAACGTAAATGTACAAAGAAGGTCCAACGTAACGAATAGTAGGAAACATTAGTGGTAACCAGAATGAAAACGGCAAACGGCAAGCGGCATCTGTCAAATTATTTTTACACGTGTTCTTATGGGGAGGAATTTTTTGAACACGACGCGACAAAGCGGCAATCAATCACAGATGCCGCTGTCGCCAGATTAGATCTAATTCTATTTTGACAAGCGGCAGATGGTGGCGTTTGGTTTTTTTGACAATAAAAACGAAAGGAAGAGTAAAATAACTTGTAAAATAAGTTCCAATTATTACAGAATATGTCTCTTTCACACTTTTTACAACATTTTTTGCTACTTTTCAAGATGATTCGCACCTGTCGCCCCTGCTCTCATTATAATCATGTCGCCAATGCATGACGGCAAATATCGTCAATCTTCATTTTTCTCCGTTGTCGTTTGCGCCGTCGTGTTCATTGTGGACGGGCCTATTAGTGGTAACCAGAATGAAAACGGCAAACGACAAGCGGCATCTGTCAAATTATTTTTACACGTGTTCTTATGGGGAGGAATTTTTTGAACACGACGCGACAAAACGGCAATCAATCACAGATGCCGCTGTCGCCAGATTAAATCTAATTCTATTTTGACAAGCGGCAGATGGTGGCGTTTGGTTTTTTTGACAATAAAAACGAAAGGAAGAGTAAATAACTTGTAAAATAAGTTCCAATTATTACAGAATATGTCTCTTTCACACTTTTTACAACATTTTTTCTACTTTTCAAGATGATTCGCACCTGTCGCGCCTGCTCTCATTATAATCATGTCGCCAATGCTTGACGGCAAATATCGTCAAGCTTCAGGTTTTCGTCGTTGTCGTTCGCCGCCGTCGTGTTCATTGTGGACGGGCCTATTAAAGCATCAATTCGCGGGTGGGTAATTCACCACTGGGGAAATGTGCGCTCAAATCGCGAGTTTTAAAGCTATTCGCACTTTTATTTTTAAACAAAATAAACATTTGAACGTTTTCGTAACTCCAACTAAAAGTTTTTGTGTAAATATTGAACTAAAACTCTGTAAATTTAAGTAATTTAAGGGCCACTTTCATAAAAGCCGGTTAAGCCTAATCGGTGATTAATTTGACAGCTAACCGTGCAAAATACGTCAATTAAACTCCGGTTAGCGGCTACCGGCTTTTATGAAAGTGGCCCTAAATGTAGGTACAGTGGTGGATTACCTACCATCGATTTGAAAGCGTTCACTTCTATTCGCTGTTGGTCCTTCTTTGTACATTTACGTTCTTTGGTTGGTAGCTTATTTTTTGTTGTTGCTTCCAATGTTTTTTCATAACCTACTCAGTGTTCTTTTGTAGGTTGCTTACAATAGATTACAGTTATTTTTATAGTAAAGTTTGGTATTTTTTGGCATAAACTTGCTTTTAACGTTTTTACTTATTATTTTTTCATTGTTTTATTTATGTTTCTTTATAGTGAGTTTAAAAATTCATATTCATATTGTCGAGTTTAAAAAATTCATATTGCCTAAAAATGGACGATAAGAAGATTTTCTATGTGAATTATCCAGGCAGGAGTGTTTTTCGCGCAAGAAGCACCTCAAAGCAAATGGTCGCCTGTTTTTCGAAAATCTGGTCATGTCGCCACTGCTTCACTAGATAAACTTTTTGGAGAATTAAGGAAAACCACCCGGCGAAGACAAATCATTCTTTACCAAGCCAATGCAAGCACTCACACAAGGCAGTTTTTGAGGACTCAAAAGGACGAATTGATCGGTCCTCCGCCTTACAGCCCTGATTTGGCACCCAATAACTTCTTTTTATTCCCAAAGATAAAAAAAAGCGAGGTCAACGCCTTCAAATAGCTAGTATTAGAGGTAACCTCTTCTGAGTGGTAAAAGTGCTTTTGAAAATTGGTTCAGAATATTTTAAAAAACAAATAAACAATTTTCCTTAATATTTGACTGTGTTTTCATTATAAGGCAACCCTCGTAATTAATGAATTAGCGATTTATGATGTAATTTTTCACCCGCTTTGTAAGGATATATCTAATCTTTTAATTGAAAGTTTTACAGTTTTCATATAACATGTTATTCGTCACTAAGTTCTGCATTATTTTGATATTGGTCGGATTGATGGAAAAGTTGTCCAAAATTGTTATAACATTGAACGTAAAAGCTTATATTGAGGAAACTTGGTCTAGTTTTTCTGGGGAGAGTGGGGCAAGTGGCGTCAAGCCTATGCCATGTGTCTTTTTAATGTAAATCGTTCATTCTTGTTTGTGATCAGTCGCATCGTCTCCATATATGTACAAGTCATAGTCCGTTGTCGAACAGTTTTCGGCCGTTTCAAAACATTCTACAATGCAGCAGTTGACAGCTACAGCGTTTCTGAGAGCATTTAATCCCGAAAACATCCAGAAAGGTTTTAAATGGACCGGAATTCGGCCCCTGCATTCGAACAAATTTAGTGATGATGACTTCTTGAGTTCCTATGTGACGGATCGGGCGAACCCGGAAGGTAGTCAATTGAATACCTAAAATAACGAAACCAATGAATCTAATATTTCTCTATTTTCAGTTAAAGTATGAAATTATTATGTATTTTGCATTCAAAACCTTCGAAAACAGTTTTTAATATTCTCAGCTGTGCGTCATATAATTCTTTTTATATCTAGCATGAACATGAAATGGTATTATAACTTTGGTCCGATGTTTGTAAGTATGAGAAGAAGAAGATATAGATCCACTATTAAGTATACCGAAATGGTCAGGACGATGAGCTGATTTAATTTAGCCATGACGGTCTGTCCATCTGTCAGACATTCTTGAGTCGAGCTTCTCTTCCTATTTGTGGTGTGCCGCTTGGAATTTTTTTTCTACAAATTGGCGGGACCTACAGTTTTTTGCCGACTCCGAACGGCATATACAAAGGAGATGAATTTTTGCTGAGAAGCCTCCCATGGAAGGAATACACTCGTAGAACTTGCCGAACCACTGGGGCCGGCAACACCGCCTGATCGGTTTAAACTTTTTGTATTTACGTCATTCTCACTTTACTCACACCGTTTGCAAGTTTTTTTTTTCGAACACAGCAATTATTTTTTTCCCTATTGCGCATTGTTTGTTTTCGACATTGCACCCGAAGTTATATGAACTGCATTTCGAATGGTTACTATTTTCGGTTAGATAATCTTTCAAGTACAATATTGCCAGTTACGCTCAGAATTGACCCGTAAGTCGCTCTACAGTATACACTAACTAAAGTTAGCTCAACGCCCCCTGTGTTTTATTTGAACATTTCTAAAAAAACTTATTCGTTGCAAGATTTAAAATTGCACGGATTAAAAAAATACAAGTGTCCCTAGGATTGCGAATAAAAATATAATGCTCCCGTGGTGATCTACCTACCCGCAAACCGTTGGTTTAACACCGCAAATTAGCCTTGTGCGATTGGCAATCGAACTAACTACATACATAGGTCTTTTCCGTTCGATCAGTGAACCTATTCATCTAATTGACCTAGTTCAAATACCTAACATATACTTATTTTATTCATGCTTTCGCACTCTTCAGACAAATGCAAATTGTTATGGCAACTAAATCACATATCAAAAGATGCGTTTTGACCTCTGTAACAAGATTCCGAAATCGGAAAATAAATATTTTATTTCAGTGAAAAGTTATTAACAAAAAACCAAAAATAACCTAGGTCATTTCCTCATTTAGGGGCCCGGTCCATGTTTTTTATGTGCAGAACACTTTTCCGCGAAGGCGGCCTTTGGCCGCGCGATAAAAAAAATAACCCTGGGCTACGCCATGCCACCTCCGGGTGGTTGCCTGAACCGTGGCAACGTGCCACGGTACCCACACTTTTTTGGCTCAGCCTAATGTGCCATTACAACAACCACATGAAAATGACAGAAAGTTCGGTATTAGCAGTTACGTACGGTCGCAAAGAATTACCTAAAAAAGTTTGAAATATTTCGACCCCTCATGTAAAGTAAAGGACCGCCTTTGTAACAATATTTGAAGAAAATCGCAGCATAAATAAAAAAGCTTAGAATATTTCGTCCCTGGTCTTCTTCCCGGAATTAAACTTTACATAAACACTCTCTCGATTCCTACTAATCTATCCTGTAAATATGAACTAAATCGGCTCTGTAGTTCCGGAGTCTATATCTAATATATGTATATATGTATGTACGTGCATACAGCCTATTTTGTATATGTATTCATACATATATGTACGTTACAAAACCTCGTTACACAAGGAGTATTTCTGTTAGAACAATTTTAGGTCAAGTTACATATCTACTATAAGAAATAATTTTAACCAATTAAATTTCTTCTTTTATTTAGCTAGCATACATTTTTCTTTAGCATATATTTCTTTTTTATGCCCAAGTTGTATAGGTACATTTACCGCAACCCATTGCTCTTTTTGTGTTTACATATCTATGCCGAAGTTTGTAGAAAGTATTTGTGAAACAAAAAAGAGTATACAATTGGTAGTGAAAGAGATAGAAATAAAAACTAACACCTTTTTTCACACCCCTTTCCCTGTCAATTGACGTACCAAAATATATCGTTTGGTAGTGTCGGAAAAGACATTTCTTTGCTTGTTGGGTAACAAGCCAAAAGCGTGTTAAACTTTTTATGTGTCAGTGTAGTGCGTTCAGTGACAATATCATTCATAAAAGTGCCGCCCTTGTACAAGAAAAACAAACTGCGATTTGGCTTTACCTGGTAGCATAAAATGCAAAAGGTAAGAATTTATTTTAAAACAAATTAGTAGTGAGTTCAGACATTTATTCCATTCTCTGCGAAGGTTGCCATCATGGTTGAACCATGGCTGCCATAGTACGGATTTCTGATTTTCCGTCAGTAAGCCGACATGACTAAAGTTTTGAGGCCTATGCGAACATTATTAGCTAAATTACGTGTGATGAAGCTTACACTAGTTTCAAAAAAGAAGAATTCATAACTTTGCTTGGAACGTGGGTAAAATGGAATATTTTATATAATAAGAGAGTTCCAATAGTCAGTAATTGTGATCCACATAAACAATGTGAACAGAAGTCTACCGCCAGTATATAGGTAACCAAAATTGATTTTATATACATCGAAGTTTTTATTCATAACTCAACAATTCATGGTAATACTTCCCATCGAACGTCAAGTGTTAATACACGTCCCTAAATCTCGAGAGAGGTATTAAAAGACGCGTCTTGGCCTCCAACGTAACGATCAGCTGTTTTCGTGCTTGCCAGACGAAAGTATATTTACATGATACAAACACGAACGAAAAGTCTGGTAGACGAAACGAACGTTAGCTTCAAGGTACATAATTTGGCTGATAATTCGCCTTGCTTTTGCATGCAAGCAATAAGGGGCCCTTACACGATCACACTGCGTGACAAGCATTTGCGGTTTGATGAGAAGTTTGAGCGTGTAAACATAAGAAATTCGTGTGTGTCACACATGTGTGATGGTTTTCTAAAATTTTAGAAAACATGATGGTGTGACACACATGTGTGATAGTGTAAACGCTTGCATCATACACGTAGTGTATTTTTTCAGTCGATAAGCAAAAATTGGAGGGTAATGGCATCGCGGGAAAACAAAGAAATTTGGAAGGAGTTCTTCGAAGTGTATCGAAGCTATCCAGAAATCTGGAAAATTAAAAGCGAAGAATACAAAAATAAAATAAAAAAGAATGCTGCCTATGAAACACTTCTAGAAAAATATATAAAATGTCAAATACAAGTTCTGCAACCAATGCGCGTGCCATGTTGCTTCGTTCACAAATAACAGAGAAATGAAGTAGGACAACATGTATGACCGTTTAAACGAAAGCAATTTTTTTTTCATCACACCATGTTTGTCACGCAGTGTGATCGTGTAAAGGCCACTATAGAGAGAGAGAGTTAGAGCGAGTGTGTACGAATACGAGAAATGGAGGATATGCCGATACATAACACTGACCCTTCGAGAAGAGAACAACCTAGACACTTTTAGGCACGTAACGTAGCACCCAGTTAAACTGTAAAAGGCAGTGGCCAGACATGACCGGTGGAACAGTTTATTTTCATATTATATGTCACCATTACCAGATTACATTGATTCCAAAAAAGTTGGTTTGATCAGCTGCTCTGTCTGGATATGGCTTAGCATGTGTATCAGTTCATTGTGTACCATGTCAAGTGTGATCCCTACTAGACTGACTCGTCAGATAACCTCTCGGCCTAACTTGTGTTTGCGTTATTTTTACATATATTTCTCAATTAGTTTCTGCAGAGCAGTGTGCCAAATCTAACCGTGTCTTTGCTGTTTTTTTGCACACGTACGTATACCGCATCCCGTTCTAACGCATGTAAAACCACATAAATCTGTACTCTTCACTCATGTTATCAATAATGAAAAGTTTGGTTAGCGCTAACAGTCAGGTATAATGCAAACGCAAGCCAGCGCTAATGGTTATGAATGACGCAAACTTTATATATAGCTAACTATGAAAAGACAACTGTTTGTATTAATAGATTTGCTTTTTATTGTTTAATATAAGTCGAAATTGTACAATTTTCACGTTCACAATAATAAATAAATTCTTCAAATACATATTTCTATCACTAAATGTTTGAAAAAGTATGATTTTATTATATTTGCCTAAAGGTTCTTTGATTTGCTCGTCCCTCTGAAAGTATAAAAATTTAGTGCATAAATATTCAAAACAGTACTTAACTTCATAAATAACAATTATAAGCACTATATACTTTCCTTATTGAGGCGTTTTAGTTGTAATTTCACTGCTAAACTCCTTTCTTAATATTTTTTACATTTTTTAAAACGCAGTTGCATTTTGCTCATACTTTCAAAGAAGAAGAAACACAAAGAAAAAGCAAAGTTTGAAAGAAGGCTTTGTGTGTGTTAGTAATTTACAAATTGTATTAGTGAGTGTGGTTAGGACGGTCTAGTAGGGATATCTTAAGCATAGACGTCAAAATTTAAAAAAAAATTAACACCTGTTTTTTTATATTCTATGTTGGATTCATCCTGCATCTCGTTCTATCATTCGTTAGAAGATAGGAACAGCGGATGCGCCGCCATGCTGAAGTGCCTCAGATGTAAACAAAAAACTGAAAAAACTCCATTTTGAAGTGCCTGTCAAACGTTTGACAGATAACATATCACACTTGTACTGATACACAATGTATCAGTTTCTAAACAAAAAATTTATTTTTCCCGTATCAGTTGATAATAGCCGTTTTTTTAATAAATCAAAATTAGTGTTTATTTAAGTAAACTTTATTGAAACAATATCTTTCCAAAGAAAATATCTATCATTATGGTTTTTTCTTCCTTTTATTTACGTAAAATTTATTGAATTTATTTATCGGGATTATGGAAATCGCTAAGCTTAATCTCGATGGCCAATATTGTCTTGATACATTTTGGCTACGTTTGCGATTCCAGTGAATGGTAATCTTCTAAAACCTTCATTTTCGATTCTGGAATTTCAGCCGTCTTGCAAAATCTCTATTTTTCTTCTAAAGCAGTCCTCGATTCCGACTTGAAAACCTTGATTTGGGGATCCGCGGGGTCGAATCGATAAACATGATGGCGCTCGTTTCCCAGGGCCGTTGGATCTGTTTGAAAGTCCGAGCGAATTACCTAAGCCCTCCCGGACGGAATGTATTGATTTGTTAATTCGCAAAAACCGTCTAAATTTTTGTTTCAGAGGTGATAAAGTCGGAGGAGATGGATCGTCCCCTTTACCATCTGGATCGTCATATGTTCTGATTGCTCGGTCAACTACTGTCGTCTACTGATGATTGACAACCTCATTCCCCTTGTCGTTATCGTGTCCAAAACGACCGACGATCGTCTGTTCGCAGTTGGAATAGCGAACGAAAAGCAACGTGATTGTCAACCAGATAAGAGCTGACTGTTACGTATCGAAACCTCTTTCACGAAAACAAAGAGTCAGATACAAATAAAAAAATAAAATGGTAATTGTTTCCGGCCGGGGCCGAATGCTAATACGCGTCCACAAATATCGGGAGACAATTATTTCTAGTAGTTTGCGAGATATTTGCAATCAAAATTCACAATTTTCTGTCATTTTCATATGGTTGCTGTAATCACAGATTATACTGTGAGAAAAAAATGAAAAAGTGTGTTCGAGGCAGAAATACTGAGGACCACGTAGCCTGTGTTGGACCGGCTCAGGGTTATTTTTTTGAAGCGCGGCCGAAGGAAAGGTGTTCTTCACAAAAAAACACATGGATCACACCCCCCTTTTGGGATTTGACCTAGGCCTTTTTTTATTTTTTGGCAAATATTTTCCAAAATATTGGATCTCCGGAGGCGGATTCACATTGCTGCGACCGAAAAATGTCTTTTGACACCCTTCCCGACATTTTTGGACGCGTATTAGCACTCGGCCCCGGTCGGAAACAATTACCAAAACGTCAACCTACACCATTGTTTACCTCTGCTAGTTTGGCATCTTTTTTTACGAATCGGAGTGTAAGGCAATGGATGATGGTAATCCGACAAAGTGGAATGGAAAATAACGTTCAGAGTTGCTTTACAGTAAAAATTGCAACTAGAAACTTGCATTTATAATGAAATGTACAATCAATAGCATCTGATAAGTTGTGAAAACTGCTTTATATCAAATAATTTGGGAGTTTATTGTCTTCACGTTCAATTTTGCAGCAATAAAATCCGATTGCCCAATTATTGCATATAGATACAACGTACCCTGTGTGGTTTGTGTGTGTGTGATGATTCGGAGTCAGTCAGATGTTAGTTGCGCCACTAGTAGAAATATACTATCATCGGCAACATAACATTGACCCAAACAAAAGCACACGATAACGTAAGCATAGTATATCTCTACTAGTAGCGCAATTAACAGCTGACTTACTCCGAATCAGCACACACACACAAACCACACAGGGTACGTTGTATGCAATAATAAAGCAATCGTAAATTAATACTGCAATATTGAATGAAGACAAAAAAACTCCCAAATTATTATATATAAAGCCGTTTTAATAACTTATCAGATGCTATTAATTGTACATTTCATCATAAATGAAAGTTTCTAATTGCAATTTTTACTGTCAAGCAACTCTGAACGTAATTTCCTCCATTCCACTTTGTCGGAGTACCATCATCCACTGCCTTATAGGCTGTTCATGCTGAGACTGCATTTAGCATTTACCTCCCATTTTAGCATTTAGTCCAAAAAGCAGCTTTTATTTTCGCATTTTCCATACAAATTTTGACACCTAAATGCAACTTTTCTTTTGCATTAGCATTATAAATGCGGAAATCAACCCTGTAATATTCGAAGAAAATCGCGATTCGAATTCAAAAGAGTGGCAATATTGGTTGTTTTTACTTGGCGTTCTCTCATTCTCTGTCTTTCGTAAACATTCTGCAAATTTGCTCGGATTTTAAATTTGTAATTTAGCGCGCGTGTTGTGTGCTATTGCTAAAATAAATCAATCTACAAATTAATCTGATGTTTGTGAAGGGATTTAAATAAAAGATTTAATAAAAATCTGTATATTTTTTCACACGTGGCATAACCTCAAAAAAATGTTCGAACTTGCTAAATGTGCATTTGATAAATGCGCCAGCATGAACGCTTTTTCGAAACCAATGTCGAAAAATGTAAAATGCTGCTTTTTAACTTCAGCATGAATGGCACATTACACTCCGATTCGTAAAAAGATGCCAAACTATACAAGTTAGTTCTTTTTTATAGCTCAAACAGAATAAGTCCGGCAATACATCAGTTACGTCACGTACGTCGATTTTAGAGCAAATTCTATTTTGCCGTATGCGTCGTATCTGTCGCTACGCACACAAACACTTCTCGTCTACTCAGCTGTCAGTTTTTCCAACGTATCGCCGTACTGTATCTGCTTAAGCCATTAAGAAGATGACAGATTGCGTGATTGTGAAATACGGCAACCCCATGAAATGCAATCGACGCTGGAAGCGAGGGACGTTTGCGCATTAATTTCCATTGAGCACTTCCAGCCAGCAGTGGAAGTTTTTTTCCATATTGATTAGTTATGTCGCTTTTGTTGTTTACCCATTAATTTTCCTAAAATTGTGTTGAAAATAAAGAAATTTGATTTGTAAAATCATATTAAAAGGTGCAAATAAATATATACAAACAGCGGCCTTTCAAGTTTTCCAAGCTGACGACGAACTGCACGATTGGTAAGACAGTCGTAAAGCAACCCCAGATGTCCACTGGAGTGGGAGGCGGAGGAAGCAGCATCACTACTGACCACAGCCGTTTATATTTCCTCAATTCGCCATCAACACCGCTTACCGCGCGCGATTCATTTTTCATCAAGCCGGAATACCTCAACTATGATAATCCCATGCACCACCTTTACCCTAGTAACAGGGGTTTAATCGAGTATAATAATTATACGAGTGCAGCAGCAGTAGCAGCAGCAAGTGGTGGTAGTGGTAGCGGTTCTACATCAACGAACGCCGTTGCAGCTGTCGCCGCTCTTAACTTAGAAAATACATTTCAACAACCACAATCACAACAATCGTCATCGTCGTCCTCACAGCAACCGCAGCAGCCCAATAATTCAACAACCGCACAACAGCAAACGCCACAAAACCAACCTCTTCCTCTACCACTTCAATTAAGTACACCGCCATCAACTCGAGCGCAAAAAGCAGCGCGCCGGCGAAGCAACGAATCAATAGAAGCACGTCAGCGAAGATTAGCAAGAAACGCCTCCCGTATGCGCGAGAAACGATCCAAAGAAACTGAAGAAGAATACCGTATTCGCCTGGCGAAAAATGCGGAGGCGAACCGTATACGACGTCAGAATGAAAATGAAGTACAAAGAACCCTAAGACTGATGAAAAATGCCGCTAGACAGCGACTGCGGCGTGCCAGCGAGACGCCAGAGGAACGTAAAAAGCGCTTGGCTAAAGCTGCGGAACGAATGCGTACAGCACGAGCTAACGCACCCAAAGTGTATAAGCCCCCACTGGAGGATCGCCTTAAGGGTTACTAAATAAAATTACATATAAATATATATTTATAAATATATAACACATACGTCAGCATGCAAGATCAGATCTATCTCTAATTAGCTAAAAGGTGTTTAGATCAACGCCAAGCAATCAATCCCCATACATAAAAAACAATAACCTTTAAAATAATAAAACAATTAACAAAAAACCAAGTCAAATAGTAGCACGAACAGAAAATACGCGAACTGGCACTGTTAAAGGGAGAGTTTGGAACATATTAAAGGATTGTGCACACGCATTGGCATATATCCTATTCTACTTGGCTTTTACTGAGAACGCGTAGCAACAGAGGGTCGAGGGCAGCTCATATACATACATACATATATACCCCTCATCCAAACATTTAATTAAGTTTATGGAATAAAGTATTTTTATAATGCATGCATTACAATTACATATATAAAATAAAATGTAATAATAATAATATAACAAATATATAGAAGCGTACATATGTAAAGTAGTCGGTCACACAAACAATCTCACCAATTATTACCACAAACCACACAATACACAAATGGACGCATTATAACTACAATGTAGCACCTACATACATACATACATATAGCGTTATATCTAAATCTAAAGAAGATTAATTAATCTAAAAATCCGCTAAAGAACTCCCCAATAACCCTTTTAAGCTATATTCCACATATTTCCGTAAATAAATCCTTTTTGTTTAAATATAGTCTAAATGAACGTGACAGAATTACGTACCATTTTCATTCATACATACATATATTAATTAAAATGCAATACATTGTAGTCAAGTTAAATCCCACAAATTTTTTCAATCTTAATTAAGTTCTAGTCAAAATTCAACTTATTATCTTCATTGTTTGATGTAATTAATGATTTATTAAAATTATGTAACATGTACACTCTTTAATGGAATAAAGTTGTATCATTCACATTTTTAAAGTAAATAAGGAGTTTGAAATAATTTCGAATCATACCGAACAAGCAAAGTAAACGTAAAGTAAATTTTTAATAAGCTTATTGAAATAAACATACAATTAAAAAAACGCTGTCAAATATTTCTGTAAATATTTTTAAAAAAACCTTAAAGCGTATATAAGTGCTTTGAGTGTTAAATATATTTCAAAGCTAAGTAAACTTTTTATAAACGTCGCTAACTATTTATGACAAAGCCGCTCAAAAAGTCTTTGTGTTAACCGTTTTTCATATCTCACGATCTTATCCGGGAGAAGAAGATCCGTAACGGCCATGATGTAATCCGGTATCACGTAATATCGCAACGCAATAGCCTCGAAAGGTACAGAGCCGCAACAAGATCATCAAGTCACTGGTCGGCGGTACTTGGGGAATGAAAAAAGAAACATTGCTTGCTACATATACATATGTAGGACTATTGGCCGACCGGTTATTTATTACGCTGCGCCTATATGGTCGACCAACCTTGCTGCCACCAACCAGAGGAAGCTGAAGGCATGCCAAAACACCGCATACATAAGTCTCACCTTCATCAATATTTATTTTTATTGAACTGCTACAAACCCCGTCATCCAAACCGACATCTAGGGACATAAGGAAACATCTCCGTTAGCCCTATGATGAGATCCGGCATTACATTAACTTGCCGTTTAATATGCTTGACCATAGGCGGGCTATAAATGACCTCCACATTGATTCGAAGTCATATACCTCAGATCTCAGCCTGTGAATCCTGTTGTTCACATCCAACCACCTGAAATAGCTGAAGAAGACTGCCGTGATGCTCGCACAACTTCGTTCTGGATATTGCGAGAGGTAAAACTCTTACACATCTACAGTGAATCACACCATACCAACACTTGCCCTGCATGTGGTTTGCCCCCTCGTGATACTCTTTTTCTGTTCACTTAAACCTCACACTGATCCAACCCAGTTAAAGCTGCATGTTTCTTTAGACGATTCCCAGGGTGATTGTGCTAATTAGGCAGGGCGTAACACGGTTAATTACAACAACAATTAGGCAGTGTGAGCATTGTCACAATAACTTCTCGAATTTGCTAACATCTGATTTATTTGCAGTGACTTTTCGGTGTCGGTGTCGATTCGACTATGCTTAAACACCTAGGTCACGTGGGGCAGAGTTACTTAGCGGCTCTCTTCAACCTTTCGTCAACCCTGCGATCGTAGTCCTCTACTAAACCGGGCGTATTGACCTATTTGTGTAGTGAAAAACTGAGCAATGCAGTAGACAATCAAGAGACATGCTGATTGCATTGATTGCGCGATATTGGCGAATGGCCCTTATACAGTAGGTAGAGGTACTCCATCTACGTAGACGTTTAACTCTAGCCCCATCTGCGCGTTCCATGTCGCGAAAAGAGAATCCGTCGATTTAGTCGGGGGGGATACGGTCAGGTCTAGCTCGGTGAAGAAGCTAAAAAGTACACGGAGGTACTAACTGTTGAGTCTTGTACAGAGTTCTTAAATGGAGGGAACGATGGAGACATCCTCTGGTGGGGGAGGAAGCCTTGAAATATAGAAATTATTCTTCGAGTGTGGCGTAGTTGACTGTGTTAAAAGCTTTGGTACGGTTGAGTGTCACGAGAACCGTCCTATGGTTTGGGGGATTTTGGTTCAAACCATGATTGCTTTGCGTCATATTGCCGTTAAGAGCCGATTTTGTACTGTGCGCTTTTTGGAACTCATGTTGGTGCTCGGCCAGATGCAGTGTAGTATGGGAGTAGAATGGTCTCTAATAATTTACCGACCGGCGATTCGCCGGATTTCCCGGTTTAGTGGAGGACTACGATCGCAGGGTTGACGAAAGGTTGAACAGAGCCGCTAAGTAACTCTGCCCCACGTGACCTAGGTGTTTAAGCATCTTTATGGCAGTTTCTTTCAACATGAATAAAAGCGACAGAAGGCGGAATCGATGACCTTGCAGAACTCCCGTTCACCTTGGCCCACGTCTTTCAGTGTGGGTAAGGCCGCCAGGGAGCGCTCTGTATAGTCCGTAAAGCGGTCCCAGTCCGTTTTGGTAAAGTTAATGTCTTCCGTTGTAAGTTAATGTCATCCGTTGTTCAGTAGTAATGAAGTCCGCCGGCCGGTCAATGGAGAGTAGGGTGGGTGTTCTAATACTAACGTGAGCATCGTTCGCCAGCTGACGTGGTCTATTAGGTCCACGCTCGTAATGGAGATGTCTAGCGAGCTGTGGTAGTTGCCTGCCACCCTGGTGGGGGCATCTTAATTAACTGTACAAAATGCTGAGTTATCTATTTGCTGTGCAAGTGCATGCCCTCTGCTATCCGCTGTCAAGTTGGCGATTATCACCCCTTAGCAACGCACTAATGTCGGGGAGATAATCTCTTGGTACACACGTAGCAGGGGGTGTGTAAATATTGGAGCAGAGAGAGGTGGGCTGACACTCGGTGAAGCTCATATCTGTCCTATTCCTGAGGAATAGGAGTGTTGAGCGGCGCTCATGTAACCGCAATTGCCAATAAAGTCCAAAGCCGTAACAAAATCCTCAAGTCGCTAGCTGGCAGCACTTGGGGTAAAGACAAAGAAACGTTACTAGCTACATACAAAGCAATTGGTCAGCCGGTACTGAGCTACGCGGCGCCAATATGGTCGCCTGGGCTAGCTGACACACACTGGACGAGGCTTCAAGTCTGCCAGAACACCGCTCTTCGAACCGCCACTGGGTGTCTTTTTATGTCTCCTGAGCACCATCTCCATAACGAAGCGAAAATGCTCGGCGTTAAAGAGCATAGTGAGATGTTGACCAGGCAATTCCTGTTCAACTGCTGCAAACCGCAGCATCCGAACAGACGCCTGGTCAACGAGAATCCGCCCCCCAGGAGCATCTACGCAAACACTTCGATGAGATCCGGCACCTGATTTCCATGCCGTTTGATCCTAAGGTGCACAGGCGGGCCCTCACCCTCATCCACATCAATTCGGTAAATTCCGTTGCCGAAGAGGAGCGCGAGCTGCCTAGGGAGACTAAGGTGATGCTGGCTCAACTCTGGTCTGGATTTTGTAATAGGTTAAACTCTTGCCTATCCAGACTGAATCCCGACTTGTTTGTCCGGCATGCGGCTTGTCCCCCCATAATACTAACCATCTTTTTGTCTGCTCAACCGAGCCTACTCTTCTAAAACCCATATCCCTCTGGTCCACCCCTGTCGAAGACGTAAGGTTTCTAGGACTTCCGTTAGAAGAGTTTGATGACATTACTGGGTAAGATACTCATGCCTATTCCCATATCCGACGGATGCCATTCGCGGGGAGTGAAGATCGATTCGCCAAAAATCAGTTGCGGATCTGAGTTAGAAAACTTAAAAAAATCAACTTTATCGATTTCCTTTAAATCTACTAGCCTACTCAACACAAGAAATAGAAGAAAATATCTTGACAATGTCGTTTTTTTAACTCTTTCCGTCACGCTCTTTACTGCGACATAAAAAAATTATTTTTTATTGTTAATTGGTGAATATAGAATAAAAGTAACACACAAATGCAAAAAAAAAAAATTTTTTTTATTTTTTATTTTTTATTTTTTTTTTAATTTTCTCAACATGTGGTGGGTGTATTTCTAGCTATTAGTGTCCTCTTCACTTAAAAGAAAATAATAATCAATATTTGTGCAAAATTAAAAACATAGATTTCGCCAACCGTCGTAAAAACAATAAAAAGTAGGTGGTTACCAACGCTAACCACCGTGACGTAAAGAGTTAATTCGCAACTGTTTTCACGCGAATCGATCCGCACTCCCTCCGCAAAGCATTCGTCGGATACCGTAATAGGCACGACTGACTATCTAGGTAGGGCTAAGTAGCGCTACAACAACAACAACATTTGCTATAAACAGTGTAACCTTCAGGTCATGTCGACCCTCCTTCCAAAAGGAATGAGAAGATGGGTAATGAGAGAGGGCTGGGGCACTGTTGTGGCTATGTGGAGATAGTAGGGGCGGTGTGTGTGCGTTGGAGCGACGTGGGTACAACATGGTGCCTCGAAAGTACTGGGTCTGTGGATAGTAGGGCACATTTTCTTCCAGCAAACGCAGTAGTTCCAATCTCTTGGTCCGGGGTTGGGTTTAATACCAGCCCGTTACAAGAGAAGACCGAGCAACACGAGGGTGACAGTTTAAGGGTGGGACGTGACGCAACGTACAAGGCAAGTCCAGTCATGTCATCCCTTGTTCCGTAGGGTCTTAGGACCTGTATGGCTACCTAGGGCATACTCTTAACCCTTAACCCTCGGTGGGTGGGGAGAGCAGCGAACGGGCTTGTGTTTGTTCCTACTTCTCGTACAACCAATTTTAAGAACATCTTTACCATCGTCTCTTGAAGAGTTTTCAATGCGTTACCCTAGTAGTTAAATTTTTTTTGTAAATAGCATTCGACAGTAAAATACATAATTTATATTTGTTTACAGAATGCCTTACTTTTCTTTCTTTATTATTGAGAATATAAATTTAAGTTGATATTTATGTATACATATATACATATGTAGTACATATGTATATGCAGTTTTGTAAGAAAATGAATAAATCTAAAATCTAAAAAACTCTCGGAATCACATTTTCTTAAATTTATGTTATCACAGTTTTCCGAGATGGTGAAGTTGCGGAAAGCTTCTCTTCCAACTTCTTTACAAATTGGTGGGACCTATAGTTTTAGCCTACTCCGAGCGATAGATGAGTTTTTGCGACCTCGGTTTTAAAAAATTGTTCCAAACCACTTTTGATGTTTCCTGTCCGGCGACTCGAACCTTGCAACTTCGGTTGTTGTTGTTGTTGTTGTAGCGTTGCCCTGGCTAGTAGTCAGATTCCTTACCTAATTAAGTCATCGAATACTTTTAACGGTAGTCCCAGAAAACTCCCGGCTTCGACAGGGGTAGACCAAAGGGAAATGGGTGTTAGAAAAGTAGGCTCTGTTGAGCAGACAACTAGATGGTAAGTATCGTGTGGAACACGCCGCATGCCGGACAGGCATTCGGCAAGTCGGAGTCCAGTCTGGATAGGTAAGAGTTTAACTATCCAGATGAGATTTCTAGGACTTCCGTTAGAAGAGTTCGATGACACTACTGATTAAGGATACTGACTACCTAGGCTGGGAAAAGTAGCTCTACAACAACATGTTTGACGGGGATGTTAACGGTGTGACCAGGCCGGATGCGGATCCGGTACCAGCCCACCTTCTGACCACCGATGTCGTTCTAAAATTTCATCCTGCTGCATATTCCAACCCCCGTACCCGCCCACTATTCGTGGTAGGGTCGCTAAATAGTATCTACTGTGGCCCTCCATTTCCTTACATATGTACCTGTGAATGCGTAAATGTATATGATTCTTACATAGATATGCGCATGTATCGCCCATATGAAAACGGATTGGTCGAACTTTGCCAAAGAAACAAGGAAAGTGGGTACACAAAAAACCCACATATGTATGTATCTAAGTATCTTGTAATATCCACATACGCGAGCATGCATGCAGATACACATATCGCACCCTAAATCAAAAACAGTCACAACTCAAAATTTTTTTTGGTCGCTTTCTTGGCATAAATTGCCTAATAAAAAGTAGTACAGCCAATACATACAATATTTTTCTTTTTGACTATTATCGTTACTCTTTAAAGAGCACAGTGATGTCAAGTTTTTAAAAATCAAATCACTTTTGTGCGATCCAGAAGCAATTAACTGAAAGTTACTCGGATTTTGAGTTGTGACTCTTTTTGATTTAGTGTGCGATATGTGTGCATATATGTATGTACGCCTGTGTGTTGTTCCAATGGCTATATCAGACGTTAACTTCACTTTGAAACAAATCTCCTCAGTAATGCCCTAATCATAATGTGTTTGGCCCAATGGCAAAATGGTGTGGTAGCACTGCAATTCCAGGCGTACAACGAGTGTTCAGTCGCGGGTGTTTGCATGTATATTTGTATCTATTCACTGGAATACATACATATATTTGCGATGGAAACATTCATGAATACATACTTACTTCCAATGGTGAGCGGCAAAAAAATTGCTTTTCAAACCAAAATGACCAAAAACGGCACTTCGCAGTGAAAAGTAGAAAGAAGGAATGAAACGGAGCTAAAAAAATGATCTTCAAATTAATGAAATGTACATGTTACCTTAACCGAATTATTACTGTAATGGTATCCTAAATTAGTATTTTTATTCCATAGATTCCGTCTTTTTACGGTATTATACAAAGGTTTTTTTAGGTAATTCTTTACGACCGTACGTAACTGATAATACACCTCCAAAAATATCAAGAGAGGTATCAAAAGACGCGTTTTGACCTCTGTAACAAGAATCCGATAGATTCCGTCTTTTTACGGTATTATACAAAGGTTTTATTGTTTAAAAACAATCAAACATGTTAAGGGTAATTTATAATAGATTTTTTGTTTTTTAAAATTCCCCATTTTCGGCCAGGACATTTGATTTCTACATATTTTTTGCAAGATATAGGTACCATTTTAAAATTTTATTGTAAATCACAAACAAATTTTTCTAGGTGCTAATTCCACTTTCCACAAAGCGGCTCGTTCCAATGTTATTTCGTGTATTTACATTTTTTTCGCAAGCCGTTGCTGGTTTTGGCCTCACCGCCTACGGAAATTTTAAAATTAAATAAAAATTAACTAGTTAAAAACAACGCTAAATCTGAAACTTTTATCAATAACAGCTACATTTTAATGAACGTATTGGAAAATATGTTGAAGTGTTAACAAAAGTGACCTAAACTTTCGAGTTTATAGTAAATTTGTATCGAACTATTAGGGAAAATTTATTCTTTCGTATACATTAAGTTGGTGAAAATTAAGGGTTCGACTTTAAAGAAGCTAGGAAAAAATTATTTTGAGAATTAAAATATGTTTGTGTCGTAAGCGTATAGGTGATTTCGAGCTAAAATATGTGGAGTCCCATAGAAAATCATGTGAAAAATCGATTGGAAAGCTAGACTGGAAATGTGTGTGAAACAACATCGTTCCAATGCTTGGAATATAACGCTGTGAATTGTTTGGTTCAGATTTTTAGTGCAAAATGTCAAAGTTTGACAATCGCCGCCAATAAATGACATCAGTAAGAAAAACTCTGTAAATATTTGCAACAATTGCATTTTGCAAATACGCAAAAGCTCTTAAACAATAAATTGTAACAAATATACATAAAAGTAGTGTATTTTTGAGGTAATGAAACAAAGGCGAAGGTGAGGAGGAAAGGCAAATAAATGTGGAAGAGTAAGGTGCGAATTTTTACAGACGTTCCCAGTTCCTGAGAGTGACGTTTTCGAAATAATGGAATCAAATCCCAATGGGATAAAAATAGAGCCAACACTTGAGCAGCAACAGCATTCACAGTACGCTACCCATTTACTCGCATTGAACGGACATAATGCAAGACTTCTTATTGAGCATCCATCAACGTTGCTGTTGCCCTTGTCACATCAGCAACAACAACAGCAACATCAGCAATTGCAACAGCAGCAACAACAGCATCAGTTACATCAGCAACATCAACAGCAGCATAATTTTCAACAGCTTGATCAACAGCAACAACAACAATTGCAACAGCAACAACTACAGTTAAGCGCATTACCTGGTTATCCACAACCGCTTTCACTAAAACAACAGCCGCCATCAACTCCGGCGCCTGTGAGTGTTACTACAACCCACGGTGGTCCTACATCAGTTGCATCATCTACTTCCTCTCGTACAGCAGCTCAGCGGTGGAACGAAAGTCCTGAAGCCCGCGCCCGTCGGTTGGCCCGAAATGCTGAAAGGATGCGCGAAAGACGTAATCGTGAAAGTGAAGATGAGTATCGCAAGCGTCTTGCACGTAATGCTGAGGCGAATCGTATGCGCCGTCAAAACGAATCTGATATGGAACGAGCAATGCGCCTAGTACGTAATGCTGCTAGGCAAAGACTTCGTAGAGCAATGGAATCACCAGAACAACGAGCCAAACGTCTACAGAAGCTTGCTGAACGAATGCGCCTCTACAGAGCAAATGAAACACCAGAGCAGCGAAAAGTGCGCTTGGCAGAAATGGCATCACGGGCACGGCAGCGTATTGCTAACGAAACACCAGATCAACGCAAGGAGAGACTGAGGAAATTAAACGATTACGCGAAAAAGGTCAGAGAAACTAAAAAAAAATCAAAGCACGACAATAGTGAGAATTCCCAGAATTCGAGCCAATTGCAAAGTACTGCTCCAAGTTCCACTAATGAAAATATCAATTTGAACCAGGCAGCCCCGCAATCAACAGTCGCAACAAACAACACCACCACCACAACCACCAACAACATAGATCAACAGCAACCACAGCAATCCAATGACGAACAACTATCATCCTATCAACCTCAACAAACGGTTTTAACAAATCCCATAGAGTACTATCAGAATATGTTTATGAGTCCGGCAACATTGAGACCTGCTTTACTTAAACAGGAGCAATTGGCAACACAACAACAATCTATACAACAGGGACGTTTCAGCCATCAACAACAGCAACAAACTATACTAGATTCGGAATCAAATAGCATGTTCTCTCAACAATTATATGATAATGATCAAAAAACTTCCGGCACAACAGGCAGCAGCGGAACAGTGGTGACATCCAAATTACCGCAGGCACATGTACCACAATTCAGCACAATAGCCAGTTCCCTAGAATTCTATCAAAACAAATATATGAAGAAGCAGGAACTTCAGGTAAGTATAAACGATTCTAAATAGGTGCATTGGAGGTAACCACGTGTACACGAATATCTACTTGTCTGCCCCATTGTTCAACTAAATTACATACATACCTAATAATAAAAAAAACTTAATTTTACAATAACTTAACATTAATCATAGTGTCACCTTTTCAAAATTAAGCGTGTAAAGATTATAAAAAATAAGATTCGTTCAGTAAAAATTGTCTTTTAAATAAATAAAACAAAATTTAATCGTGAGTTTTTTAACAAATTTATCTTAAAATTAAAAATGTTATTAACAATGGGAATGGGCGAAACATACATAAATACACGTAGTTTGTATGTATGTATGTATATACCTAAAATGCTTATTCAAGTACATAAGTACGAACATCTGCATAAGGCACACATATGTAAACGATGCATTCCATGGCGGAAATGTATCAATATTTGGAGAATCCATGCGATTTGTGCTCCAAGTCGTGGTTAGTATATAAATGTAAAAACCCTTAAAATTTAATGGAGGGAAACAAAGTTTTAAAAGTGGTGTAGCAACAACAAATATATTGGGCCAATTTATTCAATGGAAAGTGCTGGCAACCCCTCTCAAACGAACGAATTTTAGTTTACGCAAAATGGAGAAAATGAATCCGGTTTTAGAAATTTTGATGCTTTGCGGCGCTGCCACAAAATTTTTCAATACAAATTTTACAAAGGCAGTATGTCAATGTGCTATTACTTGGATGACCGGAAACAAATTAATTTTCCAAAATAGCTAGCACAGACCCAAAAAGTTAAATTTAGCATTTCCATTTCCCTTGTAATTAAAATTTCGGGAAGAGAGCTCTTACTGGCATTTCATTGGGACAGGAAGAAAAAAGTTGTTGCTGCGAAAATTTCACTCAGTAAGATTTGCAATTGAAAAACGGCTGAGTTCGACTTAGCACAACAACCAAAAAAAAAATCAAAACTTCAAGTTATTAACCAACGAAAACAGTAACAGATGTTTTGAAAGAAAGTTTTTCGATTGCGAGAGAGATTTACACAATTCTCTTTACTTACAATTCTTGCAGAAAACACGGCCGTGTATGTAATTATTTTACTCTTTCTGCGCTAGACCTGTTTTTGTATGGCCAACGGTCAAACCCACCTAGACGTAACTAATTGTTGAAATCCCTACTGTATGCTGAGCGAGATTCGAACGTTTGCATCTGAATCAAAACGGAAGGTATTGCTGTTATTGAAGTTCGACCTGCCTTATCAACACGTCTATTATCTCGTCTTATGAAAGTTTGGACCAAAGTGAAATTCGTGGTAGAGTTGTATGATGCGTTGAATAGGTAAAACTTTCAACTTATTATAATATCCAGACAGTATATTTATGAAAGTGCCCAAAAGTATGCAACCCCCAATACCTCCCACCTACGCGGAAAAAGAATTTTATCATGGCTAAAAAATGGACCAAAACTTTTGTGCGCCAGTAAACGTCGTGTGTTTATTTATGGCTGAGCTGTTAAGGGTGAAATTCTATTAGTTGTACTCCATCTTTATATTTTTAAATCTCATAAAATTTTTACAATTGGTATGACTAAAATTTCAAAACTACAACACACAGATACAGTGGGGTCTCTCAGCTATAAATTTTTCCGTAAATTTTGATAAAGTCTATGGGTATGACTAAACATTATTTTGAAACTGCCGACGGAAGAAATAGCTGATAGACCCCAATGTCTTTGTTTAAGGAAAAATGAGTACTACAATGGGTGCCTCCATGTACTTATATGTATGTGTACATATTATTAAACTCAAGGTTCGTATTATATTTTCAATAAAATCGTTCACCCCTATTGTGAGAGTCGATCAAGGTATGGACTAGTAAGCGGATATCAAGCTTTTGCGTGTCTCAAACCAATTGCTCTAGCTGCCTAGATGTACGATCTAGCTCGAAAGCATGTTGTAAACTGATAAAATATCGAAAAAGTGTGAATATATTTGAATCGATCGTTTTTCTACAGCCATTTTTTAGTGGTTGGCGTTTTGAAGTCATTTGCAAAGGACAAATAAAAGTTAAATTAAAACTATAACTATACATTAAAACAGAATAAAGGTGTAAAGAAGCAAGAGAAATGCTAATTTCGGATGAGTAGACCGCTAAAAGTGCTGCAATATTTGTTATATCACGTTACAGCACTAAAAAATAAGATTCAGTGGACTCAATCGAAAAATATCTGTTCTACTGAAAATTGGCAATCACAATAGGGGCAGGTTATGTTTTATGCAGTTTTATTAATTGTATACCGTATCTCAATTTATCCTGATCTCCCATATGCCTGCCACACACAATACTTACATACATATGTATGTAATGTATGTATGTACATCAAAACTAGATTAGAAAATTTATCTCAAAATCACCAGGGCTTATAAGTTCTAATAGCGTCAGATAGAAAAATGCAGTTGTATCTAAAAATAATTAGAATTAGAATCAAGATATATTAAAATTTAATAGCTGGTTTCACGATAAATTAGAATTTTATATGAAATCTGACAGAAAAAAAATATAGTAATTCAAAAAATATTGACAGATTCGCAATGAAAACGATCAAAATTCTTAACAGCTTTTGTACTTTAGTACATTTATCTGTCTTCGGACCGCAAGAAATTGTCGGATTGAGTTTTTATTTGATTGGCCCTCTATTTAGTTGTCAAGGAAAGTCTGTTTCCTCTTAACGAACAAATGTGTGGGTGGAAAATTATAAGTAAATTAGGTGAAAAATTAAGAAAAAAAAATATATTTTTGACCAGTTTCAGTTTGTAGGCTTTGCTGGTTAAACACGAAAAAGCAGTATTTTCTGTTTATAATGTTCCGCAAAATGATATCCTAAAAAACTGCCCCTCGGCAGTGGTTTGGCAAACTCTCCGAGTGTATTTCTGCCACGGAAGGCTCCGCAGTAAAAGATGGCTTTCGGAGTCAGCGAAATCTGTATGGCCCGCCAATTTTGAGAAAAAATTAAAGCGGCACACCACAAATTGAAGGAGAAAAATTTAAATTTTAGGCGTTAAATCTCTTCTGAGGTTTATGAGCGGAAATATTCACTACGAAATTGTTGAATCAAATGCTCTTTAGGGTAATTTTTTATGACCGTACGCGTTTTGACCTCTGTAACAAGAATCCGAAAACGGAAAACAAATATTTTTAGTAGTTTGCGAGATATTTGCAATCAAAGTTCAGAATTTTCTGTCATTTTCATGTGGTTGTTGTAATCACAAATTACACTGTGAGAAAAATATGCATGGCGCAGCCCAGGGTTTTTTTAAGCGCGGCCAATGCGGAAAGGTGTTCTGCCCCTATATCAGGATTTGACCTGGGTAATTTTTTTGGTTTTTCGTTAATAACTTTTCACTGAAATAAAATATTTGTTTTCCGTTTTCGGAGTCTTGTTACAGAGGTCAAAACGCGTACGGTCATAAAAAATTACCCTAAAGAGCATTTCATTCAACAATTTCGAGGTGTATTAGCAGTTACGTACGGTCGTAAAGAATTACCATATTTTTTGTTTTCTATTCACAACTGTGAAACAAAAAACTTCATATCAGTGTGAGAGAAACAATTTGGGTATTTGTTTCCTTTGGCACTCAACTACTAATAAATTAGCTAAAAATATGATAGGGGTATCAAAAGACGCGTTTTGACCTCAGGATCAAGGATCCGAAGTCGAAATTTAATTTTTTTGTTCCAGTGAAAAGTTATTAACAAAAAACCAAAAAATTACCCAGGTCAAATCCCGATTTAGGGGCCCGATCCATGTTTTTTATGTGCAGAACACCTTTCCGAGTAGGCGGCCTTCGGCCGCGCTTCAAAAAATAACCCTGGGCTACGCCATTCCAACTCCGAGTGTGTGCCATAGCCGTGGCTACCGCCACGGTGATGTCCTCTTTTCTCACAGTGTAATTTGTGATTACAACAACCACATGAAAATGACAGAAAATTCTGAACTTTGATTGCAAATATCTCTTCACTGGAACAAAAAAATGAAATTTCGACTTCGGATCATTGATACTGAGGTCAAAACGCGTCTTTTGACACCCCTATCATATTTTTAGCTAATTTATTAGTAGTTGAGTGCCAAAGGAAACAAATACCACAATTTGAAAGACTTGAGGGTAGCCTTCCGCCCCCCCTCCCCCCATTGCCTTAGTGGTGACAGACTTGAATTCAATACTTGCCTTGCGTGAATCGGCTCTATCAACAAGCGGCCCTAATAATCCCTCAATACCGCTGGTAACTCTTATTGCAAAGTTAATTTTATAAATATGGCATCACTGATCCTTCCAGTGCTAGATACATACGTATTGTGTAAATAAATTCTCTTCAATGGTAGTCGGTTTTCATTAATAATCTTACATTTGCACAAATTTCATATTTGTAAAGTAAAGTTTTTAATTATTGTGTTACGCTCGTCGGGTGGTATGTGGCAGGCAAATACATATTCCGACGATGAAATGGGATGTGAGATATTAAATAATTTTCATTACAGACAAACAATTCAACAAACAACAACAGCGGGTCTGTTGGAGGGGCCAATTTGCAGAACGATACAAAGGTGATCGTAGCATCCACGTCCAACAGTGAGAATCAAAAATTTAAAAGTTCACATCCTCAAATACAAAATCCACTTACTCCGCTTTATAATCAATTTCCTTATTTAGCTACATTTCCAGCAGGTGCAGCCAACTCTGGAACAACTGTAGTAACTTCGCCATCAGGCACACCCGCCCAAGCCACATATTACCCAATGTATCATAATGGATTTCAATTAAGTATTCCACCGAATACAGTGCCGCCACCATTTACGCCTGTGCATTTCACCAATACGACCAATTCTGGTACATCACCATCGACGGGTCAAGTAACGCAATCTACTGTGGGAGGTGCCTATAATTTGCTTGCAAACACATCAATAACTGCAGCAGTGGCAGCTGTTGCTTCATCGGCAACCCAGCAACAAGCAATACAGGATTTTCCAAAACCGGTCCGCGGTCGCCCTAGAAAAATAATATTTTCGAACACTGGTACAGGCAACACAACAACGGTCCCTAGTACTAGCAATACGGTAGATTCGAAAGATGGCATTTATCTGCTGCCTACAACAGTATCCACTGAATCAACAGAGGACACTTTACGGCAACAAAAGGTGAGCGCATTGCTGGAGCAAGAAATAAATCAAATGCTCGCATCACCACAGCAGACTCAGCGCCGCGGACGTGGTCAACAACATTCCTCGCCCACAGGTTCAACCCGTAGTAGCGCACATAAATATGAAACCGACGACGATAAACGGAGACGCTTGGATAAAATGGCAGCACATCAAAGAGAGATAAGAGCAAATGAAACTCCTGAACAACGAGCTGTACGATTAGCAAAACTATGTGAAAGAGCTCGTCTGAAACGTCAAGAAATACGTGCAACTGAAACCGCTGAAGAGCGTAAAGTTCGTTTATCGAAACAAGCAGAATATGCAAGAATGCGTCGCTTACGAAGTCATTCACGTCGTCGCACCGAAGACCGAGCACGTGAACTTTATGAAGAACTAAAAAAGGATGTTGATATATCCAGTGATGGCAATGACTCTACCACCACCCCAAAATTACAGCCACAAGAACAATTGCAGCCACAGCTTCAGCAACAACAACAGCAGCAGCAACAACAATCACAGCAGATTCAACAACAGCAAATATTACTTACAAATGAATCTGCAAACATGGTGACAGCACAACTTCAACAGCAACGTTTTTTAGCTTTAGGCAACTCACAAGCACCTCAACAACCAGATCAACAACAACAAATGTCAGCCTCCAATAACGCCTCTTACGGTAAACCGCCGTGTAAAGAATATAATACACATACACAGCCTGAGAATAGCGATATGCTTAAGATCCTCGAACCTATTATTGTAATGAAAACAAAATAAAGCTAACTATTATTACATACACATTTAGCAAGTATGCATTAAGATAAAAAAAAAAACAGTAATCAGTAAATCACCATTTATTATAAACACTTTCACTTATACACGATTACGAAGGTCCACGTTAATGAAATCATATTTCTGTACGTGGTAACTCGAACTACAATATATCACCGAACTAACCACAAATCCCTAAAAAAAAGTAATTAAAGAAAATGAAAAAATTAAGAAATAACGGAAAACAGAATAACAGTAGCAGTAGTAATTGAAATGATGACCATTTTGATTAACCACACCATTGAGGGTCCTTGCATACATATAAATATATATTTATACATACATATATACATATATATCAATATGTAAGTTTATGGTTATGCAACTTATGTAGATTATAGTACTACATACAAAAATATGGCAACATTTATATACAATAGTAACACTTAATGTATGTAGAACTCGTGTAAACATTATATTAATAATATTACTGTGTAATAAGTATAAATAATGATCATGAAAATAAAGGATAAAGTCAATAATTTTTTTAAAGTAGATTAAACACTAATGTTTTTTTTTTAGCCGAACATAATAAGCTCGGAGATCCCCGACACAAACATGCCACCTAGGTGCTTGTTGGTACAAGACCATTAGCGTAATGAATTGCTGAGCAGGTAACTCTTCCTATACAGGAATATTTTATTTTTTTTATTTTATTTGAATATTATCCTGGCACAACAATTTTTACAAAATTATTTTACAGTACCAGTCATGTATAAAATTAAGTAACAATTATAAGAAAGAAAACAATTTTGAAATAAAACTTAGTCTAAAAGAGCTTAATCTAATAACAAAGAGTTAAGGACAAGTTGAGAAGATGATTTAAGAGAAAGTAATAATAGAAAAAAGAAAAAAAATAGAAAAGGGCAAGTAGGAATGTATGTAAAGTTGGTAAAAACTAGGAGCGGTTATAAAAACATATTAAACTTTTCTTGAAAAGCAGTGCATTGCTTATAGTCCTAAATCGGCTTGGTAGAGAGTTCCAATGACGTACCGAGGCGATGAAAAATTGGCGTTCAGACGTTCGCAAACGATATATAACGTGTGTGAGAGCCACAGACCGAGTCGAATGTACACCGTTGTGACCGTGCGAGAGGGCTTGGGGGTGGTCTGGCATTCATCACGCATCAATCTGTGCAGTATCGTCTATTTGAGCCTGACATCGACCCGAGGGACACCACCTTAGAACGTCAAGGTATGGTTGTCCGGTCAGGCGATGTCGACCTTGAAATCATAAACATTTACGTACCTCCTGTCACCTGTTGTCCCAGGGATTACCACCCTGACATTCGTGCGTTACTCAGGGGCGAGAACCGCGTCATCCTTGGTGACTTCAACGCACACCACGACCTGTGGCACTCCAGCCTGCAGGCCGATGGTAGGGGACAGGAGCTGGCTGACCAAATAGATGATTCGACGTTCTGCACGGTAAATGGGGATGCCCCCACTAGAGTGGCGGTAAACTGCTCTAGCTCGCCAGACATCACCATAGTCAGCGCTGGACTAATAAACTGCGTTGACTGGCGACCGATGCTGACGCTTGCTTCAGACCACCTACCCATAGTGCTCTCAATCGATCGCCCCACCGACTTTGTCACCGCTGAGAAACGCACTTACACTAACTTCAATAAAGCCGACTGGGAGGGTTTTCTCAACACCACAGAGAGCGCCTTCGCTGCTCTTCCTACCCCGTCTGACGTACGAGAAGGGGAAAAGGCGTTTCGTATGGCCCTAATTTCAGCCTCCCACCAACACATTCCGTCAGGTAGAATAAAGGAAGTGCGTCCATTCTTCCCCGCAGAGGCAGCGGCCCTGGCAAATGAACGTGACCATATTAGACACCTTGACCCTACGGATCCTCAAATACGGGATCTTAATGCGGAAATCAGACGCTTAGTAGATCAACACAAACGCGCTAAGTGGGACGAGCACCTAAGGTCTTGCAACCTCTCGGCTGGAGTTGGCAAATTATGGTCGACGGTGAAATCTTTGTCCAACCCGACTAAACCTAACGACAAAATATCCATCGCCTTCGGTGATAAGGTTCAGTCGAAGCCAAAAAGATGCGCGAGCGCCTTCTGCCGACAATTTGTAATGCATCCTACGTTGAACAAAGATATTCGCCGAGCCACCAGGGAAGCGCACAAACACAAAAACAGCGATGCGCCCATTGCCATCTCCACAACAGAAGTTCATGAGGCTATTCGGAGATCCAAGAACACCAAATATATCGGCCCCGATGGCATTTCCATGCTGATGCTGAAACACCTCGGCGACGAAGGCATAAGATACCTCACACAAATTTTCAACCTTTCCCTTTCCACCTTTGTTATTCCTGAAAGATGGAAACAAGCAAAGGTGGTCCCACTACTAAAGCCTGGCAAGCCAGCTGCCGTAGGGGAGTCATATCGCCCGATATCTCTCCTCTCGCCAGTAGTGAAAGTGTTGGAATCCACCTTGTTGCCGTACTTCACCGCAAACCTGCGGCTCGCCGAACATCAGCATGGATTTCGCAAAAATCACAGCACCACCACCGCGCTGAACGCCATAACCACTCAGATAGGGGACGGACTAAACCAAAAGCGTCCAAACCACAGGACAGTGCTAGTTGCGCTTGACTTGGCCAAAGCTTTTGATACGGTCAACCATGCGCAACTAATGAAAGACCTTGAAGATTCGTCCCTTCCTCCCTGTCTTAAACGTTGGACTGCAAACTATATGAGTGGTCGTCAATCGTCGGTTGAGTTCAGAGGCGCAAGATCAAAACCCAGAATAGTTAAACAGGGGGTGCCACAGGGTGGTGTCCTATCCCCGTTCCTGTTCAACTATTATATATCGAAACTTCCCCCCCCACCAGAGGGTGTCTCGATCGTCTCTTACGCCGACGACTGTACGATTCTGGCAACAGGCCCCTCCGTAGAAGAACTCTGCTCTCGAATTAACTCATACCTCCCAGCCGTGTCCGAATTCTTCGCCGGGAGAAACCTGGCATTGTCACCGAATAAGTCCTCGGCCACCCTATTTACGACGTGGACAACGCAAGTGAACATGGAATTAGACGTCTACGTTGATAGTGTCAAGCTACCAACTGTCTCACACCCCAAAATCTTAGGGGTGACGTTTGATAACATGTTCAAATACGGCGCTCACGTAACCGCAATTGCCAATAAAGTCCAAAGCCGTAACAAAATCCTCAAACCCCTAGCTGGCAGCACTTGGGGTAAAGACAAAGAAACGTTACTAGCTACATATAAAGCCGGTACTGAGCTACGCGACGCCTATATGGTCGCCGGGGCTAGCTGACACACACTGGACGAGGCTACAGGTCTGCCAAAACACCGCCCTTCGTGCCGCCACTGGGTGTCTTCTTATGTCTCCTGAGCATCACTTACATAATGAAGCGAAAATGCTCGCCGTTAAAGAGCATAGCGAGATGTTGACCAGGCAATTCCTGTTCAACTGTTGCAAACCGCAGCATCCGAACGGACGCCTGATCAACGAGGATCCGCCCCCCAGGAGCATAAGGAGCCATCTACGCAAACACTACGATGAGATCCGGCACCTGATTTCCACGCCGTTTGATCCTAAGGTGCACCGGCAGGCCCTCACCCTCATCCACACAAATTCGGTAAATTCCTATGTTGGCTCTCTCCCGGTGAACGCCGTTCTTCAGGCAGCAACACCACCCGTTGCCGAAGAGGAGCGCGAGCTGCCTAGGGAGACTAGGGTGATGCTGGCCCAACTCCGGTCTGGATACTGTAATAGGTTAAACTCTTACCTATCCAGACTGAACCCCGACTTGCCTAATGTCTGTCCGGCATGCGGCTTGTCCCCCCATACTACTAACCATCTTTTTGTCTGCTCATCTGAGCCTACTCTTCTAACACCCATATCCCTCTGGTCCTCCCCTGTTGAAGCCGCTAGGTTTTTAGGACTTCCGTTAGAAGAGTTCGATGACAATATTGGGTAAGGTTGATACTGACTACCTAGGCAGGGCAAAGTAGTGTTAAAACAACAACAACAACAATGCAGAAAGTTAAGCCTTTGATATATGTAAGAGGGTTCCTTCGTGTATATTATTTTGTGTAGTGTGGTCAGCGTTCTGACTTTTAAAAGATTGTCGAAAGAGATGTTTAGCAACTTTTCAGCGTAGTGAGAGACGTGGTCAAGTCTGTTTAAACCGTATACATATCTAGCAATGGTGTTGTAAACAACATTTAGTTTCTTTTTGCTCACATAGTCACAGTTAGAATAAATCTCACAACCATAGAGCAGCGTAGGTATTAAGTACGCTTTAGATAAAAGTAGTCTTATATGTAAGGGAGTGAAATACTGTGTTAACCATAGCGTACGGAGCATTCCGAACACTTTTCCTACCGTACTAAAAATGTGGTCTTTCCATGTCAATGTTTTGTTAAAAATTACTCCTAGGTTCTTTGCTGTGTCGACATACTCAATCACAGAGTTATCAAGAATAATATTGTCTAGGCCATTGGTTTCGAGCGCCTTCCTATGGTTGACAATACATTTAGACTTTTTAGGGTTTAGACGTAGGCTATTCATGGAAGCCCATAAGCCAATTTGAATCAAGTCATTATTTATATTATTCATGCCTATTCCCATATCCGACGGATGCCATTCGCGGGGAGTGCGGATCGATTCGCAAAAAAAACGTTGCGGATCTGAGTTAGAAAACTGAAAAAAATCAAATTTTTCGATTTCCTTTAAATCTACTAGTCTATTCAACACAAGAAATAGAAGAAAATATCATGACAATGTCGTGTTTTTAATTTTAAAGGTTAAATCCGCATCTGTTTTCACGCGAATCGATTCGCACTCCCTCGGCAAAGCATCCGTCGGATACCGTAATAGGCATGAATTATACACAAACTAAGGTGATCACAAGGACAACATGCCTACAACTGGACATCATCAGCATAAATGTGAACTTCACAATGCTGAAGTACGCCAGGCAAGTCATTAATATACATATAGAACAAATAACAAGGGACCGAGGATTGAGCCATGTGGAACACCTCTTAAAACCTTTAGGAAGTCAGACTTTCTATCACCAACACTTATTGCCTGAGTTCTGTCGCTAAGATAGGATTTGATAAGCTCGGTAGCGTGACCGGAGAAGTTAAATAAATTTTCCAGCTTTTTACATAGTAAAGTGTGGTCGACAGAATCAAAAGCTTTAGAGTGATATAGGAGAGTTAGGAAAGCAGCGCAGTTCTCATCAAATCGCTCACGGATATTTTCAACTACAGATATAAGAGCTGTAGTACAGCTTCGCTTTGCTCTGAACCCAGACTGATGGTCTGTTAGAAGCTTATTGATATTTATGTACGAAGCAATCTGCCCATGCAAGATGCGTTCAACGACTTTGGAAAGGAAAGGCAGGATTGCTATTGGCCTAAACTCGTTATTTTGTTTACGTATTGGAAGAATCTTGGCAGCTTTCCAGCATTTTGGAAATACCCTATAAACCAATTACTTAATAAGCGTAAGGCTACGTCCGCCCAAGCACCACGACGATAAAGCATCTAGACCACGAAGAATCAAAAAAGAGTACCGCAGAGTGGTGTCCTATCCAAAGATGACTTGATTTGAGACTTCGTTTTACTCTCTCATTTTTGTCGCTCTCACTTGCTATTTATTTGGCTTTGTTGCCAGCATAGAGTCAAAATAAATACCCCGTGACAGCTGATGTGGGAGCCAGAACAAATTCGCGCGAAAATAATTGTCAAAGTCGGTGGATTTCTTATAAGCAAGTGTTTTTCAATGTGCCTTAGACAATTTTATTAAATTATAAATCACAAAGTAAAAGTTCAAAGGTAAATTTAGTGGTGAAGTGTCTAGTAAAGCTTAGTGCATATTATTATTAACAAGTTTTGTGTTTTAGGATCGGCTTCGATTAATTATGCCTCCTGGGGAACCGAGCACCCAAAACTAACTTCGGTAACGCGCCATGTACGTACCTCCTGGGTGATGTGGAAACTGTAAATAAAAGCCCCTAAAAATGCATTTTCATACAATAATTTGCTAGTCGTTCAAATATTTGTATTTTGTTCTTTGCAAAACAATTGTTTCGACACACTCGTGGTGTCTGCATTAGTTGCTAGTTACTACTTTATTTACTTCAGATGTTAATATTTTTTAAATCATTGTACAAATAAATGCATTTTTATCAATATCAGTTAAATTAATGTGTAAAAAGTTGAATTTTCGCAAAATCTGCCAATTTATACCAGGAAACTAAAAAATACCCAAGATTAATGTTAAAAATCCCAATTTTTGGTTTTCTATGCAGTGGCACCAATCACAAATGTTATAAAAAATGTGGATTTTGACAGCGCTCTCTCGAAACAAAGAGTCTCAAATCTATTTATCTATGGTCCTATCCTTCCTTCTGTTTAAGTTCTATATTTGGAGGCTTCCTCCGCGATCAGAGGTAGTCTCCACTGTTTCTTACGTTAACAACTGCATGATTATGGCCTCTCGGAAGGGCCCCTCCATTGCCGAACTATACTCGAATTAGTCTATGATGTGATCCGTCACCTGATTTCCTCGCCGTTTGATTCTACAACACCACCCGTTGCTGAAGAGGAACGAACACTGCCTAGGCAGACAAAGGTTATGCGGGCCAAACTTCGCTCCGGACACTGTAACAGGTTAAACACTTACCTATCCAGAATGAACCCTGACATGCCAATTGTTTGCCCGGCATGCGGTATGTCGCCACATGACACAAACCATCTGTTTGTTTGCTCAGCAGAGGCTTCTCTTCTAGTACCTATGTATATCCCTCTGGTCCACCCCTATTGAAGTCGCGAGGCCTCTAGGACTACCGTTTGACGAATTTGATGACTCAATTAGGTAAGGAAAATGACGACCGGGCAGAGCACGTAACGCTACAACAACATATCCCTCAGATATCGGCTTATGAATCCTGTTACTGTTTTGAGAAATAAGTCAACATTTTTTTGGTAATGGTGCAGTTTATGGGGCCTACCCAAAACTAGACCAAAAAAGTCGAACTCAAAGTGCACAATGTGCAGCTGTTGGCCGGTCCTGCTCTAATATGTAGATTAAACTCTTACTTATTCAGACTCAACCCCACCCTACGAAATATTTGTTCTGTTAAATTGAAAATAACCTAACATCAATATCACTCTGGGCCAGGGATCGTACCGGTTACGGCTTTTATAGTAATGGTAAAAAAATAACGGTTAAAGATGGCTTATTATAAAAATAAAAAATAACGGTTAAAAATTTCTTTTCATAAATAAAAAAACGATGCAAATTTTACTTTTATAATAAAAGTCATTGTCATAAGGAACCCTGTAAAACTATGTATTTCCAGCTGGCTAGCAAAGTTTTTATGCTGGAAAGACCGTCTATCCAGTAGTAGTATGGGAATAATATACATAATTAGCCAATACACAAGGTCTGTTATAGTCTTATTTTGTATATTTTGAATACAAGTTGAATTTGATTAGAAACCTGTCATTTGTTGAAAAAATTTGTATTTGATTTTTATAATAAACGTTAGTTTTTAACCGTTATATCTGACTTGTATGAAAGAAATCTTTTTGAACAGTTAGTTTTTTCATAGAAATTACAAAACATTAATATAGTTATTATGTGCTTCGCAGGCATTACTTTGGTGCGTTCAGATCTAAAATAGGCACATTATTATTTTTATGACTTTTTGAAGATAACGGTTAAAACCGGTCCCCACTCTGCCGTACAGCTTTTTGTTGTTGTTTTAGCAACAAAATCACTCCCCGAGGGTTTTGGGGAGTGTTGTCGAAATAACAGTCCTTGGCCGGATATGAATCCGGTACTACCTTGCGGTACTGCCCGACTGTCGTGGTAGCGATTTGTTATAACCACTGTAACCTTCTAGGTCATGTCATCCCTCCTTCCGAAAGGAAAGAGAAGATGGGTAATGAGAGGTGGGAGGCATCATGTCCGTAGATCAACCATCGAGTTGCACGTCATTTAAATTTTTCATATTCTATTCCTCGCCCGCGCGGGACATGGTGTCTTAACTGTCTCTTTCCCTTCGCACTTTTGTGTCCTGCGGCTAAGGGCCACTTTCATAAAAGCCGGTATCCGCTAACCGGAGTTTAATTGACGTATTTTGTACGGTTAGCTGTCAAATTAATCACCGATTAGGCTTAACCGGCTTTTATGAAAGTGGCCCTAAGCTGTAACCGCCTAACCGGTAAGGTCAGCGAAATAGTGAATGGCATGAAGAGGCAGATTCTTAAGATCGCTACGTTACAAAATACAAAACTCAGTGCTTGATCTTCGGACATGTGACGGCTATAACATTCATCGGCGGGACCCTACGAGAGAACTAGAGAACTGAACTTGCTTTCATCACTCACCAACCCGAGGAAACGCCGATCTCGAGATAATCAATATAATCACCTGATTTTCTAGTGAGTATCGTACTGGCATTCGTGCGTTACTCAAAAGCGAGAACCGAAGACTTTAACGCACATATGACCTTTGCAACTCAAGCTTACATGTTGATGGTTAGACGGTTGTTTAGCTGAAACCCATAGTTTTGACTAAAAGTTTTTCTTTTTTATCGTGGGGAAAAATATATACCTTTTTCTTGAGCTCCAAATTGTCATATGATCCATATAAAAGTATTTGGAATGTTAGATACATTCATTTGTTGTACTATTTCCATCTCAAATTTAAAGTAGAACTAGAATAGCGCGTCACTCTTCATTGCGTGTCAGAATTTGTAATGCACTGAGTCCGATATTAATAATAGCATTTCTGAAACCCGTTTGAAACATGGAACTTATTCAAATCGCTTATTGCAGCATTAATTCTCACCTTTCGTTTGATAGCCAATTCTGACCTTTCAGCAGTTTTTGAGTGATGCGCGACCAAACAGACAGACGAAAATTCGAAAAACTGTGGTCCCAAACCATAATCGCCTAAGTCGAGACATGTTATTTTGTTAAATTTATTTTCGTTGGCATTTAATATGTACTAAGAAAGCGGGAATACACTTTTATAATATATATTTATTTATTTATTATTGTGCATATAAGATTGATCTAGAATGCAAATGCAAACTGCAAATTCGATATTCGATGCGTTTTCTGCAACGCCTTTTATTGCATGATTTTTGACTTAGGTCTTTATGACTTGTGACCACAGAAGTATCTGGAAAGTATAGAAATCGACCTGTTTCATTGTTATTATTTTTATTTCTTTTTAGCTTAAATTCATCACTTCGAACTCAGTCGATACAGAATATTCAGCTGATTCTGTGGAATGGTGTCCACACCCGCATTTCCAATCATATTTCGCTTGCGGCACCTATCAGTTGGAAGAAAATTCTGCCGATAATATCGCTTCAAGCAACAGGCGAAAGGGACGTATATATCTTTATAAGTTTTGTACGACTTCACAAAATTTAGAGGAAATATATCGTTTGGAAACGGCAGCCATTCTTGATATGAAATGGTTAATTAATCAATGTGAGGATAATCCAATATTAGCTGTTGTGAATTCATTTGGTCAGGTTGAATTATATGAATTAAAAGATGAGATACTGAAAATTATAAGTAGCTTGGAATTGAACCCAGATTGTAGTGACATATTGGCATTGTCATTAGATTGGCGACATCATGGATGTTCAAAAAGTAAACAATTTCAACTATTAATCTCAGATTCGAAAGGAGATTTAAATCTAATTGATTACATACCAGAACTTGGTCTCAAAAAAGTAAATACATTATCAGCACATAGTTTTGAAGCATGGACTTGTGCGTTTGATAAATGGGATCACAATCGCATTTACAGTGGTGGCGATGACATTCTCCTACAAGCATATGACTTACGAACATCCTCTCGAATTTTCACCAACAAATCACATAACGCTGGCGTTACTTGCCTTCTTAGCCATTCAATGCGCGAACACATTTTAATAACAGGTAGCTATGATGAACATCTACGCATATTCGATACACGAACTATGAAATCACCATTGGTTGAATTGAATCTTAATGGTGGTATATGGCGTCTGAAGGCCGATCCTTTCAAGGGCGAACGACTTTTAGCAGCTTGTATGTATCATAACTTTAGCATTGTGCAGCTTGCTAATGGGGAGTTGAGTGAGACCGCTATTGTTGCTGAATACGATGAACATAAAAGTATTTGTTATGGTGCAGATTGGTGCCATAGCGTAGGAGACACAGAAAATAAAGATGTCTACGTAGCAACATGTTCGTTTTACGATCATAAACTTTGTGTGGCTCAAGTAAAGGCTGTTTAATCCTTCAACAGAAGATAAATTGAAACAAATAACCTCCATACATATATTTCAAGAGATGCTGTTGAAAAATTAAATTAATAAAAATGTATACTAATTTCTAAAATTATTTAATGAACATGAAGAATGTGTTTAAATACAATGAATACGCCATTGAGTAGCGACATCGGGACACATTAATCTACGGACGGCAATTAGCTCACCTTATCCTCCAAAACAAACAAATACATATACAAATTCATACCCATTTTTTATTTATTGGATGCCGTAAATAGATTTTTCAATTACACCAATATTAAAGCTTTGGACAAACCCTTTTCCATAAAAAAGGTTCCTTAAATCGCGATGTAGTTCAAATCAATTCTCATATTTTCTTAAGATCTACAGTGGCGGACCTATATTAAAGGGTTCCCCCCAAGAATACAGAAAACAAAAATTCAGAAACACATTTTTTCAGAAAACATTAGTCAGAACCCTTATTTCAGAAAGCCAAAATTAAGAAGTCAAAACTCAGAAGTCAAAATTCAGAAGTCAAAATTCAGACGTTAAAATTCAGAAATCAAAAATTCAGAAGTCAAAATTGGGAAAGTAACCAGACGGCAGAAAAAACATTAAATTTTGCGCAGATCCCCAAGTCGGGGCCCGATCCACGTTTTTTATGTGCAGAACACCTTTCAGAGTAGGCGGCCTTCGGCCGCGCTTCAAAAAAATAACCCTGGGCTACGCCATTCCAACTCCGGATGTGTGCCATAGCCGTGGCTACCGCCACGGTGATGTCCTTCCGCGTGCCACTCTTTTCTCACAGGGTAATGTGATTACAACAACCACATGAAAATGGCAGAAAAATTGTGAACTTTAACTGCAAATATCTCGCAAAATTCTAAAAATATCGGATTTCCCCCTCCAGATTATTGTTACGGAGGAGTATAAAGATTTTGTGAATTTTTCATTCATTTTTTTGTTAAGTGATTTCTGAATTTTTCATTCTGACTTTTTGTTTCTGCAAAGTTTTTTCCGACTTTTTCATTCTGACTTTTTGTTTCTGAATTTATGGGGGGCACCATATTAAAGAATGTGTTAATATACGCGAAATCTCGAGAATTCAATTTTTTTTAATGGACTTTTCCAAATTGTTTTTAGTATTTAGTTTTATAGGACAATAATCTTAAGTTCGTGACACGTTTTGCTGACTTTTCACATATTTTTCCCCCGTTTTCTTTAATATAAAATAAATTGCGTTGATAAACTGCCACAAATCGGTAAAACACTGAAATTGAATGGCCTACAAAACTGTAAGCTTAAAAAAATGTTAAAAATTCTTTGAAAAAAATTTAAATTTCGATATAATCTCCTTAAGTTTTGTGTTCTTTTTTATCTTAATTCAGTTCTTGTATCAAAAATCGACAGGTTTTTTTTGAATGCTCCTTTCTGCTATTTTTCGAAAAGCTACTACATTGCACATACATATACACTAGAACACCCAAAATTAGTATGGGATTTGCAAAAGTATAAAACCTTTTCACTCCCCACGCAAATTATGAAAGCTTGGGGATAAAAAATAAGATCTGTAAAAAAATCTGGACATCCGTAGTGAAAAAATTCCATGCGCACTTGACCTTAACTGCCCTATTCTGGGGCAGCTTGCCAGCGTGACTACTGACAATTGTTATACCCAATTCCACTTGTTCCTATAATTTGTAATAGTCATTGCAATTGTCACCTCTTAGTTTGTAGATGACAAGCAAGCTGAGAATAGCACCATAAGTAAAAAATTCACTTAAAAAGGTATAAATCTTTAATAGCCAATATCTCGAAAACAAGTGATTTTCGAGGTATTAACAACATAATGACTTTTATGTAGAATTGAATATGGAACAAATCATCCATATGAATTATTCACCTGCCAGTGTCCTTTCAAGGATTTTTATTAAGTCAAAGTTAATTTTTCTGAATTGCTTTTTTTGTAAAAATCCAAAAAATTACTTTAAAATTAGTCCATTAAAAAAAATGTACATCAATCGGTAGGGAATTGAACTAAGTTACATTTGGCGATTGAATTTGATATTAAAATACACTTTTGCAATGGTAGTAGGACCTGAAAATTAAAACGAAGTTCAGTATACAATAAGTTTTTTATACAAAAAGATTGCCGCGAATAATTTTCTCTCGCAAAAATTTGACCAGCAAATGTTATTTTAAAGATTTTTTAAGTAAATGGCACTAACAATGTGCAAATATTAAAAAACCAATCAAAACAATATGAATAAAACAAATTTAATTAACATAAATAGAAATACAATAGTGGTATTCGCAATTTTTCTCTACTTTAAAAATTTTTTCTTGAGCAATTTTTGTTCAAGTACTCTATGAATTTTGCCTTTGATGTGTTACGTGATGGCAAGTTTTTGTAATGCTGTTCCACTGCATGCAACAGAAATTGTTTCTGCCCTTCCTGATAAGTAAGGGCTTCATTAAAACCTGTTTGTTACCGCCAAAATATTTGTGATATAGGTCAATCTAATGTTGCGAAATAAAAGAAGATCATTAATGCTCATTGTGTACATACATATGCACATACCTACAAACGCCTAGTGTGGATATATAACCCACCACCTTTTGCACTAATGCTCGCTAGCTTAATACTCATTTTTGAATATGCACTGTAACATATCTACATTAATATGTCCTAATATATAACTACATTGTTTTTTATGCTAAGGAATATGCATTGTAACATATCAACATTAATATGTCCTAATACATAACTATATTGTTTTTTATGCTAAGGAAATAGCGGTAATATCACGCCAGATTTTTATGTATAAATACTGGAAATGAAATAATTTTAAGCACAGTTGTGAAAAAGTGAACGTGAAAATAAATTAATTTTTAAGCGCCTCCGTTCTTATCGGACTGCTAACAAAACATTTGTTTGAGTTTACTTTCAACTGCGCTGCGCCGACCGCAACATTCTTAAAAATTAATTTATTCTATTAAATTCGAAATAATTTGTTTGCGTTAAAGTTCGTGGTATTTGAATTTAGAACCGAATTTGAAAAACGCGATAATGTTTAATAAACACGGTAATAATGCGGATAATAATTGTCATAAATGTGATGAGGCAGACAACGACATGATGGTCCAGTGTGACACCTGCGATGCATGGTACCATTTTAGCTGCGTTGGAGTCCAAAGCGATGTGGCTGACAGGAGCTGGTACTGTGAAACTTGTTTAGCTATCACTCAACCGGCATCAGCTTCATCACCAGCAGGCAACAACAACCGACAAGTGCATTTTCCTACATCCGTCTCAACATCAGAAAATAGTTCAAGTGTAATATCAAATATACAGCGAAATGGTTCTGCTGCAACTACTACGACCGCTGAGCATGTACCAACAACGTTTCCGACTTTTCAATCTACCACTGCCAGTTCATATTTACCGAGGTTTACATCGAACTCCTGGGACTTTTGGGATTTCGAACTAAATCCACCAATGCAAGTTCGTCAACCGTCGATAATGACAACAGGGCGCTATGCAACGCTCCCGGCAAAGGTTCCTTCAAGTCAAATCGTAACAGGTAATACGTCAGTTTACTCAGCATACCCTACATCGCGCGAACCAAAGGTAACCGCACATCAAGGTGCATCAAATACCCCTGGCGAAATACAACGAAAACTACAACTTGATCGACTGGAAGAAGAGATGAAGATCCAGCAGCAATACCTGGACAGTAAGTACAAAATTCTATCCCAATACGGCGAAATTCCTACAGCCAACAATACATATTTTAATATGGCCAGCGGTCCTTCACCCGCGCAGCTTGCTGCAAGACAAGCCATTCCTAAGCAACTTCCCACATTCAATGGAGATCCCGACGAATGGCCACTTTTCATCAGTAGCTTTGAGAATAGCACTGCTGTTGCTGGCTACACCGACGCTGAAAATTTGATAAGGCTACAGGCATGTCTAAAGGGTAAAGCTCGCGACGTCGTAAGAAGTAAGTTGTTCATGCCATGTATGGTACCAGAAATTATTAAAACTCTGAAAATGTGTTTCGGTCGTCCGGAATATATACTTGAGCGAGCAGTAAGTAGAGCTCGCGCACTTCCACCAATAAAATATAAACTAGAAGCTCTTATTGAATTTTCACTTTGCGTACGAAATATCTGCAGCACAATGGAAGGGTGCCAAATGTATATGCACCTACATAACCCCTTGTTAGTAAAGGAGCTGGTCGATAAGCTCCCAAACAACCAAAAGCTAAACTGGGCTGTTCATCCTAAAGATGATAAAATACCCCTAGTTAAACAATTTAGTGAGTGGTTGTACAGTCTAGCCGAGGCTGCTAGCACAGTGGTTAGCTTAGCGCCAACTAATACTCGCATAATAAACACGCATACAGTTGAAAAAACGCCCGAGCGTTCTCAAACAGAACAAAGATCATATCAGGGTAAGAAGTGTCCAATTTGTAAGAAAGGTGATCACAAAGTGGCTCAATGTGAATCTTTTGAAAGCCTCTCACTTCAGCGGAAGTGGGATGCAGTGAAAGCAAACAACCTATGCCGACAATGCCTCAACCCTCACAGACGTAAATGTTACCTTAATAGAATCTGTGGTAAAGATGGATGTACATTCAAGCATCACCCTTTGCTTCATAAATCGGCCACTCAAGTTGAATTAGTCAGACTCGCAGCTGATGTTTCAGATGCACCGGTTAACACCCACTGCGATGGCTTCGAGAGAAAGCAGCCCCTTTTTAGAATTGTGCCAATTCATGTTTATTCTAAAAATAATAAAAAGATTAAAATATTTGCATTTTTAGACGAGGGATCGTCCGTAACATTAATGGACAGAAAGGTATTTGAGGAACTAGGTTTGGATGGCGAAAATGATCCAATGTGTCTACGATGGACTGGAAACACTACTCGCGTTGAGCGAAACTCTGTAAAAGCAACAATCCAGATCTCAAGTACTACAAATAGCCGCAAGTATGCCTTGAAGAATATTCATACCGTCGACGACCTCGATCTACCACCTCAATCAATCGACGCTTCCGAGTTGCAGAAAATGTACCCGTACTTAGCAGGACTACCCTTTGCATCATATGAGAACGTAAAACCATCAATATTAATCGGCGTGGATAATTGGAAACTTGCGATTCCTCTAAAAATAAGAGAAGGAACATGGTCACAACCAATAGCCTCCAAAACTCGCTTGGGATGGACGCTTCAAGGGTGCGAGGTTGGGCATGATAAAGAGTTCCGATTGAATATTCATAGTTGTGACTGCCAAAGAAAGTATGATGAGCTGCATGAAAGGGTAAGCGAATTTTTTAAGATAGAATCTACTAAACCCCTCCAAATAATGTCCAAAGATGACACAAAAGCCGTCAATATAATGCACGAAACATGTCAAAAAGTTGGCAATCGGTTTGAAATTGGGCTATTGTGGCGTGATTCTAACGCCATTTTACCCGACAGCTATAGCTACGCAAAGCATCGTTTAGATTGTCTAGTAAAAAAGTTCAGAAAAGAACCTCAATTGAAAATTACTATTCAAAATCAAATAGATAACTTGATTACCAAGGGTTACGCGAATAAGCTCACCGAAGAAGAAATTGGGTCACCTAGGGGTCAGATATGGTACATACCAATATTTATCGTCACCAATCCGAACAAGCCAGGCAAAGTTCGAATGGTATGGGACGCAGCTGCAAAAGTGAACGGAGTCTCACTTAATGATTATTTACTTAGCGGCCCAGACTTGCTGAATTCACTTGTTGACATTTTATTATCTTTTAGAGTTGGTAAAGTTGCTATTTGCGGGGATATCGCGGAAATGTTCCACCGGATTCAAATCCGCGATAGTGACATGCACGTCCAAAGATTTCTGTGGTATGACAAATCTGACGATTTGAGAAAGCCAAGCGTTTATTGTATGAAAGCAATGACATTTGGACTTAATTGTGCGCCCTGCATTGCCCACTTTATACGTGACAAGAACGCAGATAGCTTCGCCGAAGAATATCCACGAGCAGTGCACGCAGTGAGGTATAACCACTCCGTGGACGATTATATCGATAGCGAGGATAATGCAGAATCTGCTCTAGCACTAGCTCGGCAAGTCCAGAAAATTCACAACAATGCTGGATTTAATATACGAGGGTGGTCCTCAAATTCACCAGAAGTACTAAAAGGCCTAGAAGAAAGTTGTACGCTGAATCAAACGGTTAAAGAGTGGAGCTCCACAACGAAGGTCCTTGGGATGTTTTGGGACCCCATATGCGACAGCTTCAAATACATTTGTCGTTTTGCAAGACTTCGTCGTGACGTCATAAATAACCCATTTGTACCAACAAAGAGGGAGGCTTTACAAGTTTTAATGTCGATCTTTGATCCATTAGGTTTCGTAAGTTGTTATACCATTGGATTAAAAATTCTTTTGCAGGATGTGTGGCGTTCTGGTACCGCTTGGGACGAACCACTAAACGAAAGGCTCTACGAAAACTGGTGCGAATGGAAAAGTTATATGCCCTCGATTACATCAGTAGAAATACCCCGATGCTATTCCACACTTTTGAAAGATGCTGATGAAATACAATTACACACTTTCGTTGATGCTGGCGAAAGTGCATATGCAGTTGTTTGCTACCTGCGGGTTAGGCAGGGTGACAATTTAACAGTAACGCTAGTAGCGGCGAAATCGAAAGTTGCTCCACTTAAGCCTTTATCGATCCCAAGGTTGGAGTTGCAGGCGGCAGTAATTGGGGTCAGAGTAGCCAATATGGTGAGCAAAATTCAACGTATAAATATAACATCAAAATTCTGGTGGTCAGACTCAAAGACAGTCTTACGATGGCTTCGTATGGATCCGAAAAATTTTCAGCAATTTGTTATGCATCGCGTAGGTGAGATTTTAGAGGCTACCAATGCCAAGCAATGGCAATATGTGCCATCAAAATTAAATCCAGCCGACTTGGGTACGAAAGTCTCCGCAAAAAGCGCATATTCACCGTGGTTCTGTGGACCAGAGTTTTTAATGTCAAACCCGACGGCATGGCCGAAATACGACGACATAAATCAGGGCCCGATAGATGTATCTGAAATGAAACATTGCATAATGCATACTACAAAAATTGAAATGAGGTATCCTATACCGAACATAGAATATTTTTCTGATTGGAAACGCCTCTACCGCGCTGTGGCTACATTTTTATTATATATCGATCGACTACATGCAGTTGTAGCAGTTGATCAAAAGCCTAATAATATCACGTTATATCATATTCAAAGGGCACAAAGTTTTTTAATCAAGTATGCTCAAAACTCTGAATTTAGTACTGAAATAAACTTACTTAAAAACGGCAGGCCTATTGAAAAATCCAGCAAGTTGATTGCATTAAATATCTATTTAGATGAAGATGGAATCATCCGAAGCAAAGGGCGAACCGAATATTTAAATAATCATGAAGATGTCATTATACTACCTAATAATCATTATATCACTTTTTTAATAGTGCGTTGGGAGCACGAGCATTTTCATCACCAGATGCACGAAGCCATAATAAACCAATTGCGTGGGCGATACCATATAAGCCGATTAAGGGTGTTATACCGGAAAGTGCGTCAAAACTGCCAGAAGTGTAAAAATTCTATTGCTTCCACAAGTTCCACAAATGGCATCACTACCCGTCGCAAGGCTCGCATCATTCGAAAGGCCTTTTACTTACGTCGGCGTCGACTATTTCGGCCCACTGTTGGTAATAGTTGGAAGAAGGCGTGAAAAGAGATGGGGCGTGTTGTTCACATGCCTAACTTTGCGGGCAGTACATATCGAGGTTGCGCACAGCTTGGATACGAGCTCATGCATAATGGCAATAACTAATTTTATTTCGCGTCGAGGCTGCCCTAGAGAAATTTTCTCCGACAACGGTACGAATTTTAAGGCATCGGAAAAAATTATTTGCTCACCCAGCAACAATGCAGACATTGCTTCTAAATTCGATAACATTAAATGGAGATTTAATCCGCCGAGTGCCCCTCATATGGGAGGAGTGTGGGAACGTTTAGTGAGGTCAGTAAAAAGCGTACTTTTTGAGATACTTCCTTCTACAAATTTCAGCGATGAAAGTTTGCGATGCGCTTTACACGAAGTAGAGTTCATCATAAATGCGCGTCCACTGACATACGTCTCATTAGACAGTTGTGATGATGAAGCTCTCACCCCCAATCATCTTTTGCTTGGATCATCGAACGGTTACAAGCCTATTTGTTCCGAAGATCACACCATGCGACAGCGATGGTATCTAACTCAAAAATTTGCAGACCGATTTTGGCACCGATGGGTCAAAGAATACGCACCGATCATCTCTCGGCGTAGTAAGTGGTTCAACAAAGTGCCCCCTATTCGTATTGATGACATTGTGGTGATAGTCGATCACGATTTTCCACGGAATTGTTGGCCAAAAGGGAGAATTGTCAATATCATAGAGGGTAAAGATGGCCAGGTACGCAGCGTTATGGTACAAACTAAATCTGGAACTTTTCATCGACCAGTGGCTAAAATTGCAGTATTGGATGTCGGTAATTAGTCTGAGTAAACGCGTATTTCATCACTTGTTTACGGAGGGAGGAGTGTTACCGCCAAAATATTTGTGATATAGGTCAATCTAATGTTGCGAAATAAAAGAAGATCATTAATGCTCATTGTGTACATACATATGCACATACCTACAAACGCCTAGTGTGGATATATAACCCACCACCTTTTGCACTAATGCTCGCTAGCTTAATACTCATTTTTGAATATGCACTGTAACATATCAACATTAATATGTCCTAATACATAACTATATTGTTTTTTATGCTAAGGAAATAGCGGTAATATCACGCCAGATTTTTATGTATAAATACTGGAAATGAAATAATTTTAAGCACAGTTGTGAAAAAGTGAACGTGAAAATAAATTAATTTTTAAGCGCCTCCGTTCTTATCGGACTGCTAACAAAACATTTGTTTGAGTTTACTTTCAACTGCGCTGCGCCGACCGCAACACTGTTATTAGTGCTTTACCACGGTCTGCTATATCATTTACTACTAATAATTTAGACACTATAGTTTTTGCTAAAATGTAATTCTCACATTGATCCCAAGTGCTTGGATCTGTTTCCAAATAGTCGTTTTTGTCAAGTATAGTACCAAGAAAGGAATATGTATTGCTGGTAATGAAATCACATAATTCGGAAGAAGTGAGTACCTCGAGAGGTCGATTTATTCTTTTGGGATTATCGGATTAGCGTTTCTTTTTAAATTTGACAACATTTTTCTTTTCATGTCAACACTAACCTCGTCATCAAAAAGAGCAAAAGCAATATTCGATTCGCTCAAGTACCGCAGATGGCCGCGCTATTTACTGTGGACTGATATAGCTATATCCGCGTCAATAAGTTTATAATTCTCTAATAATACAATTTAAGCACATTCTTTGGCATTTTTTCCTTCGTCTTGCAATAGGTTAACAAATACGCTTAAGACGTATCTTTTGCTGAGAAGCGCCTCAGCATCAAGACTAATTTTTTTCCATCCTTAATAGAACAATGTGTTTTTTGTATTCTTATATTTACGTAGTTTCAAATTCTTACCAATTAAGGGGACTGTCCTAAATCTATTCTCCGTTGCAGTTTAAAATCAGAACTCTATACTGTTGATATTTTTTAAGCTCCTTCTGACAAATCAGTACTTGTTCGCTGGAATAGATTTTAATTATTTTTATTCACTTTCAAATCAAATATAGTCACTTTTTACTTAAAAAGACTTTACTACTGGAAAAGTGGGAGTGTCCTCCACCTGGTGGTGATACTTGTAGGCTAAATGTTTCCAAGAGGAAATTACACTCGGCTTCCCCGCGAGTCAAAAAACACTTATTTTTTATCAAAAAAAGCAAAAAATTAGAAACAGAAACACTATCAACTCATTTTCAGATCACGTCACCATTACAAAGGTGCATTTTATTATAAAATTCAATCGCCAAAAATAACTTTGTTATATTATCTACCAAGGGTGTAGAGCTTATATAATTCTCAAATGTTTGGGGAGCGAGAAAAATTAACACTTTGTCTTTTTGGGTCTTCTAGCGTTTATTGTGTGGCAAATAGATGGCACTACAATGTTCGAAATTACTCGGATCTCTTTGCCAACAAATAAACACCATATTCGACTATACAAATATGGGTATAACTCAATTTCAAAAAAAATGTCACTTAGATCATTTTGGTTCTGATTGGTTCAAATAATGTAATTGATTACACAGGTCAACAAAATAAGAGTTTTGGTTTAGTGCAGCTCTACTCGTAAAAAAATTTGGTAGTACCTACTCGGTACCCTGATAAAAACTGTATACTTACTTTTTAATGCTACGTACAGTTTTCTAGATATTGTCAAGAACCATTTTTTAAGAGGTTAAGGCATGTATGGCCTCATAACTTTGTTTCTGTTTATTCTATCAACACAGTTTTTATGTCTTTGAAAATAGTACATTTCGCCGCTTCTATCCGTATACAAGTTGTTAATATACATATACATATACATACATATCTTTATAAACGTCAGAAAAATTGTAAAGTGAAAATTTAAATTTTTTGCAATTTCTCTGACGTTAATGAAGATTAATGAAGTTGTTAATATACGTGTATACTGATAGAAGCGGCGGCATTAAGGAAGTAATACTTAAAATCAGTTTTAATAAAAATCTTTGATAGGACACTGGCATTGGCTATTAAAGATTTACACCTTTTTTAAGTGCATTTTTTTTCTTAAAGTCAAGTGCGCATGGAATTTTTTTAAATTCGATCAAAAAAAATAAACGCAAAAAGGAGTGATTAGATGTAATTTGCATATGGGCATTTCCTACGTGACGACGTTCCTTTTGAAAACATATTTGTTTAAGTAATTAACAAAATTGCTTTTCGTTAAATGTAATTTTTTTGGAAAGTATGTGATTTAGCGCTACCTATCCGGTACCAAAGTAAAGTAATGCCCTTGATTTTAAAATACTGTTCAAAAGAGATTTGAAGTCGCTGTTCGGACGTTCTCTAAATGGTAATTATATTTGAGGCAAAAATTATATAGGGGTGACTGATAGAGCAATATATGACAAGTGCTAATGTACAAATTAAAATTTTGCTGCTTTGCTTAGTCACTGAAAAAAATGGTTCTGAGTTGTTCGGACGTTTTTTTGTTTTAAATTTTTGAAAAATAAAACGCATCTAATATTTTTAAAGTTTATATTTCAGTTAAACATAGCTGTTTAAATTAATAGATATTCAATACGGCCACGTTCGGATAATGGGCTTGCGAGCTCGTCAATTTCTTAAGAGTCCATATAGAGGATATTGATTCCACCCATATAGAGGATATTGATTCCACTCAATCGGAAGGTTTATTTAAAATTAAGTTTTGTGTTCGGACTACTTCCCATACTTAGGTTTTTAAACTGACTTGAGCATCCATCGGAAAATAGGTACAACTGGTTAAAAGTAGTTGATTTTTTAACCAATTGTACAATTGCGGTAATGAAACAGTCAACATCTTGTTTGTTGTGGGTAAGTTTGTCACTGATTGTTGCAAATTATTGGGTTTTGCCATATAAAAAGGCAACACAAGTAAAAATTGTTACTTGTCCGTAGCTAAAATAAGCTGAATGCACATGCACTTCATCTTGTAAACTAACCCCCCTATTATAGCAAGTTTTTTGAAGACGAGACTGAACTTTTTTTTTAAATAATCAAATCTTGGTATGTGGTTAACCAATTGGAATAATATTTTAAAACATGCAAGACGACATAAATAGCTGTGGATAGGAATCGAACTAATTTTCCTAAATACAACTTCGTTTTTCTGCTCTTGGTAGAAAATTTTCAGGAAACGCCCATATGTAGGTTTCGCTAAAATTTTTGTTCAATCAATGCCGGTTTCCGTAGAGCATGACATTCGTATACTTTAACCTTTCTCCGATACCAGGAAGCCTTTTGTTTTTTTTTTGTTAAAAATATCCAAATAGTCATTATCGGGGCTCCCTGGTGTATATCGAGCCTTAACCGCAGTTTTGGTGTAACCAACATAGATATCGACAGTTCTGTTTGTTGTAAACCATCTCACACAATATTACAACTGTAGTAAGTACCGTTACGAAAACGAAGCAAAGGCGATTATGATGTATATAACATTTTGCATTGAAATTTTTTATATATGTATCTAAACTAAAAAACCTTCTGTAAAAATTTTATTTTTCTTGGTTACTCTAAAATTGCGGTTAGGGCTCGATGTGTTGCATGGAACAAAGGTAATTCCTCTCGGGCATGTACAGCAAGGGAGATCCAGAGCATACCGAATTCATATCAGAGGAAAGACTCCACTCTCGACAACACTCCCCGAAACCTTCGGCGAGTGTTTTTCTCGTTACAAGACAAGAACAAAAATAAGTATATTGGATGTGTCATTGTTTTCGGTGCGGTCTGAGAAATATACAGTGTCGGAAGAAACAATCGCACCACCGTTTTATCATCGTACTAAAACAAAGACGCCCTACGGATAATTTCATTTGAAAGTATCTCTTATGTTGTACCAAATGTCGTTCAAGGTTTTACTAAAAGCTTTGCACAAAATTCAAAATAATTTAGCAAAATTTGACCTAATTTTTGAACTTTTTTCTCGGCACTTTAGAAAAATTACGCAGTTTTGTAGCAGATTCAATTTGACTATAATCAAGTGCAAGTATTAAGTAGCACCGAAAGCGTCTTGATTTTTAATAATTTTTTTTCCGAACTAAGTTATGTATTTTTTCCATATAAAAAAGAAGGTAGTAATTGCGTTGTATGGAGAAAAAATACACAAAAAAAATTATTAAAAATCAAGGCGCTTTCGGAATACTTGCACTTTATTAAAGTCAAATTGAATGAGCTACAAAACTGCATACTTAGAATTTTTCTAAAATTAGGTAAAAATTTGCAGAGTTGTTTTGTACAAAATGGCTTTAGTGGTATTCATTACAACGTAAACGATGTTTATAAATAAAATCGAAATCGCATATGAAAGTATGTTGTTATAGCTCGATGTTATATAGGGGGTGCTTTAGTTTCGTCCCACACTGTATATATGTATATTAATTTTATTTTAACAACTCTCAAATAATAAGAAATTGTTTAAGTAGTCAGCTTTTTATTTTAAAGTATAATGGTATTTCATTTTTATCACCGTGGCAACGGTAATAATCACACTAAACGGTAAAGGAACATAGAAATTTATTCTTCAAATTTTAATACCTTTTTTAAAGAGGTACTTAAATCTTTAAAACATTAATGAAATAATATTTAGAAGTATAGGGGCTACGTATCTACATACATATAACTTTAATCTCATTATTTAGCTACGATTTAACATATTTGTATGTAACCTTTACATACTTCTTAAACACTATAAAAACTCAGGTCGTACAACATACATACGTAGCTAGACTCTTATCGGCAAGTTTGCCCATTTTTTATTAACTCTAACAATTGCATGAGAATTGGAGAGGAGTGAACAAGTCCCACATCTTTTGGATCTAAATTAACAAGACACTTGAAAAATAAAGATGTCATTCTTTGGTCGTTTGCATGTAAAATTGTTGGTGCCATCTGATGTAACACATTCAATCGAAAATGGTAGTTTGAAACATCACTGAATTTCTCGATATAATCGCAAAACATAGTCCAATCAGCCTCTAGAATTATATCTACTAATGCATCTATCGTTGTTCCTGATCTATCACGACAGTAACTTAAAATTTGTCGGCACGCATTGACTTTGTTTAAGCCACATTGTGTTAGGCTGTGAAATATTATTATCAAAAGCTCCCCACCACCCTTGTACCGCTCACAGTCACGCACCATATTTAACAATTTAAATCTATTATTACGTTCAACGTAGATTTTACAAAAGTCGCGAATATATTGACGAAAAAGTATTTCGTGATTATAAGCAAATTTGTATGCTAAATTTAGATCAACTTCTGATAAAGAGGATAATATACTTTTCACTGTGTTGGGATCACGAAATAAGTGGGAGAATTGGCATGATGTTGTAAAACATCTTCCCACTAAAAAAGGCAAGCAAGTCACACCAAATGTTTTGGCTACGACAATTGTTGGTGGACCAAAATTCCTACCATCGCCACCACTACCAGCAGATTCCCCACGTGAACACATAATTTGTTGCGGATTCAGTGTTGTTGTTATGCTGCAACCAGTATTGAGTGTCTTGAAATCTTTTACACCTTCTCCGATAATTGGTGGGGTCAATTGTAGTATGTCCCGAATAAGTGGTGCAACTACATCAAGAGAACTCGAGGTAGTAGTAGATGGTGGAATTGAATGTTGTAACGTCAGTGGTGTAACTGCACATACGTTTTGGACTGTGCGAGTTAACTTTTCAAAACCAGCAGGTTTATTAGAATCAGGTTCGGTTTTGATTGCCTGTTTTTGGAATGCATTTGGGGGTAATATAACCATGGGTAACGGCGCTGCCGCTGTCGCGAAGCCCGTAGGATTGCTGTGCTTTACAGTTGCCGACGTCATAGAGATTTTTGGTATTTTAAATTTTTTGAAAATGGCGCCTGATACCCCACTAGCTTCCCGCGTAGTGGGCACTATTCCAAAGGTACTACTTATTTTATTGTCTTCCGTATTTAACGCATTGTCCGCAATTTGGATTTTTAGATTATCCTTTTCTGTATTTAATGCATTATCCGCAATATTTATCTTTATATCATCCTTCTCCGTACCAATGTTGTTTGATGACGTTTGACCAGAACATGCATGATGATCGAAAAGTCGCTCATCATCTGATGAACTAAAAAAATAACTCGTAACGTGCCAAAATAATAAGGTACAAATCATATGGTACTTACTTAAAATATGATGTGGCTAAGGATAACGCATCATCTTCTAGTTCATCCTCAAAATCTAAGCAGACATCGTCCAATTTTGATTCCATCTCCAGCACAGATAAACTTGATATAGGATTTTCTTCTTTGATCTTAACTTCATCGTGCTGCGATAGTCCCGGAATAAATTTTTCAGTTTCTAAGTGTATATTGAATTTATTGTCTTCAGTTACGCCCACAATGTCGTTGTTGTCCAAATTATTATTTTGTTGCAAATCTTGTATTCCTATTAAAAACATAGTGTTTGGAAAACAATTTAAATTACTTCGTTGTTTATGATTCACATATTTTATGATCTAAATACAAACAAAAAAAATAGTCTGATTTTGATTCCTTATTACCCATTATTGGTGCAAACAACCATAAACACATACTGCAACACAATAAAAAAGCAATCAATTTGTCTATATTCAAGGAGCCCTCTAATAAATTCATTCCGAAATTTTAATATGAATTTAAGAGCATGAACATACATACATATGTACTTAGTATTGCCATAAGTTCTGTTCCAAATTGTTCAAAGCAGCAGGCTATGACATTTTAAAGTGTATGATCCCATATTCCACATTTTATTTATTTCTATGACAATATATCGCTCGTTCCATTGTAAACAGGGTTAACTCAAAATTTAAATTTTTTTAGATAGTACGATATATTTTAATAGCTAGCCAAGGACATTATATTCAAAGTTATAAAATAGTCATTGAACTAAAAATGGCGAAAATAGATGTATTTGTATCTGTGTATTATAAATTTTCGTAGCTTATTGTTCAAAAGTGAAGTGAATCAATTCGAAATAAATCTATATTCCACCAACAAACATGTTCACTGGTTTTGTTAGATCACATTAATATAAATATTTTGCTTATCAGTGTACTAACTTAGTATTTGTAGTTTGCCGTCATACCTTATAAATTGACGTGACCCTTCTAGTACCAACTACATTAGTCGTAAAAGTTAACTGTTTGAATTGACAAAACTTTATTTGCGTTTTCCCAAAAAATTAAATTTAAGAGTTAACCCTGTTTACAATGGAACGAGCGATATATAATAAGTACCAAACCTGCAAAATTTTACGTTCCTAGCTTTTTAACTGCAAAATTTATAGCCCAAAACCCATTTATCAAAACTATCGATTATATGGGAGCTATAAGTTTTGTTGGTCCGCGCTGGGTCATTTTCACTACACACGTTACGCATATAATATCTCTTATGGCAGAGTTCGCCCGAACGAGCGTTAGCCTTCATTTTTTTGTTCGGACGAACTGGTCCCGCCTATCGACAACTTCGGGTGAACGGATGTTCACTTCTAATCACCTGATAATCTATTTCGAATTAATAGTGAGCAAATAAATTTGCTTGCTGTTTTGTAAATTTTGTAAAGAATCGTACATTTTACTAATATAAAGTTTAATTTGAGTTTAAAAAATATTCAAAAACATGTATAGTGTTCGTCTTAGGTTGTTACTGATTGAACGCGAGGAGAATGCAAGTGTGAGAGCAATCCGGAGGCAATTAAGGGACAATTCCAACCCTTTGGAGCTAAGTGACTCACTGTGAGTTGAAAAAAAAGTATTTTTTGCAGTTTCCAATAGAAAATTAATTGTTACTTTACTAGTTTTCTATAATATTACAGGCGCCGCTTTAAAAATCGGTAACCATTACCCGGAGTTTAATTGACTTATTTTTTACGGCTTAACTGGCTTTTATGAAAGTTGCCCTAAATAAACCAGCATTTAAAAATTTTCTAAATATTCTTGGTAGCTCCTTGCCGTCATTGAGACAATAAATTGGAGTACTACGCTTTGTAAAGTGGACAGCTTGCATTCCCTGAGAAGCCCTATGACGAAAACGTTAACAAAACATCCATTTCAGCACACATGAATCAATTCTGCAATAGAAATGGCGAATGTTAAACTGCACTTTTGTAATCATTTCGTGCTCGTTTTTGGATTTAATTATTGATTTACTCTAAAAATAAAAGTATATTTAATTAAAAGAATATCTAATATTCAAAACATACAAATACAAACAATTTGTTTCTTGTTCGCCTCTAAAATAAAAGTGGATAATTTTTCTATTTTCCGTTGTTCATTTCGCCCCAATAATAATAATAATTAAAATAATGCTCGCGATAACGGTGAATATATACGAAACCTGCAAAATTTCGATTTCCTCGCTTTTTAGTTGCAAGAGTTATAGACCAAAACCGGTTTATCGGAACAATCGATTGTTTGGGAACCATGCGTTGTATTAATCCGATCTTACTGGTTCCGACAAATGATTAATATAATACAAAATGGCGGATCCATACCAAATTTCATCAAGACATCTCTAAAATTAAGGGACTAGTTTGCGTTCAAACAGACAGACGGGCATGGCTTAACCAACTCAGCTCGTCGCCCTGATCATTTCGGTATACATAATGGTGGGTATATCTCTTCTTCTCTTACTTACAACCATCGGACCAAAGTTATAATACCATTTCATGTTCATGAAAGGTATAAAAATGAATCGAAAGTAAAGAAGCTTTTGCTAAAACTTCGATATCCCTCCTCCATAGCTACCAATTTATAAATAAAGTATGTATTGGGTATTTTCCAGGTATTCCACTTGATTTTTACTTTAATAATACTATGTCTTGCGAAAAAGAAGTTTTCAGTAAAGTTTCGGTATATTTCCACAATAAATACGAAATTCAAGACTATATTGCACTTCCGGTATTTTCCACGTATTTCACAAGTAAAATACTTAATAATCACCAAAATATTTGTAAATATCTGCACCTGATTGCCTTTTGATTAGGGACTAAGTGGGATTTTTTTCGAATAGTACATACTTTTCGAATATTTGTATTAACAGATTTAGAAAACGATATTCACTGTTTTCCTTGCTTGTACCTATGAGCGTACATTTTTGTTTTGTATGTACGTATGTTTGCGTGTACAAATGTGTGAACAAGCACTAGCAATGCTTTTTTAACTATTCGAATAGTGGTATTCAGTTACATTTGCTTGGTAGGTTTTGTGCTAGAGCTTTAAGCAAGAGATGCCAGTGCCGAAATTCATTATGTATGTATACTGTTTATTATGGTAAGTAAACGGGACGGGTTTGTGCTGCTTTTTCATGTTGTAGCAGTATGTAGTATGTAGTTTAATTTGCGTAAAGCAACATACACAAAATAATACTACTTGCCTCCTATATTTTTTTTTTTTTGACTTGAAACTTGATTGGTGTTATTTAGACAGTTTCTGCAATTCACTATCGAGAGAATTTGTGTATTGAATTTGCTGGTTAAATTTGAGAGTGAAAGTAAATTTCAGAACATGAAAGTTTAAACAACTCAATACTACAACAATAAACAAATTTACACCAGGCTTATTTGATGCACTACGACATTAACCACGGTTACTGATAAGTATACAATAAGTCAGTCTTTAACAGAAGCTTAGTATTTTAAAACCACCTTAACTATTGCATAGTTATTCGCCACAAAAAACGAAAAAATTTGTGCAATTGAAGTGGGGATGAATGCATCGTGACGTCACAGGGCATCATAGCTGAGTTGTTAGATTTCTAACAGCGGCGTTGGTGCAGACACGGGTTCATATCCGTGTCCGAAAAGGGATCTTATGATAAGTGGGGACACTTTGAAACATGTAATCCTATCCATCGCTGTGATTAACTTTGTAATTTTTTCTCCAAATATCAATTTTTCCACAAAAATCGAATATAATAATTAAAACCAATTATTATTGTTCACTGGGTCTCGAGCTTGCAAATGTTACAAATATATGTAAATAGAAAGACCGTAAAAACCAAAAACAAAAGACACTAAAACCAGAGCACGGGTTAAGTACAATAACAATGTACAAACAAACAAGCCCAACACACGCATTGATATTTAGACAGGTAGTCTAAGCAATGTGTGTATACTGTTGGCAAGACTAAAACAACAAAACCAAAGGAAAAATTCAAGTGGGGATGAATGCATCGTGACGTCACAGGGCATCACAGCTGAGTTGTTAGATTTCTAACAGCGGCGTTGGTGCAGACACGGGTTCATATCCGTGTCCGAAAAGGGATCTGATGATAAGTGGGGACACTTTGAAACATGTAATCCTATCCATCGCTGTGATTAACTTTGTAATTTTTTCTCCAAATATCAATTTTTAAACAAAAATCGAATTAAAACCAATTATTATTGTTCACTGGGTCTCGAGCTTGCAAATGTTACAAATAAATCTAATAGCATAAATAAAATAATAAAACTTTTTATACACACCTGTTTCCATTTCTTTGGATGAGTCTAAATATTTCTGGGAGCAGAAAACGGCAGAATCTTCAAAAGTCGAATTTTCTTTGCCTTCATCTATGAATTCATTTAAAATATTTAAAAACGGATATTATTTGCAAAACTTAATTAATGGTTTATAGTTATGATATACATACCTTCAGTCCTATTTTCCTTTTCAAAAGATATAATTTCTTTGCTTATATTATCGGATTTGCCACCATGTCCATTATGAATTGCATTATAACCCAACGGTGCGTGCTCTAGTGAGAAATAATTATTAGTATGATTATAGTGAGTTACTCATACAGTGAGATCTGCCAACTTTATAGTACTACACAAAAATGTAATGAAGTAGCAAATAGACCGATTCAACCAGAACTGTTAAGTAATGATTGATAATAATCATAATGATTACTAAGTTTGATTGAATCCTTTTTATGATGATTTCCCATTGTTTTCGGGTTTGACTTATTATATTAAAAAAAAATCATGATAGGGTTAAATCTCGCTCGGTGAAGAAACTGGAAAGGTCATGGAGGTAACTGTTGAGTCTAGTTCAGAGTTCGTTAATGGAGGGGCCCTTGCCCGAAGCCATTAGTGTGCAGTCGTCAGCGTAGAAAACGATGGAGACTCCCTCTGGTGGGGGAGGAAGCCCCGAGATATAGAAGTTGAACAGAACGGGTGATAAGACACCACCTTGTTTACTTCTTCTTGATTTGGATATCTTGTTCCTAAACTCCGAAATTGTGTGTAACACCTATGAAATCTTTAGAAATGACCGCCTAAATAGGGTAGGTGGTGGTGTATTGATTGCAGTTCATGCAAAACTCTCAGATGAGGAGATAAAGTTCTTTTTTATTTCTTTTTGTTGTTTTTCCGACAGGGCGAATAATTGATGTATATTGGAACGATTTTTCGTCATCCCTTGCCAAACTTGGTTTCGCAACAAACCGACACTGATGATGGCACCGAAACCAATTTGTCTCGAATTTCATATACAGACTAGCAGGGAACCCGGCGTTGCTCGGGATGTAAGTAGTTCATAAAATTCTGATACCCTCACTTGAGAAGACAATTTACATTCAGAGAAGGTTCAGAACAATATTTTTTTCCCACATTCTATCCCGTTTTTTGTCTACGGCAACCAACTAAAGTAAAGGCGTTTTTTAATAGTCTAACTTAGACATTTTGTCATCTCCTTTCCATTTGACTTTTTAGTTGTGCCTAAACATTTCCCAAGTCATCCCGAGTCATTTTTTCAAAGAAATTCCCAATATACAGTATAGATAAACCGCAATATCGAAAAGTGAAAGAAAAATTAAAGCTGTGGCCATGCCCTTCGTCAGCTAGTATGTAATAATAATAGGTTTCATGTACGAGGAAAGAATATTTATGTTTTTCAAAAACTCTTATTGAACTAAGAAAAATTAAAACCTATTTCAAATGTATTTTTATTTCGGTACTAAAAAAAAAAAGTAAATGAGTAATAGGGCAACATATGCGAATCCATAAAAAAAAAATTAGTACAATTTGAACAATCCATGAAATGCGCGAAATACTCATACATAAATTTTGAGTTACTGGATGTATTGAGTGTTTTAATTGTAGCTTTTATACTCTCACTGCTTGCAGCGAACTTAAGCAATCGTAGCTACAATAAAAACACTCAAATTGCGTGCATAAAGTCGAATTGAGTAACATGCAGTAATTGCGTTGAGCGTCTGCTTGTTTGTGTGAATATGTGTGTGCCACCCTACATTCACCGACGTTCGTGACTTACGTTTTACGCACGTCGCTACGTCAAAACCAAAAAAATTCTGATTTTTACGTAAGAAACGTGTCAGGTGATCGCTCTTCGACACAGAGTGTTGCCTATTCAACTATTTGCATGTTGAGTTTGGGCCGTTTGCAATTATTTTACAGAAATACCCAAAAAAGTTTTAAATATTGTCGAAATATCTCAAAAATTTTGACTTATGTTAAAGTTTATAAATAAATATACTATATGGGTAAGTCCTGTGTAACGGACGCGACATTCGTACGCATTTAACCCTGGATAAAATGAATCATAAGCAGCAGAATCAGGGGATATCATAATGTTTTCAAAGCACAACCACAATGCTTCATTCCATTGAAATTTTTTGGACCTTTAACATTTAACAACTTATATATATCCATATATAATGCTGTTCGGACGCGACAAGAAATGGAAGTAATTTTTTAATGCTTGTGAAAGTACGTAAAACTTAGCGAAGTTTAGGGGAACATTTATATTCCTTAAATGAGAGATTAAAGGTCAAAGAAGACCCTTCCTTCGAAGATTTACGAAATCTGAAATATGTTTTCAGAACATCGGATAATAAGCGAAAGTCCTGTAACGGACCCGACAAATTTTTCCACCACTTTTGTAATAAAGATTACATATAGTAATTCCAACACAAGAACATATTAACTGTCAAAATCATCTAATATAATATTTATTGCTTCGTTTGGAAGCATTTTGTTTGCAACTTATGGTTCAGGCTTCCAGTATTACTGCTTTCAAGAAGTAGTCAGTTGCACATCAGCTTTTTCGTATTTTTATCATTTTTCTACTTATCTCTCAGCATGCCGTCGCCAGCTTCATAAAAACCACATAATCTAGCTGTAATTACTACACACTATATTATTGTGTTAGTTTTTCTAAATAATTTTAGTAAAAAGCTCTTATTTTTACCCATTTAAATTTTTGTTGTAGGGGGACCTTATCTGAGACTTGCCCATATGTAGTTATTATACCTAGTAGTGCTTCGCACACAAGGTATATTAACTTCATTCGCCTAACGGTAGTATGTAACGGCATAAACGAATCGAGATAGATATTGACTTATATATATCAAAATGTTCAGGAGGAGAAGAGAAATTGATTGAGCCATGTCCGTCCGTCCGTCTGTGAACACGATAACTTGAGTAAATCTTGAGATATCTCAATGAAACTTGGTATGCAGGTTCCTTTTTACATATCTCTGAACGGTATTGAAAATAGGCAAAATCGGTTAAAAGCCAGGCCCACTTTCTATATATATAATATTTTCGAAAATACAAAAAGAGTGATTATTCAGTACATAATACACCTATAAGGATAAAATTTGGTGTGTACCTTACCGTTAAGGCAAAAAATAAATTTGTGAAGAAATTTTTAAAAAAGGGCGTGGCACCGCCCACTTTTGATTAAGTCAAATTTGGAAATATTATTAATCATAAATCAAAAACCGCTCAAGATAGCAAAATAAAATTCAGCACACATATTTATATTAATACAGGCAATATTTCGAAAAAAAATTAGCGAAATCGGATTAGGTCCACGCCCAATTTTATACGAAAGATTTTGAAAAGCATCATGGATATATTGAATATGCTATAACTTTGCTTAAACTAGCTGTATATCATTTCTATTTCACCTCTAAAGTGTTCGTGGGCAAAGTCGAAAGCACAAAATTTTTCTAAAATGGGCGTGGCCCCGCCCCTTTATGGGGGATTATTCCACAAAACTTTCCATGCCATAACTCCGGTAAAAATTGATTTATTAAAACGATATTTGGAGAAAGTGTTCAACATATAAAGCTAACTCTTTGCTGAAAAAATAAACAAAATCGGTGAACGGACACGCCCACTTTTTGAACACAGTTCTAAAATATTTCTTCGTAAAATTAAAATCGCGATATTTCCATAATTGTATAAGTTATATAAATAAGATTTTACACACATATTAGCCTTTTTAAACAAAACTAAACTGTAAAAAAATTTTGTGGATTTTGGTGAAGTAGGCGTGGCGCCTCCCACTTTTTAGCATAAAAGCTCTGCTATTTTCAAAAGCGATTGCTTGGAATTTCAAGAATGTATTTCAATGAAATTTTGTGAGATGCTTCCCAATAGTATGTAGTATACTCCTGCCAAAAATTACGCAAATCGAATAACAAACAAGCAAGATTTACGGGCAAGTAGTTAACACCCTACTGCCTTTTTTTAAATTATTTTTTTTTATTTTCATACCTTTCATGAACATGAGGAAAGCTATTTATATTTTGTTATTTAGTGATAATTGAATTTACAACTCACAAAAGAAGTGTTTTTAATCGAAAACAATCAGTTGTCTTTATAACAACTTTTCCGTTATTAAAATAGACCTGAGTAAATTGGGATACCAAAACAGATCACTACTAGGTATTTAATGTTCGGTTGCACCCGAACTTAGACTTCCTTACTAGTCTAATATTATTTTCGACATTTTACAAAATGAAAAATTACAAATACAAAAGTAGAGGTTTGGGTAAGCATACATGCCAACTGAGGAATGGTAACACTGCATTGAATGTTTCTACGTAAGCCCAACGTTCAAAAAAAATCGCAAATTTGCTCACGTACATCAACCGTCACCGTCCGTCAGACACGTCGATGGCTGTTTGCAGCTTAAGTATACGGTGGCGCTCATATTTTTGTAGCTGTGCTAGCTGAGTACAAAAATAGAGTAAATAGAGAGCAATATGTGGTCTGTTGATGCTCTCTAAGCACAAACGACTGAATGGTAAAGCGTCCTGGGAAAGGAGTGGGATTTTTTTCGAATAATATTCGAATAAACACTATACGAATAAAAATATTCGTTGCAAAAAATTCGAATAGTATTTATTATTCGTTTATTCGAATAGTACTATACGAATATTTTTGTTAATAGATTTTTGAAACGATATTCGCTGTTTTCTTTGCTTGTACCTATGAGCGTGCTTTTATGTTTTGTATGTTTTGTATGTATGTATGCATGTTTGCGTGTACAAATGTGTGCCCAAGCAGTAACAATATTTCTTTCATTATTCGAATAGTGGTAACGAATAGTTATGTATAAACAGTATACATAATGAATTTCGGCATCTCTTGCTTGAAGTCCTAGCACAAAACTTACCAAACAAATGTAACTGCAATAAACATATAAATGTACAAATACATATTTATGTATAGTAACTTTATAGTAAATGTCTATTTACAGCTTCAATTATTACCAATAATTGTATTTTATTATTCCCACAACACTGTACAAATAGCTCTTTAATTATTAAGATAATAAGCCAAAAACTATTCAACCACCATTAACCGAATAGATACAACTATTCGTTACCACTATTCGAATAATGAAAGAAATATTGTTACTGCTTGGGCACACATTTGTACACGCAAACATACATACATACATACAAAACATACAAAACATAAATGCACGCTCATAGGTACAAAGAAAACAGCGAATATCGTTTTAAAAATCTATTAACAAACATATTCGATTAGTACTATTCGAATAAACGAATAATACTATTCGAGTAAACGAATAAAAAATTCGAATAAATACTATTCGAATTTTTTGTACCCGCCGAATAAAAGTTTCATTTATTCGAATAATTTTTATTCCAATAGTCCCATGCCTAGTTTTCATACAAAATTTATTTGAATTGAAAAAGTTTTTAATAAAATTTTTATTTAAAAAAAAGTATATATGGTCCTATTCTGGCTAGATTATGATATATTAAAATTTTAAAGAAAAAAATCGGGCCAGTGGATCGGCTGTTTAGCTTTAACACAATTTCGAGTTTGAATTTTATATAATAGTATAGATATAGATATATTCTAAACACGCTTCAATCTTAAAATTAGTTTGTTCAATGGCCATGCCCCTTGACTCACTAATTATTCTAGTGTAACATGGAATTCTATAGATGGCGTCTTAGATCCTAGCTCTTCTCGGGACATATTCAACGATTTTTTAAACGACCTTGGACTTTTGGACTTTTTCAGATAAATATACTGCTTTAAAAATTTGGAAGTACACCGATGATATATCCAAGTACTATTTTGCTCGAGGTCATCCGTTGATACTGCCGGAAGATGCTTATCATCCAGCACTTGAGCTAACCGCTGACTCGTGATGCTCTTCAATCAAAGGGACCGCTAGCACGGTTATTCCCTCCACTAAATTTTTATTCAAGAAATGTGTCTATGAACAGCTCAAAACAACTTAGCGTCCATGGGCCCGGTATAATGGGAATGTTGAAGAAAGTGTTTTGCATTTCACTAATGAGTAACATTGCATTTTCCGTAGTTGTATTCCACAATCTACCCATCACTGTGTTTGGTCTACTAGAGAACATAAACATCTAAAAAATCAAAAAAAAAAAAATCGGTTTTACAAACGATTCAAAATTGCAAAAATCTGCAAATTTTACCCTCTCTCTTTTTAAAAAAATTATGCAGTTTTGTAGGCCGTACAATTTTAGTATAATAAGGTGCAAGTTTCAAGTAGCTGCGATGTATCGTTGATTTGTGGCAATTTTTCTTTTCTGACTAACTTACACATTTTTTCCATATAACGAAATCAGACGTTTTATTTTTGCTGAATTTTGGAAAAAATTGGAAACATTTCCTTGAACGGAATTAAGTGGCTAGTGAACTATATTTGTCAACAAAATTGAGCAAATTTCAATACAAAAAACCCTAATGTTCAAAACTCGCTGTTTTGTGCTGTTGCAATTGATATGCACAATACACAAATACAAATACTGTATACATATGTAATTAACAGTACTGAATTTTAATTGAAGTTATTTTATTTTATTACTACTCCATTTTGAAAGCCTTATATAATTTAAGAAAAAGATATACTTTTAATAAAAAAAAACATAATTAAAGTAGAAATAACAGTACAAAAACAGAAAACAAAAAAATATTCAATGAAGTTTTTATGTATTATTGAAATACTTTTTTAAAATTTTTTTAAAGCTTATTATAAAATAAACAAAAATACCAAAAAAAAATATTGAATGAAAATTTTAAATTTATTTTAATAGAACCGAAAAAGTATTACTGAATTAAGTTTTTTTATTTATTTTAAAGTTTAAAGCATATGTATTTTAAAGTAAACAAAAACAACAAAAAGCTTTAAAAAAAAATTACAAATAAATATGAAATAAAAACCTGCCCACAGCAGTGATGCCCACTGAAATTGTTAGCAATGCGTCTGCAATTCACAACTATAACCAAATAAGTACGGCACTGCTGACTGAGGCTGCAGTCAACAGCAACAATTTGTAGGGTATTAGGTATTGAGATGAAGTCGTCGAGTTAGTTAGTTGTTTTAACTCGTTCAATAAAATCGGCTGCCTTTGCTCTTCAGCAAAGTAAATAATTCAAAACTAAGTGTTTAATTAATTTATACGCGACTAGATACGTTTAAAGAAAAATTATACTCGAGTAGATATATTTAATGAAATGGGTACTAACGTTCTGAAAAACTAACTATTGCACTAACTCCGGACGTTATGCATGTGACAAATATTGAAAAAATTTAAGAAATTTTCCATAAATATCAAGGTGACCCTGTTAATGGTGGCTACCCAGAAATCCATCAATAAATTTGATTGCGACCCCAGTTCAAAGCAAATACATATGTAATAACAGTTGCTAGAACTCTATTCGAACACTTTATCCTGGATAATAAAACTCTAGTCACTCATTGCACCCGTCCTGCTATATTGTGAAGCGTGGGCAATAACATCTGATAAGGCAGCTTTGGGAGTAATCAAGAAAAAGGTTCCTTGAATAATTTGTGGAAGTTTAGAATTTCCTAAGCTTTCGCGAAGCGGATCACAACCGGAACACCCAAAAACCTTTGGAAAATATCTGAAGGCCGTTTGGTATCATTTTATTTCGTTTGATTTCAGTTCAATTCATTTTGATATTTTAGAATAATGTCCGCGAACTTTTATACGAGTAGTAAAACAATAGTATCATATAACCAGTTTACATATGAGTGGCTCAGTGCCATCCTTGCCTAAGCCTCGAAATTTCATATATGGAGTTATTATGCTATACTACTTAGAAATACTCCAAACTATCCGTGCCAAAGTTGCACATCCCTAATTTTTGAACGAAATTATTAATTAAATGTTTCAAACGTTCCTAAAAAGGCTGTTTAATTTTTAATTACCTATTAACTTTGTCACTAATTATTAGGATGACTAAAATGAGGCTTAGGCAAGGATGGCACTGAGCCACTCATATATGATTAAATTGTGTAGTAGGGTCTATACACGATGCGTCTGAGTCAAGAGTCAATTTATGTGTATTTGTAATAATGTGTATGTAGTAGCTACACCGACATGACTCTGGCATGACTCAAGAAAATCAAAAAGAGTTTGATATTTTGCTGTGACTTGCCCGTCACATTTTGTTAGTTAATTGCCAAACTGTTTAAAAAATAAATAACAAAAAGAAAAAGTATATTTTAGTTTCACAAATGTGTGCCAATTAGTTCGATATGAAGGAATTCATCGAAGTATATAGTAGGTTTGAGATATTCATTACGAACCTTCTGCATTGAAAAATATTCACAAATGAATGACGCAAGTGAGCCCAGAATGACGGCGAGTCAACATTTACACAGACCCCTGCGGGTAGGGGTTTAGAATATGCCCGCGGTAGGCATACCGGTCGTAATAGGCGACTAATATGCACAAAGGTAATGATGTACAACTCGATAGTTGATCTACGGATATGATGCCTCCCACCTCTCATTACCCATCTTCTCTTTTCTTTCGGAAGGAGGGATGACATGACCTAGAAAGTTCCACTGGTCATACCAAATCGCTACCACGACAGTCGGGCAGTACCGCAAGGGAGTACCGGAGCGTACCGGATTCATATCCGGCCAGGGACTGTTATTTCGACAACACTCCCAAAAACCTTCGGGGAGTGATTTTGTTGCTAAAACAACAACTCTTGACTCAGAGGCATCGTGTATAGGCCCTATAAAGCTGGTATATATGTAATTTTTCATACAAGTTTCTGAGGTTTATATGTAAACAAGGCATAAAAAGGGAAAAACAAATATAAAGAAATCACATAATCAACAGTTTGACGCAAGTTCAATGCTAGGTAAAGAAAGTGACTACAAAGCATCGCTAAAACAACTAAAATCTCTATAGGGATTAAATTGGAGAAGCACATTTTGACGTAGCTAAAAATGAATCTTGCAGTTAGGGCCTGTATTTGATGTAGATAACATTCGTCTTTATATAGAAAATAAAAATACAGTGTGATTCTATAGGGTTGAAAAATCGAGGTGAATAGCACATTCAAAATAAAAATAGAACTTTAGAGATATTTGAATACTACATTTTCAAATTCCCAAAAGTCCGGTTTCGATATCGTCTTCGATTTTAATTAAACTAAGTTGACAGGAAAGTAAAAAAAAAACTTCCCCCGGAATGCATTCTTTCCGAAAAAATACACGACAAATCAACGACAAATTATGACAAATGCCTGGTTTCGATATCTTGTCGGTTTTTATTAGGATGCTTCGTTAACAACTTAACGAGTACCCAAAAATTCGGGACAACAACTTTATTTCAAAATAATATCTTTTCCGGCAAAATCAGTACAATTTATGTACCTGGTGGGATTCGATTATGGAGGCCTCGCTAACTTCATGCTTTGCTGAATTGATCAATCTTAGCAAATGGAGTGTTAGAAACATGTTGTCACTCAACATCATAAAATATAAATCCTTCCATATGACCCACCCTGTCTAGAACCGGGAATCATATCAACTCAAGTTATTCAATCCTAAACAGACAGCTATCTTCTGCCGAAGCGTTTTCGGATATAGGCGTTTTTTTTATTGTTTTTACCTTTGTTAATCATGTGAACTCTGTTGACCCAAAGGCATCTCGATGTCAGGCTTTGTAAAGCGTTTCGCAAAAGATTTTAAAGATCCCTGTCTGCTAAAGTTCCTATTTAAATGTCTTCTCTAAGTTTGAGTATGCATCTATTATATAGAACCCTCCATACAGACTATGCATCCACTCTGACAGAGTCGAGCAGCAGCGCAGTTTCACACGCTTTACCCTATACGCAATTTATTTCGTGAATCCCTATCCATCTAATAATGCCCGGTGTTTGCTTATTCATTTAAAGTCCCTATATCGAAGGCGAACAATTCATTTATTAATGTTGATTTTCGATGTTGTAAACTTTATTTAATTTTTTTTATTTCTAGTAATAGACTGAATAAAAAAATATGAAAGCTTAAATTTACAGAGTATGATTTTCGAAGTATTTGCTCCTGGCAAGAAGGGAAGATGTCGGGTGAAAATATTTCACTCGTTCTCTGTTATTATTAAATTACCATTAAAGTTAAATTGAACCTATATTTACTTACCAGCCTCCTCATATTTCTTTGGATTATTTCCATCGCCAACAGCCGCTGTGGCAGTTAATAGATCCTTTTCTTCGCCACTTTCAAACCCAACATCATAATCATAGTTAAACTCTTCAGAGCTGTTTTCCATCAATGTTAGCTGTGGCATTGGTAAGTGCACACTAACATTATGACCCTGACTGTCCTCTTCCAAATCAATACTTTTCGATTGGTCATTATTGGTCGACAAATCACAGACATCGTCACCATTGTTTAAGGGTTCAGCTTCTTTCCTATCAGCATAACTATTTTCATCGTTTTCGATTTTAGTTAAAAATTGGTTGGAAGTGCCGGTAATTGTTTCATCATAAGAATATTTTATTCTATTTCCTGGAAGTGAATCTGTATCCACAAATAAAAAGTCTATAGAAGATTTGTCACTTGAATTGCCATGCAATTCGTTGTTGGTCTCAATATTGTCTTCAATACCCATCAGCTTAAGTGGGGTTTTGTTTGAGATATCATCTTGCGTATTGCATTCATTTTGCTCTCTGTTTTTACCATATTCAATAGTTATAGTATGAGTAAAGGCCGCCTCAGAAATGCTTTGTACATCTGCTCGACAGGTATTAATGGTTTCTGAATTGCTATCATTTTTATCCGTTGCGTCATCGGTTTCGACTATTTTCGATGCCTGAACTTCACAATTATTCACATCTATTCCTCCCATACCACCAACTTCATTAAAATGCCCATTTTCCTTAGTCAATGTGTGGATTGTTGTGCTAATTTGCGTTATATGGTTGGTTGCAGCAACACTTTCCATTTCGGGAGCCTTGACTTTTTCAACAACAACACTCATACGAACGTCTGTACTGGACTTATCCGTATTTACTGTTGTGTTCATAATTGATTCAGGTTCATGCCCATTAACTTTTGTTGAAATTGAACTGCAGCTATTATTTGCATGATTACATACTCTACCGCTTTGAGTTTTTAGGATGCAATCCCTGTTGCAAACATTATTTTCAACAAGAATTCCACCGAGTTCCAAATCACATACAGTTAAATGGATGTTCGAATTATCGCTTATAGTCGCACCTATAAAGGTATAGAGTTTTTGAAGGTTATAAAAAAATTCAAGTTAATAAATAAATTTATAATTATTTCAACTAACCACAAATTGTGGCATTTTCTGTAGTAATCTCCTGACTTTTAGTCAATTCCATGAATGCATTGATATTGTCCTCAATATCTATGAGCGGCATGTCTAATGCTGCCTCAAACGAACCATAATCGTTATTGATGAATACTTCTTCTGACGGTGCTTCTAATCTCATCGAAGTTGTTAAATCTGCATTAAAAGTAATTGTAGTTTCATCAAATTTTGACGATTTCAGAGATAAATCTAGTGGTAAGATTTCATTATTTTCAACTTCGTCGGATTTATGGCTAATTTCTGAAGCTATTGTTGACTTCTTAGATAGATCCAACAAAACATCACAAACATGTGCTGGCGGTGGTAAAACGGAATTGTTTTGCAGGCTTGAGTCTTGAACTACGATGGGTACAGTATTTGATCCATCAAGAACGCGCGCAATAACATTTCCAGCATCACCTACGTTATCAATGTAATTAACCTGAAATTAAAAATCGTATTAGGGAACATTTGTACATACAACTGTGTTTAATAACATCAAATTGGGCAGTAAAGACCGAACATTCACTCGAATTAGACGTGTGCTTAGCTACAAAACAAACATTAAATGCCAAAAATTTACTGAAATATAAATACGCAAATATAAAATAGCCGACGAATTACACTCGAGTGGTACATATCATATTTTAATTTTTTTTAGATAGTACGATACATTTTAATAGCTACCCAAGGTCATTATATTCAACGTTATAAAATAGTCATTGAACTAAAAATGGCGGAAATGGATGTATTTGTATGTGTATTATAAATTTTCGTAGCTTATCTGTTCAATGTAAAGTGAATCAATTCGAAAAAAATCTATATTCCACTAACAAACAAACATGTTCTCTGGTTTTGTTGGATCAAAAAGTGGTTTGATTTCTGGTTGATTCACTCTATTAGAAAATAAAAACGCATTATTTAAAAAAACCCATTTTCTTTTTTGTATGAAACTGTATTATTTAGAAAATTTCCGTATGAAGCTTTTATATCTGAATAAATTTTTTATTGCAAAATTATCTCAGAATGAAAAAAGTTTGGATGGAATTTAGCATCTCCCTCACATTAATATAAATATTTTGCGTACCAGTATACTAGCTTAGTATTTGTAGTTTGCCATCCCACCTTATAAATTGACGTGACCCATCTAGTACCAACTACATTAGTCGTAAAAGTTAACATTATTTGCGTTTACCCAAAAAATTAGAATTTTGAGTTAGCCCTGTTTACAATGGAACGAGCGATATCATAAGGAAAACTGCAATTATACAAATGAATGCGTTTTATGGTGGAATTCTATTCTAGCGCCAGTTATCCATATTTTCATTTCATTTTCAATTACTGCCAGTTAATACACATCAAGATCCTGTTTGATGTTTTGTAGTACAACAATGGTTATAATTTCTAAAATTTCTAAATGTACATATATAACATGATTAAATACATTATCGAAGATAACAAAATTAAATAATTTAGAAATATTACCCAACACTAATTGACTATAGGTAGCTAAACTAAGTTTCTCATTTGCAGATACCTTACTTAAAGAAGGAATATATAAGGAAGCGAATACTATACAAAAAACTGTCCGAACTGCCGTCCACTTTTCAATACCGCAAACACATTACAAACCTCATAAAAAAATAGTTCCATACTGGTCGGAACACCTAACCTCCTTAAGAGAAGAAAAATGTAGTTTATGGAACAATTATAAAAGGGTCCGTTCAGGGTCAAACCTCTTAAAATATAAGAAGGCAAACGCTATTTTCAAAAAGAGACTCAAAGAAGCGAAGCGGAAAAGCTTCGAAACTCTGACAGAATCTATAAATACCCAGTCTAACCCTAAGGAAATCTGGACCAAATCAAAACACTAACGGGCACTTTCACCCAAGTTTCAATAAAAGTTATTGAAACAGACCAAGGTACAATCTCTGCACCTGAAGAAATAACTAACCATTTTGCGTCCGTCTGGTCAAACTTTTCCAAAGACTCCAATTTCGAAAATAAATTCAACTCAGAAAAATGTAAAACCGTTAGTTGCCAATATACATATTTGCAATACATTGAGCCCTACCAGCAAAGACTTGGAAAGCCCCATCACTTGTTTCGAATTTGAAACCACAATATCCACAATGACTGGGAAAACACCGGGTAGAGATAGAATCTCGTATGCTATGCTGAAAAACGCTCCAACAACCTCCAAGGACCGAATAGTCAGTTTGTACAATAAGATCCTTGACCAAGGCAATATGCCACAAGCCTGGAAACATGTCATAGTGGTGCCAATTCCAAAGCCTAATAAACCAAGCACCGATGTTTCGGGTTACAGACCAATTAGCCTTCTGCCTTGCGTAAGCAAAGTACTTGAGAAAATTATAGCAAAAAGAATAATCTGGTTTGCGACAACCAACAATCTTCTTAGCCCACCTCAGACCGCTTTCAAAGAAGGGCAAGGCACCATAGACGCCTTGCTCTTATTCGAAGACTATGTATGTATGTATGTCTTCACTCTCAGCCTCGATTTCGAAAAGGCTTACGATAGGATAGGCATACACGTAGTTTTAAGACAACTGGCTCGATGGAAAATCGGTCCCAAAATATACAATTATGTAAAGACTTTCCTTACCAACAGGACCTTCGCCGTCAGATATAACAACAAGTATTCCAATACGAGAAAGTTATTTAATGGAATACCACAGGGTTCCCCCCCTATCAGTGGTATTATTTATAGTTGCATTCGAAGAGATAAATAGAATATTTTGTACCTTTAAAAGAATATCGCATATAACTTACGCGGACGACGTTATACTATTCAGCAAATGTAGAGATCGACAACTAGTCCATCAAGATTTCCACCAAATTCTGACGGCGATCTCCCTTTGGTCAGACGCCTCAGGGGCATCTCTTGCCTACAACAAATGTAAGGTTCTACACCTATGTAAGAAACACAACTGTCCGCCTTTGTTGTTAAATTATAATGGAATAAATATTAAAAACTCTGATAGCATTAAAATACTAGGTGTAATATTCGACAAAAGATTAACATTTAAAGACCATTGTAAATATCTAAGAACAAAGCTAAGCAAACGACTCAATATTATAAAATATATGTCGTCAAAACATTGTTTAATACATCCGTCAACGCTCGTGAATATCACAAAAGCTTTAATACTATCAAAAATGGATTATGGATTACCGATATACGGACAGTGCTCAAAAACCAACATAAAATTGATAACTCCGCTATACCATGTAGCGGCAAGAAGAAGCATCCGCGCCTTCCCTTCATCGCCAACTGCGTGTACGCTCTCGGAAGCTGGATTGTCTTCTATAAAAGAGCGCATATCGTTTAACACCCTCAAACTAATACCTAAGCTTCTACAAAGCAACAATCCTTTGGTTCGCAAGCTAGTTAAAAAGCAAACAAACAGAAAAAGAAAGCACCGCCAGCCGTCCACTGTAATCACTAAACAACTTCATTTGTTCGGATTTAGCAAAATATCGCAAAAGCGTAACAAACCCAGTGATGTACCAACAATGGTTCAACGATATCGCAAATGACATGCAAAAGAATGGCTGGAAATTCCTCTACACCGACGCATCTAAAACTATATCTCAAACAACTTATGCCGTCGTTGACTCAAACTCGTCTACTATATCCACAGGCAACATGTTTCCATTTTGCTCGACATATACAGCTGAAGCAGTAGCTATTCTAAAGGCAGTTGAGTATGCTTACAGAACCAGAGGCAAATGGGTCATCTGTACCGATAGCCTCTCCACAGTCAAGTCGCTTGCCAACAACAAAGAAAACAAGTAAGGGAAGGGCTATCTTCGGCTGTGCCGAAGTCTTTATACCTTTCATGAATACGCATAACTTTTTTACGTGTCCGATGCTTACTTAAAATTGATACAAACTTCAAAACTGTTAATTTAAAGATACATAGCCCAAACCAAACTTATCGAAACAATCGATTGTATGGGGGCTATATGTTATGTTCGTCCGATCTGACTGATTTTCCCATCATACCAGGCCCGTGCGCACGGGGGGTTTTGGGGGTTAAACCCCCCCCATGGCCAAATCTAAGTTGCAATGATTTTGCAAAAATTTTTCAAAATACAGTTTATAAATCTTGTATTGAATAATGACTCATTATTTTTGACAAAATTAGTTAAAATAATTTTACGGAAGAAATTATTTTTGACAAAATTAGTTAAAATAATTTTACGGAAGAAGAAATTGGTGAAAGTTGCAAAGAATAAGGTTGGCCAATACATAAATCCGGCACTTTGAATTGCACTTGGAGCTTTCCGAAATTACAAAGTTGTGTAGCGTATGGGCATTTTTTTTATTTTACTGATGAAAACAGTGAGCAGTTTCAATTAACAGAGCGAATGAACTGCAAGGCTTAATTATATGAAAGATTTCGAGTGTTTTCTGCCCCTTTTTGTTGTAGGCGTAAAGAGAATTGTGAGAAAATGAACGTTGGAGAGCAGATGAGCGACAACGTTCAATTATTTGAATGTTTTCAAACATTTCCTGAGGTTTTTTTTATTTTACCTAACAGAAGATAAGGATCGCATTTTTCATGGACGTTTATCAATAGTCTGTGGAAAATAAACATAGCATATTTCATATTTTCCGAATAGTGTCAATAAAACTTCATAAACCTTATTATTTATTATTTATAATAATAATAATAATAATAATAATTCCCAACGGATTATCCACCATATCCCGCCCGGCGCGAGGGGCGCACCCGCAATACGCGCGGATTGTTCTTTCGTGCCGAGTCTTTGAAAGGCTTTGGTTTGTTAATCGTCGAGATCTGAAACTGCTCAGCTTCCGAGAAAACCTCATCAGCCAAGTAAGGTAGATACAAAATAGATGACACAATTAATAAATAATTAGTTGACAGCGAATAGTTATTGTAAAGAATAAAGATAAGAATCAAAGGATATGAAAGCAAATTGTTGCTATGTATTTAGGATAGAAATAATTGACATTTTTATTCTGCATAGTGAGTCTGAAATATCAAACGTACCAGAATGAGAGTTATTATCTTGACACAAACAACGAAAAGGCTGATTAATTCCAAATTAGTTCGGCACTGTTTCAAGATAAGTGGTTTAAAATGTCTTGATGAACGAGAAGGTACATTGAAGTTCACTTCGCTCAAAAGAAACGGGCTTGTGATTGAACCATTTAGTAATTTAATCATGAAAACAATTCCAAGCATTTGCCTCCGACTAGAAAGGCTGTGAAAATTAATTAGTTTTAAGCGACTCGTATACGATGTCAAATTATACAACGGATCCCAGTGAAGATCTCTTAAGGCAAATAGTAAAAATTGTTTTTGAACTGATTCTAAGCGATCCACGTGGACCTGGTAACGTGGGTTCTAAATTATAGAACCGTATTCAAGTATCGGTCTGACTAATGTAGTAAAGAGAGTTCTAGTTACATAAGGGTCGCTAAATTCTTTAGACCATCGTTTAACAAATGCTAGAACGCCTCCAGCTTTATTGACTGTTACGTTAATGTGGCAGTTAAAACTGAGTTTGTAGTCCATAGTAACCCATAGGTCAACAAAATCATACATTTGAATGACATAAAAAAGCTTTACATCGTCTTTATACATTAAAATTTTCGAAAATTATATTACTGTAGAAATATAATTTATAAACAACAAGAACAGAATCGGGCCAAGATGGCTGGTGCAGTGAAATAACTCCCAAATGAAATAACTCCCATGAAATAACTCCCAATGAAAGAAGTCCCAATAAAAATGAAATAATTCCCAACTTTAATAAATGAAATAACTCCCAAAGAAGGAAATGAAATAACTCCCAATATTTGGCAGTTATTTCACAATGAAACCACAAGTCCCCAAAAAAATGAAATAACTCCCAAATGAAATAAGTCCCAAAAAAATGAAATAAATCCCAAATCAAAATTTGAAATGGTATATTTTTACAATATAATCAGTTACAATGAAATTTGAAACATACAGGACAGCTTTGGACATGCGAATTAATGTCATTGAGGCATTTGGGTTTGAGATTCGACGAAGTAGTGCCGCAGGCGAAAATTTGACTTAGGTCAGATCCCCAATTCGGGGCGTGATCCATGGTATTTATGTGCAGAACTCCTTTCCGCATTGGCGGCCTTCGGCCGCGCTTCAAAAAATAACAATGGGCTACGCCATTCCAACTCCGGGTGTGTGCCATAGCCGTGGCTACCGCCACGGTGATGTCTTTCCGCGTGCCACGTTTCCCACTTTTTCACTTTTCGGGCTCAGCCTAATGTGCCATTACAACAACCACATGAAAATGACAGAAAATTGTGAACTTTAACTGCAAACAACTTTTGAACGGTTGAAAAAATCTCATTTCAGATTCTAAATCTAGACGTGGGTAATCGTTTACGTGGGGTACCGAGCGCTAATACACAACCAAAAATGTTGAGATATCTATCAGGAGACGCGCTTTGGTCCCAGGAGCATGAATATAACTCCGCTGAACCAATATTTTTAGTAGTTTGCGAGATATTTGCAGTTAAAGTCATTTTCATGTGGTTGCTGTAATCACATTACCCTGTGAGAAAAGAGTGGCACGCGGAAGGACATCACCGTGGCGGTAGCCACGGCTATGGCAACCACCCGGAGTTGGAATGGCGTAGCCCAGGGTTATTTTTTGAAGCGCGGCCGAAGGCCGCCAATGCGGAAAGGAGTTCTGCACATAAATACCATTGATCACGCCCTGAATCGGGAATCTGACCTAAGCCAATCTCAGATTCATGATCATAAGTCGAAGGTGATAATGAAAAATGAAAATTTGGAATATAAAAAAAATGTACTGACTTTAGTTCCCTTTCTTAATGCGAATTAATGTCAATGACATTAGTTCGCTAAAAATATGCCGAACAAAAATGAAATAACTCCCATTAAAAATGAAATAACTCCCAATGCCTGGATTACAAGCAATGAAGTAAGTCCCAAAAAATGAAATAACTCCCAATTTCCAAAAATTATGAAATAACTCCCAAAGATATTTTATTGGGGATTATTTCATTTGGGAGTTATTTCATTATGAAATAATTCCCAGTTAAAATTATGAAATAAGTCCCAATGAATTGGGAGCTATTTCATAATGAAATAAGTCCCAACTTGCATGGAAAATATTTGGGAGTTATTTCATTTTTTTGTTGGGAGTTATTTCATTTGGGAGTTATTTCACTGCACCAAGATGGCTCCCTCGAGGAACTCCTGAGGAGACATAAATAACATCGGATTCCCAATTTTTAAACACTACTTTTTGTGTTCTGTCACAAAGGTAAGAAGAGATCTAGCGATTGAGACCCGGCTGGAAACCCAGCTGATCTCGTTTATGAATAAGTAAAGAGTGACACACTTTATCGAAAGCTTTGCTGAAATCAAAGTAAATTCAAGTAAGTTTGTAACGGTGGACTTTCCCTTACAGAACCCGTGTTGAGATAGGATTCGTAAGCTGATTGGTAACAATAGCTTCACACACTTTTGGGATGGCAGAAAGCTTTGCTATGCCACGATACTTCTCTATAGAAGCCTTGCTTCCGAGGAAACGGCTCTTTCCATGCTTTTGGAAAAACACCACACTTTAGTGACAGATTGAACAAATTGGTAAGGGGTTGGTAAATATTGTTAGCACACTTCTTCAAGAAGCATGTAGGAATCCTATCAGGCGCATTTAAAAGGTTCCTTCAAGGTTTTCAGATAAATAAGAACATCATTGGCGCATATAGTTGGACAATTAATTAAATTGTTCCCATGTAGCTCATAGGGATAATTTAGAAAGTCAGAGTTGGTGAGGGCAGAATAGTTAGGAGTGAAAAATTGAGCAAAGAAATTATGACCCAAAAGAAATAAAAAAGGACCCCAAATAAGCTTCAGAAAAACACCAATAGAAGGCTCCGAAAAGTGTCCAAAAACCCTCTGAATGGATGAATGAAAGAAAAGCACCAATTAAAGGGCTCCGAAAGGCGTCTGAGAAGGCTCCAGAAACCCTCAGAATGGAGGAATAAAAGGCTCCGAAAAAAGTTCAGAAAAGCACCAATAAAAGGCTCCGCAGTTCATTTAGAAAGAGTCAAAAAACGCTTCAGATTCATCGAAATCGGACTCATTTCGGACTCTTTTTTATGACTTCGTTGGACTCCGCGTAGAGTGATTTTTCGCTCCATTTGGGCTCCGAAAGAAGCTCATTTTGGAGAGTAAAGTTCTGAGAAATGAGCGTTTTATGGCTCCTAAAGGAGTCTTTTTTGCACTTTTAGTTAGCTGGGATATGCCATCATATCACCAATTCTCTATCAAATACAGAAAAATGTGTACAACCAAAAAAATAGTAGTTTTAGGCATCAGAGTATGCAGTTTCAGGAAAGTTAAAGAACATTTAAATTTGTGATATATGGGTCTAGGTATCTGTTTCAGCAAATATGTTTAACTTAGTGAAAAATGTATGCGAATGCAAATCTAAATTAAAACCCCCCCAAGGCCAATTCCTGCGCACGGCCCTGCTTCATACGTTACATATATAATATGTAGCAAACCTGCAAAGTTTTACGTTCCTAGCTCTTTAACTTCAAAATCTATAGCCCAAAACCCATTTATCGAAACTATCGATTATATGGGAGCTACATATATGTCATGTTGCTCCGATCTGGTTGATTTTCACTACACAGATTACAAATATAATATGTGCTAAACCTGCAAAATTTCGCTCTCCTAGCTTTTTGATTGCAAGAGTTATAGGCCAAAACCCATTTATCGGAACAATCGATTGTATGTGAGCTATGCCTTGTATTGGTCCGATCTTGCTGGTTCCGACAAATTATTAATCCTATGCAAAATGGCGCCTGCTTGCAAAATTTCATCGAGATATCTCTAAAACTGAGGGACTAGTTTGCGTTCAAACAGACGGACGGACGGACGGACGGACAGACGGACATGGCTAAATCAACTCAGCTTGTCGCCCTGATCATTTCGGTATACTTAATAGTGGGTCTATCTCTTCTTCTTCTCATACTTACAAACATCGGACCAAAGTTATAATACCATTTCATGTTCATGAAAGGTATAAAAACCATCTTCTCAACGAATTGCGGAACAAATTGCTGGAGTGCAAAGGGTCGGCAAGAATTATGTCGATTCCTGGCCACGTGGCAATCAAAGGTAACGAAGCTGCCGACCAGAGAGCCAAACTTGCAACAATAGAACCACTTCACACCACTGATTGGACCCTCAAAGACGACATTGTACGCTTGGCATATGCGCAGTCAACGAAACTCAGGCCTCAACTATCCCTGAACCCGCAACACCACTACAATAAGTTTAGCACAACAAACAATAAGCTTATCTGCGCTAAAGATATCCCTTGTAAAAATTTAAAAATATTAACCCGCTTACGAATCGGGCACACAATCATGACACACAGCCACATTTTCAAAGGGGAAAACCGACCACCATGTCCATACTGCAACTCAAACCAGCTATCCGTATTTCACCTGCTGGACGAATGCCAACATTTTACCGAGATCAGAGCTAGTATATTTCAAAACTGCACACCATCAGATTGTTTAAAAGTCGAGAATAAAAACACAGAGAATATTATACAATATGTAATGTCGACAAAACTTAATAGATTAATATAGATTTAAGCATACGTGACGAGCTCGGAGCAAAGTACTTCGGGCGCACCAGTCGGGAATGGCCAGTAGGGCCAGTCTCGGGCTGCCCTGCCCGAAGTATTTTGCTCCGAGGCCGCATATAAATAGAAAAAAAGTTAAATTAGTATTACAGTATAAGCTGAAAAACTGACAAGCGAGCCGAAGGTCCTAGCTACTAGTGCTCCTGGAAAGGTAGTTTGGTGATTTATCACCTAACTCCCGTATAATAAATAAATATAACCTTCTTAAATTTGAATTTATATAATTGTAGCTGGGTAAAATCAAATCACTTATACGAGGAGACATGGAGAATCTTAGCTTTTCATACAGATAATTGTGCAGAGGGGGTGAAATAACCCAAACGGTAATAACCCAAATTTGTGTTATTGCTCAACCGAATGTGAAATAACCCAAAATTTGTGTTATTGCATCACTTTGAGACATAAGTCAAAATTTTTTTTGCACATTTGAGCAATAAACCAAAAAAGTGCACATGCACGCATCACAGACTTTTTTTGTGTTCGCACCGCACATTTGTCGTACACAGAGCCAAAAATGTCACCTAAAAATTATAAGATCAACGTCTTAATTTATTTTTAGGCAAAGGGGTATGACAGGAGATGAAAACGAAGAAATGTTTTACAGATATTCCTCTTGTTTTCATGTGGAAAATCTTATTAAACTTATTAAAAAGATAATAAATTTAAAATTAGCAGATATCTCCTTATTTTGAAATGTTTCTGTTAAAAATGAGGTGTTTTCGGTTAAAAGTTCAAAACTAAGCTGAAACCCGTCTTAAATGTAACAGAAAACAGATTTTTTAATATTAAGAGGGGTAACTTCTTATTTTTATAAGAATCTTCTTGATTTTATTAAGACGTCTTTCCTCTAAAAACTACTAGATAGCATGTTGTTTTTTTTTCAGAAATTATACCGTTACAAAAGAAATTCCTTCTGTTGCATATTTCTTGTTCTTACATGTTCTCATAATGTAACTAGCGAAATGCTCAGTTGTTTTATATTCGTGGGAGAAGGCATCGGCATTCTCATACATGCAAACAATTCATTTCGTGAATGTGTGTGTCACACATATAGGCGAGCACAATTACACAAATTTGCTCATAGTTCGGCTTTACGCATATATATATTTTTACGTGGGTGACTATCTAATAATGGCTGCTCAATTGATTACTAAGGTTTTGCATGACAATTTCAATATATTCTGACAAATGTAGCGCACATCTCGAACAACTGAAATAAATAAAAAAAGACCTAAACAACTAAAAACAATAAATTTTTTTTTAATTTTTGTGTTTTTTTTAATTTTTTTTGGGGGTTTTTTTAGTTTTTTTTAAATACTAAGCAGACAGATTCCCCGTCTAAATTTTCTGCAAAGAAAAATCGCATTTCCCACTCTAAATTAAATTTTGCCATAATTGCGTTCGTAAACAATATGTAGGCACCCACGTAAGCAAGAAAAATCGATGCGCATAAACGACAACGTTCTTGCTTGCATGAAAGTTGGATAGGAACTGATCATATTTTTGGATTTGTGTTGCTAGCTCTCGCTACTGCGCTCGCATGTACGTGTGAAACACTTACGCTCTTGCCCAGCTCAGTGAGCTATGGGCTGCCGATGCCTGCTTTAAACTATTTAATTCAGTTGCAGTGAAATTTTGTAAGTACTATATTTAAATAAAATATAAAATATAGAAATAAATGAATTAAAGTTTTCTTGCAGTTTATATATTCAACCAATAGTTTGAGTGTGTAAAGCGGTTGAAAAAGCAAAAACTGCAAAGATTTCAGTGTGCGTTGAAATGCAACTACGCATAAAATAGAAAATGGTGGATACCGACGCGCAGGATTGTTTAGCTGAAATATCAAATTTATTACATTCATGAGAGTTGAATGACGAAATTATGCAAATTTTGAATGATCGTGGTATCATGTCTTATCCTGTGTTACAAAAGCTTGAAATTGAGGATGTAGAAGCCCTATTTAACAGTCTAGAGAGCAAATTTTTCGGCGAGAAAATAAAATTCAAATCTGGATTGAAGGAGTGGAGAAATCGAATGGTAAGTTTTTATTATGTAGTGCGTTGCTTTGAAAATGGAAAAATAATTGTTTCAACTACGTTTTCCAGAATATTCCATTAATGTGTGACATGGATACAGCATCAGTACACAGTACAATATTGAGCTGGTTGGAAAAAATATCGAACGATTTAGGCACATTGAAATCCAGAGAATCTACACCAATTTCATTTCCTTCTGATGCTACTTCGTACAATGTTTATGATCTCTTGAAATCGACTGTCAGAGGAAAACTTGTGCTAGATTTTCACGAACAAAATGGTTATATCGATAATAAACATCAAAAGACGCTCACGCATTGCATTGTTGAAAGCTACGCAGGTACCGGTAGGAAATTAAATTACTCAGACATGAAACAATGGGCCAATGCTATTTGCCAAATATTCCCCAAGGAAAATCCGGTAAGTTAAATACAGTGAACTGAAAAAGTATATGCACATCGACCTCTTCTAATAAAAAGGCCGAAATTAAAATTTTTTCCCGTTTTAGGAAACATACTTTCTAGATAGAAAAAAAGGAAAGAAGAATCCCTCTGGAAAACTGTATTCACGTTGGGCGAACACTGTCAGGATTCAAAGGCCTTCAAATATTGAAAGTGAAGCAGAAGAAATATCGCATGGTTAGAACTACTAGTCTCAATTCAAAAATTTAAATATTTTAATTTTTTAAAATTACAGAAGAGTTCTTGGAAAAGAAATGCTGGCTAACGCACAACTGCTCACCATGGGACCAAGTAAAATCATTTTGGAAAGAGACATCCATCATGAGGCTAAAAAGTGAAAACTCTTTGAAAGATTTGCTGGAGGATTGGCTTCGATATAGCGACTCGACCGGCTATGAATTGGTAATTTTATATAATTATATTTTATATTTTATGTAATTGGTAATTTTATTATTTTCCTTTTAAAATTACTAAAAAAAAATTTTTATAGGTCGAGATAGATTTCGAACATATGTATCCTGGCAAATCCAATCTATTATTTTTAAAGCTGGACAGCTTTTATAAAAAAATACTGACAATATTGCAATGTGATGTTAAGGATAAAGCAAGCAGAGAAGTACTCCTTCCTAAACTTTCAAACAAAAATGTTTCAAATGGTATATATGTATATAAAATTTTTTAATTATTTTAAATTTGAACTAACCTAATACCTTTTAACAGATTCTAAATACTGTTTAACTATGTTGTTACTTCATTGTATTCTACAGCCACTGCGTCGTAATAGGAATGAAAAACCTACGATTGCTGATGCCCAATACGATTTTATAACTCTCGCTTCAACACCAAATGACATAGTGCCAAGTATTCATGCACTAATTAAAGATTATGCTGACAAAAAGCAAACATTACAGCCCCGAATAATAGCCGTAGGCACAGATTTTGCAAATGTTTCGGAATTTTATGTATTTTGTGACGGCCTTAAATGGAAATGCTTCTCATTTATGAAAGCTGTTGAGTACATTATTAAATTAAGCCATGTTTTTCAAATTGAATACGCACATAATAGCAAGCAAGTTTGGGCATTTCTAGAGCAATACTTTTTTGAACTAAAGGGTGAAGATTTCCCCTCAGTTTCAAGTTTATTAAGTAAATTAGATTCATCTTAAATAAAAATCATAAAATATTCCAAAATGCCCAAACTTTCTTGCTTCTTGTGCAACCAACATTTCTTTTGTGTAAGCGCTTTTATCAGCCACATCAAAATTTACCATGGCGTGCCAGATATTTATAAATTTGTATGTAAAGTCGAAAATTGTAATCAAATTTTCAATAACATTTATCGTTTTCGAAAACATGTAGAAAAACATATGAAAGGCCTTAATTTTAATGAAAGTATTGAAATACGAAAACAAAATTGTCCTGTAGAAAATGAAATGCATATTGAAGATCCAGGCAATAAATTAGTTGAAGAGTTTCGAACTTTTAATTCAGATTTTAAAAAATCGATCATTTCTTTTCTACTTGATCTTCACAAAAATCCAAACTTTTCAAGGAAAAGTGTTTTTGAAATTCAAAATTCAGTAACGGAGAAAATAACTGCTCCCATATGTGAAGTTATAAAATCTTTGATTTTAGACAATAGTAATGAACTATTCTTTAAAGAGATTTTGAATTGTATATCTGAACCATTTTCGTTTGTCAATACTGAATATAAATTTTTTAAGGAATTGGAAAATATGCAATACTTCAAGCCTCCACAAAAATATGTTTTAAGCAATGAATTATCAGTAATAGTTTTAAATAATAATCCTTCTTTAACGGGAACAAAAACAGAAATAACCCTTGTAGATATTCCATTTCAGATTAAAAGATTTCTCGAAAGTGAAAATGTATTAAAAGAAATCTATTCCTGTATGCAAGAAGCGAAAAACTCCCGCACTTTTTCAAATTTTCTAAGCGGAAGTCTTTGGAATATTTGTAATACCGATCCGACCTGCTTAACAATACCTCTTTTCTTATATTTGGATGACTTTGAAATCAATGATCCACTAGGATCGAAATCTGGACAACAGAAAATTTGTGGTATTTATTATACATTTGCATCTTTGCCAAAAGGTCAAAGCAGTCGCCTTTCAAATATATTTGTCGCTGGATTTATAAAATCTATAGACCTGTATGAAAATGGTATTAATACAGCCCTAAAGCCACTAATTGAAATATTAAATAAATTGCAGACTGATGGTTTGACCATCGAAGTAGATGGCAAGAGTTGCAAAATATTCATTAAACTTGCACAAATATTAGGCGATAATTTAGGCCTTAACGCAGTGCTGGGGTATGTGAAATCATTTTCGGCAAATTCTTTCTGTCGTATATGTAAAAGAATGAAGCATCAAACACAAAAAGATTGCATTGAGATTTCCGATTCTTTAAGAAATAAAAGTAATTATGATCTCGATATCTCTTTAAATAGCCCAACTGAAACTGCAAGTACAATTTTTCAAAAATTTTAAACTATTTTGTTTATGAAAAGAAAATATTTACTTTAGAAACTTTAAATTACAGAAAACAAATTTTTCAATACGGTCAGTTAGAAATTTGTAACATAAGCCCTCCTATTCAAAAAAATCACATAAAAAGTGCAAGTTTTAAAATGAGTGCGAAGCAAATGAAAACATTTACCCATTTCGTATTGTTGATGATAGGTGACCTAGTTGACAAAAGTGATGCTGTTTACAAATTTTTAATACTTTTCGTAAAAATAGTTGATATTGTTTTATATCCAAACTTTGACAACAGTATTCTTCTGAAATTACAACTTTTAATAAAAGAACACAATTACTTGTATCAAAAACTATTCAAAGAAAACTTAAAACCCAAAGATCACAATCTTCTTCATTATACCACTGTTATTAAAAAGTTAGGTCCTCTTAGGTACTTATGGTCGTTTAGATTTGAATCCGAACATCAAATACATAAAAAGTATGCACACAGTATTACATCAAGAGTTAATGTACCTCTGACATTAGCCACAAAAGCGTCTTTAGCATTTGCTAATAACATTCTTGATAACAAATTCATCCAACCTGAATTTATAATAAACGATTTGTCCCCTTTAAGAGTAGAGAATAATGCTTATATTTCCGCAATAAACCTGCAGGATTTTCATTTGTATAACACAACAGACGCTATTATATTTAGGGGCCATCATTTTAAAATAGGCTAAATTGTCACAATATCTAAAGAAGAAGTTAAAATAAATGAAATTTGCGATTTTTTAGTGAAAGCCAAACAAATTTTTATAGTTGTAAAAAGGCATGTCTGTTTAAGTTTTTCCGAAAGATTTCAATCATACTTAATTGGAAGCGAAATTAAAGAATACAATCTTATAACTTTTGACATGATTGATGGCCCACCAGTTCACTTTTATATTTTGAACAATGGTGTTAAAGTTATAAGACCAAAAATATATTGGAATGTATGTTATGATTAATAATAACTTACAATGAAACCAAAATAATAGTTGTTATTTTTGATAATTCAATTATTATTTTCAAGTTATTAATGGAAATCGGAAAAGTGAAACAAACAAATACAAGCTACGGCGATGGTTTCCGTTTCGATCTTGGTTAAGGAAGCGTACGGGTTGTATTTTTCTGTTGCGCTTTTATATAATATTGAAAATAATAATTGAATTATCAAAAATAACATTTATTATTTACTGGTCGACAGCTAATTAAAATAATTTTCAATGTACAAATTAAAACGACCACAAATTTGATTTAAAAAAATTATAATAAAGCAAAAAATTTTATAAATAAAGACAAATGATTGGTTTTATTTTAAAAGTTATTCTGTTCCCATAAAAATAAGAAGACATCTCCTTAATATTTAGAAGGGGATATTCTTATTTCTAGAGGATTTCTCATTGATTAAACTAAGAGGAATAGTTATAAATACTAGAAGATATCTTCTTGAAATAACTTAGAAGGCGCTCCTCTTATTTTTAATGTATTTCTTCTTGATTTAATTAAGACGAAATTCCTTTTATTTTCTTAGTATTCCATCTTAACTTTATCAAGGAGAAAGTCTTTTTAGATTGCCACTATCTCTTCTTATTTTTAAGAAGATTTTCTTCTATTTGCTCTAAGATATCTTTTTAATTTTATTAAGAAGAATTACCCACTTATAGTAAAAAGGTGTTCAGCTTGGAGAAAAACCATAGAGAAACTAAGTAAAAATTGTTCTAGTTTACAGGGTATTTATGTGAATTTTTCGCTCTGTGTATAAATAACCTCTCTGAACTTAGCAAGACAACTTTTACGTAGCAATAAACAAACTATTGGGTAATTTGCCGTAAATTATCCGTAATTGAGTGGCATATTCAAAATTAAAAAAAAAATATATATATTTTTTTTTGTTTATTGCTACGTAAAAGTTGTCTTGCTAAGTTCAGAGAGGTCTGAGCAATAGCTGGCCAAAGTCGTAATTTGGTCGAATTTTTACGATTTTAATATTCTAATATTAGTGTGTTTAATAGCAAACACTTTTATCAAAATATTATGCAGATCCGACAAAAACTCTATTTTTAGGGATTTTTTTGTGTGTGTGTATGTGTCATAGGTTTAGGTACTCTGCAATGAAACCAACTAGTTGAAAACTACTTTACAACTAGTATGTGTACTAAGCCGAACTAGTCAGCCAACTGTCATATTTTCATATAAGCAACTGGTATTTTGAATACTAGTATGATTTCAACCCGAAAATTGTAGTTGTATACTTGTATGTTGTCTGACTAGTTTGATGTTTCACTGCAGTGTACCTTATCCTGTTTGTTTTGTAAGTATGTACATATGTATGACAATGAGGGTTGTTTATACTTATCTTTCCTCAAGTGGACTGTATGTGTGATAGGTTTAGGTACCTTATCCTGTTTGTTTTGTAAGTATGTACATATGTACATAGTAGTTATGTATGACAATATTATCTTAAATTCTAGTGGACTGTATAAATTTACTTATTTTAGAGCGGCGTAGTTATATGTATGTATGTTCATACTTTTATGAACATTCTGCCATTTTTACTTACTTATCAAGCAGTGCCACGATTTAAAAGCTGCTATAACAGCACAATGGCGCTATCATGAAATCAATCTTGAAAAACTGAATGCAGATTCGAATTGAGCATATCAAATATAGTTAAGAATCGCTCTTATCTGCTCAGATCCAAAAGTTGACCTGAATTTGTAAATTTGTGTAATGTTCAAAGTTTACGGTCGATCTCTGTTAAACTTCCCCAATACCTACAAAACTTCGTTGGGTATGACATAGGATATAAACATTTTTTGGAAAAGTTAAAGGCTATACAAAATTTCAATTTGAGATAACCCTGAAAGTCTTTGGTCGAAATGTATGATTTTGAATGTGTCCTTTATTCAAGATTTTTAAAATTTTTGAAAAGTGGGCGGTCATTAATGTCCCGAAATAATCCCGAAACATTACCGAAATGATCCCGAAAATAGTCCCGAAATAATCCCGAAACAGTCCCGAAAATGGTCCCGAAATAATCCCGAAGTGATCCCGAAACGATCCCGCAAAGTCCCGAAATAATCCCGAAACAGTCCCGAAATTATCCCGAAAAAGTTCCGAAATGATACCGAAAATGACGACAAATATAATGCGCACTGCTAACAACAACGATCGACACACCCTCTGGTGGGGATATAGGACACCACCCTGTGTCACCCCTTGTTTGACTATTCTGGGTTTTGATTGTGCGTCTGTGTATTGAACCGACGACTGCCGGCCAGTCAGATAGTCGGTGGTCCAGAGAGGGGGGAAGAGACGAATCTTCCATTAGTTGCGCATTGTTGACGGTATATTTAGCCAGAGCATCTAGCACTGTCCTGTGGTTTGGGCATTTTTGGCTAAGACCGTCACTTATCTGTATGGTGATGGCGTTCAGCGCGGTGGTGGTGCTGTGGTTTTTGCGAAAACCATGCTGATATTCGCCGAGCCGCAAGTTTGCGGTGAAATACTGTAGTAACACAGATTCCAACATTTTCACTACTGACGAGAGGAGTGATATCGGGCGATATGACTCACCCAAGGCAGCTGGCTTGACAGGCTTTAGTAGTGGGACCACCCTTGCCTGTCTCCATCTTTCAAGAATGGCAAAGGTGGACAGGGAAAGGTTGAAAATGTGTATTAGGTATCTTATACCTTCGTAGCCGAGGTGTTTCAGGATCAGCATGGAAATGCCATCGGTTCCTATATATTTGGGGTTTTTAGATCTCCGAATTGCTTCTTGAACTTCTGTTGTGGAGATGGCAATGGGCGCATCGCCGTTTTTGGGTTTATGCGCTTCCCTGGTGGCTCGGCCAATTTCGTTGTCCAACGGAGGACATCTTTTTGGTTTCGGCTGAACCTTATCGCCGAAGGCGATGGATATTTTGACCATAACTTGCCAACTCCAGCAGAGAGGTTGCAAGACCTTAGGTGCTGTTGTTGTTGTTGTTTTAACAACAAAATCACTCCCCGAAGGTTTTGGGGAGTGTTGTCGAAATAACAGTCCTTGGCCGGATATGAATCCGGTACGCTCCGGTACTCCCTTGCGGTACTGCCCGACTGTCGTGGGAGCGATTTGGTATGACCAGTGCAACCTTCTAGGTCATGTCATCCCTCCTTCCGAAAGAAAGGAGAAGATGGGTAATGAGAGGTGGGAGGCATCATATCCGTAGATCAACCATCGAGTTGCACATCATTACCTTTGTGCATATTGGTCGCCTCTTACGACCGGTATGCCTACCGCGGGCATATTCTAAGCCCCAACCCGCAGGGGTGCTCTTCCCATTTAGCACGTTTGTTTTTATCTACTAGGCGTCTGATTTCCGCATTAAGATCCTTTATTTGAGGATCCGTATGGTCCAGGCGTCTAATATGGTCATGCTCATTTGCCAGGGCCGCTGCCTCTGCGGGGAAGTATGGACGCACTTACTTTATTCTACCTGACGGAATGTGTTGATGGGGGGCTGAAATTAGGGTCATACGAAACGCCTTTTCCCCTTCTCGTATGTCAGACGGGGTGGGGAGAGCAGCGAAGGTGCTCTCTGTGGTGGTAAGAAAAACCTCCCAGTCGGCTTTATTAAAGTTGGAGCAGGTGCGATTTTCAGCGGTGACAAAATCGGTGGGGCGATCGATAGAGAGCACTTTGGGTAGGTGATCTGAAGCAAGCGTTAGCATCGAACGCCAGTCAACGCAGTTTATAAGGCCTGCACTGACTATGGTGAAATCAGGCGAGTTAGAGCAGTTTACCGCCACTCTAGTGGGGGCATCCCCATTAACCGTGCAGAACGTCGAATCGTCTATTGGTTGGCCAGCTCCTGCCCCCTACCCTCGGCCTGTATGCTAGAGTGCCACAGGTCGTGGTGTGCATTGAAGTCACCAACGGTGACTCGATTCTCACCCCTGAGTAACGCACGAATGTCGGGGTGGTAATCCCTGGGACAGCAGGTGACAGGAGGTATGTAGATGTTAATGATTTCAAGATCGACATCGTCTGACCGGACAATAATACCTTGACGTTCTAAGGTGGTGTCCCTCGGGTCGATAAGGAGCGACCTACGCAAACACTTCGATGAGACCCGGCACCTGATTTTCACGCTGTTTTATCCTAAGATGCACCGGCGGACCCTCACCCTTATCCACAGCAATTCGGTAAATTCCGTTGCCGAAGAGGAGCGCGAGCTGCCTAGGGAGACTAGGGTGATGCTGGCTAAACTCCGGTCTGGATATTGTAATAGGTTAAACTCTTACCTATCCAGACTGAACCCATAATACAAATCATCTTTTTGTCTGCTCAACCGAGCCTACTCTTCTAACACCCATATCCCTCTGGTCCACCCCTGTCGAAGCCGCTAGGTTTCTAGGACTTCCGTTAGAAGAGTTTGATGACAATACTGGTGTAAGATACTGACTACCTAGGTAGTGCTACGTAGCGCTACAACAACAACAAGAGTTGATGCTGGGGGTCGGCTAGGGTAGGCTAGGTGTTAGTAGGCTAGGTCGCGCACTACGGCGTATTCTTGAAGTCGAAGGAATCCCGTTACTAGAAGGTGGAGGCGAATCAGACGACGTTGAAGGTTGGAAGGCCGGTTCTACGTACCGGAATGACCCGGGTTTTACCCGGCCAAGGGCTGTTATTTCAGTGTAACCCTGTCCAATTTGTCCAATCCCACTCCTAAATTGTCATCCTCGGAGCAATCCCTTGCAGCAGGGTTGCTCCAATGTCTCTTGCTACGGGCTGGTATCGAATCCAACCCCGGACCGAGAGAATGGATCTGCTGCGTCTGCTGGAAGAAAATATATGTTAAACGTTCACATTCTGTTCAATGCAGTAAATGCAAGAGATGGTTGCATAGATCTGGATGCTCAGGGCTTAACCCTGCCATCCCCAGAACCCGTACTTTTTTCAGTACTTTTGAGGCACCATGTTGTTCGCGCACACGCGCGTCCCGCGGTTCTCGTCGCTCCGGCGCACACACACCGCACCTACCATCATCAAATGGCCTCCCACCTCTCATTACCCATCTTCTCTTTCTTTTCGGAAGGAGGGATGACATGACCTAGAAGGTTGCACTGGTCATACCAAATCGCTCCCACGACAGTCGGGCAGTACCGCAAGGGAGTACCGGAGCGTACCGGATTCATATCCGGCCAAGGACTGTTATTTCGACAACACTCCCCAAAACCTTCGGGGAGTGATTTTGTTGTTAAAACAACAACAACAACAACAGTGGCCCGGTCTTCACGACCTGCAGCCTTGCTGCTCCCGCCTCACCTCAGTCCCCACTCTCGTCCCCCCCTACTTCCAGCATGCACGTGGGTCAGGAACATAACCTCCTCGTACCTTTCACCACGTGCACTGTTTGTCGGCAAAGACTATATACGCCTGCGGCATCGGTTAAGTGCAATAACTGCCTTGGCCTGTGCCACATCCATATGTGCTCTGGGCTCGCAAACAGGAACCTTTGGACGGATGCATTTATTGCCCCTTGCTGCAGTACTCAGCCGCCCTCCACGCCACACAACATCGGCCAAGACGCGCTGAACCCCTACTGCGTCACAGCTTGGGACTATGCCCACCTCCACCTAGGCAACCGCATCCGTCCCTTACCCCCAGCATGCCTCCACCCTCCCTCCCGACACACTTCAAAATCCTACAGCTGAACTGCAACGGGTTAGCTGGTAAGATCGCGGAGATAACAGACTTTATGAAGTCGAACAACATTAAACTGGCCGCCATTCAGGAGACCAAACTGAATGCTAACTCGGACTTACGTACTCGTGATGGGTACAACGTACATAGGAAAGACCGTCCCAGCGGTCATGGGGGCGGCCTCGCATTCATTACACACCATACTGTACAATATAATCTGTTTGCCCCTGACGTTGACCCCAGGGACTCTACCCTAGAATGCCAGGGCATAGCAGTCCGGACAGGCGACGTCGACCTGCGAGTGTTAAATATATACATTCCCCCTGTTACGTGCTGTCCCCGTGATTATCGCCCTGATATTAGTGCGTTGCTAAGGGGCGATAACTGCCTCATCTTAGGTGATTTCAACGTACATCACGATCTCTGGCACTCCAACTTGCCAGCAGATAGCAGAGGGCCCGCACTCGCAGAGCAAATAGATAACTCGGCATTCTGTACATTGAATGGAGATGCCCCCACTAGGGTGGCAGGTAACTGCCACAGTTCGCCAGACATCTCCATTTCAAGTGCGGGCCTTATCAACCACGTTAACTGGCAACCTATGCTTACACTGGCATCTGACCACCTACCCATCCTACTAGACATCGAACGACCGTCCGACTTCATAACGACAGAAAAACGAACGTACATTAACTTTAGTAAAGCGGACCGCTTCACGGACTTTACAGAGCACTCCTTCGCTGACCTACCCACACCGACGGACGTATGCAAAGGCGAGAAAGAGTTTCGCAAAGTCATCGATTCAGCCTCTGGCCGCTTCATCCCTGCTGGCAGAATCCCGGAAATTCGGCCGAATTTCCCTGCGGAAGCAGCGGCAATGGCAAGAGAACGTGACCAAGTGAGACTCTTGAACCCCGCAGATCCAAGAATAAAGGATCTCAACGCAGAAATCCGTCGGACTGTCAATGAACATAAATTGAAGAAGTGGAAAGAACACCTAGAGTCATGCAACCTCTCCGGCGGGGTCGGCAAATACAGTCAAGGCCCTATCCAACCCGACCAAATACAATGACAAGGTCGCCATTGCTTTCGGCGATAACGTCAAGTCGGACCCCAGGAAATGCGCGAGCGCATTCTGCCGGCAATTTATACTGCATTCTCCTGCGGATAGGGCTAAGGAAAAGCCATCCGACGCGCGCACAAACACAAACACACAGCCGCGCCCATTGTCGTCTCCGCTGCAGAGGTCAAGGAAGCTATAAAGAAGGCCAAACCTTCAAGATCACTCGGACCCGACGGAATTGCCATGAAGATGCTGAAACACCTAGGCCACGAGGGGCACAAGTACTTGGCGGCTCTATTCAACCTCTCACTGTCCACCTTCGTTATACCAGATATCTGGAAACATGCGACTGTGGTCCCCCTCCTAAAACCTGGGAAGCCGGCAAATCAAGGAGACTCTTATCGTCCGATATCTCTCCTTTCGCCGGTAGTGAAGTTGTTAGAGGCTATTCTGCTCCCATATTATACTGCAAACCTGCAGCTGGCCAATCATCAACATGGCTTCCGTAAAAACCATAGCACAACATCAGCTTTGAACGCCATCACGACGCAGATTAACTTCGGTTTGAACCAACACCAACCAAACCACAGGACGGTTCTCGTGGCACTTGACCTGTCGAAAGCCTTCGACACGGTCAACCACGCCACACTCCTTGAAGACCTGGAGGAGACACCGCTTCCTGCCGGCCTAAAAAGGTGGACCGCTAACTACCTGAACGGTCGGCTGGCGTCAGTGCAGTTTCGAAACGAGAGATGTAGACCTAGAAGAATTAGACAAGGGGTTCCGCAGGGTGGTGTTCTTTCACCCCTTCTGTTTAACTTCTACATCTCGAGCCTCCCTCCCCCACCAGAGGGGGTCTCCATCGTTTCGTACGCTGACGACTGCACCGTGATGGCCACGGGCAAAGGACCTTCGACAGACGAACTTTGTACGAGACTTAATGACTACCTGCGCGACCTTTCCTGCTTCTTCACAGAGCGGAACCTGACACTGTCCCCGACTAAATCGACTGCGACCCTATTCACTACGTGGAATGCGCAGATGGGGCAGGAGTTGAATGTCCACGTAGATGGTGTTCCACTACCTACTGTCAACCACCCCAAAATTCTAGGGGTTACATTCGACAATAGCCTCACCTTCGCTAATCATGCCACCGCAATAGCTTCAAAGGTACAAAGCCGCAACAAGATCCTCAAGTCACTCGCCGGCAGTACTTGGGGCAAAGACAAAGAAACGTTGCTGGTCACCTATAAGGCTATTGGCCGACCGGTTATTGATTATGCTGCGCCCATATGGTCGCCTAACCTTCACGACACCCACTGGAGGAAATTGCAGGTCTGCCAAAACACCGCCATCAGAACTGCAACGGGTTGTTTGCTTATGTCTCCTGAGTCTCATCTCCACCAGGAGGCTCAAATGCTCAACGTTCGCGAGCATGCGGAACTTTTAAGTAGGCAGTTCCTTCTGAACTGCCACCGTCCCAGTCATCCAAATCGACAGCTATTGGATGAAACTCCGCCCCCTAGAGACATAAGGAAGCATCTCCGGAAGCATTATGATGAGATCCGGCATCACATCTCGTTGCCGTTTGATCTGCGGGACCATAGGCGGGCCCTAAAGGACCTCCACACTGAGTCGGTGGACAGATCCCTCAGATCCCGGCCTGTGAACCCCGTTATTGGTGCCCAACCACCCGTTCTTGCTGAGGAAGAACGTGTCCTTCCGAGGGAGACTAGAGTCATGCTGGCTCAACTTCGGTCTGGATATTGCAATAGGCTGAACTCCTATTTGTCCAGACTGAACCCTACCATACCTAACACATGCCCTGCATGCGGTATGGCCCCCCATGACACGCAACATCTCTTTTCGTGTTCTTCGGAACAAACTCTTCTAACTCCCTTATCACTTTGGTCCAACCCTGTTGAAACAGCGCGTTTCCTTGGACTTCCGTTAGAAGAGCCCGATGACAACTAGGAGTGTTCTGGCCCTTTGGGCAGGGCGAAGCACTGCTAACAACAACAACAACAACAACGTTGAAGGTTGCGTAGCTCGACAGCAAGGCGCAACGTACGTATCAGTCCATAAGCTCCTGTTTACGAGTCCGGAGCATATAAGCAGGTGACACTTGACTGATACCGCAGGCGTGTATAATCTTAACCGACAAACAGTACACGTAGTATAAGGGGCCAGGAGCTGATGGTTGCGACTTATACTTGTTTAGGCAGGGGGGTAGCGAAATAACCGAGCCTACTCTTCTAACACCCATATTCCTCTGGTCCACCCCTGTCGAAGCCTCTAGGTTTCTAGGACTTTCGTTAGAAGAGTTTGATGACATTTCTGGGTAAGATACTGACTACCTAGGTAGGTCTAAGTAGCGCTACAACAACTTATACTCGTGCTGATGCTGGAAGAAGAGGGGCTGACCAAGGGGGTGGGAGAAAGCGGACGCCCAACATTGCTCAAATCCACTTGGGAAGTGCTACGTAGGGAGTAGATGTGTGTGATGTTGACGCCAGGGGGCGTGAGCGGCCGGTAGGATAATCTGGTGATAACTGACGGTTTAGGCAGGGGGGTAGCGAAATAATAACGGGCTAGGGCCCTTCCACGGACGAACTGTGTAAACGACTGAACAGCTACCTACGGGATATCCGCCTCCCAGACAAACATTTTTATGAGATCCGGCACCTGATTTCCTCGACGTTCTATCCTAAGGTGCACCGCCAGGCCCTTAACCTTATCCAAACAGAGTCGGAAAACCGCTACGTCGGCTATCTCCCAGCGAACGCCGTTCTTCAGGTTCTAGGTAGACAATGGTTACGCTGGCCCAACTTCTTGCTGGATATTGTAACAGGCTAAACTCTTACCTATCCAGAATGAACCCTGACATGCCAATGGCTTGGCCGGCATACGGTATGCCCCCCCAAATCACAAATAAAACAAACCATCTGTTTGTTTGCTCAACAGAGCCTTCTCTTCTAACAAGAATTTCCCTCTGGTCCACCCCCATTGAAGCCGCGAGGTTTATGGGACTACCGTTAAAAGAATTTGATGACTCAATTAGGTAAAGAAATTGACAACTAGGCAGATCCCCTGCGGATTAGGGGTTTAGAATATGCCCGCGGTAGGCATACCGGTCGTAAGAGGCGGAGTCTCTACTAAACTACTATAAACCTAACCACCGATACCTATTAGACGAAGATCCCTTGACAAGGAACCTTAAGGAGCATCAGCCCTATGATAAGATCACATCACCCATCTGTTTGATCTACAGGCTGATCTAAACCGCTTAGCCATTGAAAAGTTAAAATATAAAAGCTTTTATCGTTCAAGTCGGCGAGACAAGGTGCACATCAATTTCCGCATTATTTTTTGCCCCTATTATTTAATTAAACAGACTTCGACGAGTTTGTCAACAATCAATACCGTTCATCGCAAATAAAGTATGAAACCACGAACAGCATGTCAACTTATATACATACATACCAGCTCAGCCATATTGAATTCTTCTTGACCTCCATCAATTGTTACACTTTCTGTTTGTACAAGTTGGCAACTACCGCCATTTTCCCAATCACCTGCAACATAATATGTTATCGGATGCTGCTCACTTGATTCAAGGTAGTGAGTTGTTGATGTCACCAGCTGCTGAGACATTGTAGAGGATGCCGCTGGGGTAGCCGATCCTGCCATGTTGCAAGTGTTGGAAAAAAGTTCAACGTATTTAGCCAAATCACTTTTGGGTAATCCAATATTTTCTAAAGTAACATCTTGATATTTTGATTTGTTCTTGGGTTTACGACCTCGTTTTTTAGGTGGACCTTTCTCAATAGGCTCTTTTTTTGGTTTACGAGGTGCCTTCTTCTTCCTTGGCTCTTGTAATGTTTCTATAGTTTTAGAAACGACAGAATCATAGTTACTGCTTTCGTTATTGTTAATATTATCCAGTACATTCGTGGCCTGCAAAGTTTCCGGGTCATTATGTTCTACAAGAACTTGCGATATCAGGCGGGAAAGCATTTCATCTTCTTGTTTGTTATTGTTATCAACACTGCTTGATGTTGAGGTTGTCATTTGTAAACTTTCTAGTTTATTAAAAGTACTTGATCCTTCTTTCATGGTAAAATCATCAAGGGTATTGCTACTACTGATTGAACGGTCTCGCAATAAACCATCAACGCGACTGGCGAATAATCGTTGTGAAGTGTTTATTCCTCCCAAATCAATTGAAATTTCCATTTTATCAGAGCTCTGCACGACCTGTGGAATTAATATCGAAACCGAAAGGGGAGAATCCTGCTCTTTGCCTTCCGACCTCGATTCTACCAATTCCGAATTAAAGAACAACGACCGCGACTTTCGTTTTCGTGGAACTCGTCTTCGTTTGTGCGAAATCAGGAATTCATCACCACTTGACTCAAACAGCGACGTAGATGGTGACGCTAACTCCATGTCTAAGCAATTTTCTATTGGGTCGACAACACTATCCTTACATTTATCTAAAAGATCCTTTATATTAACAAGAGAAGATATTGCATCAAACACTGGCAATTGCACAAGCGGATAACTATTTCGTAGCTGGAAACTAAGTCGCTGGCGTCGTTCAGATTTTACGTCTTCAGTATCGCGTTTCAACTCGGGACGATATTGGTATAATTGATCTTCCAGGCGTTGAAGATCATAGTTTTCTGCCATATTTAAAACTCGATGAAAAACGCACTTGGAAGTATTTATAAAAATATAACTATCCACCACAACACGGTTATAACGGATTTTTACAAATGGCGAAATGAAGCGTGTCACCGCCACAGATGTGACATTTAGTTAACCGTTTGAAATGCGGGCGAATGTGAAATGCCCGGTATTAAACGGCGCCGAAACGATCCAGCATGCAGGACATGCACTTTATATGTGTGCGTTTCGTGTCCATGACGGCTACCCGCAAACATTCATGCAAATGCATGTCATGCGCCATTTGAATTGAGTGTTCGTAGCGTGCGCACGTAATATGTCGCGGTAAGAAGATGATTTTTTGTGAGGGGAATGAGGTATTTCAACTATTTTTATTCGATTTTAAACCAGTTTTTAACTACTTTTATTAAATTTTTTGGTAATTCTTTACGACCGCACGTAACTGCTAATACACGTCCAAAAATATCGAGAGAGGTATCAAAAGACGCGTTTTGACCTCTGTAACAAGAATCCAAACCAATATTTTCAGTAGTTTGCGAGATATTTGCAATCAAAGTTCAGAATTTTCTGTCATTTTCATGTGGTTGTTGTAATCACACTACCCTGTGAGAAAAAAGTGGCACGCGGAAGGACATCACCGTGGCGGTAGCCATGGTTTTGGCAACCACCTGGAGTTGGAATGGCGTAGCCCAGGGTTATTTTTTGAAGCGCGGCCGAAGGCCGTCAATGCGGAAAGGTGTTCTGCACATAAAAAACATGGATCGGACCCCTATATCAGGATTTGACCTGGGTCATTTTTTGGTTTTTTGTTAATAACTTTTCACTGAACTAAAATATTTCTTTTCCGGATTCGGATTCTTGTTACAGAGGTCAAAACGCGTCTTTTGATACCCCTCCCGATATTTTTGGACGTGTATTAGCAGTTACGTGCGGTCGTAAAGAATTACCAATTTTTTATTTAAGTTAAATAGTTAAAAGTTGATTTATAGTGTAAAATCGATTTATTAAATCTTAGTATAAATTGAATTTCCTCCTCACTCTTGTATTTGTATTTGTATTTGTATTTATTGAGTAATTTTCCTAGCACAACAATTTTACAAAAATTTTATTATAGTGCTAGTCAGGAATAACATTTTTAAGACTAGTTTAAATAGATATAACAATAATCATTAAAGGAAGAAAGAATATAGGAAATGGTCATTGTGTACACAATGGAAAGGAAAAAAGGATAACAAATATTAGAATACATTGAGTAGTAAGAAAAAAAAATAAAATAAAATAAAATAAATAAATAAAAACATTAAAATTAATTCTAAACTTATGAGTCATTATAAAAACTAGTTAGCTCTTTTTTGAAGCGCAGCGCATTACTTATCAGCCTTAGTCTAGAGGGAAGTGAGTTCCAAAGACGTATCGAAGTAATAAAGAACTGGCGATCAGACGTTAGCATACGATATCTGAAGTGCGTAAGGAGTACGGATCTTGATGATTGAAGGAAAGTTAGCCTTCGATATAAATACCATGGTTTCTTCGTATATATTAATTTGTGTATGGCCACAAGCGTTTTAACTTTTAAAAGATTATCAAAAGAAATGCCAAGCAACTGTTCCGCGTGAGAAGAGATGTGGTCAAGTCTACCCAGCCCGTAAACATATCTGGCAATGTTGTTGTACACAACATTAAGGGCCGCTTTCATAAAAGCCGGTAACCGCTAACCAGAGTTTAATTGACGTATTTTGTATGGTTAGCTGTCAAATTAATCGCCGATTAGGCTTAACCGGCTTTTATGAAAGTGGCCCTAAGTTTTTTTTTGCATACATAGTCACAGTTAGAGTAGATCTCACAGCCATAAAGTAGCGTAGGTATTAAGTACGCTTTCGCTATAAGCAGTCGAATGTTTAACGGAGTGTAATATTGTGTCAACCAGAGTGTACGGAGCATCCCATACACTTTTCCTACCGAGCTAAAAATATGGTCTTTCCAAGTCAATGTTTTGTTAAAAACTATACCTAAATTTTTGGCAGTGTCAACGTATTCTATAATAGTATTGTCCAAAGTTAAATTATCCAAGCCAGTTGTTACGAACGACTTTCTATTAATAACTATACATTTCGACTTCTTAGGGTTAAGACATAAGCCGTTCATTGAGGCCCACGCACCAATATTATTTAAGTCATATTTTATGTTATCTATACATGAATTGATACGATCACTAGGGCAACACAAATACAATTGGACGTCATCAGCATAAATATGAACTTTAGAATACTTAAGGACATTAGGCAAGTCATTTACGTACAAAACAAATAACAGGGGACCAAGGATTGAGCCTTGTGGGACACCTCGCAAAACACTTAGGAAATCAGACTTAATACTACCCACGCTTACTGCCTGAGTTCGGTCGGAAAGGTAGGATCGAATGAGGACTGACGCATGACTAGAGAAGTTAAACAGATTTTCAAGTTTCAGACAGAGCAGAGTATGGTCAACCGAGTCAAAGGCCTTAGAGTGGTCGAGAAGGGTTAAAAAAGCAGTATTATTCTGGTCAATTTGTTCTCGAATATCTTCTATCACAGACAGAAGCGCCGTTGTACAGCTTCGGTTTGGCCTGAACCCAGACTGGTAATCTGTCAGAAGGTTGTTTTCGTGCACATACGAGGTGATCTGTCCATGCAAAATACGCTCGGCTACCTTCGATAAGAATGGCAGAATCGCTATAGGCCTATACTCTTTGTTTTGCTTAGGAATAGGAATAACCTTAGCAGCTTTCCAACACTTAGGAAACATACAAGTAGTCAGAATGGAGTTTACTAAATGTGTAACGTAGGGAAGGATTTTTGGGAGAATTACTTTTAAAAATTTTGCACATATACCGTCAACCCCTATAGCATTTGACTTCACGGAAAGAATGGCTTCCACAACATCACAATCATCGACACAATGAAACTCAAAAGGACGAGCATCAACATTGGCACGAACACGATAGTTGTCAACACAAATATTATCCGACAAAAAAGGAAGACTTACAAAATTGTTATTTATTTCGTTTATATCTACGTCGACGAGGCTAGAGAGGTCACCTTTGGGTTTACCAATCCCGATTTCCTTAATCACGTTCCAGGTAGCCCTAGAGTCCAAGGCAGAAGTAAACCTTTCTTTATAGAAATTCTGTTTTGCCGCACGAATGGATTTGTTTACTGCTAGTCTAGCCGCTTTGAAACAGATATGGGCATCGCTAGTTCTGTACCTTTTCCACCGCGAGTATGCGAGGTTACGAAGTTCAATTAAATTTTTTATAGTAGCATTAAACCAGGGATGATTGTTGTGTCTAACCGTTTTGACTTTTAGTGGAACATAGCTGTCAAAGAGCCTATTAACGTGGTTTTGCAAGAACATGGCCTGGTCGTCAACCGATGTCAACGTTCGAATCAAACTCCATTCGACCGCCTCCACATCTGTAGCAAGGGAACTGTAGTCAATACTTCTAAAGTCACGATACGTAAATGAGTATGTCTTACATGTTGTTTGGAAGTTGTAACAAAGAAATATGAGGTCGTGCCTAGAAAAACAAGATGCGGATAGTTGATTGTAGTGGAGTAGTTTCTGAGGGTGATTTATGAAAAATAAATCCAGCAATGAGGAGCTGGAATCTGTGAAGTGTGTTGGTAGTACAGAATTTGTGTTGAAAAGTCCAAGAGATTCCATGCTTAGTTTTAAGCTGGAATCCACGAGAAGATTGCAGTTGAAATCACCAGCAATGATAATATTTTCATAGCTCACGAGTAACGGTTGAAGAAACTCGACAAACCCAGAGAAATCTACTCGGCGATTTGGTCTGTAAACACAGCCTATAAGGAGCTTTTGATTAACACCAGAGAACAACTCAACAAACACATATTCTACAGAATCACTAGGACTAGAACCACAAATAATTTTACAAGACAAACTACTTTTAACATATATAGCAACACCACCACCATGACCACATCTATCAACCCGGAAAAGTTGGTATCCACTTAATTGAACCAAGTCAGGTTTATGGCATGCAGAAAACCAGGTTTCAGAAATGCATATGACGTCAATGTCAGACCCTTCGAATATAAATCTTAGTTCATCGAGTTTTTTAAATAAACTTTGCGCATTGATGTGAACGATTTTAAGCCCTTTAGTTCGCTTACTGACTACGCGCAACAGAGTACGTAGACAGTCTTTGGATGTAGACAACCTATAGTCAGAGACCATCATTTAAAAACGTAGGTGATTTAATGCTCTGCACTGAATTGAAAAATGACAACATAATTGAAAAAGAGAAATAAGAAAGATAGATAAGACAGCGATAGTTTAGAAATTTACAAAAAAATATTATAAGCTTAATCCTAGTGGCCATCCCGTTATGCATTTGCTGCTTGCTCACGAAAGGAGCTTCCGCTTTCTACGCCGTTATTCTCAATGCCATCGAGAAAATCAAGGCTGTGGATTACTTCGGGACTGTCATTCGCTGTTCTTTTTATATGCACCAGGCCCCTGATGGTAAATACGGATGATACTTTTTTCCTTTTTTTTAGACGGATCGCTGCTTTGAAAATCTCGTAGTTTGTCTTAGACAGCGAGGCATTTAAGTATATCGGCGCATCCGAATTTATACCGACATGGACTAATCGCAGTCCCTTCGTATTTATGCCGTATTTATGCCGTTGTTCATCTCGAATGTCAACACACAACTGAGGCACTATTGCATGTCATGCAGACTGCGAAACGTTCATGCAAAGCGCAAAAATAAAAATTTTTGATTTTCATCATGCAAGAACCAACAACAAGTACGTGTGACACGAAGCGAGTACGTGTGTCACACGAAACTCACACATATAATGAGCATGCTGGATCGCTTCGCCGCCGCTTTAACTGCCATCATTCAAATTCTGTATCTCTATAAGAGGAACGGGTGACTGTACATCACAGACACAAGGGGGCTTGCGCAAAGCTGATGTAAACAACTGTGTACGTGTGACCTTTTATTTCACTCTAACACAGTGAAATCGCCTTTAAATTAAGCATAGAGCTGTACTGTTGACTCCACCTTTTTTATTGCATCACCGCTGTCTATAAGACTGTCATTTACTGTCATAAATGATAAAATACTGTTTACACCAGTGCTGACCATAATAATGTCACTACTGACCAATGCTTTTTTACATAGAAAAAATTTATTTCTCTACATCTGAATTACTGGAACATTTCTTTTCTTCTATGATTTATTTAACTAAAATAAGGACTAAATGTTCGCTATACATATTTGTTGTTCGTTGGGGTGGTAGCTTTTGGAAATAGTTGCCAGCATATCCTCCCCGAAGTTCAGGGAACCTTGCTCCAACACTCCTGGAAAATAATTTTTTGTTAGAAATGATATTACTAGCCATTAACATTTTATATACCTCGTAACACTGCATTTTTAAAAGTTTTCGCTTAGAATGCATGAAGGTTGAAAATTTTCTAGGAATTTTGAAAATGCACGACTACTGATAATCATTTGATAGTCAAATGACAGTCACTAATGACCATATGATTAAATTGGACGAACTATTCTAGCCTACATACAATTACATTTGCCATAACATATCCGTCTCACACTGATAACAGCGACCCCTAATTGTCACTATTTTGGTCAGTACATGGTCAGCACTGAAATTTTGAGTGTGAGTGTGTTAGTTAAAAAAATCAGCGTTTCGGGTAGGGTAAGTGTGTATACATATGCATGTTTGTGCTACTAAGCAAATAAGGGTTGGCTGTCAAAAAATCTACTACAAAAAATCTACGGTAATACTTTCCACCCAACGTCAAGTGTTAATACACGTCCAAAAATCTAGGTAGAGGTATCAATAGACGCGTCTTCACCTCCGTAACAATAATCTGGAGGGGGAAATCCGATATTTTTAGAATTTTGCGAGATATTTGCAGTTAAAGTTCACAATTTTTCTGTCATATTCATGTGGTTGTTGCAAGGCGAATATATAAAGGTGAGCGAAAATGAACTGACGTCTGCTTTTTTTTTTGTTTTATGGTTGTCAAATTATTGTCAAAACTTTTTTTGTTTACAAAAAATTTGAAGCTGATAATTTTAAATGGGCTGAAATTAATTAATTTTTTGGTCACATTTCTGTACAATGTAGGCACAAACGTATACATACATATGTACAAATGCACAAGAGTTGTTAAAGAATGCATTCATTATCCCAAAAAGTGGAATAAAGTCTGCTATCAAAAATTATTATTTACTGAATGGGAATGGACGGATCTAATTCCGACATGAGTGCATTTCCTTAAAAACTCTGATATGTACATATGTACATATGTATGTACATACATTAAAGAACAGGTAACCAATATGTGTAATGCCAACCCAATATATGTAGGCTCACTTCCACATATTTGCTATCTGAAAATTCCACAACAGACGCGCGCATTTGCAAATCTGTTTGATTTCTGCAGACCCATTGACCACATGTACATGGATGAACGTGAATGGTTTAAATGCAAGGCCGGTGAAGTCTCTTGCGACATATTGCACGGAATTAATAACTTTAATCTGAATTATTGTGCATTGTCCTGTAAACCACATACACCTACGAATTTCAATTTTTATTAAGTCAGGAATTTTAGTAACTGTAATTTACATGCTAACTCACCATAAAGTTCTGTGTAATGGCAATTTTTCGCATATTATTAAATCTTTTCCGAAAGCCGAAAGCGTTTTAAGGTTTTTTTTTCCTATTTATTTGTAAACAAACTGATGGGATATGACAATCTTTTGACAACCATAAAACATTCAACAACAAAAGCAAACACACGAGATTTTTTCCGAATTCGCCGTGCGAGCACCTTTCTTATTTCGCCATGGGTTGTTGTAATCACATTACCCTGTGAGAAAAAGGTGGCCCGCGGAAGGGCTTCACCGTGGCGGTAGCCACGTCTATGGCACACACCCGGAGTTGGAATGGCGTAGCCCAGGGTTATTTTTTGAAGCGCGGCCGAAGGCCGCCTACGCGGAAAGGGGTTCGGATTTCCCTCTCCAGATTATTGTTACGGAGAGGAAGACGCGTCTATTGATACCTCTCTCAAGATTTTTGGAGGTGTATTAACACTTGACGTTGGATGAAAAGTATTACCAAAACTACTACTACGGATCCGAAATTGACCCAGAAAAATATCAAGCGTTGTTGCATTTACATGCAAAATTTTATACAAGTTTGGGTTTGTGTTTAACTGGAACAAGCCAAATGATCAAAAGTGTACAAATGTAACAAGACGGCATCGCTGGCTATTCGCTGCTAGTAATTACTCAATTTAATGAACGCATTACATATTTACTGCAGCTGACAGTTCCACTGTCATCTTTGATGCAGGTTTTTGGTTACATCATTCGGATTTTGTGATAATAATTCTTACACTGCGTGAAAAGTTTTGAAAAATAACTAAATAGGTGAAAAATACTGCACTAATATCAATTTCACACAGTAGGGCTGGATTTGCAAGATTGAATGAGCGGAGGACGCGCCTAAAATGAGTGCAAACAATCAGGTTAGTTAAGTTCATCATTGTTTTCACTTAATTGTGGTATGACGAGAGGGGCTGGTTCTACGATGTACACAGTTTTTCTATTTCCCAACGACGTATTATTTATAAGTTGCTATTGTCAAAGAATTTATATTACGTCTTGCATGCGATGTAGTACATTTCGTCCAATTATACGTGAAGTATAACCGGATATTTTTTTTGCACCTAACGAAAACTAGCTCTGTTGTCCTATTGCTGACGTATTTATGTTCATAATTTACTGCATTTCAAAAAGTACAACATTAGTTTGCTGTTGTTGTTGTAGGGCTACTTTGCCCTGCCTAGCTAGTCACTGTCCTTACCCAGTAGTGTAATCGAGCTCTTCTAACGGATGTCCTAGATACCTAGCGGAAGTCCTAGAAACATTAGTTTGCTATAAGGTATTTGTTTCCTTTAGGAGACAATTACTAAAACTATCGGTAAAAGTATAAAAATACGCGTTTTGTCCTTAGTATCAATTATCCGAAAGCGAAATTTCGGTTTTTGCTTTATTTCAAGAGATATTTGCTACTAAAGTTGAACATTTTCTTGTCACAGTACTAGGGCGTGTCGATAAGGGTAATTGTTTAATATTTATCCAAAACTGTCGGGAGAGGTAACAAAAGACGAGTTTCGATACCAGCAAAGTCAGCCTGCGGAAATTCAAAAAATCAAAAAATGCACTAGATCAATTCCCAAAGCGGGGTTATCCATGGTATTTACTATGTGCATAACACCTTTCCCCATTTGGGATTTGACATGGGTCATTTAATGGTTATTTGCCAATAACTTTTCGCCAATAACTTTTCGCCGAATAAGAATTCCCCATTGAAACATGACAAATGTTGTTGCAGTAATTTGCCCTGCTTAGTCGACGCATCCAATTATGGAAGTCGGTGGAAATTTAAGTTGTCTCTTACAGCAGACATTCCTACTTCAGCCATATTTTAAACCACTTACCCGCAGGCTTAAGAGGCAGGCAAGATGTTGGAAAGTGGGAACAATGAATTTTTAATGATTTGCCAGATTTTTTATTTTAAAAAACATCGCTTAACTATACCCACAAGAAATGTGATTTCATGGGCAAACTACTTACAACACAGATTTTTCCTCAGAATTTCTTCAGGTATACCTTGGGTTGGGGTTCGTAAATCAATTCCAATTGCATAAATACATAGATACGCGAAGTAGGGCGAAGTAGTGCTAAAATAATAATCATACTGCTACAATATTAATAATAATGTAGTTATTTTAGTAATATGTAGCTGTATTCTCTATTTTCTGCATTTTATTAATATTTCAGTTATAACAAGTTTGCTATCTGTTTTGTATTGTTTCTTTGATTTTCAGCATCTTATTGATTGAGTTCTTCCACGTTTTCGGTTTTTTATGACTCAACATCCACTTAGATGCAGTACCGAAGATTTATACCAATAAAAAACAAGCACATTTAGAAACTTTGAAAAACAATTCAGCTCTGACAACTTGGTAATCATTCTTTGTTACTGTCTTGTCAGAAGTGCTCGAATATAAAGAGACAATTTTATTTTGCGATATAGATTTTCTATTTGCTTCATTTGGTACATCATTTTTGTTGCACCTTTATATACATATATATTCACTTGCAAGTTGGTTTGAACTTTGATAAAACAAAACCGTATTTGCACTGATAATATTAAGGACATTTTATTTTCGTAATAATGGCGGCCTATTTGAATCGCACTATTTCGATGGTAACTGGAAATGGCGCCAACGCTAATGCAAATGCTGGCGCAACCACATCCAACTACAACGCAAATGCAATGATGTTGGAAAATCGTGCTTTGCAAAATGGAATTGCCGACAAATCACCTTTGCAGGTATTTGTTAGAGCTAAGAAAAAGATCAATGATATATATGGCGAAATCGAAGAATATGTTGTCGAAACCACACAGTTTATTAATGGTAAGGCTTACCTTGACAGATTTGTTAAGCTTAAGTTTAATTTCATATTTATATTTGTATAATTAGCTTTACATGCAGAAGCCGAAATCGTGGACAAAGCTGAACGAGAACTTTTTGAAAGTTATGTTCATAAAGTGGCGGCTATACGTGAAGTTCTCACTAGGGATCACATGAAGGTTGCCTTTTTTGGGCGTACATCCAATGGAAAAAGTTCAGTAATAAATGCTATGTTGCGTGAAAAAATTCTACCAAGTGGTATAGGACATACAACAAACTGTTTTTGTCAAGTAGAAGGATGTGATGGCCAGGAAGCATATTTGATGACGGAAGGTTCGGATGAAAAGCTCAACGTAGTGGTAGGTTAAAATGATTGCAATGAAGTATGAAGGCACACATAACTGATTCAAATATTTCTGAAGAATATTAAACAGTTGGCGAATGCACTTTGTCAAGAAAAGCTCAGCGAAAGTTCGCTAGTACGAATTTTTTGGCCTAGAGAACGTTGCAGTTTGTTGCGTGATGACGTCGTTTTCGTAGACTCACCCGGTGTAGATGTGTCAGCGAATTTGGATGACTGGATTGATAATCATTGCATTAATGCTGACGTATTTGTGTTGGTTTTGAATGCTGAATCAACTATGACACGAGCAGAGAAACAATTCTTTCACACAGTTTCACAAAAACTATCTAAACCGAATATTTTTGTGCTGAATAATCGTTGGGATGCATCAGCCAATGAACCAGAATTTCAGGATTCGGTATGTTATATTATTCAAAAGTTTAGACTTCTGATTATTTTATTTGGCAAGTAGTTTGTGATAGAGTTTGTAATTACATACATTTTGTTTCCTTGATTTGTATACACGTCTTCTGAATACTGCGAAAGCAGGAGCTCGAAAAGGTAAACATGATAGCATACCTTTGTCAGCTTTTATATAGATCATACATGCAGTCATATGTGTATACAGTGCACTCCCAGTGGCGTGAATAAAGAAATGTATTTGACGATACATAACAGGTACATATATGTATCATCATAATCCTCCGATACTTCTCTTCCAATTTGAGGAGTACTGCTTAAAAATTGGCCGAGCCTACAGGTTTTTTTTACCGCCTCCGTAATCTCAGAAAATATTTTTTGCTGAGAAGCGTTCAAAGGTAGAAAAACACTCTTGTGCTTACTGAAGGGCGAGCACGTTTAGAAAAACTTAATCAAACCACTTTTGAAGCTACGTGATCCTTGTGTTGAGGTAAAAGTTCGTATCCGTTAAGGAAAAGTAATAAACATAATTGTTAAAAAATAATTTTATTACGAATTTACGTATATGGAATATGTATGCAATATGAGCAATTTCGTTCACGGTAGCCGGAGTGCACCGTATACACTTTTGCATGGCATAGCTCAAGATCCTTTGCATTACTATATTTTTATACGTGGGTAACAATTTCTAAAATGGACTTAAAATTGTTAGAATTTAATTTTGATCAATAATGTTATTATTTGGTGGCGATTGACAATACAAACAAATGATTTTCGCTAAAACAAAATGTTATAAATGAAAATATTATTTTTATAATGAAACACTTGACCGCCGTGTGGATGCCAGTTGTCATAACTTCAACACTTTCTAAGTGCCTGCATCAAAGCCGCTGTTACATACCTCCTGTCGTCTGCTGTGCGAGCGAGTACCGCTTTTACATTCGTGTATTACCCGGAGTCGAGAAAGGTGTAATTCTGGAAACCCTCAACGCACACCTCGACCTCTAGCACTCAAGCCTAGGGGACAGGAGCTGGCTGTAGCTCCTCAGACCTTGCCACCGACAGCGCATGCTTCCCTGGCGGCCGATGTTAAGTCTCGAATAATTTATCGATTATCGCCATACCGACAATGACAAAATATCCATGGACTTCGGCGACAAAGTTCAGGTGAAGCCGAAAAAATGCGATAGCTCCTTTCACCGGCAATATATAAGCGCACAAACGGAAAACTAGTCAGCTAGTATTGAAGACCCTAGACACAGAATGCATTGCAATATATATCTGATATAAGTACAAATTATTTAATTTAGTACTCGGGATGTTCAGACTTTTGGTGCCCATTTCTTTTCAAATTAGCAGAACGCTTTGTATAACTTAAAGATTTTTGCGGACTCAGAAATTAAAATTTGTTAAAAAATTACTGAGCCAAAAGTATTGAAGTTATGAACGGAATAACTCAGGGCGCAATATTTTGTATGCGTTTTTTTTTCGCGATTATCCCTTTTTTGTTAAAATCAAAGATAAGCTTTTGCTTGTATTGTCAATAGCCACTAAATAATAACATTATTGATCAACAATGCATTCTCTATTATAAGTATCCGTTTTAGAAATTCTTACCCACGAATAACTTTTGTTCTAAATGAAATGAGTTTACTTATTTTTTAGGTAAAATCCCAACATACAGAGCGATGCATTGATTTTTTAACGAAGGAACTCAAAGTTAGCAACGAGAAAGAGGCAGCCGAACGTGTCTTCTTCGTATCGGCAAGAGAAACACTTCAGGTGAGTATACATACGTACACTAAATACATTACCACCAGAGCCGTTGTACACCATTTCCACTGAAATTTTAGAAAGCACCAACGTAAAGTGAGTCCAAGTTACGCTTTCTATAACCCAATTTAAGTTTTCTAAAATCCAATTGTCTATACCTCATACTTGACAATTGCATGTCTAAATCCAACTGACAATTCTGAAATCCAACTGCCTCTTTCCACAATCCATTTGAATATTCTAAAATGCAGCTAACCCTTACTAAAATGCAACTGGGAATGGTATAGTACGGTTTGTTACCTGAACGAGGGTTGTTGATTCAGTATAATCCTGAAATGTCTAGTCCGTCACAACCCATTTCGAAATCGTAGTGGGTATTGAACCCAACGCAAACCAAGATATTGGTCCTGCTGCATTTGACCTATCTTATCCTTTCTTACCGAAGTAGGGGTGACATTACCAACAAAGTTTCACTGGTCATAACAAATCACTTCCGCGACAGTTGGACATGTACCGTAAGAGAGTTCCGTTGCTTACCGGGCTCATATCCGGAAAAGAACTGCCACTTTCGACCAAACTTCACAAAAACGTTACATATAACAACAACAAGAATTGCTTGTTTAACATTTCATTGTGTTCTATAACACCGATAATTTGATTATTCATATGATACTATGTAGAGGTGACGTGACATTACGTCAATATAATTAATGTTTTCGAAATGCGAATTTCTACGGTCAATGACTTTAACTCGGTTTTGAGAAGAGAAATAATGTCAAATTATTATGAGTATTAACATCAATGACATTAATTCTCTTTGCAAAAGTGACATTAACTCCATTGACGTTATGACACTTCACCTTTGTAGATGATCTTCCTGTTATGAAGAGATATCTCGTGGCAGTCCTGAGTCCAGTGTTTTAACAGCCCTGTACCTTCATCCAGTTTGTGTCAGAAGGGACCCGCGACTATAATATTTTCCGTCATAACCGGGTTGTCACAAAACCAAATGTGGCACGGGAAATCGTTCCAATATACATCAAGACACCGAGGTTTTGACACCAAGGTTTGATTCCCAGGGGGTTAGGTGTCGCACGGTAAGGTAGGCTAGGCGTTAGAGGCAACTATTAGTGCTCTTTAGCCTCTTTTAAGTACGAATATCCACACCAAAACATTACACACGCAGAATAAGACCCTTGATAGTAAATAATTGTGATTTTATTATAGGCTCGCCTCGAGGAAGCTAAGGGGAATCCTCCACATATGGGTGCAATAGCAGAAGGTTTCCAGGTGCGTTATTTCGAGTTTCAAGATTTCGAACGCAAATTTGAGGAATGTATATCTCAAAGTGCTGTTAAAACTAAATTTGAGCAACATAGTTCAAGAGGTAAAAGTTTGTCCGGAGATATGTGCTCGATGTTGGATAATATACACGAACGTACTACAATATTTCGCAACTTAAAGATCGATCAAAAAGCTTTACTTACCGAGCGTATTCAAGGCACAGAAACACAAATGATGCAAGTTACAAGAGATATGAAACTGAAAATACACAATATGGTAGAGGAAGTGGAACAAAAAGTTTCAAAGGCGCTTAATGAAGAAATTTGGCGTTTGGGTGTATTGATCGATGAATTTAACATGCCTTTCCATCCCGAACCCTTAGTTTTGAATATCTACAAGAAAGAACTAAACTCGCATGTCGAATCAGGTTTGGGATCAAATTTACGTGCTAGACTTTCAATGGCTTTAGCAATGAATGTAGAGGCTGCACAAAGAGAAATGACAGGTAAAACAACACGGGGTGACAAAATCGATTTCTTTTGTTACCGAGGTGCAAATGATCACAGTTCTACCATTACTGACACGGCAATCGAAATAGTATTTGAGCGTAACGAAATGTTATCCCACTGAAATTTACAAAATAGTGTAGAAAACCTTCAGATAGTATTTTTGCCGCTACTCAAACGAACACAATTTGACAAAAGAATTCGGCTAATGATTTTGCATCATATAAAAAGTAGTCAGTAAGTTTTTTTCCATCGGACATACAATGTTTTCATTGTATTTTATCGCTTTCGGGGAAAACATTTCGTTAATGACAACGAAAGTCAAATATGTACCGAAATTTTTCTCCAAATGGTTAACGCAGTCCTCAGGAGAGGAAGAGAAATTGATGTCCGTCTGTCTGTTTGCAGATAACTTGATTAAATTTTGAGATATCTCAATGAAATTTGGTAACGTTGGTGTGAAAGAAATTTTTGAGAAGGGGCGTGGCACCCAGTTTTGATTAAGTAAAATTATTTCGCAATCTTTCTATGCCATAACTCCGCTTTAAATTGATATATTGAAACGATATTTGAAGAAAAAGTTCACCATATAAACATATGTAACTATTTGTTGTAAAAAGAGACGAAATCGGTTAACGATGCGCCCACTTTTTGAACATAGTTCTGAAAAATTATTTTGCAAAATTTCTAAAAACGCGATATTTCTATAACTGCTTTAAAATTTTTGTGGATTTTGGTGAAGTAGGTGTGGCGACGCCCACTTTTCAGCATAAAAGTTCTGTTATTTTCAAAAGCGATTGCTTGCGAATTGGTGGGATGCTTCTCAATAGTATGAAATATTAACTTTTATGAAGGGACAAAATATCAATTGCCGCGATATAGTAGAGAAAGCTAGGTTTACTAGGAGCTATGATGGCTACAACATCCATCGGCTCGACTTGCGTTCGTCACTCACCACTCTGGGCAGCTTATCCGAAGGACAACACTTTAGAACTGAGTGTGACTCTTGCCATGAAACATTTACCGATGTCCCCTTTAAGTCTTTTATAAAAATTTTCACTTTTGGAAACGTTTTAAAATCGATGCAACTTATGCAACTTAATAAATCTAATGCAACTAAATAATTATCTCTACTATTTATATATAGATCGCATGTACGTTTTAGTGCCGAATGAAAAGGTCGTTGTGCAAACTAAAATCGCTACACGCACTCAGCCATTCGAAATGTTGTATTCGCTGAATTGTCAGAATTTGTGTGCAGATTTTCAGGAAGACCTTGAGTTTAAATTTTCTTGGGGTATTACGGCGATGATACAGCGTTTTACTGGCAAAGTTAGAGAACGAAACAAGAAGAGCCCAGCAGCTTTATTAAATCGGCCAAACAGTGTCGGAGTGAGTAATATTTGTACATACAAATATATGTATGCTGCAATAATGCATCTACTATTATACTTATTTACCCACTATTACAGAACATATCGCCTTCTACGCCGGGCACGGATACACCTTTGTGTCTTATTCCCCGACCAGTAGGAGGTATTACGCAGGAACAGTTGTCAGTTATTTCTCGTTTTGCTATGGCATCAGTTGGTTCTCAGGGCACAGTGGGAGGACTCGTTGTAGCTGGAATTGTGAGTATTGTAGATTTTTATTTTGATATTTAAATTTTACATTATTTGTTAATTGGCAGATGCTGAAAACAATAGGCTGGCGTGTTTTACTTGGAGTAGGCGCTTTGTATGGTTGTATATATTTATATGAACGTCTGTCTTGGACAAATTCAGCAAAAGAGCGTGCCTTCAAATCCCAATATGTACGACATGCCACCAAAAAGTTAAAAATGATTGTCGATTTAACGTCAGCGAATTGCAGTCACCAAGTTCAACAGTAAGTTTGACCGATTGTATTATTTATTATAAAGTGTTTTACCAAAAATTTTGTATATAAAATGTATTAATTCCAGGGAATTGTCAAGCACATTTGCCCGTCTTTGTCGCTTGGTCGACAATGCTACAACAGATATGAACGAAGAACTAAAAAGTCTTGAATCACAACTGACAGTTCTCGAAACTAATCAAAAACAACTAAAATTATTGCGAAACAAGGCGAACTATATACAAAACGAACTAGATATCTTTGAAAACAATTACATTAAAATAAATTAGTGTAACTAAAAAGATGCGTGATTTTGACGCGTTGGTATGAAATGTGCATGTGGCGCTGAATCGGATGTTCACTCCTGAATTAAAAATGTATATATATATTAATTTCTTATTCTAATTTATTTAGATGTATCAACTTGAATCAATTTACCACTTATAAGCAGTAACATTATGCTTATTTCCGGCTTTTACTATATGCTGGTTTATATTTTTCATTATTTTGTTGATGGCGTTGATCATATTTACCAACTTTATTCCAACAAATTTTGTTCTAACATAGTGATTGGGTTCGAGCATTTGGCGATGTATTAATCTTGCTTTTATGAATATCTACAAGTATATAAAAATTTATTGTTTTTTGTTAATAGTAAAACTTTAGTTCAGAACTATTTTTAGTTAATAAATCATTATACATATATATTTCGTGAAAATACATATTTATATAGCCAAATGCTAGACATATGAATTGATATAATCTAATTAAACAGTTTAAAATAAAAATTATAATGAAAATAGGAATTATAGTCCTGATTATTAGATGAAATACAATTTTAGCGATCTAAAACCATACATACATATATCTGTAGCCATCAAAAATGGTAGCTTGAGTTGACCTAAAATTCTCCTATACATACATTTGGATATTCTCTAGAAAACATTCACAATCCGTCATTTTTTATTCAATATAAAGATATCCATAGAAAATGTTGAGCTTGACCCTTGGGAACTGGATTACAGAACGCGTCGTCGAATCTCCATTCCCAACACTTTAATCCTGGACTTTGCAAATCGAAGACCTCGAACAGGGTGCCAAAAAGCGCTTAAAGCTGCGATAATAACTACATAGGTCTGATGCATGCCTCTTATGCTGAAACCCCGAAAGTTGCCACGGTGATGTCCGTCCTAAACATAGTTATAATGGGGCAGTGAAATAACGCCCGGGGAAATAAAGCCCGCGGGCGTTATTTCCTTTTCAAACGTGAAATAACGCCCGCCGAAAAAAGGAAATAAGGCCCGCGGGCTTTGTTTCTTTTCTGAAAGGAAATAGCGCCCGCGGGCATTATTTCTTTTCTAAAATGAAATAGCGCCCGTCGACAAAAAGAAATAACGCCCGCGGGCCTAATTTCCATTTTGAAAAATAATTTTACAGCGCCGGAGCAAGTTATGGGCACAGCAAAGCTAACATTTTCAGTTTGCAAATTATAAAGGTGCAGTGAAATAACGACGGGCGCTATTTCATTTTAGAAAAGAAATAATGCCCGCGGGCGCTATTTCCTTTCAGAAAAGAAATAATGCCCGCGGGCGTTGTTTCCTTTTGAAAAGGAAATAAAGCCCGCGGGCATTATTTCTTTTCTAAAATGAAATAGCGCCCGTCGACAAAAAGAAATAACGCCCGCGGGCGTTATTTCACTGCACCGTGCCAACAACCGTTGCAAAAACTCCTTAATATACACTCTCCATATTTTATTTTTAATGTTTGGATATCCCTTTGATTGGAAGGTGGTAAAATAGTGCTTAATTGAAAACGATGGTTTGGTAATGGTTGCATGCTTCCAAACAAGCGTTAATGCGCATCTACGCTTACCTCGTTAAAGTCATGCATGGCAAAGTTTCCACAAAGCAAATTAGTAACATTTCTGACCAAGGCGAATGTGTAGTGTCAAAATTTGAGAAAAAAGTAGCTATCAGCTGATGGGATAATGCCACCTTGTATTAATTCGCCTTGTTTCTGACGTATTGGTTTCTAATGCCAGCAACACCAGCCTGCCAGCTGACTAAGTTGTGACTTAGTTAAGTTAGATGGTGAAACTGAAAAAGTGAAAATCGTGACTTAACTAAGTTAAGTCGAGCTGGTAAAACCGGGCCTTAATCTTAATTCTATGGAAATCGGACTATAGGTGTTAGCTGAGGGCTGATGTGGATCTCTCCACAAGAGAGAGCAAGATGGTATTGCGGCTATATATTCCTCACATGCACCTGAAAATACCGACGCCAGTATATTGGACTCTCTGGAATGTTATTACAGAATGAAAATGAAGGTTTGAGTCCGGTTTCCTAATTCAGTAGACAATGAAGTGAATCCGAGTCTCGAATTTGTGACGAGCTGGAATTATTAGTAATATTTGAAAATCTACCCATATGTATCTTTTGGAAAGAGTGGTGACTGATTGTAACGCTATAGTTACAACGAAAATGACTACAACACTGCTTCCAAGTGTCACTAGATGATGGTTAAAACTACGAAAGTTCTATTTAGGGACCATTGATCACAAAGGTCTCAATATGCGGCACGCAGATTGTATGAGCAGATCAACAAGTTTAAAAATTGATACAAGTTCTGCTTAACAATTCAAAAAAAAAAATACTATTGATTACACAACGGAAGATTGATGATGGGGCCGCATGGTAATTCAAAAGGCTGGAAGGGGGTGTCTCACGAATATTCAGGGCATTTTGGAGTTTAAAAGACAAATTATACCAAATGATACATAGCGGCATGCCTTGAGTGATGTTTGTATAAAATTCGAGAGCCAAATGCATTCATACATGCTCTTTGCCTTAACTCGTTGCCAACTGCCCGACATGGCGAGATGAGTTATAAAAGCAGCAAATCTCAATGATAAAACCCCTGTTACCCCCAAAGTCAAAAGACTGCCAAACACCAAACAAGAGGCTATATATAACCTCATATCCATGAAGGATTATGTTGAAGGGTTCGAGGCCAAAAAAATTGGGCTTCCAACACCAAAGACCGTTGTTGAAGACGAGACATTCCCGGCCGAATACAAAGTAGAGGAAAATGCCGCATCAGCATCAGATGCACTTACCTCTCCCCCACAGGTATTATGTGAACCGTCAGTGAGCAGAGTGGGTGCCAAAAAAAAAAAAAGAAGTCTTCGAGGACATTCAAGTCCAAGAGGACATATTGAAAAATATCTCGTTAGGAGTGCCAGAATGATGGAGCGTAATGAGGTTGAAAAAAAGGCATTTCGAGGTGATGGAAACCTTAAGAAAGGAGGAAATCGAAGAGATGCGCCTACATAACGCTGTTTTAGAAGAGATCCTAACCCTAAGAGGTATCCATCATCTCTAAATGCCTTTTATTTACTTTTAAGAGTATGCGTTTTTTCTATGCAGAGTGGTTATATTAGGTTGGGCTGATAGGGTTTTAAGAAATCAAAGCGCCCCCCAGCGGACAAAGTTTTAGCTAAGCGACTTGCGTTCCAGAATCAAAAATAAGCGAAATCGCCTGATATTCTGAGGGGCACTTTCATAAAAGCCGGTTAAGCCTAATCGGCGGTTAATTTGACAGATAACCGGTAAGCGGATTTTATGATATCGGTTCTACGAGTTTATTTCCCTGCTAAAACGCTCCACGTCATTTGACTAGTAATTTTACGGTCATCGTGACCACCGGCCAGCGGTCATTTCTTTGGTAAAATTTGTTCGGGCAGACGAACTTTTGTGACCAGTATTTTCGTTTCGTTCCTATTTATGTTATTGTGCACACCGCTCCCACTTATGAGCTATGAGCATAACACTGTCCCGCTCGCACACGTTGAATCCCGGTCTTTTGACGTAAACTTTCTGGTCATTTTCCCAACATTTTTATCATACTTTTACGTCATCATGACCGTATATTTACTATTCTTATGACCGTCATTTTGACCGTTGTTTTACTTAAATCTTACCTGTGAATTTACCGAAGCTGCCACATTAAAAAACATAGTAATTAAATTCAATTTCATTTATTTAATTTGATATAACAGGTTGCTTTTTCGTTTAACAAATTGTTTAATACTTTTAGTTGCTATTTATCGTCGCGTTCTTAAAGGAAATATATACAGTATTGGACGATACTATAGCACCCCCTATATAACATCGAGCTATAACAACAACGTCTTTCATATGCGATTTATTTTATTTTCAAACATCGTTTATGTTGTAATGAATACCACCAAAGCCATTCTTGATCATTTTGTACAAAATTCAGAATAACTCTGCAAATTTTGACCTAATTTTTCAACTTTTTTCCTCGGCACTTTAGAAAAATTCTGAGTACGCAGTTTTGTAGCCCATTCAATTTGACTCTGACAAAGTGCAAGTATTAAGTAGCTCCGAAAGCGCCTTGATTTTTAATAATTTTTTATGTGTATTTTTTCTCCATACAACGAAATCACATTATTTTTTATATGGAGAAAATACATAACTTAGTTCGGAAAAAAATTTATTAAAAATCAAGGCGCTGTCGGAGCTACTTAATACTTGCACTTTGTCATAGTCAAATTGAATGGGCTACAAAACTGCGTACTCAGAATTTTTCTAAAGTGCCGAGGAAAAAAGTTGAAAAATTAGGTCAAAATTTGCTAAATTATTTTGAATTTGGTGCAAAGCTTTTAGTAAAACCTTGAACGAAGTTTGCTACAACATAAGTCAAACTTTTATACGAAATTATCTGAAACTTTATTTGTAGAACGTCTTTGTTTTAGTTCGATGACAAAAAGGGGGTGCGATTGTATTGTCCAATACTGTACATACATTTACATATGTAAAACCTATCTAACAGGTTGCTTTTTCGTTTAACAAATTGTTTAATACTTTTAGTTGCTATTTATCGTCGCGTTCTTAAAGGCAATATATACATACATTTACATATCGCACACTAAATCAAAAACAGTCACAACTCACAACTCAAAATCCGAGTAACTTTAAAGAGTAACGATAATAGTCAAAAAGAAAAATATTGTATGCATTGGCTGCACTACTTTTTATTAGGCAATCTATGCCAAGAAAGCGACCTAAAAAAATTTTGAGTTGTGACTGTTTTTGATTTAGGGTGCGATATGTAAAACCTATCTAACAGGTTGCTTTTTCGTTCAACAAATTGTTTAATACTTTTAGTTGCTATTTTTCTGATCCCATTGAATAACGAAATCCTTACTAAATAAAGCATACTTCACCACTTTTAGCTCGGAGAGTGCTCTTTTGCCATTGGTGCCACCATAATTGAAGAAATCCATCACTTCGTCGGTGAAAACACATCTAACCACGCTGGCTAGATTTCCAGATGAGCCCTTTAGAGCGAAAAGATATGTAATATTTTAAATATCTGAAACTAGGCACAAATAAAAAAAGTCACACACTCACTACTGCGTCTTTGAAATCTGTGCCTGACAACTTCTCCTCAAAATCAATAATAGCATCAAGGGACTGCAGCGGCATAATTGTGGCTAGATCTGAGTGGAGATCGCTTCCAGTTTCACCACATATGCGACACATCATTTTGTGAACGCTCTTTATAAGAACCTTTGATTCCCGCTACACCAAGCACGTGCACGATCAACAACACGTCCATCGGAGGCAGTAGCTTGATCAACAAGCAAATTACCTAAGAAAAAATATTTTAGAGAAGACAGTTACTCTATAGTTAGCACAAAGAGAAACAGCTTGTTTTGATACTAACCAATTGTTGAAATACCATATGCTAGTTTCGCAGTATCCCATATGCTTTCCGGGCGGAATACATCAATATCTTTTAGTGCAGTTACTGGTATAAGGCCAGTGCCCAAAGACACTACAACTGCCAATAAAGCATTGTTCTTTCATATTCAAATATAAGCCCATACATTGACGCATCGTTTTACCACAACCAAGGCCGAGTGCCAATATACCACCTGTGCTGGTACCAGCGATCCAATCAAACATGTGTACAATTGGTGTTTGAGATATTTTTTCTATTTCTAGTAGCATTTGTACAAGCACAAGCCCACGGATACCACCGCCATCTAAACACAATAAGCGGCCACGTCCATAGGGTTTTTCGTCTTTATTACTAGATTCACTTGTCGCAGAACCTGATGTTTTCGGTGTTGCTGTACCACTGCCAGCACCAGCATCTCCACTGCCACCTTCACGCTCCACGGTATCGATAATTACTGTCGGTCTGTAATATATAAATTATAAAATATGATAATTTATATTGTATACGAATGATTGGGATTTTCCTCAAGTAAGTTTTTCAAAATCGGCAGTCAGTATTTTCCAATGTTTGGCGCAGGCCTTAACTCTCATATTTATTGTAAAAACGATTGAGAAATGGACCAAAAAACTACTCGCGTAAAGGGAGCCTTAGGTTTATTCAACATATTATTTGTTCACATGGTCATGAGCTTTAATCAAAGAATATTTATTATTAATTGTTTTATTTTAAAACTTACTCTGGTGGTAATTGGCCATTATTAAATGAAGTTCCAAAAAGCCCATCCATAGCTTGTCGACTAGTTGCTGCCAGCATGTTTTCGATATGTTCCCTCTTCTCCACCGGTTCAGGCGATTCTGGTGGTATACCATTAAATGAGCCTTTTGCATTACATCCATCTGGACAGCTTGTATTTGTTTCAGGACAACTATACATTTATGGAATTAAAAAAAATGCATAAGGGAAAGTTTGCATCGTATATGAACATTTAGTTCACTAACCGTTTAGCTCCAACTGAATGCAAAATGTATAAAATTTCACTTTCTTTGCCGCTATTTGAATCATTACCAACCATATGACGCGGTGTTTTGCCTTCTTTATTTTTGATATTTAAATCGCAACCAAAAACAGCCAGACATTGCACAATTGGTACCGATTTTTTTCCAATAGCTATATGTAATGCTGTACTTCCATCTTTATCAAAAACATCTATATCCGATTCATGAGCCAACAGTGTAACAACACATTCAAAGCGATTTCGAGCAACCTTTTAAATATATTAAGGAATTAGATTTAAATAAGGAAAACCAATTAGTAAGTCCTCTCACCATGACATGCAAAGCGGTGCGTCCGTCAAAATTTGTAGCATTTACATCACATCCTTGCATAATTAGCGCATATAAAGTTTCCCGCGATGAGCACCAATGCAACGGAGTGCCACCAAATTTCATGTCCTGGGCATAAAGTTTATTGGCATTGGTTTTAAGAAATTCAGCTACTGAAGTTGGTGTACGTGTTCCACAAACTTTACTCATATTTTTGGCATTTAAATTAACATCTGCGCCTGCTAACAATAAAGCTTTGACACAGTCCGGTTTATCAGACAAACAGGCTAAATGTAATGGTGGATACCCATCCGAGTTAATGTGATTGAGATTTGCGGTACTTTTTGAAGCTAACAACTGTAAAGAAAGCAAGAAATGAGCCATATGTGTTTAAAAATAATAACAATTTGGAGCGGTATATGTACATTCAAAAAATAACCCTGGGCTACGCCATTCCAACTCCGGGTGGTTGCCATAGCCGTGGCTACCGCCACGGTGATGTCCTTCCGCGTGCCACTCTTTTCTCACAGGGTAATGTGATTACAACAACCACATGAAAATGACTTTAACTGCAAATATCTCGCAAACTACTAAAAATATTGGTTCAGCGGAGTTGTATTCATGCTCCTGGGACCAAAGCGCGTCTCCTGATACATATCTCAACATTTTTGGTTATGTATTAGCGCTCGGTACCCCACGTAAACGATTACCATGAAATTTTATAACCAAAGCGCGTCTCCTGATACAAATAAGTGGTAATTGTTTCCGACCGGGGCCGAGTGCTAATACGCGTCCAAAAATGTTGAGATATGTATCAGGAGACGCGCTTTGGTCCCAGGAGCATGAATATAACTCCGCTGAACAAATTCCACAACTGTAAACTACTTGTGGTTGATCAATTTTCAACTTACCAATAGTCCAAACTTTTTAATTGCCAATTGCTTCTTATTTTGTAAAAAATTTTATTTTGGTTTGTCCAAATGGCGAACTCAATTCGCAAAATTCCGCGCTTCACAAATGAAGCGCTGCCATATCGACAAAAGAGATGATTTCGTATGGAAAATTTTTTCGATTTCATCTGTTTTACCAATATGATAGCATTATTTGGTTTCATTATATCCATTTCATTCCGAATTCTCACATGTACAATGGATGTGTTCGTAAACGTCAAGAATTCGTTTGAAAGTATGCGAGTTTCGGTCATTCGATTTTGGCAGGGTTACTTTGACATTTTACATATTTTATCCATTGATTTTAGCATTCCAAAACGCCGCTGCTCAACAACCCCCAACATTGTGAATACATACAAGTGAAAAATCTTCGCCAATTCCTCCATTCTCTTATCCCCCTGTCAAAAAATGTGACAGGGGAACTATCAGTCAGACGAGAAGAGTTGCATTAAAAGGGCGGAGGCGAATGACATAAGAATGGGAGAATCGTACCACGCAATCAATGCGCGGGTTGCCGATGTCCTAAGAGTAGATGGCTTACATTTTTCACTTCTTAATGGCTCATATTGGTTTTAATTATGCTGTGAATAAAACTGAAGCCAATTAATTCGAATATTGTGCATTAAATTATTTTAAAATGAATAAATGACGAAGAAACGGAAAACATCATTTCCGATTCTTTCATTCTTCGTAAAAATTTAAATAGAACAGTTGGAATTATTAGCCGGACAATAAGCTTAGTTTTATAAAATCATAAGTTTGTCTATAACCACTTTCGGATTTTCTGACACAGAATGGGTTTATCTTAGCAAGAATTTTGCCTCGGAATCGACTTAATTGCCACTATGTATTAGATGTTGCGTCATTGGTGTGATTTGTTTGTTTATTTTTATGATGAAATAACCCTTTAAACGAAAAAAAAACTATATGATTGTACGAATGCAAAACAAACTTTTTATTAATTTTACATACGAATTAAATGAACTTTTGCTACTACCAATTGCGACTCTGCGAAGAAAGCAACTCTGCAAATCAGGTGATCACAGCTGTTATCTATTGTGAATGCTTCTGTCACACATTCGCGACTTGTAGATATTGACAATGACCTATACCCTGTCACAATTTTTGGCAGAGGAATAACAGATTGGAGTAGCGGGTGAAAATTTTTCAGTTGTAGGAATTCACAATGACCGCGACTGTCAACAAAGGTTTTTATACGATAGAAGTTAAAAGACGTTTTAATGCGCGGGACGTGCAAGCGGATAAAAATCGGAAACGGAAAACAAGTTCAAAGCAAAGAAAATTCGGAAAAATTTAAAAAAATACTGTTCGAAATAAATGCAAACTGTTCAGTATTCAGAATTATTTTCTTCGAAAAAGTGATTGCTCTATATTTTAGAGTGTGTAAAATATAACATACATATTATGCCGGTATATCTATGTAGGTATGTATGTATATGAAATATACATATGTATGTATGTACATTCTTCAGTGTGATGGGAATACGTTAATTTACAGTACACGCTCGGCAAATAATACTGCATCAAAACTAAATATAAGTAATTAGTTACATTGCTTCGAAAGTTTTAGTAATAACAAATCATGACAACCATTCAAATTTTACGATGTATAAAAGATGAAATCAATTAGTTTTGAAGTGTCACTGTTCAATGCATATGTATATGGGTGTTTCCATGAGAAGGTCAACCACGACTGAAAAAATTATATGACCAGAAAATGGGTTTTAAGACGAATTATTAAAGGAGAAGTAATTGAATTTTTATAAAATGGAAGTATTTACAGCTTGTTGGTATCTTAAAACTCATAAACGGAAGAGTAAAACTGAGGTTTTCTTCAACTCAGTTTTCGCAAATTGAATCAACTATTTTCTCTTCCGAATTACCTAAATTAAGAGATTTGAAGTAGTGCAAATACATTTTAAAATTAAATTAACAATGCCAACTACTTACAAAAATGAGAAAAAGAGAAGTTTGAACTCAAATAACGGTATTTTTTTAATTTACTTTTGATAGTATACCTTTGTCGCGTACGTTATGCAAAAACATTATTTGTCTATATCATTTGTGTATTGACAGTCGCAAGTAATAGAGATTACAACTCCAAATCAAGAGATCTTCTAGTTAAATATATTCGCTGAAATTTTCTTTTGAATCGAAGTAATAAAAATTGTATTGCCCTTTAAAGTTTGTCGCATACGTTATTTTAAGTATGAATATTTTATTGTAATACATTAAAATCGACGTTAAAAGCAATTTTTTCAATAACATTATCCTGAATACATAGGTGCAGTTTAAAAATAATTTTATTTTAACAAGCATCCCTTATTTTGTAAATAAATTTAGCTGCAAATATTTTGAATGGAATTTCTTTGCCACCTCGCATGGCAAAGGCGCTGTGGATGGAATAGGTGTTGTTATAAAGAGAAAGGTGTGGCAAATAGTAAAAGCTAATAATATAATTTTACCAGATGCTTTTTATTTTATAAATGCGCTTGTGAATATATCGATATATTCGTCGACAGTCAACATATAAATATTGCTAGAACGGCATACTCCTTACGAGAAAATATTAGCGTTTATGTAAATATATAAAGAATGTATATCAACAAATACATATGTTATGAATTCGATTTTATTTTCATTATCATATAGTTTTTATAATAAGAATACATTTTTATTTTGTTTCCTAATTAAAGTGTAAATTTCAAACAAAAAACATTTTATCAGGGACCGAAAATAATGGTGGCGCGAACTAAAGTCAGTGGAATTAACGTCAGTGACGTTAATTCGCACCCCAAAAGCGAATTAATGTCAGTGACATTAAGACGCATGCCAAAAGCGAACTAAGGTCAATATTTTTAGCGAACTAACGTCATTGACATTAATTCGCATTAAGAAAGCGAACTAAAGTCAGTACATTTTTTTATATTCCAAATTTTCATTTTTCATTATCACCTTCGACTTATGATCATTATATCATGAATCTGGGATTCAAAAAATGAATCTTTGATTGACTTAGGTCAGATCTCCAATTCGGGGCGTGATCCATGGTATTTATGTGCAGAGCTCCTTTCCGCATTGGCGGCCTTCGGCCGCGCTTCACAAAATAATCCTGGGCTACGCCATTCCAACTCCGGGTGGTTGCCATAGCCGTGGCTACCGCCACGGTGATGTCCTTCCGCGTGCCACTCTTTTCTCACAGGGTAATGTGATTACAACAACCACATGAAAATGACAGAAAATTCTGAACTTTAACTGCAAATATCTCGCAAACTACTAAAAATATTGGTTCAGCGGAGTTATGTTCATGCTCCTGGGACCAAAGCGCGTCTCCTGATACATATCTCAACATTTTTGGTTGTATATTAGCACTCGGTACCCCACGTAAACGATTACCCACGTCTAAATTTAGAATCTGAAAAGAGATTTTTTTCAACCGCTCAAAAGTTATTTGCAGTTAAAGCTCACAATTTTCTGTCATTTTCATGTGGTTGTTGTAATCACATTACCCTGTGAGAAAAGAGTGGCACGCGGAAGGACATCACCGTGGCGGTAGCCACGGCTATGGCAACCACCCGGAGTTGGAATAGCGTAGCCCAGGGTTATTTTTTGAAGCGCGGCCGAAGGCCGCCAACGCGAAAAGGAGTTCTGCACATAAATACCATGGATCACGCCCCGAATTGGGGATCTGACCTGAGTCAAATTTTCGCCTGCGGCGCTACTTCGTCGAATCTCAAACCCAAATGCCTCAATGACATTAATTCGCATGTCCAAAGCGAACTAAAGTCAAAATATTATACGAATTAACGGCACTGACTTTAATTCGTTTTGGGACATGCGTCTTAATGTCACTGACATTAATTCGCTTTTTGGGTGCGAATTAACGTCACTGACGTTAATTCCACTGACGTTAGTTCGCGCCACCAAAATAATTGTTATTTTTTTCTTTCAGAATTCACATTATCATCACATTTATTTTATTTTAGTCATCGTAACCAATATAAATGAGAGATTTATTTTTTTGGTTACGAATAACCCTTATCGCAAGTAATAAATTTTTTGGTTATCGATGACCCACTCGACAGCAAACTATTTTTGCTGAATAGTGGTAAATTTTTCCTCGAGGAACTTGCAGACATTGGTCATGCCACTCCAGCAACTCAAGTTGTTTTATATTGTTTGAATTTTTTTGCTACCGATAACCAAAAAAAATTATATTACTTACAATAATGGTTATTGTTAACCAAAAAATGTTTCTCTCATTTATAATGGTTATGTTGACCAATATAAAATATGTCTTACGGTAATGGTTAATTATAACCAATATTTGAATACATCAGTATTAATGGTTAAATGAGACCTTTTTATTATATTTCTTATAACAGTTACGTCCCTGCATTTTATTATTAATATACTAGAAAAATTGTCGCGTACGTTATGTCGCGTAAGTTATTTAGTTTTTTTTTTTAAATAATAATATAAAGAGATGATTTCTCTTTAAATATGAGAGGATTGTAAAGGTGCATTATTTAGTTTAGGTTACGAATATTCAAAGAAATTAAGAACTGGCTTGATTCGCAGACTTTCGCATATATGTATGTGCACAATATAAGCACTTCCGTTTTTGTCGCGTAAGTTATCACCTTATTTTGAACGGCTATTTTAGACACCAAAGCTTTCAGGGCGACCATTTTTTTTCCAAACATACTTCTTTTTAATTGCAACGTAACTGTATTTTTATTTTCCCGAAAACTCGTTTTATGTGAGATTTATATTACTCCAAAAGTGTACGAATGTCGCATACGGCTGCATGGAAACACCCATATGTAATATGTAGTACTTCTATATTGCTAGAAAACTAAAGTACACTTACGAATATCTGAGTGCAGTTGTAAAGGAAACAAAACGAAGAGTCTGACAAGCAAATGTACCAAAAATGGCAATTTCACTTGCTAAAATACATAAGCCCTCATTGAAAAAACAATTACATATATAAAAGAAACAATTTCAAAATTAGTTTTAGTGTACACGAGTTTAAGAGCTAATTTAACTTATCAATGGTTCAAATGGACAATGATTTTTTATCATTTTGTTTCATTTCAAAGAGATTTAGGTAAAATTCGTATTACTTTATTTAGAGAGCTATTCGCTTGTACGCATGGAATCAAATTTTTGACGATTTTGAAAGTTTTAATAGTAAATCGGTCGCAAAAAAATTAGGCAAAAATAGCGAGATTCGCCTCAGAAACCAGAGAAATAGCAGTCATACGTTTTATAGAATAAACGTTGCCTCATAAAAATTATGAAGAAAAAAAATAAATTTTTTTGCACAAATAAAATTTTTGGGGATAAGACTTATTTGTTAACTTTTACGTTGCTGAATAACTGTTATTTATGAGAAATGCATTACCTTTTTCATGCATGAAAAGATATACGAAAACCAATCGAATCAAAATCCTTGCCACAGCATGGGACTCTGCCGTTGAGGGCGGGATAAGTTAACCTTATCAAGCTTTTGAGCTTTGAGCTCGCCATATCACAAAAACACGGTAAAAACGACACCCCACTCAAGAAGACTTTTGATTGTGTTTTATTTGTTTGCTTTTGGACTGATCTTTTCTTACAAAAATTTTGTTTGCATACAAGAACTAATCTATTTTATACCCAACTGGGCACTTTTTATTAGAAATTAGCTGATGCCCGCGACTTCGTGTGCGTAATAGTTATAATGAAGAATCAGCATAATTATTTTTTTGGAAAGCGTCGAAATAAAACACTGGGACTAACTTTATTTTATTAATTTATTTTAATAGTTCTATAACGCATGTAGCAAGGGCTTCAAATGTAATTCAATTATGTATTTACAGTTGTATAAATAAAAATGATTTTTTCCATAGTTAAACAAAGTCTAAAGAATTTCTTTATATACAACATTTGATGTTCTTCCCATATTACAAATTAGAAACAAATTTTCTGGGCCAGTAACCCTTGAGCAAGCAACATACAATTGTCTGTGTGACAAACAGTTTGTCCTAAGATCGATACCGGCTGCTCGAAGTGTCTGGAATTGCGACTTATTAACCCACCAGGAATTTTCGTTAGGTCCTACTTGTGTTATTCATTCCAGCATGCATGATTTTGTTAGGTTCATCGCAGGTGCTGCTAAAATGTGTTAGCTGGTCATGACATTTTTGAGTATCTCATTTTCCACCTTACTATAGCAGCTTAAAGTAGGAGAAGCCGAAGTTATCAGATGCCAAGTAAGGCTGTGAGCAGCTACGAATTCAGGATCTTTAGGAAGATGTCGGATACAAAAGCAGTAACAAATATGATTGCGAAAAATGATTTTTTTAAACCTGATTTCAGTGATAAAAAGGGTCGTAAGCGCTAATGTTATAAAAAAAAATTACGCGTGTGGTCAGAGCTACTGACGAGTACATGAAACTGGCAGCTGTGAAGTGAGGTCTGCTGCTATTTTCAGGTATGAAGGAGTTATATACTGAGCTGGTTCGTATACTCACTATCTTACCTTCCTTCCACCTAACGTATGTATCATAACAACCAAATGAAAAAGGCAGCTATATTAGCATGTACGCACGATTATTTCCGAACGATCACTCTTCATTCCTTTTTGTACTATACAAAGTCATTCATGCGAAGGCGGCCATCGCCGTGCGTTAGTCATGGGGAAAAGTCATGGAAGTTGTTATGCTCCGCTGGTGAAGAGTAAGGCTGAAAGTATTCATGATTTCCACCTTCGGTGGCCTACTGGTAATTGTCATAGCGAAACACACACTCACAGGAAACTGCACGCGTTTGAAGTGAAATGGAAAATTGTTTGGTAGTATGGGTATGCGTGGTATGAAAACTATTTCGCCTGATCCACAACCCGTACGAATTTCTGCTTCTATAATATTATTTCGAAGAGAAGTTACTTTAAGGCGAGTTCCATTACATAACTTTGGATGTGTTAAGTTACGAAGCAACATAATCGGAATGCCTTTTTAACCGTGTTTATTGATCGGTAAACCACCTCTTCACCATCAACTTTTTTTAAAATACTGTAATTTATTTCTGCTGCTTGGTCGTTTTTGGGCGTAAGTATAACTTTTATATTTATAGTTTACAGAGCATTATAACTTTGGCAAACATATTGGATTAATTGTTTATAAACAAAGTAATAATAGACCAATGATAGTCTTGAAAAATGTCTCGATGTTGCTATTCAAAATTGCCAGTAAAAATTTCAACTGGTCTAATTTCTTAAGTCGATTTAGGCTGTTATTGCTTATAACCAGAGATTTTTACTATTTTTTGTGAAATCTCCGAAATCATTTGAGATATTGAAATAAAACTCACATCACTATGTAGTATTCATTTCTACCTTTCGTTTGACACCCATGTTGGAAAAAGTAATTTTGGGTCACATTTTGTCAATATCTTTGGAACCGGATTGGTCAATAACTCGGGAACTGGATGAGATATCTAAATGAAAGTTATCCTAAATTTTAAGTTAGACGTTAAGTGATAGGTTTCATTCAATTCTGTTCAGTAGTTTTTGAGTGATGCCCGGACAACCATACAGACAAACAGACAAAAATTCTAAAAACGGCTGATTCGGGTTCTAGAGGCTTAATAATGACCCCTGACATCATCTTTTTTGAAATATCTTCAATGTATAGACATCGGACCTGTTACAATTTTATTATATGTAGAGATTAAGTCGCGCTATCAGCGAATTTTTAGACTTTAACAATTCAACTAGCCTTCGTCCGAGAAGTACGGGATTGAACCTAATACTGAAAACTTTTATGTATCACTTATTCAGCTACTTTTGAAGACATTTACAAAATGGCTGTTGCCATAGAGTATTGCTTTCGTGTTAGTTTAGAAAGAACTTGGTTGATGGTACTTTATAAAACACTCTGCTCTCATGAAGTATAGACTTCCCCCTTAAAAGGTATTGAAATTTACTCCACATACTTCTTTACACAACTCGCCTTCGTTTGGGACAATCGTTCATACTTTTGGAGAAATCTATTCATGCGTACTCGAAATACTTTTGGAGACAACTAATTTTTTACGTGGAACACCCTTAAGACATCAAGAAATTTGAGGTGAAAATCAGTTTGGAATACAAAGAAATATTCCTGGTTTTTGGTTATATCAGTTACTTCCTGTCTACATTTTTAGTATTCAAAACCTATACGTTTTAGTTGGGTTTTCTTCATTTTCTGAAGTAGGTATGAGGTTAACGCATATTTGGGACGATATGTACCTTGTACATGCACACACCCAACTCATTAACATTTTTTTTACGCAATATGATTTATTTATTGTCAAGTAAGTTTTTGTAAATTGAAATACAATCAGTCTAGGTAACTTAAAAAGAACCAGATAAGATAACAGTAACGCGCACTATTTCATTAAACACATTAGAAAAAAGTCAACATGTGCTACATAGGTAGAATGAAACTTCAAAATTGTCAATAAATACATATCTACTGACAACAAGGTGAAACTAGTAAATATGTATATGCTTTTAAACAGTGTTTATGTTGTGTGTCTAGCACATTAAGTACTTGAAGCTTAAACTGTCACTTTTAAGTTTTCTTCAAGTACCTTAAATAGGATGTTCCATTTCAGATAATTTTTTTCGTGTTCCACCATGACTCAATCTCTAGAAGTTTGATCGGTAATGAAAAATCTGAGGTCACAAATCAGGTTTAAGTCAAGACATGTAGTTTTGTGAAATTAATTTTTTTGTGCATTTAATATGTACTAAAAGTGCACGACTTAATTTTCATATTCCATATTTATTATTGTGTGTATTAATTTTAAAAATATTATTTGGCAAATGTATACTGCAGATTCGTCATTTGAAGTGGTTTATGCAATTTTTTTTTCATAATTTTTTACTTATGCGTTTATTACTTGTGACCACAGAAATATGCATTATTTAACAATTTTTTTTTTTTTGCTATGTAATGGAATGAGCATCGAAATTAGCCCAAAACGCGTTATGACAGCGATGAAGAAGTAAAAATTTTAAAAAGTTGCGAATAACGCCAAGACAAGAAAGGCTGTTTGAAAGAGTATACGATAACATATTGTATGTTTATTCTCGTATATTTAAAAAATTAAAAAAAATCGTACTGATCAATCCCGATGAATTAAACAAAACTCAGAAAATAATCCGATTTCCGAAAAATTGTGAAATATGTAAAAGTGGCCCACTTCACAGAATTTGACCTAGGAGTCAAAAACCTTATTTTATGGGAAAATAAATAGTACCCTTACTAGTATTAGACTTCGACAGGCCGTATTTTTGGAGGGTTCCAAAAACGTCGTGATTCCATCTATTTTTTGTCTATCTCGGCTGGTCGAGACATATAATAATTTTTATTTCAAATAAACAAAAATAAGTTGAAGTTGGAACAAAAACTGTATGAAATGTTTTTTTTTTTAATCTTGCGGATAGCAAATTATATTACCCTGCAATCAATCTTATCTACTTCATTAAGGTGTATTTGTCGCTTTCAAATAAAATAAATAAACATGTTGAGATGACTGATGAGAATGTTTATTTTATCAATAATTACTAGAAGTGTCAAGCTATCGACCAGAACATATGATTTTGCAATTCGTCTCTCACACCTGCACATATGTATGTACAAATGGATATGTATCTACGAATCACTTAGTGCCGACGCTAACGAAATAATTGGATACTGGTGAAAAAACAATTGCTGCCATGAAAGGTGTCGCGTTGCAATGAAAAGAAAGAAAAGCTGGTTAAAAGGCCAGGTTAAGCTGGTATGCAATGAAAATAGTGTGTTCTGTATTTACTTAAAAATGGCTTAGCAAGGCTTCCAAAAATTTGGGATAAATATTCCCCCATACGACTGAAACGGGAAATGAAAATCAATACCCTGATTTAAATACCTATACAACATAGGGCGCTTAAGAATTGACTACAGGATTTGGTCGAGCGATACACCCAAAGTATCCTGTAAACTAGTCAACCTTTTTAACAACAGTGTGTGAAAGACTGGATCCAAAGCAGATTCCAAGAAAAATAATGCAGAAGTAGACAAACTATTTCAAGGAAGTTGCTTGAGCAACGCATTTTTTCTCATAAAAATGTGAAATTGGGGTCACCCAAGTAGATTTTAGAAGCCGTTGTCATGTTATAAACACAAATCGGTTCTACTGCGCCTAATGCTGATTTATTTAACAAACAATTACTATCTCAGATAACGAGATTATTCCATAGGCTTTTGAACGTTTTCTGGCTTGAACGGAGAATACTCTGCTTTATCCTTGTAAGCTATATATGTATTTGCAACTTCTGCAGTGATCATAATGCGGACTGCACACTTATTCTGTATGCATCCCTATTGTCAAGCGACCTGTGTGGACGGCCCTCTTTACCTGCTGCTTGTATACCCTTCGGCCTCTTTGCGCTTTGATTTGGTCAGGTGGCTCTTCATTTTCCACAGGTAGTGTTATTCATCCACTTTCGTTGTACTTCGAGTAATACTTTTGATTGTTCCTCTTGACAACTGCTAAAGGTACAGCTATTTATAAATTGGTAATTTGCTCTCAAACTCAACAAGCTTATATTTTCATACGAAATCTACATTTAAGCTATTTTTTAACTTTTGCTCTAGCTTTTCATGTATATTTCCAATAAAGTAAAGCGATTTTGGAACGTAAGCTGTAATTCGGTATATTGTTATATTCACATTTTTACTACCTTTATACTAAGTCATTTTCTTCTTCGTCCGCTCATTTTCATATGAATTTTCGGAATCTTTTAAGGTTTGTTTAGGGTACTTCCCGTTGAGCTAGACACTTGAAACTTGGTGACAATCCGAAAAATATCCGATAGGTGGGATGGATCGAGATATAGTCAAAACTGATATAAAACTTGGTATTTTGCGATTGATTTTTGGTAACTTCCCGGTAAGCTACAATCATGAAACTTGACACATACATTGATCAGGAATAAATGGTCATGAAATACCTTATAAACAGAAAATTTCTGAAAAACAATGGGGAATCTTGTGATCGATTTCTAAGTAACTTATCGTTGAGCTTGAGACTCAAAACTTTTCACATTGCAATATTCCATAGAAAAAATCGGTAGGTGTCGTGAATTTTAATTTCGAAAATTAATTTTCAACTAACTTCCCCTCGACCTTGGAACTTTAAACTTAACAGATAGTACAGGACACGATGACAATATAATTTTCAGATAAAGCAATTTCGATAGGTGGCGCGCTGATCGAATTGTACAAAAAAACACGAAATTGAAATTTGGAATTTCGCAATCGATTTTTTATTAGCTTCCCCTTGTCGTGGACGTTCACGACTCAATCTCAATTTACCAATCTATTTTAAGAATCCTAAATGGAAGTTCGGCAGTCGACAAAATATTTAAAGGTTATTAATTGGGATTCACCTTTATATTTTCTTATATCAGAAAGGGATTTTAATTGGTATGATTAAAATTTCAAAACTAAAGTACACAGATATAAGTTGTAAATAGTTTTTGAGTGCGAGTGCACACCCTTTTAAGAACAGCGGATCTAAGCGATAGGATATGACCAAAACGCAGCGAATTAAGGCTCAAAAACACACGTTATTGACGCCAGATTTCGGAAGCAGAGGAAGGGGAGGCCTCGACTGAGGTGATCAAAATATCTTATATCTGAGTTGGTACTAACATCCTATATCCGTGGTGGAACTAAAATCCCATATCTGAGTTGGTACTGCAATTATCACCTGTTTAAGGATAATGCCAATACTTTTTACATCACCAAAAATTACTTATACTACTTCAGGGAACTGTTTATATACACATAAAACGCTCCTGTTTCTGAACTCCTCTATTAATTTCGTCTAAAAATATTCCCCATTACTTGAGTTAGCATATAAAATATACATATGTACCAAAGAATGTAATAGGAATAAAGCAATGTCACCTTAGAGAAAAAATAGCATCGTGACCTCACAGGGAATCATAGCTTAGCTGTTAACTATTTCAACAGCGGCTTTGGTGCGTAAGCTGGTTCGTATCCCAGTGTCCGAAAAGGGGTCTGATGATCAGTGGGGACACTTTGAAACAAGTAATCCCATGCCATCGCTGTGATTATCTTTGTAATTTTTCTCTAATATAAATTTACTTCTAATATATTTAGCTAGCTACTTATTTAAAACTTATTAGATTTCCGGCATAAACCATCTAACAGACTTGTTTTTGTGAATTGATATTAGAGAAAAATTGTATTATGTATATTAATACTATAAAAATATTATTATGTATGTGTATTTAAAATATACAGCTGCATATATTTAGTATGTATGTACCTGTTTATAATAGGACCTAATTATCATTTATAGGTATACACTGTTCGGTTTCATTTGAACGAACACTTTCTTACATATTTAATAAAAATGTATCGAATTAATTGTATTTGCAGTGCTTGTTACAACCGAACCCAAATCAGGTTTAGCATTTGTAGGTCACTGTGAAATATGTGGTATATAACGATATTTCGGAAAGTCCTCTTTATGCAGCAAATTACATTTTTGCTGTGTTCTTTACTGTCAGCCGTTACTTTGCAAACATCGGCGACTGCCATTGAGGCTGGCACTCCTTTTAAGGTAAATATCATTAGCATACACATGTATGTACAATTATAGTAGCAGTAATTGTGTGTAAAATATGGTAAATACGAAATTGTCACATTTGGCTAAAAGCGTAACTAATTTAAACAGGACTGTTTCAATAGAGTAAAAGCTAATTAAGTACTACATTTGTAAGAAAAGTTAAACTTTAGACAAAATTGATATTTAGAAGGGTTACAACAGCCCTGCAGTGAAGCACCTAACTAGTCTGGAAACATACTAGTATTCAAATAGAATGTTCTGACTGGTACTAAACCAGTCCATAAAAAACTAAACTTATACCAGTTAAAATTTAAAGTTATGCATACTACTAAAATGTCCAGACTTGGAAAAACCCGAGTAAAGCTCCTTGTTTAAACTTTACTTTTACCCTACCTGGGACTCGATGATTTGAATTGAATACTTATCCACTGAGTCCAACTTTTAAATCATTTTCGCGTACCATGATTGAAAAACAATTGACATCACGTAGGACATCGCCATGTTAAAAACACTTGTTGCTTTCCCATGTATGTTTATGGAAAAAAGAAATTGGCTGATTAGTTGGGGCTCTTTTACATACTAATTTTGAAGAAGTTTGCAACTAGTTGGGTTGACTGTAGGGAAGGAACTCAATAGCTACATACATACATATGTACATACCGCTATTCACTTACATACATACGTACTATATCGGATGCTTTAATAACACTTTTTCTTCAAATTATCGATTCGAATGTGGTTTTTTTAATTAATTTTACTATGAAAAAAAAAAAACAATAATAATAAGATGACAATCTTATAAATAAATACGAATGTGCGGCTGAGTGGCTCAATAAAACTTTTACAGAGGCTTAAGGAATCCGCTGACACAGGCTATATAAAGTTGCGATTCGGCATTGTTCGGCAGTTAAGAATGTATTTGGTTCAAGGTTATGCTATTTGATGCGTGTTCTATATACCAGGGCAAGTGAAAAGAATGAAAGTACGAAGAAACTGAACATCGTAAAGAGAAGGAGGGGTGTACAGGGGTGTGAGAAAAACAAAAGAAAACAAGTAAGGAAAGGGCTGTCTTCGGCTGTGCCGAAGTCTTTATACCTTTCATGAATATGCACAACTTTTCTAAGTGTCCGCTCCTTACTTACAATTACTTACAAACTCTCCAAAACTGTTAATTTAAAAATACATAGCCAAACCACATTTATCCGAGCAATCGGTAATATGGGAGCTATATGTTATGTAAGTCCGATCTGTATGATTTTCACTACACACATTACTCATATAATAAGTACCAAACCTGCAAAATTCTACGTTTCTAGCTTTCTATTTGCAAAATTTATAGCCCAAAACCCATTTATCGAAACTATCGATTATATGGGAGCTATATGTTATGTTGGTCCGATCTAGGTGATTTTCACTACACACATTACTCATATAATATGTACTAAACCTGCGAAATTTCGCTCTAATAGCTTTTTAATTGCAAGAGTTAGAGACCAAAACCCGTTTATCGGAACAATCGATTGTATGGGAGCTATGCGTTCTATCGGTCCGATCTTGCTGGTTCCGACAAATGATTAATCCTATGCAAAATGGCGCCTGCTTGCAAAATTTCATCGAGATAGCTCTAAAACTGAGGGACTAGTTTGCGTTCAAACAGACGGACGGACAGACGGACAGACGGACATGGCTAAATCAACTCAGCTCGTCGCCCTGATCATTTCGGTATACTTAGTGGTGGGTCTATCTCTTCTTTTTCTCATACTTACAAACATCGGACCAAAGTTATAATACCATTTCATGTTCATGAAAGGTATAAAAAGGGGATGATGCGGACATGAATGAATAGGAAGCGTGAAATAAGTAGCAAATTTTAGTCAGGACAACGTCTGCCAGGTCTTGGAACAATATAAATACCAATACAACCAAGCCAACCCTAATATTCATTACATATTTTTTAGCCCTACAAAAATTTATCGTTTGAAAGTTAAACAATTCATAATTTTTTAAAATGTTATATTTTAATCGTTTCAGAACGTGGTAAAATCTGCTAAAATAACAAGTAATATCTATACAACATTTATAATTGAAAATGTACCAGTAATAAGTCTAAGTATTTTTCTACTAAACAGAAGTCGTTACTAATGTTACTTTGACCGAAAGAGGTAATATTATTCAATTTGTAATCGGTTGGGACGATAAAATGCCAGAAGGTTAATTATAAATGTTTTAATGGATTACAAACTATTCAAATCTTCTTATCAACATAATTTTACAGATACTTCATATAATATTGTTCTCACTACATTGAATCAAACCGTGTGCAGCGAGCCCCCTTGCAGTGCTTATGGTGTCCTTACAGTAAGTAAAAAGCAATTACACTTACAAAGAAATAGGTAAATCATTTTCTATACACATTATAAAACAAAGTCTACGATTCCCGATCTCCGACACTACAGAACGGATTTGAATGCAACATTTTTTTTTACATAATGCTTACAAAGCTACAAAGAAAGCTACTTAATATGTAAACCTTACATTTCTGAGGTATTTGGGTATTAAGTAAATGCGGGCAATTTTGTCCGGAGGGCTTTACTTTTTCACCATTTTGAAATTGTTTATTTGTATAGGCGTGGGGCTGTTCCACAGTGGTCGCTTACTTTGTTGCGTTCATGTTTAAACCGATGTTCTTTACCAGTTGATTTATTGTAGGTTCTTTATTAGAAAGAGATATCATTTGCTCGCTATCGACATGCAGACGATTTCGTCCTTTAATTTTAATTAAGAGTAGAGCAGAAAAGCCCGTCTCACACGAGTAAGTTTAAGCCAAAAGAACTAGTACTCGTAAAGCAAGAATGATATTTTACGAACTAACAGACAATCTTTTGATCCAAAATTTCTCCAATGTCAAGTAATAGAAGAATAACTTAGGAACTTATTAAATTTTGAACGTGGTTAGGGTGGTTGCCACGCCCTTTTCCGAAGGGTTTAACATCTTTATCAAGAAATCGCCAGAACAATCATAGCAATTTAACATTCTACCGGAATCTGCGAGAAAAATTAACTTTTGCTAAACACTGTTCCATACAAAATGCATCACAAAAAACTATTTGGTTGCATGTTTTTTGTAAAAATGCACTGGGAAGAAGTGATTATAACGGCACTTTTGATAGAGAATGGCCTCGGCAACAAATTGTGGAGGAACCTTTTTTTGACAGATGTTACCACTACCGAAATAAATAAAAAAAGAAAAAAATGCACTTTAATTGGCTGCAGAAAAGTATGTTCTGATATTTTTGGATTATGTTTTTACTCTTTCATGTCCATTAGTATCAGAGTTACATAGAGTTTTAAGAAAACCTATGGTCCGTGTCACTTCCGGATTCAGTTGATTTTCTGTCTTCCTCGCCTGGACTATATAGAAAAGTGCGGACAAACAAGAAAGGGATTTAAAGCTTTTCTATAAACACATCTAAAGTTAATTCGACAGTATTTATTTTAAGTAGTATACATATATTGAAAAAACTTTAAGTGTTTGACAAATTGACCAACTTTGGACCAAAATATGTCATCTTTTTGTAGACCAAAGGTCCAAGGTTTGAGCCCTGGGGAAGGTAACATCAAAAGTGGGTTGAAAAGGTTTTTCAAAACGGAGTCACCCATCGGGAGTGGGTGAATTTCTGCCATGGCAGGATTCTCAGCAAAAACTGATCTCCTTTGTAGATCTCGTTCGGAATCGCCAATTTGTAAGACAAAATTCAAGGCGGCACACCGCAAATTGAGAGTGTTTGTGATAGGAAATAATAATTTTCATAAAAGCTTATAGCGACAGTAAGTCCTTTCCATTAGTATAAAAACCCCATATCTGGCCAGTATATTCGATTTTTGACTAGGAATCCGAGTTTTTGTTTGCCAATAAAAATAAAGAAAATCGATTTTTTTTCGCCTATCCTAATGTGCATATATAATATACCCACATACATACATAAATGAATATTTCGACAATGTAAATGTTGATTATATCTGATTATTTATTTTGATTCATTAATTTGAAAAAAGAAATCAAAGCGAATCATCTTACCGGAAAACCCCATGGCTCACATAGATCAAAATGAATGTGGATTTATGTTTGGATGTAATTATTCAGTGAGGGTAGAAACGTCAAACGCATCTGTATCAGGATACGGTAGTGTTACTGTACCAGGTAAGTCTTTTATTTCACTATTACTATACCATCTTATTAAACAGTTTTGTAGATTGCGTTATGGGATTGTGCTCCTGCCAACATGCTGGAGACCTACCTGAAGTTATATCATCTTTTTCTATACCCAATAATGAAACCATAATTTTTAATTGGTCAATGAATAAGATACCGCACTTTACTAAACCCCGAAAAAATGCTACAAATAACAAATGGACAATTTATTTGGTGTAAGTATGCTGTCTTTTTTGTTTAATGTGAGTATTTAGATTTTGCATAGAAGTCGCAGCTATTTTTTTTTTATTGGTTTAAAGTTACTTGCATCACTTTTACGTAGTAGTAAAGTGTGAAGAATTATTTGGTCAGCTAAAAGCTATAACGCCAACGCCAATTCGAATGTTATCATATGTTTTTAAGTGTTGCCAATGTTTTTTTAATTCAAATTCTTTGTTATATTTTTATAACTATATTCTCATTTTTCATAAATGTTCATAAAAAATAATTTTTCCACTAAGTGTTCAATATTGTGCCATGTGCTTTCATGGTTGTTGAGCTTTTTGTTCCGTTATTCAAGTTTTTTCATAGTATATATTTCACTTGTTTAAAGTTCCGTTATTTTTTTTGGGTACAAATTTTTGGTTGAGATTGCAAACACCATCCTTAAGGTAACTTAAGGAGGCTTTCCAAATCCCAACTTCACTTATTTTTGGAGAGGAGTGCAGGAGCTATCCTTCAAGCCCTGGTTTTTTAGCAACCCAGTCAAACACAAGTCCCTCTATAAGTTGATTGAGCTGCCAGGTAGCTCCGTACATCCTCTCCTTTGGACGATACAAACACGCAGCTATTTTTAGAACTGAAAATTTATAGGTAATTATACCTGAATTGCATTGGAGTTAAACAAGTTTTCTAAAGATATAATTATCCAATCAGCTGATACCGAATTTCGAAACTATATATTTCGGCAGCTGTACCACATAGTGATCAGACGCTCCTTGTTTGAACCCTCTGGTCTCCCACGTTTAGCTCACAACCAAACTGGTGTTCGGTGGCTTATCAGAGGATACTTGGGCGCAAGTGACCGGAAGTCGTGAGCTACTTGAACTGCATGCAAAGGAATCGCTCTGGCCATTTCCAAGTAAATGTGGACCAGAAACTTTCCTCTTAGACACGGCCTCATCCTCCTCCTAGGACACCCGCTGTGTTAAAATTCGGCAATAAATTTAGTAATAAGATCCCCACTTTTTCCATTACCAAGTCAATTCCTACATATTACTTTTTGCCACTGGCGAATTAATTAACTTTGCATTCCTTCTACATTGATCGAGCGTTGGGCTCGAGACCCACCACATAAAACAACGCACCAATGAAATTCAACAAAGCCTCGGATATGAGAGCCCTCTTTTTTAGATACAACACCCGCAGACAAAATGATTATGAGATAAGGGCTTGCTCCTGGAATGTCTGGCCCCTTAATGGGGTGGGTGCCACCGACCGGTTGGTTGAGGCCCTGAGGAAGGCAAAAGCTTGAATCACCGAATCACGAAGCGAGCAAATATGGATAAAACACCTTGCCGCCTCTACTGGAGTGGGTATGTCGACAAGCACAAATTTGGCGTTGGATTTGGGGTGGGAGAGAGACTCCGCTATTGAATGCTGTCGTTCACACCCGTGTCCTCCCTTTTCCTCTGCGGGCACATATGTACATATATACACATTTTCGAAGATATTATAGCTTACATTTTCCATTCATTTGTCAATAAATAAAAAACAGCTATCTGTAAAATCTCATAAACTTGTACCAAATGAATTCCTAGCTACATATCTACAGCCCCACTTTTGCAGCAATAAATAACTTTGTACAACAAGATTTTTAGTAATTGATGAAACCAACAAAATCTGAAGCTCTATCCCTTCGTATCAAAACCTCATACCGTGTTTTTGGCCTATAGGTCTGTTTTCTTTTTATTTGACTTTAAAGTTGTTAACCCTATGTATAGGGGTTAAGTGAGAAAAACTTGATCAAATGAAGCAATTGGTTACAAAACAGTGCCTAAATTAATATTTTTTGGGGCAAGGAATTCATTTTTGATCTTGATTTTTACATAAAACTTACGATAAATAAGGGTGTGGTACAACTTTTAAATTTTTGACCAATTTTTCATGGAAAAATAGTATTTTAATAGTTTTTAAGTAGAAATAGTAAAGGACTTAGTTTACTCGGGATCCAGCATTAACACCAATAATAATGTCAGCCTTGATAATACATCGAAAATGACCTCTTGCAAATAAATGCTACTTTCGACTGAGTGGGCAATTGAAAACAAAAGTTCTCCCTCGACGAAAGAAAATAGCACTCTATAACTCATCGCGCCCGTATTACTACGAGTATATGGTGCACAAGCGTGGACACTAACAACATGTGATGAGGCGGCATTGGGAGTATTCGAGAAAAAAGTTCTTCGAATGATTTGTGGACCTACATACATATACGCGTTGGCGACGGGGAGTACCGAAAAAGATTTAATGACGAGTTGTATGAACTTTACGTTTACGCCTACATAGTTCAGCGGATTAAAACACAGCGGCTTTGCTGGCTAGGCCACGTTGTATGAATAAACAAAGACGCACCAGCCAGAAGGTATTCCTATCGGCACCCGCTGGTGAAAGCAGACGAAGTGGAAGACCACCACTCCGATGGAAGGACCAAGTGGAGACCGATTTGCGATTCCACTGTGTCTCCAATTGGCGCAACGAAGAAGTGACTGGTGTTAAACGGTTAAAATCGAGCAGGCTGCGATATGGCCATTTAAAGAAAAAGAAGGATGTCCTAGGAAATTCATATGATATATATTATTGATATATATGCTTGGCTTGTACAATCTTTGTATAAAGTTGAACGAAAGTATTCAAAAACAATCAAAAGTAATCAAACTAATTTTCCTTGATTAACTAATCATTAAAAAGGTGTTTACATTAGTAAATTTAGCAGTCAACTTTTTTTTGATTCATGCGATTTGCATGTGTAAACGGGTCTTGAAAAGTTGTACGTAATAAGTTGGTAGGCAGCCAACTTTAAATCAACCTCTCTTGCAACTGAAATTGATTCCGAAATTGACTAATGTAAACAACTCTTAAAGTAACTATTCAAACTCGGAAACAATACATAGGTTATCAATGCAATTTTTTTACTGCAGGGTTGATTTGTATCCATCTTTTGTCTAACCGCCTTGCATATAACTTTAAGATTACATATTTATAGCACGTTCACCCCCTTTTCATAAAAACTCGCTTTATAAAATTACATTTCTTTACAAATTTTAAATTTTAAGAATTTTATACATTTTATTTTCATAAGATTGATTCTAAGAGACAAATCGATCGTTTCATTATAAACAGAGTTAACTCGAAATTTTTATTTTTTGGGAAAACGCAAATAAAGTTTTGTCTATTCAAACAGTTAACTTTTACGACTAATGTAGTTGGTACTAGAAGGGTCACGTCAATTTATAAGGTATGACGGCAGACTACATATACTAAGCTATTAAGGTATTAATGTGAGGGAGATGCTTAATTCCATCCAAACTTTTTTCTTTCTGAGATAATTCACTTTACAATAAAAAATTTATTCAGAAAAAAATAGCTACATTTCATACAAAAAAAAAGAGATTTTCCGTACAGTGTACCTCTGGAAGAACATATTTATGGTAGGGCATTGAAAACTGGTGATATGCTGAATGAGACTAATATCTAACAACTCATACAAACGAGATTTTCCCAACTGCATATCTGTGGAAGTATTCACGGTAGAATATTGAAGTTTGGGTAGGTGGTAAACGAGAAAAGTCGCTAATCCCTTGAGAAAAAGTACGAATTTTTCGTACTGTATATTCCCGGGAGTATATATGGTAGGATATTGAAAATTGATAAAAAATTATAGGAACAGAGATAGAGATATGTAGTTACACTGGGCCACGAATTTCAACTTATCCTCTTTACCACAAACGCCGTTATGAAATTCATACAGTGTATCCCAAAATTAAGTATGCAGCCATTTTTCGCAGCTCTCACCATTTTTGGCTTCAACAAATTTATTTTAACTAATTTTTTTTTAAAGACAGTTTTTCATAATCTAAAACATACGCTTTAAATTATATTTAAAAAATATGTGAAAAACTTGCAAAATTTCGACGAATTTTCATGGAAATTTTCAACTTTTTTTAGAATTTTTAAAAATATTTTGAGTATGCAGATTTGTAGGTGTAAGTCTTAAGTCCGTGAGAACTTCCCCTGATTTTTAGGAATTTTTTTTCCTCGAAACTTCAGGATTTTCTGGAAAAAAAGTTGTGGTTTTGGAATGCTGCCCTCGCAAAGAGTGATTTTTTTCATATTTTTTCATAAAAAAAAACACAAAATCTGAAATGATAAGCTAATATCTCGAAAACTATCTGGTTGAGCAAAACACAATGTATGATGCATTTATACCAAATTGTGATTTTGATTCTGTAAACCTTTTTGCAATTGCTTGATCCGTTCGTGAGATATACGTAATTAAAGGGAACCGTCTTTTTGGTTTTTTCGAATAACGGTAAACTGAAAATATCTCGAAAACGGTACGGAATAGGAACGGATAGATAAGGGGGAAGTCATACATTGTTCCAGATGCAGAGTGCGTCTTTGGGTAGGACATTGTTTGGGCCTTCAGGTTTCCAATCAATTTCAAATTGATGTATGTATATCAGGCGCGTAGCCAGAAAAAAATTTGGGGGGGGTTTTGGCCAAGGTGTCAGTAAATAAGAATTACCTGTAAATCCACACATATTTATTAATATTTTTAAATATGACATATTTATACTTTTATTTATTTGGAATTTTTCTCTTTCTACACGGCTAAAAATTTGAGACTAAATTTTAAACCAGTCATTGGTTTACACAAAAAACCTTTCTATTACCTACAAAAATTCTCGATTTTTTGCGGTTTGGATTTAAAACTTAACTGGGATAAACAAAAATACAAAAAAAATTGGTATAGACAGCGAATATGTGTACTTTTCGCACAAAATTCATGATTGTGCCGTAGCTCAGTAGGTAGAGCATTGCGCACTGATTTAGGGCACGCCGGTTCAAGTCCTAACATTTTTTAAAAAAATAAAAAATTGTTAACAGCATTTTCGGTTTAAAATTTAAATAATTTTTATTACGCGCATTTCTATGACAACCGACGTAAATTTAATTCTTAGCCAAATTAGGTTTGGTCATACACCTAGACTGGAAAATATTTTTCTTTTTTAGGGCTTTACGCTGTTCAAAAGAAATCCAAAAACTCTATATAAAATTACACTTATGAAACGCTTAAGAAAAATTTCTTGTGTCAGAATCTCTTCTACTTTTCTACTGCTAATTTCTGGAAAATTTTTACAAAAAGGCGACCTTCGTAACTCTGGATTTGGCAAGAAATAAATAGTTGTCGCTTTATTTCTTGAAGAAAAACTGAAGTTTCGGAAAAATAAGAACAAAAAATATAATAGAATAACATTGAAATTCATATAAAAATCGGCACATTGTAATTATTCAACATGCAAAACGGAACGTGAAAATTTCTTGGCTATTCATGACAATTTCATGGTAAAGAAATAATTGAAAATATTTCTTGAGCATTTTCTTTTCAACTTCATGCCGGGCTTTTACTTTTAAACTTTTTCAATCCTTTTTTGCCAAATTAGAGTCACTTTTTATTATCACCTGCAAGTATAAGTACAGTCTAATTGGTACTTTCTCTGATAATTCAATACGACAGCGTTGTGTACTGCTTGGTAATTTTTGGTAATTTTTTTAACTCCTTGGTAATATTTTTGGTTAAGCTTTTGGCAGCCGTGACTACAATAACGAGAGACACTCATTTTTACAATTTTTGCCCGCGGTTAATTTGAATTTCAACAGAATTGAGTCGAATCACTCTTGCTATTGTTAACATGCTATGTAGTTGAAATGCTAAGTTGATCTTATGCAGAGCAAGTCTGATAGTTTTGCGATAATTTCGTAAAGCTCCAAATGAGTGAACCGTTGCAGAAATTTAGTTGTGACCTCTCAGACTTGCTCTGATAATTAATAAGCGACTTCCAATAACGTCTCTCAGTGTGAAATATTATTTAATTTTATTCTTTCGTGTTTTCAGTATTGCAATTAATTGTAATTTCTTAACAGGGGTTTTAAAAGTGAGTAGAGTAATTATTCTAGTACAGACGTATATTTTTTAATTTTTGAAAGTTCGGGGGGAGTTTGAAAACTCTACTTCTAACAAACGATCAGCACGTGAAGAAGAACGTGGGTGGCGGAGGGTTTCAGCCTATTTAATGCTCCTGTGGAGGAGAATAAGCTGAAAAGGTGGTGCGAAAGCAGTGGAGGTGCACTTACCCACAGACCAATCCAAAGTTTGCGAATTGCACTTTGCGCAAAGTGATTTTCGACAAACATCAAATCGACGTTTGCTATTGAAGGAAGCGGTGCCAATGGCAGTGGAAGTGCTGATGTCCTTTGACCCTGAGGGAGAAGTTTTGAAAATAGTGGACAAGGCAACACAAGCTAAGTGTGGTGATTTAAAGTTCTAAAAGTATGTATAGGTACTATATGTATTAACAACTCATAGTCTTGGATTTAAATAACAGTTAGCGCCTAGTATTATTCCACGTAAGGAAGTGCTGTGCCCGGTTATCCCGCTCACTTTATGATTGAATAGTTCTTCCGATTTTCACTGTGCAACATGTATAAAAATAGATAGCTCAGATCTCGGCCTGGGCGCCCCATAATTAATATCCAACCACCTGTGGTATGCCCTCTCATGACACTTTTAGCAACAGTAACAACAACAATTCCATAATAACGCATATTTAATGTGAAGCTATTTGCGCATTATGTAGTATATCTAGGCCATTTTTCAGTTGCGAAAAAGAAAACGATTTGCATATCCAAATCGCAAGACTGAAGTCGCAGCTTCAAAATGTCGAGCTCGAAAATGTAAACTTAAAATTAGAATAGGCTGAAAACGAGGCGTTAATAAACAACGTGAAAAAAGTGTTTACTGAAGGGCAGCTAAGAAAGCTGGCTCATCCTGGGCAGCTTGCTCACTGTAGCTTGGTCGATATCTCGAATGCACTAACGCTCCATGCAGCAGGACCCCGTGCGTACAGGCACCTGTATCAAAAAGGGTTTCCACTACCTTGCGAATCGACATTGCAAAAATGGATGCAAAAACTAAAATTCAATGACGGAAAATGGCATTTCATTATTGAATTAATGCAAAGCGTAAACGAACTACCGCCAGAAGAACGCTTAACGCTCAGTATTTGAGCATGATTCCTCCAGTGACGTACATAGTTCGAAAGCCCGCTCATAACGTTCAAGTGGCCATTGCACGTGGCTTAAAGTCTTCATGGAAACAGCCAATTTTCTATGGATTTGATCAAAAAATAACTTCGGCAATACTGATGGAGATTATACATACATCAACTCCATATGGCTGGGTATCCCGTGGTTGCAATTGTATCCGACCTAGCAACCGAAGCCTTTGGAGAGAGTTGAGTATATCGACAGGTACAGCATGCGTGTTAACGGCAGCCTCCACACAGCTTCTTTACCGTAATTGTAAACAAAATTCATGTTTCTGCATAGTGGATTCTTCATATGAATCATAAGCTAACGGAAGCCTCACAGTTCCATTAGGGTAATTATAAACAAAAATCATACTTCTGTTTTCTTTGGAATGTTCTGCTTTTATCTTCATTTCAAGGCTAAGCTATTTCACAATTCCGTGAAGCTAAAATTAATTAACAATTTTGTAAGCTTATAAAGAAGCCTGAATATAGAATTAAGCTTCAGTGTTTTAGATCAGCGCGTTCATTAATCACGCATGAATAAAGGCTCGTTCGCTAAATGCGAACTAAAATAAAGTTTTGTTTCTTTTTTTAAAAACTGTTTTGCCAAAGTGCAAAACTTAATTTGCAAACCTAAAACTTGTAGACACATATGTACAACTGTTTTTATAAACCTTCGACAGAGAGAACTTGGTTCAGTCATCCCTCACAGAGTGGCGCAAAAGTTTTTTAGATACATGCACTAATAGAAAAGTTCAAAAAAGTTATACGAAAGGAGGTAGATAAGGTCTATAACGATATAATTTGGTACTTACAGCAATTTTGTTATGCTTTATATCGACAGCCACACTGCAAAACCCTGTATGTCCAAAACTAAAAAGTTTTCAGGAGAGGGAAAAAACTGTAATAATTATAACGGATGTATATGAGCGACGGTTATTTCATTTCACCACTGGAAAGAAACGGGAAGTTGTAACCCGGTTTTGACTGAATTTTAATGTGCGAAATATCACTATCTATGGGAAAGGCTCAGAACCTTATTTTTGGAAAAATAGTGACTTACGGGGTTTTGCAGTGTGGCTGTCGATATGTTTTTTGCAATTGAATGTGAGTCAAGCAATACTTGCTTTTTTTAATATACCATTCGCTGTACTAAATAAAGGATGGGCTATTTTTTGTAAAAAGAAACAAGGACATAAAATAATGTGGCTTTTTCTGAGGAATTAGGTGTTTTTTTTTTATTAACTTTATAAATGCTTACATAGTAATACAAGTTATTATTAAAATCACCGCTCCACTGGCTGGTGGAAATAATAAGTACAATTATTAATTTTTCATTAATTTGGTAAGTCGCTTTATGCGAAAGTGCATTCGTCTATTTGGTCACCCAGCTCCTGCCCCCTACCATCGGCCTGTAAGCTAGAGTGCCACAGGTCGTGGTGTGCGTTGAAGTCACCAAGGATAACGCGATTCTCGCCCCTGAGTAACGCACGAATGTCGAGGTGGTAATCCCTGGGACAGCAGGTGACAGGAGGTATGTATACGTTTATGATTTCCAGGTCGACATTGCCTGACCGGACAACCATACCTTGACGTTCTAAGGTGGTGTCCCTCGGGTCGATGTCAGGCTCAAATAGACGATACTGCACAGTTTGATGCGTGATGAATGCAAGACCACCCCCAAGCCCTCTCGCACGATCGCAACGGTGAACATTGTACCCGTTGCAGGTCTGAAGAGTCGACCTTCCACCGAGCTTTGTCTCTTGAATTGCTGCGATTTTGATGTTGTGTCTCTTCATGTAATTTGTAATCTCACCTATTTTACCGGTTAGGCCGTTGCGATTAAATTGCAGGATAGCGAAGTGCGAAGGGGGAGCAGAGTTGGTGCTGGGGGTCAGTTAATATTGTTGTCTTCTAGCGTATACAGGAGCAAACCCAAATCTGAAAGGAAAGGGAAAATACCCGAGTTATGACACAATGTCTTAGAATTTATGGTTACTTACCCGTAACTTCACTATAAATCTGGGATAGTAATTTCAGCAAATTTACACCACTTTAACACAATTAACGCGTTTTATTTCAAATTAAAATGTGATTTTGTTTGAAAATTAAATTTTTGTATTAACTGACAACGAAAAGTCGTTAAAACAAAAATGAAAAAGTTTATCGGTGTGGCCAACCCATACATTTGTTAGGTTGAGTATCAGTTTTAGTACTTTTTGTAAAAACCGCCTGTAACAAAAAAAGTAGTTTTGCAAAGAGGCAAATTGGATTCTGTAAGGGAGTTCAAGATGGCGAATTAGAAAGAGAAGCTGCCAACGTCAATCACCTTCTAGTAATTACAACATGGCTAAACCCAATATACATTTATCGGGCGGACACTCCAGCGCCTAATTCTTCGCAAGTAAACTAAGTTAAGTTAAGTTATAGTAATATAATTAGCTATAATTGTCTATATTTTTTGTAAGAGCTAATTTACGTAAGAATCAAATTATTATAACAGTATTAGCGAACAAACGAATCCATTACTTTCATGGGGCGGACAATTGATGCCGATCGCAGAATACCTATATCCCCTGGAAAATGTGACAGATACTAATGGTACTATGCAAGGCACATTCAAAATACGTATTCCAAAACAGTTAGCCTCGAAAAAAGTGCTCAAGCTTCATTCATATATAATTGATGACTTAAATTGTGAAGGGCCAGAGCAATTCTCAAAGATTACAGGTAAGAATAAACATTATGCATAAACAAACAAATAAATAAAACTTTACTGCAGTAAAAAGTAACTTGTTCTCAACTAGTAAAGTCTTTATAAAGAACTAGTAAATTTCACATAAAGCTAAATTGTGGTAAAGTATTCCTAACAAGAATTTCCAAAAAGGGCCAAAAAGATCCTTTTATGAGAGATCAAATCTTGGCGTAAATTTAGTATGAGCTCTTGAACTTCATATCTCGATCCTTCCCTACTTGCTTATATAGGTCATGGTTTAATAGCTGTTTGTTTAACCATCTAATCGATTTTGACCTTCCAACAAAAACTCTACCGTTCTCCAGTTGACTTCCGGGCTGAAGCATCTTCTTCCATTCGCATTACATGCCCACGAAAACTTAGCAGCTGCGTTTTAATTCGTTGGACAATGTCAAAGTCTGCGTAGAGTTCACACAACTCATCATTAAATCTTCTTCGGAAAACACCGTCCCGTAAATCTTTCGAGAGACCTTTCTCTCGAATACTACAATGGCCGACTCATCTGCAGCTGTCATCGCCCATGCTTCTGCTCCATATTGGAGGACAGGTATTATGAGCGAATTGTAGGGGGTGGATTCTGTTCGTCGAGAAAGAACTTTACTTCCCAATCGCCTACTCAGCCCGAATTAGCACTTGCTTGTTGCTTGCAAGAGTAGTTTTTCTTTAAATTTGTAAGCTGACTTATTGTTGGTCTTAATGCTGGTTCCAAAGTAAACGAAGTCCTTTAAAAACGAAATTATGGCTGTCAACAGAGGCTTGGTTGCCAAGACGTAAATGCGATGAACCTTTGCATGTTAACAACATGCACTTTGATTTATTTTTGTTCACCACCTAACCCATTTTTTCAAGTTTGGAGTAGGCAGCCAACAATTTTGCGGGGTGTAATAAAATATTGCTCCTGTACGTTTAAGTTCTCTGAAGCTAGAATTGTTTTAAAGAAATCGCGCGATACGGTGGCACCCTGCCTGAGAAATAGCGACATATAGGCAGCTCCTTTTCGGCGACTGCAAAAGGAACAAAGATGTGATGTGTGCTATATCTTTCTTAAGTTTTCTCCTATTGTAAAAATGTGGTCGAGTTGGTCTTACCACATATTCTGGATTGAGCAGAGAACACTCTAATTACAATCCCCAAGTTTGCATTAATACCATACCATACTAGCATATTCAGGTAATCTATCTTTGCCAGATGCTTTATTGTTTTTGGAAAGGTATATTGCCATTCGCAAACTTGCATTTGATTCCAATCTCGTAACTGTGACGTTATAATCTTTCTAGTTCCAGATTTTTTTGACAACCAAGGAAAACAGGAGGGTACTGCTTTTGATTTGGTAAGCATATTCAAATACACCATAACATACATATCGCTACGGATGTCGCATTGTGCCAAAAAGTAGGGATTAACACTATGAAAGGCATTTCTTCGGAAGCTAAAAGGCGAGACCTTGAAATTTGGCCATTCCATGTAACGAATAATTCACCAATGGGAAATACCTACAATTCAAATTATATGACTTACAGCGTTCGTATTTATAAACTATTTGTATTTCCACGTGGGTTTCACCCCACATTTCCATAAAAAAATGCAATGTAAATAAAATAAATTAAACTTTTTTTTGAACTTTATATAACCCCTAATCAAACTTCAGTGGTATAACTCAAATACTTCCAGAGATGTGGAATATATGTAAAATATTCCTTGGTATGGGAGGTGCCACGCCTCAAATTAGCATTCGAAGATTACTAAGGATATGCAACATCCGTATTCTGAGGGAGCGATACGTATGTACATATGTGTACATCATACATACGTAAGATCATGTGTGGTGTCATAATGAAAGCATAACAATTTTTTTTAACTACTTGACCCATTTTATATGTATGTATATACATACATATATACAATTCAAAATGTCGGTTCCTCTCACGCGTGTTAAGTTGCACTCATCGTGTGTAATAGTTTTACACAGCACATTGAGCACTATTTTTGTAATTTTATGTGTAAACATTCATTCTTTCCTTTATCTCTACATATAATAAAATTGTAACAGGTCGATGTCTGTACATGGCAGATATCAACAAAAAATTTATTGGGGGAAGCATTATTAAACGAGTAGAATCCAAATCAACCATTTTTTTTAATTTTTGTTTGTCTGTCTGTCTGTCTGTCCGTATGTTTGTGGCCGTATCACTCTGAAAGTACTGAATGGAAATGAATGAAACTTTTTTCGTTGGATTGCTAGATACTCAACTTAAAATTTAGGATATTAGTTTTTTCGATATCTCAAGCGGTTTTGGAGTTATTGGCCAATATGTTGACCAGGGGTGACCAAAAATGTCTTAGTACAATATGGGCATCAAACGAATGGTGCCAATGGGTAGTGTTATATGCGATGCGCTTAATTTAAATATCTCAAATGGTTTCAATTATATATCTTCAAAAATTTCGGACGGAAAAAGAGAAGGGTGGGTAGATGCCATGTACAGACATCGACCTGTTACAATTTTATTATATGTAGAGATATGTATGTATGTATTTCAAATTTCGAAAACTGGCCCAAATGTATTTTTTAATTGTTGTTGTGAACTATACAATCAAGTTATAGAAAGAAAGTCGAACTTCGAAAAAGTGCGTATAGGCTTTAATGATTAAAATCGGACTCAGTCTGTTATAACTTATAAGTTCTGATACGCAGCGAAGCAAGCGGGCCTTACTAGTATTATAATAATTCGCGTTCGAAATCTTCATAAAAAACATTTTCACTTTACTTTTTAACTGAAAATATAACAATATCACTCAAGGAATGGGAAACATTTTCCAGAAATCGAATTTTCAAACCGGAAATAAATGATATCAGATTTTTGTGTAGTCAAGTTTTAAAAACAGATTAAATTTTACTGTTATGTTCCCCACCACGACCTCTCGATATCTTTTAAATCCATTCAGGAATTTATTAGTTAACATTTGACTATCCACAGGTTATTGTACTAATTATTCTCAGCGCACTTTTTCTATGCCTCATACCTTTGGCAATGACATACCGTTCTTGGAAGCAAAGTCTAGCAAAAGTTCACGATAGTGTGTTAGAGCAAGAAATAAAATATACATCTCAATTTTCCAGGATTTTCGAGTAAGTAATAATCAATACGGCCAAAATCCACGAAATTGTTGCCCATCCTAACTTTTGGCACTCGAAATTTACAGTTGCATTATCAAAGTTTTTATAGTTTTCGAAGTTTAAAAAAATGTTAAAATTACCGTGGCTGTCATATTAATAGTCATTTGGTGGATTATCCTATAAAAATTCTTATAAGCACTACTTACAAATTTCAATTATTTTTTAATTGCAGAATGGAGGACAACATAAACTACGTAGATAAGTATATAGAGGTAAGATTACATTAAATTTGCGCATTAACTTTAAGAGTCCAAAAATGTGAATGGTATAGCGAATTAAACTAAACAGCTTCGTTGGCTAGGTTCGGTTATGCGAATAGGCAAATATATTGCGGACCAGAAGGTTTTCCCTATTGACACTGGACCTCGGCAGCATAGGAAGGAAGATGAATTGGCCTCCCCAGGTGCTTCCGACGACGGTGCAATACAGCCAATAGGTAATAAAACCCTGCGGGCTGGGGCTTAGAATATGCCCGCGGTAGGCATACCGGTCGTAAGAGGCGACCAATATGCACAAAGGTAATGATGTGCAACTCGATGGTTGATCTACGGATATGATGCCGCCCACCTCTCATTACCCATCTTCTCTTTCCTTTCGGAAGGAGGGATGACATGACCTAGAAGGTTGCAGTGGTCATACCAAATCGCTCCCACGACAGTCGGGCAGTACCGCAAGGGAGTACCGGAGCGTACCGGATTCATATCCGGCCAAGGACTGTTATTTCGACAACACTCCCCAAAACCTTCGGGGAGTGATTTTGTTGTTAAAACAAACAAACAAACACTATAACTCAATATATTGAGACATAGGACCATACCAATCAATATGGCATAATTTCCACAATGAATGTGAAATAAAGCCATTATGACATTACTGCCCTTTTGGTAATATCACGTCTGATGTTTATGTATCGCATGACATCGCATAAACCAAACAGCATTTTTCTGGGACACTGTTGATGTATCCATTTAATGTGACATATATGAAAAAAGCGCCACAGGCTAAAATTTGGAATAGAATGAATTTAAAAAAGTATTGTCAAATTGATGGGAATAACTATTTTAAAATCATATAATAATAAAGACTGAAAATTTGGAATAAACAATCGCCCGATTTCTATGGTTTTATTTCACATTAAATACTTCACGTAGCGAAAATAATCCCATATTGATTAACATGGCTTTATACGTATCCCAGTATGTGGAGAAATAAGGCCATATAGATTTATTGCACCCCGCCGTTTCCAATCATGTGTCAATTATCTCTAAAGAACAGGGACTTGCGTGCTTTGCTATGCAAAGGGCGAAATGTCACCGTGACAATTTGTATTGCATTCATTATCCCTACATACGGGATGTAGGTAATACCAAATATATTCGCAAAGCAACTCCTAACATTAAGCTGGAGGCATTGGTGCTGTAGTCGTATAGCTGTAGTCGTATTCTTAACGTAAGATCAAAACCAACATGCAATTGGTTGGTAAGCTTACGTTACAGATAGTAACACTGTTGACCAGTGTTATTGGTGCAGCTAAAAGTAAAACTGATTTCAAGTATATTCGGTACCCATATTAAAACTGTACACTTACTTTTTTAATGCCGCCGCTTCTATCAGTATACCCGTATATTAACAACTTCATTAATCTTCATAAACGTCAGAGAAATTTGCAAAAAATTTAAATTTTCACTTTACAATTTCTCTGACGTTTATGAAGATACATATGTATATTAACAACTTGTACGAGTATACTGTTAGAATCAGCGAATTGTACTACCCTACAAACCAAAAGGATCTAAGTGACATTTGTTTTGAAATTGAGCTATACCCATATTTGTATAGTCGAATATTGTGTTTAAAGAGATCATTTCTGACCTTGTAGTCCCATCTATTTCCCATACATAAACGCTAGAACACCGAAAAAGACAAAGTGTGTCCTTTCAAGTAGTTTTATTAAGTCAAAGTTAATTTTTCTGATCACCACCAGATGGAGGACACTCCCACTTTTCCAGTAGTAAAGTCTTTTTAAGTGAAAAGTGACTATATTTGATTTGAAAGTGACTAAAAATAATTAAAATCTATTCCAGCAAACAAGTACTGATTTGTCAGAAGGAGCTTAAAAAATATCAACAGTATAGAGTTCTGATTTTAAACTGCAATAGAGAATAGATTTAGGCGAGTCCCCTTAATTGGTAAGAATTTGAAACTACGTAAATATAAGAATACAAAAAACATATTGTTCTATTTAGGATAGAAAAAAAGAGTCTTAATGCTGAGACGCTTCCCAGCAAAAGAGACGTCTTAAGCGTATTTCTTTACCTATTGCAAGACGAAGGAAAAAATGCCAAATGCAGTTCAATGCTATGTACTTTTCAGACAAGGACGGGTCCGTTATGGAGTTATAAAAACTTGCCATTCACGTAACACATCAAAGGCAAAATTCATAGAGTATTTGATCGGAAATTGCGCAAGAAAAAATTTTTAAAGCAGAGAAAAATAGAGAATACAACTATTTTATTACTATTTATGTGAATTAAATTTGTTTTATTCATATTGTTTTGACTAGTTTTTTAATATTTGCACATTGTTAGTGTCATTTACTTATGTATCTAAGTTGTTTAACAAATCTTTAAAATAACATTTGCTGGTCAAATTTTTGCGAGAGAAAATTATTCGCGGCAATCTTTTTGTATAAAAAACTTATTGTAATCTGAAACAAAAAACTTCGTTTTCATTTTCAGGTCATACTACGATTGCAAAAGTGTATTTTAATATAAAATTCAATCGCCAATTTTATTATGGACTAATTTTTTAGTCATTTTTTGGATTTGTACAAGAAAAGCAAATCAGAAAAATTAACATTGACTTAATAAAAATCCCTGAAAGGACAGGGCAGGTGAAATATTCATTTGGATGATTTGTTCCATATTCCACCACCAAAATCACTTGTTTACGAGATATTGGCTTTAAAGACTTTTATACCTTTTTTAAGTGCGTTTTTAGACTTTAGGTCAAGTGCGCATGGAATTTGTTTACAGATCTTGTTTTCTATCCCAAAGCTTTCAGAATTTGTGTGGGGTGCAGTGGCGGGTAAATGTTACGGTGTTTTGTTTTCTAGAAAAAGTGTTACAATTTCTATTTTTCAAAGCTCACAAGCAGGATTGAGTAAACAATTAGAAAAACTTGTCCCTTTGAACATGTAGAAGGGCACCACTACCTTTAAACTCAGCCATTCCGAAGAGGCCCAGGAAACCTAGGTAAAAAGTTGTAATTTAAGAGGGTAATATTTTTTCCATAAAAGAAAACGCCGTTAATAACTGCCTTATTTTAGCCTTTTTTTAATGCAAGAAGCGACTGAATGGTTTAACAATGTTGGCGGTTCATCCTGTTATACCAATAACACCAGAAGAAGTCATTGAAATATTGAGTGTTAGCCACGAAGGCTGAATTTTGTGTTGTAACAAGCTGTTGAAACTTATATTTAAATAAAGTTTTTTTTCTTTTATTTTTATTCTTATTATTGGTTTTACAGTCATTTATTTTGTACGTATAGAAGAACTAAAGAATTTAGTATATGTAAGTACAGGTATTTAGATACATACATATATAATGGTAAGTATGATTGGTTTACGAAGGCGTACAAATATATGATGAGCTTAGTTGTGTGTGATTCAATTTAAATTTTATTTAACAAAATCTCATTCAAATTTTGGGTGTTCTAATAAACGCCCTACCCAGATTTTACATATAATTTTCAAAAGGCAGTAAACTTTAAACTTGTATATCTCAAGTCAATTTCGGAGTCATTTAGATCCATTTGGTTCTAAACCCTTCATTTCTTATAATTATTGGTCGAATAAGCTGTTTTATAAGGTTACCGATAACGCACCAATAATTCCAGCTTTAAAGCTAAGATAACACATTCCATATTTTCAATAATTTGTTAGCAGTCTCGAAAAAATACCAGGTTCTAGAAGCATGACATACTAACATTGTATTTTTTTCAGGAAGCTCAAGCTAAAGGCCTAGCTGATTTTTATGAAATACCTCACTCTAAAATTCATATTGGTCCGGAAATTGGCGAGGGTGCCTTTGGCCGTGTTTACAAAGCCGTTGCAGAAAACGTACGATATGTGCGGGGCAATTCCGTTGTAGCAGTGAAACAATTGAAAAGTATCATAATCATTTACTATGTATTAAGGTTTAATTTTAAGATCCACGTGAGCTGGAGCTTTTTAAAGATGGTTTCAAGGGCTTATTTTCTTAACTAAAACTATATGATGATAGTTTACTCCATAAACTAGCTTAGAAAGACAAAACTTCAGGATGAAATGTGGTTATTTTAATATGACAAGGCATAAAAGCATGCTACTGAGGATACCTCAAAAAACGTATTAGGTTTGTTCATTTACTTTTTTAGTAAATACCTTAAAAAAGCGTTACTTTGAAATAAAGAATAATTTCATTACAAGAGAAAAATGTAACGTGAAAGTCAGGGACGGATCTAGAAAATATTTTTGGGAGGAGCCCAAAAAAAATCCATACTGCATTCATGTGCAGAAAAATCAGTTCATGGTTAATATATAGGAATCCATTAAAGTTTTCATGTTTACTTCAAATCAAACTTCAACATACATATGTACATATGTATGTATGTAGTTATGAAAGTAAGCCAACTCAACAAAAAAATAAGGTACAATAAAAGTAGGTGTATATGTAAATAATACTGATATTGCGATTGATTTTATATTTTTTAATAACAAAAATACGTTCTTTTTAAAAAGCAAGACTGGTGCATTCCCAAAGTAATATCTAGTTGCCTTTTATGTTTCGCAAAAATATCTAGTACTTGGTCATTAGTCACTGGAATATCGCGATGAATATAAAGTAACTCCAGCCCATTGAGTCGGTCCTCTCCAGTCTTGTTACGCAAATACGTCTTCAATCTGTGTAAAGTTGAAAATGACCCTTCGCTTAAAGCTGGAAGTGTAGCACTAACTTGAAGGAGCCGGTAATTTTTTTGTAGAACTGCACATCACACACATCGGGGGCTTCTAAAAATGCACATACAATTGTATAATTTTGAACTACCAAATGGAAGTTGCATAGATTCTAGAACTACTTCTTACTGTTTCCACATTTTAAAATCATATTTTATTTCTTCAGTAATGCCAGTAAATTCAGTCGGCCATACTTCCTTGAAAGCAAAGATGGTCCTGTCTATTTCAGCTTCATCGATCTCTGCACATTTTGCTGGAACAACATTTTGTATCTTGGAAAGCAGATCTCGCTGCTATAAAAATCTCGATTCCAGTTCCTCAGAGTACTTGTCCAAGAATGGGATGTAGATTGAAAGTACTCTTCAGCATCTCAACCATAATTGTCTCGATTTTTCTGACGTCCTCCTTGTCGAGGAACAATCAGTATGGTGCCAATCGATTGAGCAATGTGTGTCGCTGATTCGAAAATTTCTCGGAATGTTTCATTCGCTTTGGTACGTATGTTCTTTATTTCGTCATGGACATCATTAGCATATTCAAATGCAATCACTCTAGTCACAGTTTTCTTCTGTAAATTAAGACTCAAAGTTTAATCAATCCGAAGATTGGTTTGAGCACTGTCAACGAAATTATGAACTGCAGCAAGTAGCTCATTTGGTTCCATGCTATCAGAATTAACTTTTTTAGAAAGAATGGAAAGATTTTACAAACGCGCCGAATCTCATCAAAATAATTTAGTACTCATGAATTGAAGGTGTTTTATATTTTCTTTTATGACAATGTCTCCTTTCGAACTCAAACCTGACTAGGCTCTCTGGACATTTCAGCAGGTGCCAACATGCTGAAAAGCATAAAGCTCTTGTGAAACGTCTACACCTTTTTCTGTTTATATTCAGAAAATTACAATTCATATTTCGAAAGTTACAATTCGTATTTAGAAAGTTACAATTGATACTCAGAATTTCCATTTCATATTCAGAAAACTACCATTTATATTCAGAAACTTACAAGTCACATTCAGAACCTTACAATTCATATTCAGAATTTGCATTTCAGATTCCGAAAACTACAATTAATATTCAGAAAGTTGCAATTAGTATTCAGAAAGTTACATTTCATATTAAGAATATTTCACTGTACGCAAGTAAATTGTATGTGGCATGAATTACATATCGCTCGTTCTATTGTTAACAAAGTTAACTCAAAATTTGATTTTTTGGGAAAACGCAAATAAAGTTTTGGGTATGCAAACAGTTAACTTTTACGACTAATGTAGTTGGTACTAGAAGGGTCACGCCAATTTATAAGGTAGTATACTGATAAGATACTGAGCGGCGGCCACCGTAGTGTGGAGGTAGTGTTGCCGGCCTACCACACCGAAGGTCCGGGTTCGAGCCCTGGTACAGGTTACATCAAAAAGTGGTTTGAAAAACTCTCCGAAAGTATTTCTGCCATGAAAGGCTTCTCAGCAAAAAGTCATCTACTTTGTAGATGCCGTTCGGAGTCGGCGAAAAACCGTAGGTCCCGCCAATTTGTAGGAAAAAATTCAAAGCGGCACATGATATAACTGTTGTATATCGCGCCATATATGTATGTATATATATATATATATATATACTTATAAGCAAAATATTTATATTAATGTGAGGGAGATGCTAAAATCTATCCAAACTTTTTTCATTCTGAGATAATTCACTTTAATTATTCAGAAAAAAATAGCTACATACATAAATTTTCTAAATACTACAGTTTCATACAAAAAAGAAAATGGGTTTTTTGAAATAATGCGTTTTTATTTTCCAATAGAGGAATCAACTCGGAATCAAACCACTTTTTGATCTAACAAAACCAGAGAACATGTTTGTCTGTTGGTGGAATATAGATTTATTTCAAATTAATTCACTGTATTTTTGAACAATAAACTACCAAAAATTTATAATACACAGATGCAAATACATCTTTTTCCCCCATTTTTTGTTCAATGACTATTTTATAACTTCGAATATATTGTCCTTGGCTACCCAGCAAACACAGCCTCTAACGTTAGAGAAATACTGTAGTTTTAAATTAGAATTCTAATGTAGTTCTCTAATGTATCTCTAATCGAAAATCACTTTAGAGAACTAGGCTAGAGGACGATTAGAGAACGATTAGAGAAACACTCGAATAGCGAAGATGCGTGTATTGTCAAGTATTGTATTTATAAACTAAGGTATAATAACTTTGAATTTTATTCCCATTAGATATTTAAGCTTAAAACATGTCAAACATATTTAAAGCAATAAATTTATCGAAATAGAATTAAACAAGAACAATTGGATTTCATTTCAGTTAGAAATTTCTCATTAGAATCCCATTAGAATTTCACGTTAGAATTCGAATCGATAACTAACCTTTTTCTCGATATCGAGAACTAAGTCCCCTTTTTGTCGAGAATGCTATAATTCGCGACAGTTTCACAAATCGTTCTCTAACCATCTACCTTAGAGAATAACATTAGAATTCGAGTCGTTTTCTAATCGTCCTCTAACCTTAATGTTTGCTGGGTAGCTATTAAAATGTATCGTACTATCGAAAAAAATTAAAATTTTGAGTTAACCCTGTTTACAATAGAACGAGCGATATCTTAGAAGCAATTGTTTCACAAATCATTTTTTTCTTTATATTTATGTACACATATGTACGGCAGTTATGACATGCAGAAGAAGCATTCATCGGCACCATAAATAAGTATTTAAGCGACTTTTCTCTCGAATACTCCCTGGGCGACAATCCGATTCTCCTTGCATAGTGACAGAAGGTACTATGTATTTTCTCGAATTCCACGTATGACTGGGGGACACTCTCTCTGAAACGCCATACATACATACATGTATGTATAAAGCAACACCTTTTCACGCTCTCAATAATATTCAATAATTTTGTCAAAAAATGCCTGCAATGCACTCAACTTGTTCACGGACTTACTGAATATGAATTTAAACTTTCTTAATATGAAATGGAAATTCTGAATATCAATTGTAATTTTCTGAATATGAAATGAATATTCTGCATATTATCTGTAATTTTCAAAATATAAAATGGAAATTTCTAAAAATTAATTGCAGTTTTCTGAATATGAAATGGAAATTCTGAATATGAATTGTAACTTTCTCAAAATTAACTTTAAATTTCTGAATATAAACTGAAAAAGGTGTAGCTGTACAATAAAGTGGTGCAGTGCAATAACGCCCAAGGAAATAACGCCCATGGGCGTTATTTCCCACTCTAAAAGGAAATTACGCCCATGGGCCTTATTTCCATTTTAAAAAGGAAATAAAGCCCATGGGTGTTATCACCTTTTGCTGATGGGTGTTATTTCCTTTTTCGAAGAGAAATAAAGCCCACGGACGTTAAAAACGAATTAAAACAAGCTGATTCAAGAATTAAGTATATGGTTTTCTTTATTTCAATAAATATTAACATATTTGTTATGTTTTTATAAGGCGGGGTGCAAAAGCGCCTTGTGAAATAAGCCCTTTAAGGCCTTATTACACTATTATTATTACTTTCATTTTTTTTAATGAAACAATAATATTCTAATTCTTTTTGTATTTTATTGAATAGTTACACACAAATTTCACGTTAACCAAAGTGGGAAACGTGGCACGCGGAAGGACATCACCGTGGCGGTAGCCGCGGCTATGGCACACACCCGGAGTAGCCCATGGTTTATTTTTTGAAGCGCGGCCGAAGGCCGCCTACGCGGAAAGGTGTTCTGCACTTAAAAATCGTGGATCGGGCCTCCGTAACTATAATCCGAAGGGGGAAAAGCAATATTTTGTTTCTGTGAAAAGTTAATAGTGAAAAACCGAAAATTGACCCGGGTCAGATCCCCAATTCGGGGCCCCATCCACGTTTTTTATGTGCAGGACACCTTTCCGCACCCTGGGCTACGCCATTCCAACTCCGGGTGTGTGCCATAGCCGTGGCTACCGCCACGGTGATGTCCTTCCGCGTGCCACGTTTCCCACTCTTTTTTCACAGGGTAATTTGTGAAAAAAATGCTAATCAACAGTTCGTGTTGCTCGCGTAAAATCCTATGGGCGTTATTTCTCTTTTAAAAAGGAAATAAGAGCCATGGGCTTTATTTCTTTTTGCAGATGGGCGATATTTCCATTTAAAAAGGAAATAAGGCCCATGGGCGTTATTTCCTTTTTGAATGGGAAATAACGTCCATGGGCGTTATTTCCTTGGGCGTTATTTCACTGCACCCAATAAAGTTTACAAAAACCAATCTCCACGCATATGGGGTGTAAGCTAGTAAAATAAATGCTGTGAAAGGTGTTTTAGTACAATAGTTTTGATCTGATTAATTACACATCTCAGTATATCGTGTGGAGGGTGAGGCTTTATAATAAACATATCTATATACATACATATGGGCATTTCCGCACGGCACAGCCATAAAATCTGAAAGTATATTCCAAATGTGGTTGATTTAGAATCTAAAGCAAAAGTTTCTATAATTTTTGTCCGTCTGTCGGTACATTTGGGCGCGTATCGCTCAAAAGCTGCTAATTGGAATTAAATGTAGCTTTCACCGTTGCATTACTGGATGTCCCAAATTTAAAATAACTCTATCGTTGATGTATATTAAAACGATTTTCCGTCATCCCTTGTTAAACTTGATTTTGTAAAAATCCGGTTTAGGCGTTTCGCCAGCCTCAGTGTTAGTTTCGTCTGAACTCTATCGGTTTCAATCTAAATCAATTTTTTATCTAAATTTAATAAAAAAAAAACAAATTGAAAGGGGTATTCAAGCTAATGGCCTAATATTAAAGTGCCTATATGTATAATACTCGTAGTATTGCAATAAGTTATTAAAACTTTTATATTTTAAAAATTTTAATATTTTATAGATAATCCCACTGCAGAAGAAGTTGCGGAGTTTTTAACCGAAATTGAAATGCTAAAAACAGTAGGGACGCATAAAAATATTGTTTCCTTTCTTGGTTGTTGCACAATACGGCCGCCATATTTAATGATAATGGAGTTTGTAGGCCGCGGTGATTTGGTAATATTTATACTTTTTTATTTATGGTATGTTTGTATGCATATACATACATATGTGTCGCTCGTTCCATTGTAAACTGATACATATATTTCACATCGACTTTTTGTGAAATGTCAATGTTACGATAAATGACTTTTGAAAGTTTATACAGTGTAAATGGGGTATAAGAAATAGCCTCTGTTTCGCATTGCGCTACAACTTAACCCATTAACGCCCACTCTACCCATACTTATTCAAATATCGAAAATCGGTTCATTCATGTATTAACACTAAATAACAGTTGTTACTGTATCGAAAACAGTAGAAAAACAAGTTGTGACATTTTAGGGTTGTGACATTTCATGTTTAATCTATTCTCATTTTAATATGGCTTGATATTTTTGGACTTCCGTTAGAAATTCGATGTGTGTCACCAAGGTCTATATGTGTATTTTCAAGGAAAAATTACACCTAGTTTAGAAGAAATGCTGTAGTAAAGTTGTGACATGAGAAAGTGTGACACATATATTAAACGCATAATCTTCCCAACCCGTCTTCAAAATGGGAGCTGCTCTGTCACAGTTTGATGTTGATATTAGTCTGAACATGTGCCAAAAAAATTAACATTATATGTTAATTAACATTCGCACACGACTACTGTGACCACCATTTTTTGATTTTTTACAAAACTGGAGAACAAAGTTTAGTCCTCTATAGGACCCTAGTCAAGCAAATTGTTTTAAAAACAATTGTGGCTTATTGTTACGCTCTTTATCCTCTTTCAAAGCTTGCTCATGCAAATTTTGTTCTGATCACAATTTAAAGCATATAATGCCAATAAAAGTACATGACCTCAGCAAAGGAATGCTATAAATTGTGACTTTTCTTTTCTTTTTTGTGTGTTTTAAAGTAGTCCATGCTAATAAATGATTAAATTTTGCACTTAATTTATATGACTCGATGAGAGTAATGAGACTGCATATCAGTTTATTAAAAAAAATTTCGCGTTGTTATAAATTTTTGACATTAAAGTTGGTGAACACAAATATATCAGTTTCCAAGGAATCAGCCTTACGTATGTATCAAAATGTTCATCTTCTTTGAAAGCTCGAAACATGGGCAAAGATGTACAACTTTAAATACATCTTTTTATGATCAAAAGGGAAGCTAAAGTAAAAGTACATTTAATAAATAGCCATACATACAGACATATGCAAGTTAATTTGTTATCACAAAGTTTATGATACATGTCCGCTCTATAGTTGACTTACCTTCGTACAGTACGGTTGGAGGTGCCCAATGTAAGGTTCAATGGTAAGACCGATTCTACAAGCAGTAAACAGGTACAGACAAAAGGAAAAGTAAAGTACATAGAATTGCAAGCATCTTCCCAATCAATAGAGAGCAGCAGTGACATCCATCACCAGCCAAAATCATCCGTCGCTGAGAGTGAGTATACATATATCATTTACTTGTACTGGAAAATTTTCATAGCTAAACAATCTAGAAAAAGAGACTTACAAATTTCGATTGAAACTGCATAGTTTGCATCGTAAAAATCAAACCGTATTTCCTTTTAAAATGCTGCTAATTTAAACTCTCAATTCGAAAAAGGAGTAGGCGAACTCTTAATTTTGTGAATACTTAGTTAAATTACGCAAATTGGAAAGACCACAGGATCACATATCGGTCTCCACTGGGGTGGTGTCCGCAGAGTTTGTAATGTACTGCTGCGTTAAATTTGTAGGGTAAGAGTTGCTATGTTTCAATGGGCAATGATCCAGAGACGGATACAAATTTGACATGCAAATTGAACAACAACGTCTCTGGATCATTGCCCTTTGAAATACGGCAAGTAATTTCTCGACTATAAAATTTTGAGACGACACTGATTGGATTTGGGATAAAACCGGATTATATAAAAATTCTAGTTTGAAATTAATTTAAAAGCTCACAAATTTGTCGAGCAAAAAAAAAAAGATATAACTTATATATATAAGCTGCATAATTTCATGATGTTCAAAAAAATAAGGTAGCATTTGATTGAAATTCTCTGTCACGTTTGTTTAATTTTTACGATCGTGTTTAAATAAAAATTGGTTAAAAACTCTATTTAGCATGAAATCGCAAAAATCGATTGTTTTCGCCTTATGACACTCTTGCTAGTAGAGTAATCCTTTAACAATAAAATAAATATTAAAATAACACTTTTTAGCCACCTACACAATAATTGATAGCGAGGATTTGAATGAACCATTCGAGTATCTCTTAGATCACAGAGAGTTGTACGATTTTGCGCTCCAAATTGCAAAAGGCATGAGATTCCTAGAAGAACAAAAAGTAACGCATAGGTAAGGTGCTGCTAATAATTATTACTTAGTTGAATTAATTATTTAATTTAAATGTCACTGTACCTGTATATTTTGCTATCGATTTTTTAAACATTTCTAGAGACTTAGCTGCTCGCAATATACTCATAGACGCTAATAAGATCTTGAAGATATCGGATTTTGGCTTATCTCGTCATGGCATCTATACCAACACAAAAACCCGAAAGGTTGGTATACATTGTATTACCGGGGAGGGGCGTCAAAAGTTCCCTAAACAAAAATTAGAATTATTGAATTGTATTTATAGATACGGAACAAAATAGCAACGAACTTCGGAATTTTAGTAAATTAGCGAACCAAAATTTCATTTTTTTCCACCTTTAAGTCGCTTCATCAAAGTCGTAATGTGACATGGCTACTTTCGTTAATATTGTTATACCTAGTCTATTTATTCAAACCTCGTCAACCTCACAACAGTAATTTTTTAAGCTATTTCGCCCAAGTACACAATTATAATATACAAAATAATGTTTTGCACTTGGTCTATATTGGAACGATTTTTCGTCATACCTTGTCAATTTTTGTTTTGTTGCACACCGGTTTCGGCGATCCGCCATCTTCAGTGTATGTTTTCGTTCAGATGTGTGCCTATCCGTTGTTATATCCCAGCTTACCAAAGTCGGAGCGCTCCGAAAAAAGCACTCAAAAACAGTCCGTAATTGGAGCCTTTTCGGAGTAAACACCGAAAAACCACCTTTTTATGAAGATTTACGGAGCGTTGAGAGAAGAAATTAATATTAGGCCTGTTTTTTTTACACGCATATACATCTGCGTCTGCGACTAAAATAAAACGGTTATCTGCAACTGCGCTTATTCCATTATCAACGCGCATACATACATACATTTCCTCTGTTGACATTCCGGTTATTATTAAGGGATAATTAACAGATTGCTGGAAGTTGGTAAGGCAGTTTTGCAAAATGAATGGAAACTTCTTGGAAGTACTGATTTTATCAGCCACTATTTCTTAGTTGCAGATAAAGTTGTGCGCTTAGCGGTCCATACAAATATTGAGCGCAACCGCAGACGCAGATGAAAAAAACACGGCTAATAAAAGGCTCCGAGAAGAGTCCAAAACCCTCCGAATGGACGAATAAAAGGCTCCGAAAAGAGTACAAAAAGGCTCCGAAGTTCATTTAAAAAGAGTCATAAAACGCTCCAAATTCATCGGAATGGGACTCTTTTTTTATGACTCCGTTTGGGGTGCCCGCGTAGAACTACTTTTCGCTCCATTTGGGTAAAGGAGCTCATTTCGGAGGGTAAAAGCTCAGAGAAATGTACATTTTATGGCTCCGAAAGGAGTCTTTTTTGCACTTTAGGTTATCTGGGATATTTATAATCTGGATGCTGTACCAGGTAATGTTAGTATGCTTGTATATGGCTCGTATGTTACGAATGGTCCCGAACGGGTACCTGTAGTAAGGATTGTTTTGACGATCGTTAATTAGTTTATGGATATTAGGCAGTGTGGCCAGGTCATAGGAAAAAAAAGCTAGATCGGCAAAAAAAGGTTATAAGAGGCCAAAGCTAAAAAAAAAAGTTAGTCGTTTTTTTAGGAAACCCATTAAACATTTTTTAGTTGTACATATATAAAGCTGAAGACTTAACTTAAAAGAACTATTTTTGTTTCAACATATATCAGGAACATTTCCTTGACTAGGATTTTTTTTTAAAAAAGTACAATAAATAAAACACACTACAATCTAACTAATTATACCTACATATGTATAATATATTTTTTGTCTGATGTGTGTAAAAACTGAAGTAACAAAGAAGAGATTATGCCTTATAAACTTTCACAAAAAACCAGATTACACAGTAATTAATTAAAAAAAAAATAAAGTACGTTTATTTTTAAAATTGTAATAAATCTTGAATACCCGGCAGATGCACGTTTGAATGAATGGGCACTGACGAAGCGTCTAAAAATTGTGCCTTAAATTTAAGTTATAGATGCAAACCTGGCTACGGCACTGAACATACATAAACATCACTAAATCATATGATCTTAATTGCAGCTCCCATTGCGTTGGTTGTCTATTGAGGCGATTCGTGATAATATTTATTCCAACAAAAGTGACGTATGGGCGTATGGTGTCGTTTTATGGGAAATTGGAACTTTAGGAGCCTCGCCATATCCAACAATTAGCAACAATGAGCTAATTCCATATTTATTGTCTGGGAAAAGACTGGAAAAACCAGATATATGCACAGATCAGCTATACTTTATTATGTTACAATGCTGGAATGAGAATGTAATAGAACGTCCCACATTCGTAGAACTGGTTGAAATTCTAGGACCAAGCACGGCATATGTTAATATTAACAGTCTAAGCAGCGACTATGTTTTTCCACCAATTGAATAATTAAATTATTAGTTAAAAAGCTAATCTTTTTTAATTCTTAACCTGACATTCTCGATATATTTTGGTTAGAAATTTTGTGGCATGTACTACAATTTCAAGAGCGGAAAAGACATTCGTCCTAAAATATTTGTTTTCATTCGGAACAAAGACAACAACAAAAACACAAAAGAAAAATGTGTGCTACTTTATATTTATTTTACCGTTAAGTTGTAAAGGTAGTTTGTAAAAAAAAAATATAAAATTTTCATAAAAATTTAAGCAGCTTTAAAAACTCTTTTCATTGAACATTTGTATGGCAACCCCATTTATTGAAACTATCGATTACACTGGATCACAAATTCCAACTTTTTTTCTGCACCAGAGACGCCATAGTGAAATTCCTATGTAAAATCAACTCCTAATTCCGAAAATCAAGGTTATTTTTACTTGAATGGTACCGTTTTTGAGATATTTACGATTTACCGTTATTTCAAAAAACAAAAAAGATGGCTCCACTTAATCGTGTATATCTCAACAACAAACTGAGCTCTTCCAAAACGGTTTAAAAAATTTGAAAGCTTATAAAATTTACTATAATCAGTACATACAACACTTTTTGCTAGGTCCTGCAGATTCAAACATAGTGAACAATCATTACGGATTTTTAAAATTTTTTTTGTAAAAATATAAAAAAATTTGTACTTTGCGAGGAAGCATCTCGAAAACTTTTTGTTTTTTAGCAGATATTCCCCCCCCCCCCCCCCTCTAAGCTCTGTTTTATTACAAAAAAAATAAGCTATCAGTCAACAAAATCGATTAACTAATACAAAAGTTATAAGCATTCAAGTAAATATATCCATTTAATACTTAAGTACCCTACAAATAATAGCATATGTACATATGGTTCTGTCTTAACTCTATGATCTTATTTTATAATTGAAAAAGTTATGTGTCTTGTTTTGACGCTTTTTTAGATTAGGATCGGTTTCTCTTATGAGAAACTAACAGTAGTCGCCCATCATAGCGACATCCCAGAATCCTTGATACCGACTTTCAATCACTTTCATTTGCTGGTGAAACCTTTCGCCATGCTCGTCACTTTCGTCGCCAAGATTTTACGGGAAAAAATTTAAGTGGGAGTGTAAGAAATGAATTTTTAAAGACATATTTACTCCTGAAAGAAAATAAAAAAGTAAATTAGATAAATACATAAGTAACACATTAGTATATAATTTTCTTAGGCTGGATTTATCTTTCAATTCAGAACAAATTTTTTGTTTATATTTTTCCCGTTCTTGTTTGTTCGGAACTGGATGATGAATTCAGATTTATGGCTATATATTCTCATGTAAATTTATGTAATATATAATTTATTATAATATGTTTTTTTATTTACCCATTTCCGCATAGTTTTTGATTAAGTCGTTCACTATCATCTCGTAGTTAAGACTTTTGTGTTTGCCTAAAAAAGAAGTAACGACCTTTTCAAATGAATCCCACGCTGCTGCCTCCACTGGTGACAATAGTTCTTTGAAATGGTTATTGGTCATCATTTTCCTTATTTGCGGTCCCACAAAAATTCCTTCCTTTATTTTTGCTTCTGAAATCTCTGGGAAGATTGTCTTCAAATGATGAAAAGCTTCGCCTTCTTTGTCCAAAGCCTTCGCAAAGTTTTTGATAAGGCCGAGCTTGATGTGGAGCGGAGGTAGAATTATTTTTTCCTTCTTTATAAGTGGAGAGTATTTTATGTTATCTACCCCAACTTGAAACTCGATTCGTTCTGGCCAATCCTTTATGATGTAGTGGTCTTGACGAGCTCGGCTATCCCATTTGCATAGAAAGCAACAGTATTTTGTGTATCCACTTTGTAGACCACATATCATTCCAACGACTTTAAGATCGGCACATATTTTCCAATCATGTTCTTCGTATTTGATTAACTTGAGCAATTTTTGCATTATCTCATGTTTCCTTCGTATTTACTGCATGCGCGATCGGGATAGATGGCTTTTGGTTGCCAATATGCAATAATACGGCCTTTAAACTTAATTTATTGCCGTCTATGAACAATCGCCACTCTTTTGAATCATATGGTTCACCAAATTGTTTGAATAGACCAGCAATGTCTTTGCAGTAACAAGTCAGTCTTCGTGACGAGTTCTATAATATTTTTTTACAAAAAAAATTTAAAAAATCCGTAATGATTGTTCAATATGTTTGAATCTGCAGGACCTAGCAAAAAGTGTTGTATGTACTGATTATAGTAAATTTTATTAGCTTTCAAATTTTTCAAACCGTTTTGCAAGAGCTCAGTTTGTTCTTGAGATATACACGATTAAGTGGAGCCATCTTTTTTGTTTTTTGAAATAACGGTAAATCGTAAATATCTCAAAAACGGTAAAATTCAAGTAAAAATAACCTTGATTTTCGGAATTAGGAGGTGATTTTAAATAGGAATCTCATTATGGCGTCTCTGGGGCATTTTGGCTGTAAACCAGTGTTATTAATCTTCGAATTAGAAAGGCGCCAACCGTTAGTTACAAATCGTATCTATCTATTTAGTTATATAAAATCCAAATAACACAGGTATACACGGTTTTGGATCTGGGCAACTAAAAGTGGTTTTTAAGTCAATTTATGACGCTGAATCCTAATCTGCATTCCGTTTTTTAAGATTGATTTAAGATTTCGAGATATCGGTAATTTTGTGTTTTTTTAGGTATCACTTCAATCAAAAAATCGTTTCGCCAATTTTACAAAAGCGACGAACGGAAGCAATAGCTTGTTCGAAAGGAAATTAAAATACGCTTCTAACGACTTATAATATGTAGGGAAAGGTCAAACCATCGCTGAGCAATAGCTGGCCAATTCGAAATTTGGTTGAATTTTTACGATTTTTGAAAAAATTTTGATTTTGAAAATGGTTTTTTTGTACGAAGTTGTGAAAATCAGGATAATTTTTTTTTTCCTAAAATTAGTGTGTTTAATAGCAAACACTTATAGCAGAATATTAGGCAGATCCGGCAAAAACTCTATTTTTGGCGATTTTTTTTGTAACTTTCAACAAAATTCAAATTCATTTTTTAAGACTTTTGTCAAATAATATTCATTTTATTACCTTAAAAGTAACAAATCAGAAATGAAGATTGGTGAAACTTTGCCTTTTGTATTGTTTAGTATCTGTTTCGCGTATTAGAGTCCAACAATAGTCCAAAATCCTTGGTATCGTCTTTCAATTTTGGCTATATCTTGATGTAACTGCTCTCCCTGTTCGTCGCTCGTATCACCCAAGTTTTCGGGAGAGAAATCGAGATGGGAATGCAGAAAATGCATCTTTAGAGACATCCGAGCTCCAATCTTTCGATAATTTTCCAACATATCGCCAATAATTTCCTCAAAATTAGGGGATTTGTGATTACCAAGAAAGTAGTGAACGATGTTTTGAAAATATGCCCACGCTGCTGCTTCATCGGGCGTTAAACATATTGTAAATTCTTTATCAGCCATTAGTTTTCTAATATCAGGTCCCACAAATATTACTTCTTTGATTTTTTCATATGACAATTTAGGAAACAACTTGACTAAGTACTGAAAGCCGGTCCTTCACGGTTTAATGCTTTGACGAAGTTCTTTATAGGGCCAAGTTTAATGTGAAGAGGTGGCAGGAAAATGTCTTGTGGATTTACAAGTGGTTCAGCGGAGACATTTAACTAGGAAAAACTGTGGTTACTGTCGGAAATTGTATTTCCTATAGAAAGCGTGGAATTCAGCCTGGCCCTTCAAAGCGTGGAAGACCTACGAAGAAGTTTAGTGAAAGTGGAACTAGGGCGAAGCAAAAAAAAAGCAACAGCGCTCGCCTCAGCCTGGACCATTCAAGAACTTTCTTCCGCTTTGCAGGCTAGTTTACGAAAAAAGGGAAAACGAAATGCTGCTGCAATTGCTGAAAAAGTTACTGCTACTAATTCTCGGAAATTGCACAAAAAAATATACAAGATTGCAAAAATCCCCACAAAATTATCCAAACGCGGAGGTTTGAAACCAGAAGAAGCTCGGTCGTTGATTATTAATACCAAATCTAGTAAATCCACATATTTATACTACAGAAAGGCTGCTAAACGTTGCGGTGCTGAAATATATCCATCTTGGGAAAAAGTTCTAGCAGCGAAAGCTGAAGTTTATGCAGAGCCTGGTGCAGTTACAATAGAAGAAACAGGAGTTGAGATAAGACTCAATGATCTTTTACAGTTGACAGCCAAACGATTATGTAAGCTCCAGGAAGAAGTTCTTGAGTCTTTTACTGGCTCTGGAATCACTCTCATATGTAAGTGGGGTATAGACGGAAGCTCTGGACAAATTAATTTTGGACAAATGACAAGCGCAGGAAAAAACGATTCATTTGTAGTCATTGTGTCACTTGTTCCTGTCCAATTGCGTGATTGCTATTATGAAACCCAAATAATATGGCAAAATCCAGTGCCTTCGTCTACACGCTTTTGTAGAGCCGTTAAGTTCGTTTTTGCTAAAGAAACACCAGAGTTGATACAAAGCATTACTGAAAGCATTCAAGCACAAGTAGACGCGTTAGATAGCTTTTCTTATAACGGCATTGCAGTTAATTTGAAACTCGTTTTGACTATGGTAGACGGCAAGATTTGCAACACATTGACTAACACAAAATCTACCCAGAGCTGTTATATATGTGGTGCAACCCCTAAAAATATTAACTGCTTAGACATGATTGAGCAAATAACAGCAAACATCGATCACTATAAATTTGGCTTATCTACTCTCCATTCATGGATCAGATTTTTCGAGTGTTGTTTGCATTTGGGATACAGAATGGATATAAAGCGCTGGCAGGCAAGAGGAGAAGACAAAGCAAAAATAGAGGCAAGGAAAAAGATGATTCAATAAAAGTTTAAGGCCGAGCAAAGTATCTTAGGTGACCTTCCTAAATCAGGATATGGTAGAATGATGGTACTCCGACAAAGTGGAATGGAGGAAATAACTTTCAGAGTTGCTTGACAGTAAAAATTGCAATTAGAAACTTTCATTTACAATGAAATGTACAATTAATATCATCTGATAAGTTGTTAAAACTGCTTTATATCTAATAATTTGGGAGTTTTTTGTCTTCACGTTCAATGTTTCAGCATTAACATCCGATTGCTTTATTATTGCATACAACGTACCCTGTGTGGTTTGTGTGTGTGTGCTGATTCGGAGTAAGTCAGCTGTTACCCAGCTAACCAAAAGTGCAAAACATCTTCATACAATTCAGCCATTTCTTCGCCGTCTTCGGGATCGTTAGTGGGTTCTTCATCTAACCTATTATCATTTTCAATGAAGTACCACACGAAATTTCCCATTGTGTTTTTGAGAATTCGTCGTACGGTATATTAAACATGGAGACAGCAGACTTAGTAGTTTTACAAAAATTGCGCGGCACTTCTTTTTTCTTTACTTTTTTCAGCAAAATGGTTTGCTTTAATACATATATGTAATACTTCTATATTGCGGGTGGGATAGGCTCGTAATGTGTTTTGAAAACGAAATCAAAACGAGACAGGCTACATCAATTTTTGAGCTTGTAGTAGTATAAATGTAAACTTGTAAATTGTCAAATCGACTGAAAATTCAAATAATTACAGGGGCGGTTCAAGTACAAAAGGGGCCAAGAAAACAGCAAACTAAATGAAAGTGGCCTATGAGAACATTTGAGAAGCTCTGCATGTTTGGGTGATCTGGTTTGGAAAATGTGTTTATTAGCTTTTTAAAAAATTGGAATTTACATATGTACTTACGCATGAAGATGTTCTTCTTTATCTGTATTGTTTTTGCACACAAAGCATAGCCTCACCATCATATATTTTGGTTTATAAATATTTTTTGCTTGTAAAAATTTTTAAATAATTTCTTCAACGTGTAAATATAAACGATTTTTCTATGAAGGCTTGATCCGCCCATGTATTTTTTAAAGTGAAGTTGTCATTTTAGGTACATTCAATTATCGGATCTCTCTTTCTATTTTTTATATTTCTGCACTCTGATATGGGGGAATGTACTATGTGCTTTCCAGCAATATAGGAGTATTACATATATGCTTTAATATAATTCAAAAAGAAATTTTCACGTAAAAATTTATTGTTTTGGGGTTAACAATAACGACATTTGGAAACAAATTTCAACAAATACATTTAAACTAATTGTCAAATAATCATGTTTACTTTTTTCGTTTACGCTACCTGGCTCACTGTTTCACTGTGGATAGGGCGTTTTCGAAACTCATTTTGACATAGGGCGTTCTTCAAACGAATTTTGAGATAGGACGTTTTTTTAATATTTTTAAATGGGGTGATATTTCACTCAGCAGCCGATAAAGAATCACGGATTAGTTCTGTTTGTTATTGTTATTGAATGGAATAAATCGCCACATTTTTAGTTAGTTTACATCTAATTATGGTTTATTTCCGGTCTGCAGAAAGAACCCAAAACTGTACCGAAAAAGAATAACGGCAAATGTTTTGTTTCCAAGATACATACATATAACGTGTGTTTAGTGGATTCATACCTAAAATTTAAGCAATGTTTGAAGAGTAAGAACAGAATATATTTATATATAATTTTCGTCGTTTTTATTATTTATAGACGTATTAATTTGTTATTTTGTTTTTTTATTATAATGTCTAGAAAAAATAAAATAAATTTTAATTATTTTAAACATAAAATAATTTGTAAAGGATTTCTTATGATTTTTAAATTCTTTTTAGGTTTTTTTTTTACTTTTTATATTTATAGTATGTATGTATGTATATGTATGTGTGTATTGTTACAAATTTTATGTTACTACAAAACTAGACTACTAAAATTGTGGTTAGGTTTTTTACTTCTATTTTAATTATATATTTATGATTGGTTCATTTATGCTGGCATGGGAATTATTCTACAAAGTTTTTGCTTTATATTATGTAACATACATTACATATGTGGTCATATCCCTTATTAAAAATAATTATTAAATTAAAATAGAGGAAAGGAACAAAGGCATAAATGCGCTGATCTATTATTATCAGTTTGCAATTATGGTTATTTTATTGTTGTTACACACATACATACGGTAATCATGTACATATGTTTTTTGCTTCAGCTTCACTGTCGAAATTGTTAATTGATGTTTATTCTTTTCTGTAAATATTACGAATTAAGGTGATAATATACAACTTGTTTCTCTAACTCTCTACTACATTGTTATTGTTATATTTTAGGTTATTAGTTTCTAATCAGCCAACATGCCATTATAACCTAAAAATTAGTATCCTTTCCCCCATAGACCTAATACAATACTATACCAATATGAATACGTGAATGAATATTTGCTGTGGGAGTGCTCCAAATATTAATCGCTCAAATAAACTGCCAAATTATAAGTATAAGCGCCAAATCACTCCTAATAAATACACTGTACAACAGAAATTATCAACAAGATTCTGACAATGGGTTCCTTTTGCAATATGTGCGAATTTCCAGGATGTTTAGATGTAAAGCATGTATGGGCGACGTCTAGCCAACAAATACTAGGGATCAGGTAGGCAATTGTGAAGTAAAGTTCTTTCGGTCGCCAATAAGGAAACCATAAAATTAGTGCAGTTCGTCGAACTTATAGACCTTTAGGGGTTAGGGGTTTAGAATATGCCCGCGGTAGGCATACCGGTCGTAAGAGGCGACTAATATGCACAAAAGTAATGATGTCCGACTCGATCGTTGATCTACGGATATAATGCCTCTCACCTCTCATTACCCATCTTCTCTTTCCTTTCGGAAGGAGGGATGACATGATCTAGAAGGTTTAAAGGGTTATGTCCATACTTAACGCCATTTTCTTGTCGAAAGAGAAGCCGATCCAAACAAAGGGCATTTAATTCTCTGCATAACTGAACAAAAGGTTTTTAAAAGTGACGCAATGCGACTAAACTAGTCACTTATTTTCGTTTAAAGAAAAATTCTTATTATATAAAGGCGTTTAGTGACTGCCATTGAATGCGACTTTGTTTGGTATTACGAAAAGGTGAAAGTGTCACAGTGAGTTGCTATTCATTGTTAACATTCCACCAATTGATGTTTGAAATTAAATTATTAAATTAAAGTGATTCGAACTTTTCGGCAAAGACAACCATTTTTGTTTTATATTTTAAACTTTTAAAAAGTCTGCTAATAGCTAGGTAGTTTTAGCTTCTTAGCTGATTCAGCCATGCATAGTGGCATGTGTCAAGCTAGTAGTGCCAGGTGCCCAATGTTTTTCTGAATTGATTGGTAACAATTTATAACAAAGCTTGTTGATTCCATGGCATAGTAACATAGGTAAAATCACCCGCACAGCTGATCAAATTTTTTTTTTTTCTATACTAGAATCTTAACTATCAAACTTTGTTTATAGCCGAAGAAAAAATTTGATTTTTCAAGGTATGCCATGGATTTTTCATAAAAATGTATTTCAATTGAGTTGTCAATATCAGTTTTATTTGACAATAAAGTTTCTTCAAGCAACAAGAAAATGTATAGCAGGGTTGCATTTCTCCTCCTGCTTCTACCTATTGGATATGCCTTGGTTGATTCTAACAATCTACGATTTTGGGTATTTCTGATTAGTTTTAATTGGACAGTGCTACAGTGATTTTTTCATTTTCAAGCGACCTAATAGCGATTGATCACCTGGTCGAGTAACACACGAAACCACTTTAAGAAATTCCTAAAAACCCCCAAAATATTTTTTAAGGTCAAAAATCCTTTTTTCAGTTTTCTCTTTTTAAAAAATTCTTTAAAAAACACTTTCAATCGATTTAAAAATTATGTTGACACTTTAAAAATGAAGGGCTCAGAGCCAAATGGATCTAAGTGACTTCGAAATTGAGTTCAGATTGATTTCAGATATTCGCGAGAAGTTCAGTTTTGTGTCCGATTTTCCTTTTTTTCTGATTTTGGCTTAGTTTTTTTGGTACTAATTGTGCATGGGTGATAAGTTTTATATGTACATATATCATCGACGAGCATTCACTACCTAAGAATACCAGTTTTTTTTTTTTTGAAAGGACTTCAAGTTTTTACGTTATAAAGCATAATCCAAAATCTCACATTCCCATTTCCAGGGGCAGCCCGCGTAAGTAAAAAAAGTGGGCTAACTGTAAGGACATTAATTATAATTTTAAACAACAAATAGTGATTTTTGGATATTATTTTTACAATTTTATTTTAATCGATTATTGTTATTTAGTTACTGTTAAACTAGTTCTTAATAGATTTTCTGAGCCAAAAATGTGGCTAACTACATATTCAATTATTAAACTATTATAACGCAAGGGCCCAAATGTTCATTTCAAGCAGATCTTTTAAATTCAAATTAGGATTGGTAATCCTTTAATTGTTTACAGAAAGAAGTTAACAATTTTTACCATTGAAAAAATAAAAAAAGACGACTATTAAAAGAAATACAAAAATAAAATTTAAAAAACTTAAACTAACTACTTTTGAATACATATAAATTTTTGTGACCGTTTTATTATTTCACAGGATGTTGCAAGCTCCATAGTTTAAATGACCAGCAATTAACCCCGTCATCCATACATAATCAGGCAGCAATAAAAGCACGCAATCAGCAGTTTAAAATATGTATGTATATGGGTTAAGGATAATAAAGGTACAGGCAATTTACGGAAGAAAATTAGAAAATAGCCACAATACGCTTTCGAATCGCATTTGGAAAATATCAAAACGAAGTTGTGAAAATGAATTCCAAATATCCACCGGTTCACTATATCGGGACTCATGTCCTACTATAAAATAAATTCAACCTTTACTTGTACAAACGAAGTTGATGTAGCACCTACATATGTATGTATGTATGTATATGCAGGTGTATGCTACAAAAATACTTTAAAATAATCAAAAGTTAACAAATAATCCGAGCCAAATAAAATATACATATGTACATATATCTGGAAAGCGTAAATATTCACCTATTTCAAAACCGTTGGAAATTTTGAAATCGATAAAGCATGTGTTTTTTAATGAATTTTTTAACAGGAAAAACTGAAAAAAGGGGTTTTGACCATAAAAAAATTTGGGGGGTGTTAGGAATTTTTGAACGTGGTTTTGTGTATTATTATTTGACCAGATGAACAATCTCTAATGGGTCGCTTTAAAAGAATATTAGCTTTCTTGATTTTGTATCACTGTGTAATTAAATGTGAACTCTAGTAAATAATAAATAAAACTTCAAATCACCCACACCAGTTTTTGTTTTCCTATCTCAGAATCCGTTTTAGAAAAAAAATTCAATTCCCTTGTACAGTATTACTAAGTTTTCGATTATTTAATTTTTTTTTGTTATTTTCGAACAACCGTGAGCTTTTGCATATAAAACAAAGTATAATTCCGTGGCCAGGAAAAATGCTGTAGCACTATATAATTTTTCATTTGCACAGCTCAACAACAACAAAAACGGTAAAAACATGAACAAATTTACAATATTAAGTTGTTTACTAAAATAATATAATATTAACACAACATTTTGGCTAATTATATAATTGGAAAAAGTTTTTTTTTTAAATATCCTAATTTTCCTTTTAAAAGTACAATTAATTCAGTTTTTTAAATATACATACATACATTATTTCGATGCGATCATGACACGCAAATGCATACATATATGTATTTGTGAGTCAAACTCAAAATTGTTGCACAAAAATCAAGTTACCAAACGAAGTGCATATAATAATTTGAAAAGCTTTCAACATGAATTTAATACTACATCGCATGTTCAGAAGGATATTGCGTTCTATTTACATCCTAAAACACAGCTTGTTCCCCCAAGCATATTCCTCAAGATTGACATGCAAAAGATTTTAATTATATTTTGTCTTATGGATTGCATATTGTTGTGAAGAGAAAAATCATTTAGTAAACTATAGTCTTTATGCACACTGTGCACACGCTTAAAGAGATGCGATAAACTAAAACACTCCTCTCTCGATTCACATAAATAAATGTTCATTTGTGTAGCATGCTCATAGGGATTTAAGTCAAACCGAGCTTTTCTAGACTACTGATAGGATTTAAAAGTACCGCTTTGGGTAGAAATTGGACCTGCTATTCGGTTGACACTACAAGAATTTGAAATAGAGGTTTATTTAGACAGTTTTGCAAAATTGTTGTAGTCTTCAAATTTCAAAAATGAAGATGCAATTTCTTGGGCTATAGATTGGAAATGGTTAAGCATATCATTATCAAACTTTGGGGATAATTAACATACAGCTAGTATGTAGTAGAAAGTGAAAATATAAAATATTGCTGAACCAATTTGAAAACCATTTCCAAACTCAAGTTTTCTAACTGAATTCCTTTTTGAAAATATTTTATGACGATTGACGGCATTTCATGATATATGTATGTATATAAAGGTAAAAAATATATTTTTCTACCGATACCTCACACATACATAAAAGTTCAATTGTTGCTCACTTGATCTTTTTTTTATTCCAACATGGTTTACTAATCCATATGTACTAGTATTCAATTTTAGTTAACACATTTCACTGTTACCATAGCTGCTATTAGTTTTATTATAAATGTGTCTCTTCTGTAGTTATTTTATTCACTTAATTTTAGTTATACTTAATAATGGCTACGTTATTACTTTCCCCTTCAGAAAATTGCATCAGTTAATTTGTGGAGATAATTTATACATACTAGACTTTTATTTTTCAACTTTCACTCGCATGTGACTGTTCACACCTTTCCCCTATTTTAATGTATGCATGTATATTTTTTTGATTTAGTCTAGATTTTTAGTTTTTGTTTTTTATTGTTATAGAGTTTTAATATAATATAGATTATTATTATTATTATTTTTTACATTGAAGAGAGCGACACCTGATTCAATCGATTTACTTCAATGTCGTCTTTTAATTGGTTGTTACCATCATCACTAGAATTACGAAATCGTTCTTTTGTTATTGATAATATGTTAGTGCTATTAAAATTGCCATTATTACACTTATTTATATTTCTATGCTATAGGGAGCCAGCCGGAAAACTTGTAGAGCTATTACTATGCGCTAAACTGATCATGGATCCTGATAAGCTACCCTCCTCATCAGGGTATGTTTCGCGTGACACCTCACTGAGTGATAAAGCACTAAAAAAAAACAAAAATATATGGTGAAAGCCGTATAAGAGATACTTAAATTTAAAAGCCAGTATTCATTGTTTGTGTTAGAATCTAGTCACAGTGCCGAATAACTCAAATCGAAATTAATAGCTGAACATTTTTTTCTAAATAAACATATCCACATACACCTGTCCACAAAATAATTAGTGCCGGTGTGAAAAATATGTAATGGTGCATAACTTTTTTAAAACACAAGTAAGCACGAGACAAAAGCGATATAGAGTGCTTGCAATCTATACTAAAGTAAATCTCTACAAAAGTCGTATGTGAACATTGAACATTTCTTTGGAAGAATTACTGGAGGTGACGTAGAGTTGCAGAGTTCATCTAAACTAAATTTTTATTATTTGTCTCTGATTTTATCCATGGGGGTGGGTATCAAGGCGGAGATGGGGATGAATTTGTGGACTTAAAGATGAATTGAGGATTAGGAGATAGATAGGGAAAAGTATTTCGGAAAAACTTTAAAAATGGAGATTTGACCTAAACTGATGTAACAGAAAGAAATATGGTAGAAACGGAAGGTGCGGAAAAGATGATGATAATGAGGAATATGAGAACGGGGTTGGACAAAGGAATATAGATGGGGAAGTGAAAAACGGGAATGCTTATGAAGTACAGTACAATAACAACTTGAGTCGATCTAAGAAAATTGGCAAACCGATATGTTTCGGTGCGATTTTTAATAACGTGATGCCTTAATAAGTTGGCAAAATTATTTGTAAAACTCATAAGAAAGACTGAAGTGAAGGTAAAAATGGAGATTAAGATAGAAGGAAGTATAGAAATTAAGAAGATGCGGAAACTGAGCCGATTGTGATAACAGTTTGAGATCCATGGAAAATGGTTGAGGGAGATATATGGAATGACCCAATCGACGCAAGTATCAAATACATTTTTATTGTGAGATTTTTTTTCTTTGTCGATTTGATAGGGTTAGGTGTTTCTATCAAAAACAAAAAATAGTTATATCAAAAGTATTACGCGAAAATTGTAAAGGCCAGTATAATACAAGCCGTGTTAGTAACATACAAAACTTTTTAACTATGTCTTTGTGACAAATATTATGAAATATAGACTTTTATCTCCTAACCAAAAATTATTTTGTTATCTATTTGTATTTTCAGTATAAACCTGTTCGGGTCGTCGCGTGCTTTTTTATGAATGGATGCGCCGACTAGGCAGGGCCAAGTACTGCTACAATAACAATTATACTCCTTTTTATTATGGAAATCAATAAGGAGAAGTCGATCAACTTCAGAAGCACGAATGAGCAAATGTTCTAATTTTTAATTAGTAGACTCATTGGATTAACAACTGGTATTATAAATTGGAAGATGCTGATTTTTCAAAAACCATAATTTCCCAATGTTTTAAATTTAAGCAAATTCATACTTCTGCCAAGGGAACGACGATGCACACTTAAGAATAGTTTTACTTGGAATCTGTAGTACACAGACATTATAATAAAAGAGTAAAATCAGGGACGGAAAATAAAAGTTATTTTTTTTTATCTCATAAAAGTCCAGGGCTAGATAGTGTCCCTGAAGAAAATTATTAAATTTTATGTCATCGCAGGACTTCTAGGATCAATATCCTGGCCACAATTAATTTTCCTGGCTTTTTTGAAAAAAGTCCGATAATAACTTAAAACCCCGCACTTTTATTTTTTCTCGCCAGCAATAAAAGTTATCTCTGTCCTTATATTTTTTAAGGAGAGAATAAAAGTCCGAACCGAAATCTACTAAACCGACAATTCTCTTTCATATGATAAGAAATTAATTAAATTCAGATTGGCGGGCTGGTAGATTTCGGTTCGGACTTTTATTCTGTCCTTAAAAAATATAAGGACAAATATAACTTTTATTGCTGGCGAGAAAAAATAAAAGTTCGAGTTGTCCGATTATTTTTGTCCGGATAAGGATAAAAGTCCAGAAATATCTTGTTTCTTTGGACTTTTATTTTAAAAGGAATAAAAGTCCCCGTCCCTGAGTAAAATAACTTTAAATTAGTTAGTAACAATAAATTCTACATATAACAACACGTACTTATTTTTATATTTTTTGTCAGAATACTAAATTCTTACCTGAAACCTAAAGCAAGTGATTCCTGATCGAAAGCTTCTAGCTCTCTAGAATGTTTTTCTTGTTTAATGCGTAAGCGTTCAGCACGCTCCTGATTAAATTGCTGCAACTCCGCATTCATCTAAACGAATATAAATCGCATACATATATATTGTTTCATTAATATTTGTATATAGAATAATTGTTTACCTTGCTCTCAAGTAAACCCCTTCTTACGTTTACACGATTTTCCAACTCTTTACGCTCGCGATCACGCTGCTCCTGAGCTTGCTTTTTGTTCTTATTTTGATAGGCAGTGAGTACTTCAAGTTCATACTCCAACTGTTCGTTTGTACGATGGCACTCAATAACTTGGGTCTCATCCAATTTATAACTCTGACTTTGGAACATGTCAGCAATGCTTTGTTCATACTAAAAAATCAAATTAAATTTTATATTTAAACTTTAAAATTCAGTTTTTTACAATTTTTATTTACCTGTTCGCCGAGAAGTGTTAACTTTCGATGTTTCTCTTCTTTCAACTGCTTAATAACTTCCTTTTGTTGTTCTTTAGGAGTGGTTTGGAGAATTTGTGCCTTATAGCGTTTATACTGTTTTGTTTGAGTTTTACACGTCTCCCGAAATTGTTTGCGAATTTGTAATTCTTTTTGCTGAGTTATTAAAACAAAGAGAAAAAACATATTGAGTATCATACACGTTCATAATATATGTATATTCTTTTAAGAGCAGAGTAGGCCTTGTAAGTTTCAATTGAGTGGGTTTGATTTAGTAAGCTTATTATTTTAAATATTTTAATTACAATTACTTGGGAACTGTATTAGTTATTGATAAAAGACGACCTGTTATCATACCTTCAAACTTTTAGGGTGCTGTCTGATTTCTAGAGCGTGCTTTCGTAAAAGTTCCTTTTTAACTCGCTCCATATAATCCTTTTGGTTCTTTAATTCCGTGTCGTGTTGAGTGTTTATCTGTGGACAGAACGTAAAAAAAAACATGAAGCATTTACGTAATAATCTAGGGACCGTAACGGTAAGTTAAAAATTAAAGTCAAAACAACTTTTTTTATTTTTTGTATTAAGCTACAACTTGGGAACGAAATACCACGAAAATTCACCTCAAATTCAGTGGGATATACTATATAAAATTAGAAAACCTGCAACAGTTTTATAGTAGCCATGTATATAAGTAATGGAGTATTTATTACATTGAAACTAATTTCCGTCACTCCCCGTCAAAATATTTTCTTTCCTTTTTTCAAAAACCAATGAGAAATAAAAACTAAAACATAAACAAAAACATCAGGTTGCAATCAATTTGCATGGATTCAAAACCACTCGAGTCAAATAATCAAATTCACCATTGTGATATGTGGATTCTAAGAAATTGCTCTCTAAAATGCATGCTTTTGACTCAAAACTATAAAATAAAGATCACTTTTAACAGTTTAAAAAAGTATGTTTAAATATATATTCTTTGCCTCGCAGGTATTACTTTGGCGCATTCAAATGTTAAATGAAGATATTCTTCCTATCTGACTTTTTGAATTGAAATTTCGAAAAAAAAAACGGTTAAAACCGGTATCTGAAATAAACTTTTGTATATCAAGTATGAACCCGGTATTCCTTGGCTTATATGCCCCACTGTCGCAAGAGCGATTTGGTATGGCCCAATGAGGAATCCACGGGGTATGTTGTTGTAGCGTTACGTGCCTTGCCTAGTGGTCAATTTCTTTACCAAATTGAGTCATCAAATTCTTCTAACGGTAGCCCCAGAAACCTCGCTGGAAATAGGTGCTAGAAGAGTAGGCTCTGTAGAGCAAAACAAACAGATGGTTGGTATCATGTGGGGACACACCGCATGACGGACAAACATTTGGCAAGTCAGGGTGTGGTAAGAGTTTAACCTGTTATAGTATCCGGAGCGTTGTAGGCAGTTCACGTTCCTCTTCGGCAACAGGTGTTGGTGCCTGAAGAATCAACTCTGCGTGGATGAGGTTTAGGGCCTGTCGGTGCACCTTAGGATCAAACGGAGAGGAAATCAGGTGGTTGATCTAATCGAAGTGTTTGCGTAGATGACTCCTGGTAAGCGGATTTCCGTTGATCAGGCGCCTGCTTGGATACTGCGGGTTATAGCAATTGAACAGGAAGTGCCTGGTCAACATCTCGCTGTGTTCTTTTACACCAAGAGTGGTGCTCAGGAAACATAAGGAGACATTCAGTGGCGGTAATAAGTGCGGTGTTCTAACAGACCTGAAGCATCCTCCAGTGTGTGTCTGCAACCCCGGGGACTATATTGGCGTCGCTTAGCTCAGTACCCCCTCCCCTGCCTAAGCTCACGGGGGTGATTTTCGGGTCTGGCTTATTCTAAACCTCTAAACCGTAGGGATTCTAGTAGTGTAAAATGGTTTAACTCTGGGATATTTCTGAGCTACTCCAGTTTTCTGCAGGGATACGCCGAATATTTTTGGTTGAGCAACAAGGATATCAAACTAAAGCATTTATGTTCACCGTTGATTCAGTGAATACAGGGCGATTTGAAGTTACGAAAAAATTTTAATTTGTCTTTTTAGATCACTTCAAGATTCTGTTAAATTTTTTTGGATAAACAAGAATTACATGTTTCTAAAGATTTGTGTGAAATGCTGAAAGACTAATTTGGAAACAGATTTTCCATCTGTTTTTGTTTAATACTATTTTTAATCTCAATTTTCAAAACTATTTTCCAAATGTTGGCATCGCTCTTTTAGTTTTCCTGATGATAAATATCATAATTCTTGGACAAGAAAACAAGAGAAGCTTGTTTATATTTTAATCTATAAGTGCATGCGTAAATCTATAGAATCCATGTGTAGCTATTTAAATAGAAGGAAATTGAGATCCTTATCCTGAAAAAAAACTTCATGTCGTACCCGTCCGGGCACGTTCTTCCTCTTGACTATTCTTAATGGTTTATAAAGGTTTTATCTTCCTGAAATGTTTTCATGTAGTCACGATTGATGTAAAAAAATGTGTACCTGTTCCTCACGAAGTTGGTGCACACTTTTCTGCTGGCGATATTCCAATTCTTGAGTTTTTTCGTGATGTTTCAACAGTATGCCATGCGCTTGCTCTAGTTGATGTTGCTTTTTACTCAGTTCCTAAAACAAACCATACAATATAGTATACCAAAGTGGACCTTATCAATTTTTGAATCTCACATCGCGCAATAATTGATCTTCAAGTTCGTGTAATGATATTAGGCGTCTCCTCTTGAACTTTCGCATTTCCAGCTCAATGTACTGTTTTTGTACTCTGAGCAAACGCTGTTCTTCTTGCGCCTCGGCTTGTTTAAGGTTATCTTTCTGCGATTGCAATGTTAAATCACGTTGACGTTTTGGTGTGGATTCATCCATAGACAATTCTCGTTTCCAGCGCTCTTTATTTGCTTTATACTCCTTTTTGCGATTCAAATCAAAGGCCTTCCGATCACTCTCCTGTTTTAATGAAATTTCTTTGAATAGTTTCTTTTCTGCGGCAACTGTTTGCTTTTGTCGACGTTCCAAATCTTGTTGATGCTTCGCCTAAAAATACACCATAAACTAGAGCAAAACAAATAATGATTAAAAATTTAAATACGCACTTCCAGTCGTTCTAGTTCCCGTGTAAAATTATGGAGTAAATTATCATACTCCTTATCCAAAGCACTCTTATGAGCCTCCATTTCCAATTTACATTTCTCTTCAAGCTTAACTAAGGCAGCTTGATGTTCGCGTCTCATCCGTTTATACCCAGACATTTGCTCGTGCATTTCCTCCTGTATAATGAAAAACAAATCAATAGAATAAAAAGCGAATCAAATTTTAAATACATATAATCTATAAGATCTATAAAGGTATATTTTAGAAGACTAATTAATGGTTACTTCAGGGATGTTTTCACATTTATGTGTACATTATGATACACTACTTCTTCTGAGATCTCATTGTTACAGGAGAATTCAGTTATATTTTCGATGATCCTTACTTTGACCAATAAATTCTAAACAGTTAAACATAACCGAGAATATGCCGTTTCAATCTGTGTTGTGCTGCTTAAATGTTTGTTCTACAAGCCAAGTGAACTCTACACATGCGAATTTACTTAATCGGATACAAAAAAAAGAATGAAAAATTATTCCGTAATGTTACTGGAAAAGCCCCGAAAGCAATACAGCAGATATTCTAAAAAGCCTTTATTGTAATAGTGAACATATTTCATTTTTTATTTCATTTTATTTGTTTCGTACATAGTAAGACTCCAAATAGTTAAATGTCGGAACGATGAGATTCGATGTTCGAGTACACTGAACTAGTTTAATGCTTTTATACAGGTACATTGGTTTATGTGTGTATAATACTTATTTTAAAATACGAGCCCATATCATGTCCAAGGATCTGATTTGCATAATTGTGGTCATATTTTCTTTTTTCAAAGGCAATTTGCAGTTTGTACTTTGACTTGCTATTAAGACAGCAATGCACTAACTCAGGGTACGATAAATGTGGAACAATGAGTGATTTAACAAGTTTTAGTTTAGTTCGTTGCGGAAGTAAATAGGCACTGTGATAAAGCTTTCGAAGGATATTGAATATTTTGCTAATAACAGAGTTTACGTGGTCAATGCAAGACAATCTTCTATTGATTCTGAAACCCAGGTTTGTGACCGTGTCGTTAAATTCAACATTTAATCCGTTAAGGCATTTAATTTTAAATTGTTTGAACTGGACCAGTCAAATATACGAACGAGATCTTCATTCAGCCTTTCTATCAGATCGTCAACAAGACCATATTAAAATTTTTTTTTTGCTTTCACTACACTTTTATTATGTTTTATTATTATTTGATTGCTATCTTGCAGTTAAAACAAGTAAGGAAAGGGCTGTCTTCGGCTGTGCCGAAGGCTTTATACCTTTCATGAATGCTAAACCACACTTATCGGAACAATCGATTGTATGGGAGCTATACGTTATGTTGGTCCGATCTGGCTGATTTTGCCTACATATGTTACATGTCTAATATGTAGCAAACGTGCAAAGTTTAACGTTCCTAGCTTTTTAACTGCAAAAATTATAGCCCAAAACCCATTTATCGAAACTATCGATTATATGGGAGCTATATGTCATGTTGGTCCGATCTGAGTCATTTTCACTACACACGTTGCAAATACAATTTGTACTAAACTTGCAAAATTTTACGTTCCTAGCTTTTGAATTGCAAGAGTTATAGGCCAAAACCCATTTATCGGAACAATCGATTGTATGGGAGCTATGCCTTCTATCGGTCCGATCTTGCTGGTTCCGACAAATGATTAATCCTATGCAAAATGGCGCCTGCTTGCAAAATTTCATCGAGATATCTCAAAAACTGAGGGACTAGTTTGCGTTCAAACAGACGGACATGGCTAAATCAACTCGCCTCATCGCCCTGATCATTTCGGTATACTTAATAGTGGGTCTATCTCTTCTTCTTCTCATACTCACAAACATCGGACCAAAGTTATAATACCATTTCATGTTCATGAAAGGTATAATTACAATCCAGTCGTTAGCTCGATAAGTCGTTTATTTAAATGATTTTGAGTACTAGTGTAAGTGTGTATTTCCATATTACATAAGTATCAGTTGATTAATTGCATGTAATTCTAATCAAATTTTTTAATTATTGTTTAAAAAACCTAAGAAATGCAGATGGAGTTTTAAAAAAAAATAGATGGTTTACAAAATACCCTGGCGATAGTCTTGCCCCCTACTACACACAGACAAAACCAAAACGACCACTGAACAGGAGAAGGGATGTTTAGTATCATGAGGGGGCATACCACATACAGGGTGTTTTTGGTATGGTGGGGTTCAGTCTGGATAAGTAAGAGTTTAATCTGTCATAATATTCCGAAAGAAATTGTGCTAGCAGGACTCTAGTCTCCGTCGGAAATACGCACTCCTCTTCAGCTATTCCAGGTGGTTAGATATCAATAACGGGATTAACAGGCCGATGTCTGAGGGATGTGTCTGACACCTCTGTGTGGAGATCATTTAAAGCCCGCCTTTGGTTACACAGTTATGTTAATACTACATATCGTGGCTCCCCTCTTAACCAGGTGTCTATATCGTATCTTACCTCGACGATTACACGAATTTGGCTACTGACCCCTTCGCAAGTAAGTCGTGTTCAATAACTAATTCATACTTGCCGCAAATAGCTAGCAGCAATTAGGGAAAAGATAAAGAAACGTTGCTAGCAACGTACAAAACCAGGCTGAACCCTGACAATCTATTTAAATATCTGCTCAACTGAGCCGTCTCTTCTATCGCCAATCTCAATCTGGTCCAACCCTTTTGAAGCAGCAAGGTTTCTGGCACTACTATTAGAAGATGTTGATGCTATGTGTTGGTGCTAGGATAAGAAAGTGACGACTAGCCATCGCTAATACCACAATAAAACTGTCAAGAAGAGCATAGCCATGTCATGTAATACTACAAGAACGCTGTAAATGAGTCTAGATAATTGAACGAATAGCTAATTTTTATAGCTTTAAAATCCTAGCGCAGTGTATCTAAGGCAGGTTTAGATGGTATTACTGATACATGAAAATATTTTTTTACTTAAAAAACGAAATTACTTGATATCGCAGCTCTCAATTGTTAGTAAAATGGCAGCTTTGACAGCGATGAAAAATGCCAATTTGTGATATCGATTTCATTAATTTAAATAACCAATACCAGTCTCAACGTCACTAAATTTCAAAATTTCGCAGGGACGACATTAGGATTTTCAATTACGGCTATCAGATATTTCAAGTTCAAACATTCTTTGATGTGCTCACCTTAATTGGATATAATTGTCATTTCGTTCGCATGTTGATGGACTACTGTTCCTTCAGAGTAATCTCGCATTAATTCAATGGTAAATATTTTATTGAATATAGATACATTTACGGGTCGATTCTATAGTGGTAACAACATTCGATTTACCCGGCAAACAAATATCTTGGAAACTTTTACACCCGTTTGGTATTCTGCCGGCTCAAGTTGCAGCTCAATTTCGTAACCACCGAAAGAGGTGGTAACGCCAAGTAACCGCGACAAATTGCACTTGTTTTGTAAATATTTTTTTGGACAGAAAATAGCACAAATTTTATACACATACTAGTTCAGAAGAATTAATAAACAATATAAGCACTTTTTTACGTGATGTTTCGTGCGCGTTTGCCTTTTATTCTCTTTTGCGCATTGTTTGTTTTTGACATCGTTACCATGCGCGCTAGAATCGCGGGTACATGCACCGGTTACGATTTTTGGTTAGATAATCTTCTTAATGCTCTGTCATATAAAAAATGGCACCGTTTGCGCATTCCTTACATTTCATTGTTTCCGTTCAGGACGTACATATATATATGTATGTTAGTCCAGTCTATAACAGATATATCGAGCCCTAGCCGCAATATCGATAATATTGTTTGTTGTAAATCATCTCACAAAATATTACAACTGTAGTTAGTACGGTAACATTTTGAATTGAAATGTTTAATATTTCTGAACTAAAAACGTTCTCCTGTAAAATTATTGTTGTTGGTTACACAAAAATTGCGGTAAGGACTCGATATGGTAAATACAATTTTCAAGGCTTACAAAGAATTCTCAATGTCGGAGTTTACAAAATCCTACTTTGTAACCCCAAGGAATAGAGGAAAAATGGAACACAAATTACTTGAATGGTCTATCATATACCGGAGGACAAAGGGCTTTCCTCATTGTTAAGAGCCCTAAACATTGTTGTGGTCACACTGTGGCGCAAAACCAAACGGCAACCGAAGCGACCCCCAGAAAATTGAGGAGAAAAAATAAAAGAAAAATTAAATTGTAAAGCATTGCGGGAGTAACCGGAACGCCAGCACTCGTCACATACCCCGGGCATCTGGGGAATCCAGGAAAGTGATTCCCGTAGTTATTTTATATTCTACAAGCGTGAAGTACGGCTTGGATTACCAAGTTGCTCAACACGGCGGCCACCACAAGCCCCCAAAAAAGTTTCCAGCAATCGCTGCGGGGAATGCGCACAGCCGCAGTAACAGAGGCGCCACGTTGCCTCAATGCATCTCCGCCACATCCACCACCCAAAAGCGCCAGTCGTTCAGGACAACTGGCAATTTGCTATAGGCAATACGCCACCGCAAGTCGCCAAATGGCACCAGTATCACGGCGGCACCAGTGTAAAGGGACTCACGCATTAGTGCGGTTCAGCCACAATAGTGGCAGAGCGAAAGGCGACTGCCATAGAATCCGACGATCCACACTACGTCGGCCAGTAAAATTGCAAATTTGCATTTTTTATTTCAATAAAATTTTCTTCAATGGCGGCCACCGTGGTTGGAGGTAGTGTTGCCGGCCTACCACACCGGAGCTCCGGGTTCGAGCCCTGGTACAGGTTACATCAAAAAGTGGTTTGAAAAAGTTTTTTCAAAACGTTGTCGCCCCTCGGCAGTGGTTTGGCAAACTCTCCGAGTGTATTTCTGCCATAGGTCCCGCGAATTTGTAGGAAAAATTTCAAAGCGGCACACCACAAATTGGAAGAGAAGCTCGGCCCAAAAATCTCTTAGGAGGTTGATGATAAACTGTTGCATATCGTGCCATATATACATATACATATATATATAATCCAAGGAATAATTATTACAAAAGGAATGCATTCTTTTACAACTCTGCCACCAAGCAATCGACCACCACCGCAACCACTACACCAAGCCAGGGCAAAGGCTGACGAGAAATTTTTCGACAGCGGCAACGGAAACCAGCCCAGGTTTCGTAGTTTAAGTTAGGGATATTCAGCTAGCGTTATGCAGTTTTGAAGAGTTAGGAGGTGGTCGCGCAGGGGCAAACCCCATTACGTTTTTGCAATCGAAGGAAGGGCGGCGAAGCCATAGGCGCCGGCCGCTCGGTGAAATATTAATTCGAATTATTTTGCACATAGGCGCCGTTAGTGTGCGGTAGGCACCGGCGCGATCAATCGTGTTGGCATCCAGCACAGCTAGACAAAAAATATGAAATATTACCGCCACTCCTATGTAAGCTTTCCTGAGTAAGCCTTTTAAAAGGCGTTTAAAAGGGTAAGCCTTTTAAAAGGCGTTTAAAAGTGGAGATTGTTCTCAAATTAGTTACCAACCGACGGAGTCGGAGGGGGGTCAAAAACAGACCGCCGATGCGGATCTGATATCGGCTATACACTCGTTTAAATTACTATTTTTGGATATATTTCTTTATCATCGGACATAATAACATAGCAGCGTTTGGTTTTACACCATAAGGAGCGTGGACGTGTAGATGCGGATGGGCGTGTGATGGACACCCCGCGAATTAGGGACAGGCTCCCATTCTCACACACACGTTTATTAGTAAGCCCTAGGCGTTAAGAGCCCATGATGGGCCTAAATTTTAAATATTATTGAATAAACCAACATGCACTTTTAATATCATTTGAAACCTAAGTGTACTTTTATTTCTAATCCTTAGGGGGATTAGGGGGGGCTCGTTTTGGGGTCGGCAATATTCTTGCCACTGTCGGCAATGGAATCCTAAACTGTATGGAAGTAAATAAAAAGCCACAAACAACCATAAGAGGTGTCACAGTGTTGAATCAGTTAGAGAAATACATTAGAATTAAAATCGTTTTCTAATCGGCCTCTTACCTACATTTTTCTGGGCGAGGTTTCAATGTTTGAGTCCTGCTATTAAATAAACGAATTATATACCTGGCTTCTTTCTACCGAAATTTAACACTAGACATACAAGCTTGTTTGCTTAAATGAAAGATATCACGGACCATCAGCCAACCTAAAGCCGTGAGCGTGGTCGCCAATAGGAGCACGTTGATCAATTTCATATTTATTGTGACTTAAAAAGTGTACAAAGAAACATGCCTTTTATACTGTTTCGCACACTTGTATTAGAAAAATCAAATCGTTCCCACGGCATTGGGTTTTTACTAGAGCAACAACATATCCTTTGAAAGCCATTATCTGCACCTAAGTGGCCACCGCCGTGTTATGGTGGGTATGCCGGCGAAATAACGTAAAAAGCTTAAGAAAAGCGAAACTAAAAAAAAAACAACACCGAACAAATTATCAGAGCTCATCGGTCTTTATCGAGCCAAGTTATTATATTCTTCTTAACTGATTGGCGACCCGAAATCAGCACCACAATTGACGTCAATCATTCTCCATCTGTAATTTTTTTTTTTTTTTCATTTCAATCGATGCCTCTCCCTCTTCTTTATGCATTCTAATCTATCGAAACTGTCGTTGGCAGAAAATTCATTCTTCAAATTGTCCACAGTAAGACCCGTTTTCTGCAATATCACCATCATCATACGGAATTCGATTGCAAGAGATTGTACCATAGCGGGTTAGGTTTTGCTGCTCGAGTTATAATTTTCTTCTTCTTTAAATGACGCCAGTCGTTTCTTCTTTCTACCAAATGGAACTAATTGGAGACAACGCAGGATCCTAAAACGGTCTGTAGTTGGCCTTTCCATCGGAGTGTTAGACTCCCTCTGCTGCTACTGGCAGGTGCAGATAAGAAACCTTCTAGGCAGGAGCACCTTAAATATTTGGCACCACATAGCCTAACCAACATAGCCTAACTCCCAGGACCGACTCATCAGATGTTGTCAGTGGCCGAGCTTTTTTTGCTGTTAACAGTGCTTCGACCTGCCTAATGCGCACGATCACTCTGATTAATGTAACCCTGACCGAGCACTTGTTAAAAAAAGAGTGATTATGAATGTGAACGCTTAAAGGACGGAGTCTTATATGAACTCATGCTTTCAAGAGAAAATTACACGAATAAAACTCACAAAAGAGAATGCAAACAGAATTTGATTCAACAAATTTCTCCTGCAAAACGTATGTTAGTACTAAAGTACTGCACAAGCTGATTCGCTTTCTTATGCACACACTGTGATTCGGTGTTATTGCTTATGTTTGCTTTGATTCGGTTTGATAAACGATCAGCACTCACTCGACAACAAACGAGAACAAGAGTTGAGCGGCAATGAAGCAGGTCTCGTGTTGAGTCGTTTGATCTATTTCGATTATTATTGTATTTCGAGTGACGAGCGATATAACAGTAACAACACCATTTAATGCTGCAAATAACTCGCGTCATTCGGTACATGCCATTAAATAGTAGCTGTCGGTCTGTCTTTTTTAAGCATAACAAATTATAATAGAAGAGGATGCTAAGATGGAGTGAGGTTTAAGTAAATTTTATTATTGTGTATTTTATTTTTTCTATAAGCAATATCAAGGCTATATTAAGTGATATGTATATCTTCATATGTGCTTACATTAAAAAGAATAAAAATAAGTACAAATGTACCTGATTAAGCAAATTTTGTTCTTTGGTTTCAATTATGCCTGCAAAAATTTAGAAAAAAGCTTCTTTGTGCAGATATGTAAAATATCGTGTAAGCATACAGAGAACATATTTAACCAGAAATCGGTTACATTTTCTAAAAAGTTACTATAAATAAATATCTATTTGTACATTTATATTTTTATTGCAGTTACATTTTTGTGCTAGGGCTTTAAGAAAAAGATGCCAGGGCCGTGTTGATTTTTCATGTTCCCATGTGTAAATAGTTCAATTTGCGTAAAGCAAAATGCACAAAATAATACTACCTGCTTCCTATGTTTTGGTAAATACTCATATAAATGTACTTACATATGGTCATATAAATTTGCGAACTCTTTGTATTGAATGGGCTGGTTAAGGATGAACAGTAGTAGGTAGATTTTTTATTGCGCTTGAACAACTGAAGAATTGCATTTGTTTTAATTTGGGTGTCTTTAACTAAATAAACACAAAGGACATACTTGCAAGAGGGATTGCCAATTCACCCGGCAGTAGCAGGTATATATGTAGCTATTTTCTGCTTTTGTCTTCCCTTGAAAACCTTTCACATATTTTAAACAATGATTAGGTACACTAAATAAGTTTAAAAAAATTAAATTGTCCGCTAACTATGTGTTAAGATGCAAAATTTATGCATACCAATTTTTCGGTTTACACATTAATTTTTCGGTACATCCCATTAGTGGGATTTTTTAATGACCGGGTTTTCCGATTGTAGTGGGATTTTTTGAGTTTTTCAGATTATGCAGGTTTGTAGTTTATTGAATTTTAGTATAATAAGATATCAATCTTAAGCCTCTAACTTAACTACCTAATTTTTGCCAATTTGTTTTCTAGCCAACAAAAAAAATCGGCTTACACATTGGTATGAAAGAAATAGGCATTTCGGCTAAAAAAAGTACCAAAAATCAGGTAATTAAATCAGAAGCTTAAGATTGCTATCTTATCATACTAAAAGTCAATAAACTACAAAATTGCATACCCGAAAATTCTTAGTAACAATCTCAAAATTTTCCTTATAGTTCGAGGAATTTCCCTGAATTTTGCACTAAATTCTAAACTTTTGTTTACAATATTTGTATTGTATTCTTACGTACATTTTCGAAAGAAATTAGCGAAATTATTTTTAAAGAAGTGCCATTGAAGAAACCTGCAGTGTTACGTTTTGAAAAAGATTCGAAACAAACTATAAGTAAACGGTTGTAGTTGAATACGAAACTATTGCCTTTCGAATCAATTGTCAACCGACTCAACTGCCTTTCGAGTTAAGCATAAAACGAGTCACAAAACAAACACTCATTTCTCAATGTTTGCAGTGCCGTCTGATGCGACGTCGTGCTTGCTTACAAGCAGTTCGACTCATATCGCGTGTTATTGTTGTGCATAGCAAGACACAGAAATATTTGCGAGTGGCTTGAAAGGGCGAACGGATGATTCGTTGCAGGCGTTTAGTTAGTACTACAAAAAAAAAACACATCAATCGAAGGAATTGCATCAGAACGATCAGATGAAAAACATCAAAAAAATCTAGTTTTGGTATTTTTCAGAAATGGCAATAAATAATAAACATTAACATTAGCGAACTTAAGTGTTTACATTTTATCCAAGAGAGAGTAGTATATATTTACATTCCTAGCAGAAGTTCTAGATTGACCATATGCATTTTTAATTTATTTATTGTAAGTAGACGGCCGACTATCAAGGATTATAAGTTAATATAAAATTAAATAGAAGCATGGGTATCTAGCATTAAACGTTAAAAAATAATTGTTTTTAATATTATGTAAGACATTGACGTACATACATACATATGTAGGACATTCGATACTAATGCATTTGTATGAGCACCATATACGACAAAATTTAGACGAAGTTCACTTGTCAATCTTGCCGAGAATCAGCTTATCGATTTTAACATTTTTCTGCACTGGCTCAATTTGCTTTTTGGTCTAGCAATTAACGCAACCGAGTGTACTCATTGATTTATTGATAATCGCGGAAATATGTGAATTAAATCCCAGTTTCGAATCAAAAACACTTAAGTTACTAACAGATCTGCGCCATATAGATATGGATGCCATATAGCACGTAAGACCCAAAAAACCCCCAGTTGCACATAGAGTATGATTTTTGTTAATTTTCCACACGGCTTAAAAATAGATCGAAAAAACTGCTAGCTCGAAATTCATATTAGACCTATGTATAGTTACTTCGCAAAAATGCTTGAAGTGATCCAAATAACCATAATCGCCATGTGGCCGTGATTTTTTTTGGATCCATACAAATCCACCCGCCCAGCATCGTGCATTAAAAATTTTTTTGACAATGCACAGCACGGTTATTAGGTGTGCAATTAAACTTATTTATGGTGAACTTTTTTTTATAAAGAAATACAAGTTTTAGTGAAGCTTTATTTGTTATAAACATATTGAAACTTTAATAAAAGCTAATTTTACCAGTGCAGAGTAATCGTTCTGTTTGACTGTTTATGCACATTCCTCTGCTAGGTTTAGCCTAAAGTTAGCAGAACATAATTTTTTGAAAAAAAAAAAAAAAAAAAAAAAATTGAGAAGCACTTTTTTTGCGATTATGGCACTTAATTAGCACTTTTAGTGCAGTCTCATGGCTAACTGCACTAGCTTATTGTCCTGCTGACTTTGCTCTGCTAGTTTTATGGGCCTATTTTCTTCAGTTATCATGGTCCGTACTTTTAAAGCACGTTAAACAACCCTTGCTAATTTCAAAACAGCCATTTTTTTACTTAGTGTCGTCTTTGAATATCCCTCCCACCAGACTCAGGCTGATATGCAATGCCATGCATTTAAAAAGAGAACTAAAATGTATTTTTAATTGACAAAACTTGTTTTCTTACACCTGCTGAAGCTTTCCGTACGCATGTGCATATTTATTTACATATTTATTTTTTGAATTTACATATATTTTACAAATGTACATTGATGTGCGATGAAATAGAGCCAAAATTTAATACATATGGTGTAATTCGTAGAATATATTGATTTATTTAATTTCAATAATTTTAATTTAAAATGTATAAAAATCCATAGCAGAAACCACATAAATAAATTATTTAAATTTTACACAAAGCTCACAAGAGTTAATCAAAGTTTAAAAAATTTGCCATCTATATTCCCATATTCTTTGGCAGAATAACAATGTTCAAGTTAGAAGTACCTCAAAACTTTTCCCGAATTTTTAGAACTTTTTTTGAGGATGTTGGGTATTTTCTTTCATACACTTCTATAGAAAGATTAAATTTCGTGCTTTTGTTTTATAGAAAAAAAAATAGTAAAAAACCTGAACAAAAAAATCTATGCTCTAACTTGCACAATATTAAATTTATTGACATTAATTATTAAAATTAAATAAACTAATATATTTTACGAATAACACTATTTTAAATTTGTACTCTATTTCGTATTTGTTGTAGAGACTGAATGTATTTACGGCTTAATTCAGTGGTCTATCGAAGTGTTTTTGGTATTCCTCGGATTTATTATGAGAAATTAGTATACTTTTCCAATATCTTTTCTTTTTATTCTGTCAAATTTTTCTGTGATTCTGATGCTCTTGCTAAGACTTTTTCCAACTAATGTTAAATACTGTTTCGTAAATAACTATTAAATATTGTATGAGAGTCGTTCAAATAGGCTGGGAATGTCGAGACAAACATTTTGAGTTCTTTCAATAATTTTCTTTATTCAATTTTTATACTTCAACCTTTAAAACGAATCGGTTCAAAATGTATCAACACCAGAATGTGGTAGTGGAATTTCAGAGCATTCATTACAACGTAATCTACCAACGCAAATAGTACATTCTCACAATGTACAAGAAGTGGTAGGTGTTCTTCCGGAATTTGATCCAGTGCGGAAGACAATCACAGGGCTGCAATTTGTTACAAAAGGTCAGCAGGTACAAAAAGTTTATATGTGGAAAACTGAAGCTGTGCTTTTGGCTGTGCAACATAAGTTAAAGGGTGTTGAAAAAATGTGGTTGGATGCTCAGCCAGTATTTAAAACATGGAATGAATTTGTTCAAATGTTGCTACGTGATTTTTCTTTTTCAATAACTTCAGCAGATCTTCATCGCGAATTGGCAGCACGAAAACGAAAACCCAACGAAAATCTTATTGAATATTTTTATACGATGTTGACTATTGGAAGACGAGGAAATGTGGATGAGCAATCTATAAATTCATACACCATCGATGGGCTAAACGACAGTGGCCTTACTCATTCATTATTAGTAATGAATTTGCGAACTAGCAGTGAGTTGAGACAATCACTTGAAAATTTACGTTCTACAGTACAAGGGGGCGGACAGCGTAGCGCTTTATATGGGAATTCATCGGAGAACAGTCAGGTATCAGCAGAAACTAAAGGTAATCAATTTAAATGTTACAATTGCAATTTATAAGGACATGTGGCAGCGAAAAGAAACTTCGTTGTTCAATGTGCTCAAAAGTAGGACACGGCGTTTAAAAGTGTCCGACAGATTCTAAACATATGGTCGCTAAGATAGATGGTAACGAGAAAATGCAACAACCTGTTCCACCAATCGTTGAAGAGGTCGAATGTGAAGGAATCAAGTACCGAGCTTTGATTGATACTGGTAGTGATCATTCACTTATTAAATCATCAGCAGTTTGGATCAATGCAAGCCATATACATACGTATCAATGTTTGAAGGGTTTTGGAGGTTCTGTTGTTGAGGTTACTCGTATTATAAATACGCAGATAAAGCTTGCAGACAAGGTAATCAGTGCCAATGTATGTGGTACTAGATGCCACGCTCAATTATGATATTTTATTGGGAAGGGATGTGCTTTGTGGTGATAATCGTCGGTTGATTATTGATTCAGGATCAATAATGTTGCAAATGAAAAACGATGCGCTGTATAATATAAATAAGAATCTAAGTCAACAGCAACACCAGGGAGTATTCTCGCTATTAAGTAATTACAACGAATGTTTTTCAGAAGGAATCTCAACCCTGGGTAAATCCAAGACTACTTCAATGGATATTCATGTTACAACTGAGATTCCTATAGTTGGTAAACTTTATCAGGTACCATTCGTTAAAGAATGTACACTTTCGGGAATATTAAAAGAACTTTTAAGTAATGACATCATTCGACGTAGTACTTCACCACATGCGGCATCTGTAGTATGGGTAGCGAAGGCTAATAGAGAAAGAATGATGTGCGTTGACTATCGTGCGTTAAATGCTGTTACGGTAAGGAAGCATTTTGCAATGCCAGTAGTTGAGTATCAGTTAGCCAAGTTAAGTGGTGGAAGGTATTTTACTACGTTGGATATGACCAGCGGATATTGCCAGGTTCCGATTAAAGAGGAATGTAAGAAATTTACAGCTTTTCTTACGCATGAGGGATTGTATGAACATAATGTTATGCTATTTGGGTTAGTCAACGCGTCAATGGTATTCCAGGAGATGATTATACGAGTCATTTCGGGATTAAAGCACAGGGACAAAGTAGTCAGTTACTTGGACGAGTTGATCATAGCTACACCGACTTTCGAGGAAGGTATCGTAGTATTACAAGAAGTTTTAGAAGCCATAAAAGAAGACGGTCTTACACTACGGCCTTCAAAGTGCCAATTCTTGTCAAACGAAGTTGTTTTCTTGGGCCATGAAGTATCTGAAGTTGGAAAATGCCATAAAAAGGGCTCAAATGACAATCAACTGTGGCGGCGGCCATTTACATGACATCATATTCTCGACTTGATGTAAAAAAATAATCCACTTACAGCCAAAAAACATCGGAAGCTTACTTTTGCGACACCCTACGTCAATTTTTTGGTTTAACAGGGTTCTTCCGCAAATTTGTCGTGAAATACAACTATATAAAGCAAACCGGTGTTAACATTATACGACCCTCGTAAGAATCACGAGGTACACGCCGATGCTAGTGATTTGGGCCTTTCAGGAATATTGTTTCAGTATGATGGTGACGATATGAAACCAGTTTTCTTTTATAGTAGACAATCACCCCTATTACGGTTGTCAAGATCAAATGTCACGTCGTATTAATGTCAACATCAATATCAAAGTCGCGTCAATGCAAAAGTGGTATTTACTTCGTCAATGTATTGACGTTGACGTGTTATCGATAATTTAATAGCAAAACTACGATCCTTATACTTTTGACAGTTGTTTATTTACAATTTGTTGCACATATAATTCTGCTTAAGATTTAAACTTTTGTTTAAAGATGTTTTTTTACATTATAAGCCGGAAAAAGCAACGAAAATCGCCGTTAAACCTTCGGTAATACTTTCCATCGAACGTCAAGTGTTAATACACGTCCAAAAATCTAGGTAGAGGTATCAAGCGACGCGTCTTCACCTCCGTAACAATAATCTGGAGGGAAATCAGATATTTTAAGAATTTTGCGAGATATTTGCAGTTAAAGTTCACAATTTTTCTGTCATTTTCATGTGGTTGTTGTAATGGCACATTAGGCTAAGCCAAAAAAGTAAAAAAGTGTGCGTACCGTGGCACGTTGTCACGGTTCAGGCAACCACCCGGAGTTGGAATGGCGTAGCCCAGGGTTTTTTTTAAGCGCGGCCGAAGGCGGCCAATGCGGAAAGGTGTTATGCACATAAATACCATGGATTACGCCCCGAATTGGAGATCTGACCCGGGTCGGTTTTTCACTAATAACTTTTCACTGAAACAAAATATCGGATTTCCCCCTCCAGGTTATTGTTACGGAGGTAAGGACGCTGCCTTACATAATCGTTGTATTGACGTTAGAGTCATCAAGCTTCAATTCATCATCCGAAGCTGAAAATGTTCAAGACGGGTTTGAAGTTGATTTATCTGACGACTTGCAAAACATGGAAGCTTCGCAAATACGGCAACAAATTAAAGATTTTTGTAATTCGTTTTTGGTTGTTTTTATTAAAAAATATAAAATACTTCAGTATTTTCTGCATAAAACAAAAATATTTATTCTGTTTTTGAAAACTAATCTTTAAACAATGCAACTCATGCAACTTCCACTTTTGAGAACACCTTGAACCTTTTTTTGTAGTTCTAAAATAAGCTGCGAAAATTGGTTATTGTTTGTTATTTTAATTTTTCTCTCCATTTTCCTGAATTAAATAAAAACTAAACAAATAAAGTGTGTAAAAAGGTATAATTCAGAATTATTTTACCAAATTTTTACAGCAGAATATTTAATTGAGCGCTTGTCGTCACCAAAAACTGTGTTGACAAGTTTTATGTTAACTCCCGTCAAAAGAATATCACTATTGTTGTCGTAAATACCAAAATAGTTTCAACAGCTGTCAATAGTTATCGAAATTGACAATGGCGATACCGATTCGTCAACAAAAAGTCAATACTTAAAAGTATTGACAACCGTAATAGGGGCGAATGTAGTTACGCAGAGTCGAGATTTCCGAGTCACGAATTGGAAGTATTAGCAGTAGTTGAAACCTTGACTCGTTTCCGAATGTATCTTTTGGGTAAAGCATTCGTTGTAGTAACCGATTGCAACGCTATAGTTACAACGAAAGCTTCTACACCACCACTTAAAGTTACAGGAATTTGATTTCAAAACGGTTCATAGGCAAGGTCATAAGATGCAGCACGTCGATTGTATGAGCAGATTACCAAGTTTACCATCGACTGAGTGTCAGACTGTGGCAGAAAATAGTTTAGCTATCACAACTGAAGGTAGTCATGATTGGATGTTCACGATGCAGATGCAAGGTAAGAAACTACAAAATATAGTGAAAGCTTTGAAATCCGATTCGATGTCCACAAAGCAAATTCATCAAGATTACGAGCTGCATAAGGGAAGGTGTTATCGCAAATTAGATGGAGGGCGACGTTTGGTAATTCCTCAAGCTGTTAGATGGCGGATAGTGAAGACATGTCACGATGATTCGGGGCATTTTGGAGTTGAGAAAACGTTACATCGGCTTCAGAAAGATTTTTGGTTCCATCGTATGAGGCTTTATGTGAAGGGTTATATAGCGGCATGTCCAGAATGTTGTATATATAAGGTGCGAGGAGGAAAACCCGAGGGGCGAATGCATTTGACAGAGATAATGCCGTTTCGATCAGTTCATTTGGATCACTTGGGGCCGTTTCCTAAAAGTAAGAATGGCAATCAGTATATAATTGTCTTGGGATGTGCTTTTTTAAAATACACAATACGTCATATAAAGATAGCAGTATGAACTCCTCGAGGAAATGTACAAGCCGAACGAGTCAATAAGACTATATTGCCGGCGATACGAAAGAGTGTTAACGTTAATAAGTTGATACAATCAATTTACGACGAGCATGATCAAGATACAAATATTAAGCGAGAAGAGATATATAAACGAGCCACGGAGCGTATTGAAGAAGAAAGAGTAAAGTGGCAAAAACGATTCAATCAACGCCATCAATATCCGACACCATATAACGAAGGTGACTTGGTTATGATAGCCAATGTGACAGCAGCCATGGGAGAACCGCAAAAATTTGATGCGAAATATAAAGGGCCGTACATGGTAACAAAGGTTTTGGATTATGACAGATACGTAGTTGAAGACATTCCTGATGTGCCAGTTTCTCAAAGACGTTATTTCGGAATATTGTCATTTGATCAAATGAAACGTTGGTGTCAGCTTGGCCCAGAAGTTGAAGAAGGGGAAAGTGACGAAAGTTCGACTGATGACTAATCGCGGTCAATTAGTGGTAGTCAGGAAAGGCCGAACTGTTAAATACTGTTTCGTAAATAACTATCATAATATTGTATGAGAGTCATTCAAATAGGCTGGGAATGTCGAGACAAACATTTTGAGTTCTTTAAATAATTTTCATTATTCAAATTTTATACTTCAAACTTTTAAAACAAATAAATTCCGTTAAGAAATCTTTAAATAGATATCGGCTTCATCTTGATACTATACGTTTTTAAATGATATAAGTTATCGCTAAATACCTAACTTTTACTTTGTAGGTGTAACATGTTTAGTAACTTTTTTAAGATTATTTCATTAACATTTTGCCATACCTGCATGTGTTCCTTTTGCTGCTTTGTTACAATACTTGTTGTTCGAATTGTTGCAAAATTGTTTGGACCATGCTCGTTCACGGCATTCGAAATAGCCTGCTGCGATGATGCAGCATACACTGCCACAGCGGCAGCGGAAGATGATAAAATACGAGGCATACGATCACCACCACCACTTCCACCACCACCACTACCTACGCCAACACCAATCGCTTGTGACAACATGCCTGTGCCCATATTTCCTGTCGAAGCTGGTGAACCACCTCCTCCAGCTGAATGACCTGTCATCGATATGGGCATTATAGGCGCTGGTACGACTGAAGTTGAATTCGTAGGTGTAACATTATTATTCATGCTGTGCATTATATTAGGCAGTGGTGGTAGATTCCTTTGCCGAGACGAATTTCGAGCTGAAGCTCCACTTACACTAGCTGCTGCAGCGGCAGCTGCTTGCTGCTGATAATTTACGGCCATGTGTTGTTGTTGATTCAAAATGTGGTTTTGGGCGGTGGGAATAGAGTTTGATGAGGAGCTCTGTAAAAATAAAATTTAAATAAGTTGCGAACCTTTGTACAAGTGAATAGGGTTGGGATGGCTGTACTACTTGACTACTGGCCGCCGACACACCCACCGAGTGTATTGAGTGTTCTGAAGTAATACTATTACTCTTGCTACTATCGCCTCCCGCGTGTTCGTCCTGGGTATCATCTGTATCGCCAATGGCGCTCTCGGTCTCGCAAGAATCTACCATAAGAATTTTCTTCATTTTACGATAGTTCAAGTTATCCAATTCGCGAACAGCCGCCTTTGTACGAGCGATCAATTCCAATAGTACAATATCTGAACGAGGCTGTGTTAAAAATGAATGCTTTAGCAGTTTCAAAGACGAGGGACGTTCAACCGGCATCTTTTTAAGACACAACTCCACAAAATTGCAAAAAGTATCTGACCATTCATTTTTCTGTAAAATATAAAATATATAAGTACCGATTTGTGATAAATTTTGAATTCATTATATTACCGATAAAGTAGGAGAATCGTTTTGAGCGATATGATAAAGAGCAGACATTGCGTTCATATTAAAATATGGAGGTTTTCGTTCTGCCAATTCTATGCACGTTATACCTAATGACCATACATCTACCTTTCCATCATACTGGCCTTCATCCATTGCTAGAATTACCTCCGGTGCCATCCAATAAGGAGTACCGACGAAACTATTAGCTGGACATTTTATGGCAGCACTACCAAAATCAGCCAATTTAACAATGCCACTATCCGTAAGAAGGATATTTCCAGCTTTTATATCTCTATGAATTCGTCCTAAACTGTGTAAGTAACTTAAACCGTTCAGGACACCATCACAAATAGCAGCAATTTCATTCTCGTGCAAAGGTTTTTTATGAACTTCAATAATATCCGAAGCTGAGCCAACACAGTATTCCATTACTAGCCATGCCGTCGATTCGCGTAAATAACATCCCTTATACTCGATTGTGTTTGGATGATTCAATTGACGTAGAAATCTAAAATCGTAGCATTGTGTAATGAAACGCTCTCAACATCATATGGAAGAAAAATTTACCTGATTTCTTTAAGAATATCCTGCCATTTTTCAAGGCTCTGCTTGCCCAAATACGACATCTTTTTGATGGCAACGATTTCTTTGGTAAGATTGCATCGCGCATAATATACAGCGCCAAATGATCCATGGCCAATCTCTCGCAGATCTTCGAATATTTTTTCAGGGTCATGTTTGTTGAAAAGATCGGCTATTTCCGGATCCTTAAGACTTCCAGGACGTGCTGGTGGCATCGTTGTTCATGTTATTTTCCCCTAAGGAAGTGCTAAGGTATGCTGTTACCTTGTTTTTAAAGGGATCTCTGCACCCTTCGAATCCTATAACAGAATAGTGCTAGCTATGTACATAAAGTTTTAACATAAACTAGTAAGGAAGTCCAAGTTCGGGTGTAACCGAACATTAAATACCTAGTAGTGATCTGTTTTGGTATCCCAATTTACTCAGGTCTATTTTAATAACGGAAAAGTTGTTATAAAGGCAACTGATTGTTTTCGATTAAAAACACTTCTTTTGTGAGTGGTAAATTCAATTATCACTAAATAAGAAAATATAAATAGCTTTCCTCATGTTCATGAAAGGTATGAAAATAAAAAAAATTAATAAAAACAAGTAAGGAAGTCTAAGTTCGGGTGAACCGAACATTTAATACCCAGCGTTAGTTTCCAGAAAAAGGGGGCGGGGCTTTCATCCGATTTCGCCCATTTTAAAAACCAATCTATTCCCAGCCTAAACAATAGCGAATTTGGTGGGCGCGGCCACGGCCCTTGCTTATAAAGCATTAACCGCTTACATGAGCCAAAAGTACTCAATCAATCTTTTCAATGGTGATACCATGTCCTATATATAGCTTTGGAAAAGAAGGCGTGCCATGCCCATAACTTTTAACGTATTTTGTGAAATTTTTGATATACGGATATATGTGTCCATTAAGCAATATTTACATAATTTAAAAAAAGTGGGTGGTGGCACGCCCACGGATTTTATTATGTTGTTTGTCCCTATTTGAAGATCAGTTTTCATTGCAGATCTTTATGATACTTTCACAGTGGCTTGTTAGTAGTGAAATGTTGATATTTTGTTTATTCACTTGTAGGCGGTGCCACGCCCATTTTCCAAAATATTACCAAAAAACCTTTAAACAACACTAATAACATCATCAAGTGAATGAGTGTACTAAATTTTAGCATTATATCTTTATCAGTTAAACAGATATTGCATATTCCGGTTTCCTAACTCTCGTTTAGAGAACTTTAGTCCAAAAGTGGGCGTGGTCGTTCACCGATTTTTCTTATTTTCTATGGTAGTACTCTACATAAACATAACATGCCTGGAACCTAGTTTCGTAAACCTATCTCACACCGTTCTGAAGTTATTAGCAGTCGAATTTGAAAATTGCGTGACTCATAAGTGGGCGGTGGCACGCCCACTTTCCAAAATTTTGCAAAAATAATGTAAAGAATATGAAAATTGATTTATCTACCAAATTATATTATTATAGCGGTATCAGTTAATTAGATATGGACTTTTCAATATTTCCACCTCCTTTCAATATAACTTTTATGAAAAAGTAGGCGTGGTCGCTAAGCGATTTTGTTTATTTTCTATATCTGAATTTAACACAACAATAGTATGCCCTCTACAAAATTTCGTTGTACTAGCATAAACTGTGCTGAAGTTATTGAGAGTCAAAATTTGAAAATTTCTTCAAATATATGTGGGCGGTGCCACGCCCCTTTTAAAAAAATTTGATTAAATCGGCCTTAGAACATCTAAATCAATATATATTGCAAATTTTATCATTGTAGCTGCTTCTGATATTGAATTAACCCGTTTTATACGTTTTTCGAAATTTTCGATATCGAAAAAGGGGCGTGGTTATGGTCCGATTTTACCCATTTTCAATAGCAATCTATTCTGAACCCAAATAAGTACGCATGCCGAATTTGGTGAAGATATCTCATTATTTGCTCAAGTTATCGTGTTAACGGACAGACGGACAGACGGACGGACAGACGGACGGACAGACGGACGGACGGACATGGCTCAATCAAATTTTTTTTCGACCCTGATGATATTGATATATGGAAGTCTATATCTATCTCGATTCCTTTATACCTGTACAACCAACCGTTATCCCAACAAAGTTATAATACCCTTGTACTAGTACTAGTACGCTGGGTATAAAAAGGCAGTAGGGTGTTAACTACTTGCCCGTAAATCTTCCTTGGTTGTTATTCGATTTGCGTAATTTTTGGCAGGAGTATACTACATAGTATTGGGAAGTGTCTCACTAAATTTCATTGAAATACATTCTTGAAATTCCAAGCAATCGCTTTTGAAAATAGCAGATCTTTTATGCTAAAAAGTGGGCGGCGCCACGCCTACTTCACCAAAATCCACAAAATTTTTTTACAGTATAGTTTTGTTTAAAAAGGCTATTATGTGTGTAAAATCTTATTTATATAACTTATACAATTATGGAAATATCGTGATTTTAATTTTACGAAGAAATTTTTTAGAACTATGTTCAAAAAGTGGGCGTGTCCGTTCTCCGATTTTGTTTATTTTTTCAACAAAGAGTTAGCTTTATATGTTGAACACTTTCTCTAAATATCGTTTCAATAAGTCAATTTTTACCGGAGTTATGGCATGGAAAGTTTTGTGGAATAATCCCCCATAAAGGGGCGGGGCCACGCCCATTTTCCAAAAATTTTGTGCTTTCGACTTTCTTTGCCCATGAACACTTTAGAGGTGAAATAGAAATGATATACAGCTAGTTTAAGCAAAGTTATAGCATATTCAATATATCCATGATCCTTTTCGAAATCTTTAGTATAAAATTGGGCGTGGACCTAATCCGATTTCGCTAATTTTTTTTCGAAATATTGCCTGTATTAATAGAAATATGTGTGCTGAATTTTATTTTGCTATCTTGAGCGGTGTTTGATTTATGATTAATAATATTTCCAAATTTTACTTAATCAAAAGTGGGCGGTGCCACGCCCTTTTTTAAAAATTTCTTCAGAAATTTATTTTTTGCCTTAACGCTAAGGTACACACCAAATTGTATCCTTATAGGTGTATTATGTACTGAATAATCACTCTTTTTGTATTTTCGAAAATATTATATATATGGAAAGTGGGCGTGGCTTTTAACCGATTTTGCCTATTTTCAATAGCGTTCAGAGATAAGTAAAAAGGAACCTGCATACCAAGTTTCATTGAGATATCTCAAGATTTACTCAAGTTATCGTGTTTACAGACGGACGGACGGACGGACGGACGGACGGACGGACGGACGGACATGGCTCAATCAATTTCTCTTTTCCTCCTGAACATTTTGATATACATAAGTCAATATCTATCTCGATTCGTTTATGCCGTTACATACTACCGTTAGGCGAATGAAGTTAATATACCTTGTGTGCGAAGCACTACTAGGTATAAAAATAAAGTCTATAATACATAATATATAGTCAACAAAAACTACTTTGAAAACTTTGTGTCGTTATGATTGTGTTCCGTTAGCAAATTTTTTCATGTTGTTCCAACTGTCCATCAAACTCCTCTAACGGAAGTCCAAGGATATGAGTATACCCGAGGTAGGCATGCGAGTGGTAATAGGTGACTAAAATGCGCAAAGGTAATGCAAATCGTTGGTTGATCTGCGGATATGACGCCTCTCATTACCTATCTTCTCCTTCCTTGCCGATGTTAACAGTCCTTCGACGCATATGGGTCCGGTACGCTCCGTTACTAGCACTTTGCGGTACTAAGCCGAATGTGGCGTGAACGCTTGTATTGGTTAACTTTCTGGGCTACGCTTGGGCCATACAATGGACACCCATGAGCATCTTCTGAAGGCCAACCTCCTCCAATATGTTCACTATGTGGAGACAATCTCTCCTTACACCATATATTTGAACATTGCCCTTCCCTTCAAGCAGCCAGACAACAACACCTCAAAAACAATTGGATCGAAATCCTCAAAACACCTACCACAGAGAATATAAAATGCATCAACAACTACATCAGCCATATATAACAACAATAATCAAATTTATTTAAATACTAGCTGACTTCGTTCTGCCCAAAATAGATTTTTTATTAATTTCATTTCAAGAATTGTTATTACACCGGTTCTTTTTTTAATAGAAAATTAACTATACTTCACTTCATTGCATATACAACTTATTATATTAAGGGCTCAGAACTAAAAGGATCTAACTGTGAGTTATACCCACATTTGAATAGTGAAATATGGTGTTTATTTGTTGGCAAAGAGATCCAAGTCATTTCGGACATTGCAGTGTCGTCTATTCCCAATAAAATAAACGCAAATTTCGGAGCACTTAGATCCATTTGGTTCGAAACCCTTCATATATAATTTTAGTATTCAGTTTAAGGCTGCACGATAACTAAAATTTTTAATGTTCTGTCCCGGAGCGCAAATAAATAGCGAGGACGGTTTTCCTACACGGAAACACGCCACATAGAGCTATTAATATCGTTAATCTTCTGATCAATTTTCAGGTCCCAACCTTAAACGTTTTTCAGCTTGAAAAATTAAGTTTGTATTGGAGGTGCCACGCCCACTTTGTCATTATCCCCAGTTTTTTTGAAGGTGGTTGGGAACGATCTTATATAATCTCTCACCAAATTTCAGTTGCCTAACCTAAATACTTCCAGAGATATCGACTAAGAAGTATTGCATTCGTATGGGAGGTGCCACGCCCAGGTGCAGTGAAATAACGCCCAAGGAAATAACGCCCATGGGCGTTATTTCCTACTCAAAAAGGAAATTACGCCCATGGGCCTTATTTCCTTTTTAAAAAGGAAATAAAGCCCATGGGTGTTATCACCTTTTGCTGATGGGTGTTATTTCCTTTTTCGAAGAGAAATAAAGCCCACGGACGTTTCAATAAATTTTAACATATTTGTTCTGTTTTTATAAGGCGGGGTGCAATAGCGCCTTGTGAAATAAGCCCTTTAAGGCCTTATTACACTATTGAAAGTGAAATAAGGCCTTTATTTCAAAAAAGGCTTTATTACACTTCGAAAGAGAAATAAAGTCTTAAAGGCCTTATTGCTCTTTTATTTTTTTTAATGAAACAATATTATTCTAATTCTTTTTGTATTTTATTGAATAGTTACACACAAATTTCATGTTAACCAAAGTGGGAAACGTGGCACGCGGAAGGACATCACCGTGGCGGTAGCCACGGCTATGGCTATGGCACACACCCCTCCGTAACTATAATCCGAAGGGGGAAAAGCAATATTTTGTTTCTGTGAAAAGTTATTAGTGAAAACCCGAAAATTGACCCGGGTCAGATCCCCAATTCGGGGCCCCATCCACGTTTTTTAAGTGCAGAACACTTTTCCGCGTAGGCGGCCTTCGGCCGCGCTTTAAAAAATAACCCTGGGCTACGCCATTCCAACTCCGGGTGTGTGCCATAGCCGTGGCTACCGCCACGGTGATGTCCTTCCGCGTGCCATGTTTCCCACTCTTTTCTCACAGGGTAATTTGTGAAAAAAATGCGAATCAACAGTTCGTGTTGCTCGCGTAAAATCCTATGGGCGTTATTTCTCTTTTAAAAAGGAAATAAGAGCCATGGGCTTTATTTCTTTTTGCAGATGGGCGATATTTCCATTTAAAAAGGAAATAAGGCCCATGGGCGTTATTTCCTTTTTGAATGGGAAATAACGTCCATGGGCGTTATTTCCTTGGGCGTTATTTCACTGCACCCCACGCCCACGATCGATCAGATACAACCCCACACCGAGTTTCAATGGTCTAACATAAATACTTCCAGAGAAACGGACATTGAAAAATTCCAGTTGTATTGGAGGTACCACGCCCCCTATATATATCAAAATATTTTTTAGCCCGTGACCATCCCTGGAAGATATCCAGTGGGTGTTTGAAATTTGGTTACGATCGACTTATTCGTTTAGGAGCCAAGTGTGTCATAGTCGGATACATAATTTGAATTTTATATGCATATATGGGTGAGGCCATCTCAAGTGAGCTCGCATTTACCAAGTGTTCGAATAACCAAAAAAAAAATTTTCACATTAAAGCCTTATAAAAGGATAGGAAATCCTGTTAATTTTTTTCTCAAAATTTGTTACCGTTAAATATTTATAACCAATTGAATTTTGTCGCATTAAATCGGTCAAAAAATGTTTTCTCAGAAACTACTGAACCGATTTTAATAATTTTTTTTTTGACATTTATAAAACAATGCACTTTAATTTTGAATTTTTTTTTTTATATACAATCAAATTTTTTTTTGTTAAATAACATTAATTGTTATAAACAAATTATTATATAACTAACTTGTGCGCCTCTGAAAAAAAATTAAATAACATTAAATTATGTGGTATTCAATTATATTTTTATTTCTGAAAAAAAAAATGGGGGCCCAGCAATAGTTTCCTTATAATAACGTTATATGGGCAAGTGCATTCGCTGCTTCCCATACTACACTTCGCATATTATGAAAATTTTTCTATACTACTTATTACGTTTATCTTGTCAGTAGCTGAAATATGGTGATTGCTTACATGTTATTTTTTTGATGACTATAAATAATATATATATATTAAAAAAAAAAAAAAAAAAAAAAAAAATTTCATAATATGCGAAGTGTAGTATGAGAAGCAGCGAATGCACTTGCACATATAACGTTATTATAAGGAAACTATTGCTGGGCCCCCATTTTTTTTTTCAGAAATAAAAATATAATTGAATACCACATAATTTAATGTTATTTAATTTTTTTTCAGAGGCGCACAAGTTAGTTATATAATAATTTGTTTATAACAATTAATGTTATTTAACAAAAAAAAATTTATTTGTATATTAAAAATAAATTCAAAATTAAAGTGCATTGTTTTATAAATGTCAAAAAAAAAATTATTAAAATCGGTTCAGTAGTTTCTGAGAAAACAATTTTTGACCGATTTAATGCGACAAAATTCAATTGGTTATAAATATTTAACGGTAACAAATTTTGAGAAAAAAATTAACAGGATTTCCTATCCTTCTATAAGGCTTTAATGTGAAAATTTTTTTTTTTGGTTATTCGAACACTTGGTAAATGCAATGCTCACTTGAGATGGCCTCACCCATATAGAAGATAGAAGATATTCTAATAATTCCTAGTAACCTTAACTGACTTCTACCAATCTGACAAATTATGCATATAGTATATCCCTATATACATATATAATGCACCACAAAAGTGATGTAAATAGAGCTGATAGCCAGTTAATTTATTTAATGTCTTAATAAATAATAATATTAATAGTAATATAGGCAAGACGCAAATCGACTTTTTGTCATTGCTGGCTACGAAAATGTAGCTGGTAATAAATTAAGATATTATTTATGTTGTAAGTGGTAATAACGTTATTTTCTTACAGTTAAAAATCTAGGGATCATATCATATTTTATGTACATACTATGTAGAATGTTTGTGGTGCATCGGGGGTTATTACACATTTTACACCGCTTCCTGCCGGCCTTAAACGATGGACCGCCAATTATCTGAACGGTCGGCTAGCATCAGTGAAGTTCCGAAACGAGAGATGTAGACCTAGAAGAATCAAAGAAGTGGTTCCGCAGGGTGGTGTCCTTTCACCCCTCCTGTTTAACTACTACATCTCGAGCCTCCTTCCCCCACCAGAGGGGGTCTCCATCGTTTTTACGCTGACGACTGCACCGTGATGGCCACGGGCAAGGGCCCTCCCACTGACGAAATGTGGACAAGATTAAACGGCTGCCTACGGGATGTTTCCAGCTTCTTCACCGAGCGGAACCTGACACTGTGCCCGACTAAATCTACAGCGACGCTATTTACCACATGGACTGCGCAGATGGGGCAGGAGTTGAATGTCCACGTAGATGGTGTACCACTACCTATTGTAAACCACCCCAAAATCTTAGGGGTTACATTCGACAGCAGCCTCACCTTCGCTGGTCATGCCACCGCAAAAGGTACAAAGCCGAAACAAGATCCTCAAGTCACTGGCGGCAGTACTCGGGGCCAAGACAAAGAAACGTTGCTTGCCACATATAACGCTATTGGCCCACCGGTTATTGACTATGCTGCTCCCATATAGTCGCCTAACCTCCACGACACCAACTGGAGGAAATTGCAGGTCTGCCAAAACACCGCCATCAGAATTGTGGTCGTCTGAGCCTCACCTCCACCAAGAAGCTAAAATGCTCAACGTTCGAGAGCATGCCGAACTTTTAAGTTGGCAGTTATTTATGAACTGTCCTAGACCTAGTCATCCAAACCGACAACTATTGGATGAAACTCCGCCCCCAGAGACATCACATCTCGTTGCCGTTTGATCTGCGGGACCACAGGCGGGCCCTAAACGACCTCCACACCGAGTCGGTGGACAGATCCTTCATATACCGGCCTGTGAACTCCGTTATTGACACCCAACCACCTGTTATTGCTGAGGAAGAACGTGCCCTTCCGAGGGAAACTAGAGTCATGCCAATATAGAGTGAACTGGGAGAGCGAAGCACTGCTAACAACAACATAGTTTTTCAAAAATGTGTAAAAATTTACATAAGTTTTTCTAGATAACGTTTTCTAAACCTTAATCTATAAACGAGCTGAGAATCAAATCATGGATGTGCACCCATTAGACAAGGGGGATGTTCAAATTATACATATGTTGTAGTCTCAAAACATTTTTTCTGAGGAACGCGACGGGTTGGGGAATTTTTATCACAAATTCGTGTTCAACATAAACAATCTTTTAGGTTATTTTTTTTTGCTGTAACTACTGCCTTAAGTGCGAATAAATAATCTCATTCAGCAGTGGTCTTGTAAATTTTTTTAAAGAGTGATTTTTGTCAATTTATGTGAGTAATAGGAGTCGTCTACACCAACAAGCATTCAAAAAGCGCTCACTGCGGGTAGGGGTTTAGAATATGCCCGCGGTAGGCGTACCGTTCGCCAGAGGCGACTAATATGCACAAAGGTAACGATGTGGTTGATCTACGGATGTGATGCCTCTCACCTCTCATTACCCATCTTCTCTTTCCTTTCGGAAGGAGGGATGACATGACCTAGAAGGTTGCACTGGTCATACCAAATCGATACCGCGACAGTCGGGCAGTACCGCAAGGGAGTACCGGAGCGTACCGGATTCGTATCCGGCCAAGGACTGTTCGACAACACTCCCCAACACCTTCGGGGAGTGATTTTTGTTGCTACAACAACAAAAACAACAGAAAGCGCTTGCGCATCTCTTCGGTTCCGCCGCTGAAGTTAAATCTCCGAGAAAAGGAACGACTCTCACCTCTGAGTAACTCCCGAATGTCAGAATGGTACTCACTCGGACAACAAGTGCCAGGAATAATCTCAAGATCGACATTTGTATTTGAAGGGCGAGAGTGCAAAAGGGCCTAACCCACACTTTTTTCGAAATTGAGTTTTTAATGGTTTTTAGTTTGCCAAACACGTCTTGTCACGTAGGCGTTGACCAAAAAATTCTAAAAAATTTTTTGAATTTTTTATGAATTTTCAAAGTTGGCCGAGGTCCTAACCCGCGGGGTAGCGAGAGTGCAAAAGGGCCTAAGCCCTCATTGCGCCTTATGGGGAAACCGGGTTTTTGTTCATATCGCTCAAGTTTAAACAAAAACCATAAGTCTGCGACGACATCTAGGGCGTTTAGCGTTAATGAGAAGCTTCAAGTAATTATCCTACGACAGTGTTTTTTGATTGTGTTTTCCTAGGTTATGTTGTGACAGTTCAAAGTGCGATCGGTATGTTGACGTTTATGTAAATCGTTTTATTTCATTTCTCTAGATTGAAAACTAGCGGAGAAATGCCAAGACAACGAGACATCGAGCCAAGGGGAAAAACATCAGTGCGAAACAGTCTCCGACTGTTGATGTGAGTGTGCAATAATAATTATTATTATAATAATCATAAAATACGTTGAATTTTCATGTAAATATAAATATTTCGAAATTTTTTACAGGTACCATGTAAATGCAATAAAGATTGCAAAACCATCTCGCACACCCACCGCAAAAGTGAAAGGCACCTTCGGGTTCGGCACTTTTGCACTCTCGGCACCCCTTGGTTTAGGCCCATGAGAAATTCGAAGTCTCGTAATTCCGAAACTACTGCACCGAATCGCATGAAATTTGAACCCCTAAGAAATGCTTTCAAGATCTAAAAGTGATTTCACTTGCAGATCAATACACTGAAAATTCGAAAAATGCGAACGTTTTTCTCGCGCCTTGAAAAATTTTGAAATTGTGGGTTAGGCCCTTTTGCACTCTCGCCCTTCATTTGTATTTTATTTTGAATATTTTCCTGGCGTTCAGACGTTCGCAAACGATATATAACGTGTGTGAGAGCCACAGACCGAGTCGAATGCAGAAAGTTAAGCCTTGATATAAGTAAGAGGATTCCTACGTGTATATTATTTTGTGTAGTGTGGTCAGCGTTCTGACTTTTAAAAGATTGATTAAGATAAAATGTTACCTAAGATACCTTTCCAGGTTTTTCACCGAGCAATATCTAACCGCAAAGAATAAAACAAAGGGTGCCGCAAAGTGGTGTTCTCCACACCGTTTTGTTTAATTTCTATATTTCGAGTCTCCCTCCCCCACCAGAGGGAGTCTCCATCGATTACGAATACCGCCATAAAAACTCCCGCGCACCATTCCCACGACAGCCGGTTCTACGTACCGGAATGACTCGGGGTTTCCCCGACCAAGTTCTGTTATTTCGCTACCCCGCTGCCGTCACTTATCCCCCCCCAATAATGTCATCCTCCGAGCAGCTCCTTGCAGCTGGACTGCTCAAGATTCTCTTGCTCCTGCCTGGTATTGAATCCAACCCAGGACCAAGAGAATGGATCTGCTGTGTATGCTGGAAGAAAATTTATGTGAAACGTTCACATTCAGTACAATGCTCTAATTGTAACAGATGGTTGCATCTAACTAGTTGCTCCGAACTAAATCCCTCTACGCATAGACCCGCTAGTTTTTATAGAACTTTTGTGGCCCCCTGCTGTTCAAGTCCTACGACGTCTGACTCTCTCCCATCCCCGCAGTCAGCCCCATGCGCCATGCTGTCGAGCTACGCAACCTTCAACGTCGTCTGACTCGCATCTACCTATTACCACCTAGGCATACCCACCAGTCCTTGACCCCAGCATCAACTCTGCTCCCCCTTCGCATTTCGGTATCCTGCAATTTAATTGCAACGGCCTAACCGGTAAAGTTGTTGAAGTAATAAACTTAATGAAGCGATATAACATCAAGATCGCGGCGATTCAGGAGACAAAGCTCGGTGGAAGGTCTTCTCTTCAGACCTGCAACGGATACAATGTACACCGTTGTGATCGTGCGAGAGGGCTTGGGGTTGGTCTGGCATTCATCACGCATCAATCTGTGCAGTATCGTCTATTTGAGCCTGACATCGACCCGAGGGACACCACCTTAGAACGTCCAGGTATGGTTGTCCGGTCAGGCGATGTCGACCTTGAAATCATAAACATATACATTCCTCCTGTAACCTGTTGTCCCAGGGATTACCACCCTGACATTCGTGCGTTACTCAGGGGCAAGAATCGCGTCATCCTCGGTGACTTCAACGCACACCATGACCTGTGGCACTCCAGCTTGCAGGCCGGTGGTAATGGGCAGGAGCTGGCTGACCAAATAGATGATTCGACGTTCTGCACGGTAAATGGGGATGCCCCACTAGAGTGGCGGTAAAATAATCAGCGCAGGCCATATAAACTGCGTTGAATGGCGACCGATGCTGCCGCTTGCTTCAGACCACCTACCCATAGTGCTCTCTATCGATCGCCCCACCGACTTTGTCACCGCTGAGAATCGCACATTCACTAACTTCAATAAAGCCGACTGGGAGGGTTTTCTCACCACCACAGAGAGCGCCTTCGCTGCTCTGCCCACCCCGTCTGACGTACGAGAAGGGGAAAAGGCGTTTCGTATGACCCTAATTTCAGCCTCCCATCAACACATTCCGTCAGGTAGAATAAAGGAAATGCGTCCATTCTCCCCCGCAGAGGCAGCGGCCCTGGCAAAAACCACAGCACCACCACCGCGCTGAACGCCATCACCACTAAGATAGGGGACGGACTAAACCAAAAGCGTCCAAATCACAGGACAGTGCTAGTTGCGCTTGACCTGGCCAAAGCTTTTGACACGGTCAACCATGCACAACTAATGAAAGACCTTGAAGACTCGTCCCTTCCCCCCTGTCTTAAACGTTGGACTGCCAACTACCTGAGTGGCCGTCAATCGGCGGTTGAATTCAGAGGCGCCAGATCAAAACCCAGAATAGGTAAACAAGGGGTGCCACAGGGTGGTGTCGAAACAAAGCAATTGGTCAGCCGGTACTGAGCTACGCGACGCCAATATGGTTGTTGTTGTTTTAACAACAAAATCACTCCCCGAAGGTTTTGGGGAGTGTTGTCGAAATAACAGTCCTTGGCCGGATATGAATCCGGTACGCTCCGGTACTCCCTTGTGGTACTGCCCGACTGTCGTGGGAGCGATTTGGTATGACCAGTGCAACCTTCTAGGTCATGTCATCCCTCCTTCCGAAAGGAAAGAGAAGATGGGTAATGAGAGGTGGGAGGCATCATATCCGTAGATCAACCATCGAGTTGCACATTATTACCTTTGTGCATATTGGTCGCCTCTTACGACCGGTATGCCTACCGCGGGCATATTCTAAGCCCCAACCCGCAGGGGCCTCGCCAATATGGTTGCCGCGGCTAGCTGCCAATATGGTCGCCGCGGCTAGCTGACACACACTGGACGAGGCTTCAGCTCTGCCAGAACACCACCCTTAGAACCGCCACTGGGTGTCTTCTTATGTCTCCTGAGCACCATCTGCATAATGAAGCGAAAATGCTCGGCGTTAAAGAGCATAGCGAGATGTTGACTAGGCAATTCCTGTTCAACTGCTGCATACCGCAGCATCGGAACAGACGCCTGGTCAACGAGAATCCGGCCCCCAGGAGCATAAGCAGACATCTACGCAAACACTTCGATGAGATCCGGCACCTGATTTCCACGCCGTTTGATCCTAAGGTGCACCGGCGGGCCCTCACCCTCATCCACATCAATTCGGTAAATTCCGTTGCCGAAGAGGAGCGCGAGCTGCCTAGGGAGACTCCGGTCTGGATATTGTAATAGGTTAAACTCTTACATATCCAGACTGAACCCCGACTTGCCTAATGTTTGTCCGGCATGTGGCTTGTCCACCTAGGTAGGGCTAAGTAGCGGTACAGCAACAACAACAACAACAAGTGCTGTTAGATCTAACCCCACTACATATATTAGTGACACAAGCAGCCTAACGAAAAGCATTGCAAAAGAGTTATAGTATAAAAACGGCACAAATAAATCTGCAAAGCGGCTACTCACTAGTGATAGTCAGGCCGCACTCGAAGCCATAACATCATGTGAGATAAAATCCTCACTTGTCCTTGATTCCATGGAGAGACTTGACAGCCTGGCGTCGAGCAATAACCTACTAAAAGCAATGTTGGGCGAATACTGGCTTAAGCTACAATCGGGGACCGCACCCTAGAACGCACCCCATAGAAGCATTAGACCCAACCTCAATCATGGACATCCTGAAGGAGATCGGTTTGGCAGACGTGCTGAGTTTATGAGGACATAATAGTTCCTACGGTCGCAGTGCAATACCTCTACTTCTATTATTATTATTAAGCACAATGTGATAACCAACCACAGTACCTTGCGAAACAAAGGCCGGCTCTAAACGATCTCCACACCGAGTCGGTAGACAGGATCTCATACTGCAAACTATATGAGTGGTCGTCAATCGTCGGTTGAGTTCAGAGGCGCAAGATCAAAACCCAGAATAGTTAAACAGGGGGTGGCACAGGGTGGTGTCCTATCCCCGTTCCTGTTCAACTATTATACATCGAAACTTCCCCCCCCCACCAGAGGGTGTCTCGATCGTCTCTTACGCCGACGACTGTACGATTCTGGCAACAGGCCCCTCCGTAGAAGAACTCTGCTCTCGAATTAACTCATACCTCCCAGCCGTGTCCGAATTCTTCGCCGGGAGAAACCTGGCATTGTCACCGAATAAGTCCTCGGCCACCCTATTTACGACGTGGACAACGCAAGTGAACATGGAATTAGACGTCTACGTTGATAGTGTCAAGCTACCAACTGTCTCACACCCCAAAATCTTAGGGGTGACGTTTGATAACATGTTCAAATACGGCGCTCACGTAACCGCAATTGCCAATAAAGTCCAAAGCCGTAACAAAATCCTCAAGTCCCTAGCTGGCAGCACTTGGGGTAAAGACAAAGAAACGTTACTAGCTACATATAAAGCAATTGGCCAGCCGGTACTGAGCTACGCGACGCCTATATGGTCGCCGGGGCTAGCTGACACACACTGGACGAGGCTACAGGTCTGCCAAAACACCGCCCTTCGTACCGCCACTGGGTGTCTTCTTATGTCTCCTGAGCATCACTTACATAATGAAGCGAAAATGCTCGCCGTTAAAGAGCATAGCGAGATGTTGACCAGGCAATTCCTGTTCAACTGTTGCAAACCGCAGCATCCGAACGGACGCCTGATCAACGAGGATCCGCCCCCCAGGAGCATAAGGAGCCATCTACGCAAACACTACGATGAGATCCGGCACCTGATTTCCACGCCGTTTGATCCTAAGGTGCACCGGCAGGCCCTCACCCTCATCCACACAAATTCGGTAAATTCCTATGTTGGCTCTCTCCCAGTGAACACCGTTCTTCAGGCAGCAACACCACCCGTTGCCGAAGAGGAGCGCGAGCTGCCTAGGGAGACTAGGGTGATGCTGGCCCAACTCCGGTCTGGATACTGTAATAGGTTAAACTCTTACCTATCCAGACTGAACCCCGACTTGCCTAATGTCTGTCCGGCATGCGGCTTGTCCCCCCATACTACTAACCATCTTTTTGTCTGCTCATCTGAGCCTACTCTTCTAACACCCATATCCCTCTGGTCCTCCCCTGTTGAAGCCGCTAGGTTTTTAGGACTTCCGTTAGAAGAGTTCGATGACAATATTGGGTAAGGTTGATACTGACTACCTAGGCAGGGCAAAGTAGTGTTAAAACAACAACAACAACAACAGGATCTCATACGCAACTCCTCTTCCAAGGCCTGTATTTTGTCGTTGGTGTATGTGCGTAATTTGCTGGGCATACCGACTTATCTAATCGAGTGATGCCATGTAACCCACCAGATGACTGCTAACAACAACAACAACAACAACAACATGACATTATAACAACAACAATCTTCAGACACTGGAGAAGATTCCAGGCATGTCAAAATACCGCTCTCAGAGTTGACACGGGTTGGCTCCTGACTTATCACCTGAACACCATCTGCACAGTGAGGCAAAAATGTCCAGAGTTAAAGAGCATAACGAAATGTTTACGCAATTCCTGTTCAGTTGTAGTAAACCGCAACATCCGCTAAATAAATACCCCTGCGAATAGGGGTTTAGAATATGCCCGGTAATGATGTGCAATTCGATGGTTGATCTACGGATATGATGCCTCCCAGCTCTCATTACCCATCTTCTCTTTCCTTTCGGAAGGAGGGATGACATGACCTAGAAGGTTCCACTGGTCATACCAAATCGCTACCACGACAGTCGGGCAGTACCGCAAGGGAGTACCGGAGCGTACCGGATTCATATTCGGCCAAGCAATGTTATTTCGACAACACTCCCCAAAACCTTCGGGTAGTGATTTTGTTGCTAAAACAACAACAACATCCGCTATATAGACGCTGTTTTTTGTCTGAATCAATATTTTCCGTTTAAATATTCATTTTTTGGTTCCCTATTTTATCAATCTTAGGATTCTCTGCCGAATGAAGTACAATCCCGTTTAGTCAATTCATAGTTGGGCGTGTCGACTTTGGGGGGTTTAATACTACACACGACTGTCCCTTTTTCTACCACACTAGCCTTTCGTCATGGATTTGGAAAGTGTTTATGTAAAAAAGATGTCTCACTTTTGGTTGGACAACGTGGCCGTTGCCGCTAAAACTACCGTAGGACCATTAATTAAGTTTTCTTAATTTGGACAATACTTCGATTTCAACTAAATCGAATATTCTGAAATATCATAACACTTCCTAGACTAGTGAAGGTATACCTTATATAATTATAATTGCAACTATGTTTGAGTTAAACTCAAACTTACATGTTTGAATCGCTGAGTAGTTGTTTATCTCAAAAATTCTGTTGAAGTTCTGGTAATACTTTGCATTCGGAAGAGGCTTTCTACACCACCCCGTCTTGACCTTGGTCACAGTCAGACATAAAGGGCGCTGCCGGAAAGTGCAAATGTGTTCCCTGCCTAAATATTTTGGACCGCGTAGCCAGTGTTGGCCGAATGCCGCCTATGCAGAATAGTGTTCTGCACATTAAAACCATGGACCACGTCCTTAATTAAGACCTGCCCTGTGTCATTTTCCCCCTTTCGGATTATTGATTACGAAGTCAAAACCCCTCTTTTGATACCATTATTGACCGTATTTTATTTCATATAAAACATATCACTCCATTCAGAAACTGATTACATGTACTGAATACTCCATTAGTTCCAATTTGCAGTATTTTATATACAAACTTACATTACATAGATTTCCACACATTCGTGATTCACTACATACTCTGAACCTACGTTTCTTTAACGCACGAACTATTCAATTTTTTCAATGCACATTGATTAACTTCACTTAAGTATTTTTAAAACTATCCAGTAGTCTTTTTTAGCTTCTCAACAGCAAATATTGCACTTTTTAATAAATAAAAATATTGCACTGCTCTGCTTAAATGACATCGACGGCAATGGAAAAAATCAACGCCTTTTCTACCACAGCAGATACGAAGACGTCTACACATTCGCTGTCAGTATTTTCTTTAAAACAACGATTTTAATTGTAATATAAATCATACCTTTTAATATACATTAAAAACAAATTAACTGCAAGGACATATCGCTATTTTATATCAAATTATATTTTTGCTCGTTTGCTATGCACTTTTTATCGGATGTTAAATTCTTGGCAGACTTGGTCCTCGCCTTCATAAAATTTTCTATGCACCCAAGTGGTGAAAAATGCAAAACAAAATGGCGAGTAAAATTGCGGTATTGCCAGTTCACAAAAGGAAATACTAGTTTTAAAATCTTATCGAATTAAATATCGGAACTCGAAAAACGAATCAACTATTTTCAAAAATTTTTAGTTAGTTTTGTATTCACAATGAGATGTTTCTAACAAAAAGAAGTGGTAATACCACTTTTGCTCTTCTATACACATTTGGGGCGCAGGCCACTATTAGGCTGTCTCCCGTTATGTAAATAAGGTGAAAAACAGCTGATCGTGACAAGGGAAAGCAACAACAAAAATTTGAACTTTTAACCAATCAAAATAGCAACAGCTGCTTTTGCTGGAAGTCTTTACTGACTCCTGTTCGGTTGAAACTTTGGTAATACTTTCCGGTCAACGTGACGTGTTAATACACGTCTAAAAGTCTTGAAGAATAATCCGAAGAATAATCCGAATTGGCTTAAAAAAAACCCTACGCCATTCCAACTACGGCTGGTTGCCTGAACCGTGGCAACGTGCCACGGTACGCACAATTTTTCACTTTTTTGGCACAGCCTTATGTGCCATTACAACAACCACATGAAAATGACAGAAAAATGGAGAACTTTAAGTGCAAATATTTCCCCCTCCAGATTATTGTCACGGAGGTCAAAACACGTCTTTTGATACCTCTCTCGAGATTTTTGGACTTGTATTAACACTTGACGTTCGATAGAAAGTGTTACCGCAACTAAAATGAGAATGACTAAAACTCTCTCGAAACGCAAAAAGTAAAAAGTTTCAACCGAACAGGAGTCAGTTAAGACTTCCAGCAAAAGCAGCTGTTGCTATTTTGATTGGTTAAAAGTTCAAATTTTTGTTCTTGCTTTCCCTTGTCACGATCAGCTGTTTTTCACCTTATTTACATAACCGGAGACAGCCTAATAGTGGCCTGCGCCCCAAATGTGTATAGAAGAGCAAAGGTGGTATTATGCCCAAAATAAGAAAAAGGGACCAATCAGTCTAACATCTTTTACTCTTAAAGCAATGGAGAATATAATAAGCCAAGAGATTAGATCGAACACTCTGCAACGAAAGCTACTACACATTACCAACACACCTACAGGATAGGAAAATCCAGCGGCACTGGCTTCGGAGATATAGATCCCAACAGTCGCTATCAGGCCCTTGAGAAAAAAAGAGGTACAGATTGTATATGATATGTATGTAGTATGTATCTTTCATTGCTGGTAAAAACCGCCAATTATGCTAAGCGATGACTGGGCCTCCTAAGGGGATTGCCCCGCTGGTTTAGCTCAGGGCCCTTACTCTGTATTTCTTTTCGAAAAAACATCTAAGTAAGAATTTTTCACCCTTTCATTGTTTAAGTTCCATTTGTTCTCTTCGGATTTGATTTATACCCCTTTAGTTTGTAAAAAACTTGGTACATCTTATTTCGAAAACTTTAGGCAAAATGGTCGAAAGTTAAAAAATTCTATTCCACAAAAATTTGGAAAACGGAAATTCATAATAGCAAAACATTTAAATAAATAAAATTGGAGCTTCCAAAGCTTTCTAGGTAATTAACTGGTTCGAAAAAGGAAGCAAGTAAAAGTCAGAAAAGCAAGCATGCATTGTGCCGAAACCCATATGAGGAGAGTAGTATTAAAACTTGTAAGACGCTTACAAAAATAGATTTGGCCTACTCAAAACACTACATAAAGCGCCTCATTCAGTAACGTAAGGCTGTAACTTGGCTAATACATTCATCTAATCGATTTGAAACAAATTTTGACAGCTGTGACAGCAAAAACCTTAAGATTTATCGAATGTGTTTTGCATTTTGGACCGGCTGAGGGTTGTTTTACTAGGGCGGCTGAAGGAAGCTTAAGCGCACATTAAAAACATGGATCGGGCCTCCAAATTAGGATTTGACCCGGGGAATTTTTCGGTTTTTCGCTTATAACTTTTCACTTAAACAAAATATTTATTTTCCCCCTTCGGATTATTGCTATGACTTTCGATGGATAGTATTACCAAAATAACCACTACGTGAATAAGAAATAACTGACAATTAGAGGGAAAGTTAACATTCCTCGCCTTATCAGTACTTCTCTATGTAGAACACTTAAATCAAAAACACATATGATTATGTCATGTCTAACTAGACTTTAAGTTATTATTAAATAAATTTATAACAGAAATCATAGTTTTGGCAACCATGGAAATAAATGAACACATCATGATTGTCAAATAATTACATACTCAACTCAGTTGGAAATTTTCAATCAAATAAAAATGACGAAATACGATTTTTTATTAATCTGTGCTGGAGCCGTATTTTTCCTAATAATTTGTAATTTTAACCCGGGAATAGCTAATACATTTGATGAAAGTAAGTGTGTTTGAATATTGTATAATGATAAGCGTCGAAAGTGTAACAAAAAGTGAACGTTAAAGTCTGATCGTAGAAAAGCTAAATACTAATAACTAATAAAGCCTTTAAATGCGATAGTCTCCGCAGAAAAAAGTAATAATACATTGAGCTGTGGCTTTTGCGGTTGCAGTATGTTTTGGATTTCATAAAAGGTGCAATTAAAGAATTGCTTCAAATACTGAAGGCAAATGGTGGCAAATTTGACGTTGACTTCAATGTGTACATCCATATGCAATACGTCCGTTCTGGCACATCACTATTACATATTCGTGAACGTATATATATTAGAGAGATATGTATTATAGCACTTGACCCAAAGCAAATCGGGGTACTGTTCCCTTTGTTTTCTAGCAGTGTTTATTATCGGATAGGTGATGGTAAATATGTAAATAATCTCAAGAATTATCCAAAAGCCTGAGTTCTGCTTATCAAATCACTGCTTATTTTAGCCATAGTATGGTGTATTAGCAATGGAGGAGTATTAGCAGTTACGTACGGTCGTAAAGAATTACCCAATCTTTTTATCAAGCCCAGCATGGAGTGTAGAAGGATACCTAATTCGGCGACATCTTTTACATTTACCTCTCAAATATTAGCAATTACATATGTAGTTATTTCTATTTATTTATGTTAAACGTTTACACTCTGTTCAATGTTTTGTTGTAAAATATGACTCAATACAAGCATCCCCAACTCTTTTATCAAGTTCCTCTTGTTGTTGTTTTAATAACAAAAAACCTTCACGGAGGGTTTGTGGAGTGATGTCGAATTGACAGTTCTTTGCCGGATATGAACCCGGTATGCTCTTCGCTCCTCGGACTTCGAAATAGCTGGGTTAGAATATACAAGACGGGGAACGAAGCGAGAGGACTTAGTGGCATTTAAGAAACTTCTTACGACAGACATGAGTATATTTATACTTCCGACTCGCAGGTTGTCTGTTATAATTAAAACCAAAGTAGGACCGGTAGTTTATTTGCACATTCAGTCTAGACACTCTAGCTTTTGCTAACTTGAGGGAAACAAGAGTTTTTGATATGTGTAGAAATGCAAATTTAAAATTTCAATGACAAAACAATGTTAAAGCATTAGCCGATGGTGCCAATTGCATGTGTTATTTTATCAATATTCCGTATTTTGTATTTTGCTGTGTTTGTATGTGCATAATTATGTATTTATAATTTCACTTGAGGAGAAGAAATATGTACTGCGTGTATTTTAATATATGTACACATGGAGATAATATTTTATTGCAGTTCAAGCCACGCTCCATTTACTCCATGTATATATGGATATTTATATGTATGCACATATGAGTAGATGTACGTATCGACATTAGGCTGATTAATGAAACTGTTTTTGTTTCGACGTATGAGTTTTTGGATGGGGTGATAATGGAATATGATTAGTATATCACATTTCGATTTTCGACTAGTATGATGACTATCTCTGTATGGATTTTTAGAAAACTGAATTGAAGCGTTTGAAAATAATAGTACATAGTTGGTATCAGAACATTCTGAATCACCGAAGTATGTAACAATGCTTCGCCCTGCCTAATAGTAACTCGCTTACCTATAAGTGCCTCCATCATCTTCAGTCCCAGTAACCGATCATCGAGCAGGGGAGCTACACGGCATGGCGGGGCTTAGCCGGTTTGTTCTTATTCCTCTGTGGCAACAGGTTGTGCTTGCACCTTTGTAATTTGCAAAGAGCCTTTTTATCAACTTAATTGAAGCTGACTTTAACGGGTTGCGTAAGTTCACGTAAGGGAAAGGACGTTCCGCATGATCTTAGACTACCTCAACTCAATACATTCCGTCAGGAAGAATTAAATACCAGCAATACTGCAAAAGGCTGAACTCCTATCTGTCCAGACTGAACCCCACCATACCGAACACATGCCCTGCATGCGGTATGGCCCCACATGACACGCAACATCTCTTTTCCTGTTCTTCTGAACACACTCTTCTAACACCCCTATCACTTTGGTCAAACCCTGAAGAAACTGCGCGGAGGAAAATCTTAAAGCTCCGAGGAAAAAAAATTGCAAAAATTAACAGAATTTCTCACGGACTTAAGACTTGCACCTTATGATACTGAGATTAAACGGACTACAAATCTGCATACTCAAAAAATTCTAAAAATTCTAAAAAAAAAATTTTTTAAATTTCCATGAAAATTCGTAGAAATATTTTTAAAATATAATTTCAAGTTTATGTATTAGATCGTGAGAAACTTTCTTAAAGAAAACTAGTTAAAATAAATTTATTGAAGTCAAAAATTGTGAGAGCTGCCAAAAAGGGGTGTGCACTTATTTATTTGAGTGACTGTATATCTTTGATAAGACTCTCAGCGTCATCTAGCGGAAAATATTGTCTATGTCGAGAAGACTTGCGCCAAAAATAAACTGTCAAAACTTGACAAAAATCCGTTCAGTAGTTTTTAGCCTGTTCGTCACACATAAACCCATGCATTTTTATATATGTTAATATATGTAACTAGTATATCCCGTGGTCGAAAATCGACCACCTTAAATTGGTATTACTTATTTAATCCTATGTTCACCACTAGAATCAGCGACATCTACAACCTAGTAGATAAAGTCTCTGATTCACAATGGCGTTGCAGTAGAAATTGATTTTTTTGTGCATTCACAAAAGGACTGCTGTAATAAATATATAGTTTCGCATATGGAGGTAACCCACACCTTTAAAACGATACCTTACTTATTAATATTGGTTCGAAATGAGAGCAGAAAATTAGGAGCAAACACAAAAAGACCTTACAGAAATAATATATATGATAATAGTTTATATGAACCTGATTTATGTACACAGAGGTCTTTAAAAATATCTTTATTCATGCCTTTTCTCTTTGTATTCAATACTTTTAGGTAAATTTTTCCAAAACTTCCACCGTACGCTTCACATTTTTCGGAAGTGCCATCTCTACTTTTTTAATAGCTTTGCCTAAAGATTGTCTATTCTTATACTTGCCAGTATTTTTAAAATGTAACTTCTTTTTTTTCTTTTCCTTAAAATTTCCCTTGCGGATTCTAGACTTCTCTGTTTTTTTGCCAGAACCTTATTGGTTTTTATTCTTCGCCTGAAATCTTTTTTCCTTCCACGCTCCAAAACTATATGCTCTGCCTACCCTCTAGAATCATTTTTTTGGTTTTGTCTCCACATCTACATATGTTCTCTTAGCGGCTCCTTTATTTATTTAGTAATTAATTAATTAGTTTTATCAATTACAAACGTAGATACTAGGGATGTCAATTTTTCGGGTTTTGGCCATCCCGGGATTTCGGGATATGATTTTACAAATCCCGGGATCCCGGGATTAGGGTACTCGTTATTTCTAACAGGTTTGCTCTAAAAAGACTGGAGAAATAGTTTGTGAAACTGTCAACTTTTAAATAAATAACAAAGAATTTAATTAACCCTTATATTTTTTATTTGCTTTTAATGTATTTCATTTGAATAAAAAAAAATAACACACTTCAATAGAAAGTTATAAATTATAAATAACATATTAACCGCCCAATTCTGTGTTCTTGATAAATTTGTCAACCTTGATAAATAATAAAGAAAGAATTATTTTTATCAAGTGTTTTTGAATTTTGCGTCAAAGCCAAATTTTATGTTATTCAAATTAATTTTTAATAATTTTGTTTTGACGCAGAATTCACCACACTTGATAAAAATTATTTTTTCCTGAATATTTATCAAGATTGACAAATTTGTCAAGAGCACAGAATCGCCTTGTATGTATTCTTTTTTTGGTAGTTGAGCTCCTACATTAATATACATAAATGTAATAAACAGTTTAGTAATGGTAGATATTAATTAAAAAATAAAAAACAATGTGTTCCTCCAATTTTTACACATTGCTTTTAAAAAATTATCTTTAAACTATTAAAACGTTTAAAATGTGTTGTCTGCGAGTCTTGACCTGAACTTATTGTAAATGTATCCCGCCGATGAAAAGCATCTTTCCGCCTCAACACTTGTGGGCTAAATTGCAGACAAATATTTATAACCTTTTTTAAAAAACATGCTTCTCTCTCCCCCATTAGAGAACAAGTCTATTTCTTTAGGTAATTGTAAAGCCATACCATATTTTTTTTATTGGGACAAATTTGTTTACTTTTCATTAACATTTTATTTAATTTTTCTTTTAAATCTGTGGGCTCGCTAACAATTTTTACTTCCGTCTCATTATCGCCATTATTTTCGACATCGGTGGAATCTTGACATAATAAAAGTATTTTCTTCACCTCCTCTTTTACATTGCCTATAGATAAGCTTTCACCGAATGCGTAGTTGTTTGCAAAAAAACTACTGGGATCTGTTAAAAAATGAAAAACGTCCGAAAACCTAGTGTGCCGCTGCTTTATCCTCTCTACTAACTTGTCATGCATGATGCCACTTAAATTTGAGCCATCTGCTTTAATACAACATAAAATGCAAAGCAATATCGGCCTTGTGCAAATCCATATCACGGCTACATAATGCTTCTACCGTTACCTTAATTGGTTTCAAAATATCGGTAACTCTTTCAATGATTTCAAACTCACTTTCTTTAAGGGAAGGGAGTTCCAATCAAAAGACTGAAACGTTGTAGCATGTCTAACAGGCTGCTCCATCGGGTTCTGCAGTCTAACAATAATTTCAGCTCTTTTCCTGTTCAGCTTTTACGTAGCGTGGCAGAACTTGGTTTTTGTTGGCGATTTCCGAAAAGCTCGTACCACCGTTCTCACTTTTGAAATTATGGTAAGAAAAATCGTCAGTCTCGCAGAATGTTAACCCGTCTTCGTCATCTGACTCGTCTTCCGAATCGGTGTCTTCGTCTATCAATATCAATATTTATTAAATAAATAGGAATTTATTTACCACCCCTATTATGGTTGTCAATACTGACGAAAACAGTTTCGACGTCGCCGATTTGGCTATTGAGTTTGCATATACACAATGTCGTGTAGTCACTATTGACAACCATAATAGATCTGGATAGCACAAATGCTTGGATAACTTACTTTTGCTGGACTGTTTTAATGCGGGTTTATATAACACATCAATGACTTCCCGTTGAAGTCCGTGGGCAAAGCATAACTGCTGATGAGGCTTTAGAGCATGCCAACTTTCTTCATAGTGCTTGCGCCGTCTGTTGTGATAGCTATAAGATCATTTCCTATGTCAATTTTGAATTCATTTAAGCGTTCCACCAAATGTTCGATACACATTTCAGCTGTCATTGAACTTCGGAATTGCCCAAGACCTAAGTTCCAAAATTTAGATGCCGCAAAGATATTTACGTTCATAAAATGTTTGTTTGACACAGATGTCCATTCGTCAAAAACTACACATAATTTAAATCCGTTTTACTACTAAAAAATGTATGCAACATTTGCTGTTTACAAGGTACAGGATTGGCTTCTGGAGCCTTTGTTTTACGGCACACAACGATGTTATGTTTTTTTCAAATGCGTGTGCAGCCCTTTTGTTGAGCCACCTTTCGTTAATAATATTTGACTGCATATTTTGCACTGAGCTGACTCGTCGTCGTCGCGCGCAACTAAAAAATAGAACCACACTGAAGACTCCTCTTCCGCCTTTGTTTTATGTGGAACAAAACCTGTACGAAATAATTTTCAATTTCATTATAGTGATTCTTTATTCAATGAAAATGAAATACTTCGTAAAAAAAATGGATGAGTGCAAGGTTCACCGAAGTTATAAATATATGTATGTATATTTACCTGAAGAGGACGGCTTTTCAGTCATATTTTTGTACATAGCCCCAACTTGCTCACTAGAGTAATTTTTCTTAGACCGTGCTAAGGAATGTTTTTGAATAATTAAACCTGGATGTTTGTTATATTTGACATCTGTTATAATTCTGCTAAAAATACTCTTGTGCTTATTGTATGTATTGCTATAGCTCGTGTTTATATCAGATTCATTGGTAATTAACTCCCTAAAACGAGGATTTGTCATGAATTGTTTAACTAATTCCTTCGCTGTCAACCATTTGGCCCTAAGATTGGGGGCACCTCACCCGCAATTGCAAATCTCGAAAGTATCGGAGCACTAGGAGGTACACCTATACATCTCCTTAAAGTGTCATTTACAGTCCTACATAACTTTTTATTGTAACCAAAAGGAGCAATTGCCCGAGTTGTGCAACCGTAATCCATCTTCCGACCTAATAGATGTAAGACCTTTAACTAGATTCGTCGCTTGAACTGTTTCTTTTTTGATTTTGCAAACTTGATCTTTGATCGTGCCATTAGCCGACAAAATTCTACCAATAAATTTCACTTGTTTGACTTGTTCAACATTTGTGTTATCTACCCTGACAGAAAGAGAGCTACCCTTACCTTTTGCCATATATGTACATAATCTTCGTCTTACTTGTGTTTATGCTTAAAGAGAGCTCCCTACAAATTTCAAATGCACTTGTTTGTGTTAAACCAACTGATATTATCAAAAAATCATCCGCGAACTGAAACATATGTGTATTGTCATCTTCTAGAGAATGAAGCTTATCAGTATAAAATTAAAAAGAATAGGCGATAAGCAACTACCTTGAGGTAAACCATGATTTTATGACTTTTTCCTAAAATTAACATTCTTCTGTGAAGAAAATTATAGATCCAACTATAAATCCTGGGATCAACTCCAAATTCATAAAGCATTTCCGTCCACTTGACTATGTCCACACAATTATAAGCATTGGAAAGATCTAGACTGCAGACAAAAACTTGTCTCCTATTTTTTTTAAAACCACCAATGATCTGTAGACTTTCATTTAAACACATTGCTGCAGATTTATTTTTCCTATACGCAAAACTCCTATCAGGGATTATGACTTTTCCTTCAATAAATTCAGTCAACATTTCTTTTACAACCATTTTAATTGACTTCATCAACACTGCAATCAAAGAAATTGGTCTAAAATCCCCAATCTCTTCAAAATTTGCTCCTGCCTTCGGAATTGGCACTATCGAAATTCGTCTCCACGAATCGCATATTGAATTTGACTCAAATTGTCTTAACAGAAAATCTACCATCTTTGAAAAAGTTACAACAGGAAGCGCATTTAGCATCCTATAGGCAATTTTGTCTTCACCACCAGCAGTGGACTTCTTTTTGAGTATCAAACTTTTTAGCCTAGAAAAAGCTTCCTTAAAATCACTGTTATATTCCCCACCAGTAGGCGAAAGTCTCTTTACTATAATACTCAAGGATGGACTGTTTTTATTCGCCACCTGATCTCCCAACAATTCTAAATACTTTTCATTATTTTCAGGTAACCAGTGAGATATTGAATTTGTACTGACATTTTTAACGTTATTTATAAAAGACCAAGCTTTCTTGGTGTTATGTTGTGTGTTCAAAGACTCCACCGCTTCCAAAAAGTTTGATTTCTTCGCTTCTTTCACACTTTTTTTCCAATCCTCAAGCAGTCGACAAGCCTCATCCAGGTCTTCTACCCTAGACACCCTTCTCGCCTTACTTCCAGCAGCATTCAAAACCCTATATTTCCTTTCCAAATCTTCATTCCACCAAGCTTTGGGAGTGTGTTTAAATTTGTTTAAATCTACAGTCGCTTCTCTTCTTGCCATACCAAGTCTATGTAGCATAGTGACTTAACTAATGCTATTTATCTCTTTAATATTATTTACCTTCTTCATAAGAACTTCTTTAGAAACAAACAAAAATGGTTGTTTAGTTATATTACTTCCATCCATCAATATCGGACAGTGATGGCTACCCCCAACATACATGCGTTTACAACTCCAAGCCACTACCGACAAGATGTCAGTGAAGGACAGATCCAAAACACTGCTATGGCCCCCATCTCCCAAGATAGAACTGCCATAAAACGTTCTGGACACATCATTCAAACATACAAATCGTGAGCCCTGAATATTCTCAAAAATAATTTTACCGTTAGCCGAATCTATCGAATCTACCCAGCCTATCAACCTCGCATTAAAATCTCCCAGCAGCAAAACATTTGACTGAGCATTCAAAAAACAGATCAAATTTACTATTTCCAATTCAAACATTGCACTTGATATATTTGGTGGAAAGTACGCACTACAAATCGTCAAATTTTCATTGAGATTAGTAGTTTTTGCTACAACAATGTCACACCCCGTATTAAATTTAACTCTTTTAAATTTTATGTTTTTCCGGAAGGCAACAGCAACTCCGCCATACCCATCCGACCTGGTTTTGTTTATTAAATTGAAATTTGTTAATTTGTGTACTATTATATTTTCGTCATAGGAGAAAATCTCCTGTAAGGCTATAATATCAACATTATTTTGATTTGCAAACATATCTATATTAGCTTTTAAACTATTACAATTATATTGTAAAACAATCATCATTGTGATGTCTGAATCTATCCATTCGGTCCTCAATGGACTCGAATGTTCCAAAATTATTTTTTAAACTGGCTACTACCGATATTAAGGGATCATCCCTTCCTAACCGAAACCGTTCGCATAATAAATTAATAGTGTTTTCAATTTCTGTGACCTTGTTCCACCCTGGTCTCTCAAAACATGGAACTACTCTTTTTTCCTGCCTTTCTCTACCCTGAAAACTATTCACTACCTGCCTAGCAGGTTCCTTTACAACCTTGCTGAAGGTCCTCCTAACAAACCTCTTGCTTACCTCAACGTCATTATTTACTATTTTTGGTGCTGATTTTGGTAGCTCTGGAATGTTTATATTGTCATCCGCTAATAAAACAAAACGATTTTCTGAATTCAATTGTGCATATGTTTCATACGCCTCTTTCTTACTAAGCTTTTTCATTGTCATAATTTCTATGACCTCCCTTTCCTTCTGCCACTTCGGGCACTCCTTCCTATTTAACGACACATGGTTAATATTTCCGCACAAAATACATTTGGGGTTTACACACTTATCCAGACATCTGCCCTTAACTCCACAAACAATGCACCTCAATTCAGCCCTACAACTCAATTTAGTATGCCCCAATTGTAACATTGCTTTACAGGTGGGAAGTAGTGCAACACCTTAAAATTCGAAAACCAAATACGAGTATCTACAACAGCAGGCAAAACACAACCTTTAAAAAGACTTTAAACGTTTGGGTTGGAACCAACTTGGACCTATCCTCTCTGTCCCTTCTTTTAATCCTCGACACTCCCATAACTTTTATGTCCTAAACCATATTTTGAAAGATCTCATCATCTGAAAGATCTTCCGGGATACCCCTAATAACCCCACAAGTCTCAACAATGGACCTTGGAATGAAGGGACGGATCTTAGCCAGTTTTCTGGCTTCTCTGCCAGTTTTTTATTTTCAAAACACCGATTCGCATACATAACTTCTTCAAAAGTTATTTTGTATAGAGTTCTACCCGTAACCGTAACCACCTTTACCCCTTCAATATCAAAATTTTTTATTTTGTTCCAAAAGAACAAACCGTTTTTTACTTTGATATTGTCAAATATATTAGATTTTGACGTGTCAAACAGAACAGCAGGCCCACCCTTATACTCTAAAAGAAACCTAACTTCCCCAACATTTCTATTTGCCTCACTTGTTGCCTGTCTCACACTATTATTCTCACCTACTTGTTGCTATCACCATTATCAATTTTGTAGGTTATATTGTAACATATTTTTGCCCCTTCACAAATGACGCCATTACCATTTCCACTTCTTTTGAGGTTATGTTTTTTTGCACCTGCTCTAACTTATTGTTTGACACAATACCCAAAGATAAATTTGAATTATCACCAGCACATAACTTCATACCTTTTGGTACTATCATGCCTTGTAATGGAGGTATGTTTCCTATTTTCGCTACCCTCTTGGCATTTTCCGCTTTAAATCTTCAGCTTTATGCTTCCTTCTTTTTGACTTCCTTTCCACTGCCTTAAAAAGAGGTGCGATCAGAACAAGCTCATCAACTTGTGCCCCACTTGTAGGCCTACAATCACTCTCTTCCTGCATTTCAAAATTATTTTCCCTCACAACCATATTTTCCTGTACTGCACAAAAACTAGCTCCACCAGGGTCTCCGGTGTCACCACCTCTCTCCGACGCCAAGGCGTCACCCATTTCCACAAAATTTTCTTGCACCCAGTTCAAATATGAGTATAATTTATATATATATTTTTTAAATTTAAATAGCAAAAAAGCTCGCAAAACTTACAAATTCAAAATGCTTGATCACACAAAATGGCGGTCCACCTCAGTTTTCACAATTATGCGCGTCTTCGAAGAACCACTTATTTGCAAAGATGAAAGCACGAATGTTATTGATTAATTAACACGCGCCCAAAAATAACAACGAAACCAGCTGATTTCTACGTCAACAGTGTTGTAAACGCTAACCCAAATTTCAGTGTGGTTTCTTTGCTATAAAAGAGGAAAATTTTCTCACATCCCGGAAATCCCGGGATTGTTGGAAAATAAACCCGGGATTTTCAAGAGCTTAAAAAGAGTCGGGATCCCGGAATCCCGGGATCCCATCCCTACTAGATACATACACATAAAAAGATTGAACTATAAAATATACTAGCAAGTACAGATTTAAACGTAGGTTTAGACAAAGAAAAATCTGTGGCTAAAGAATTTGAAATTGGATTGAGTTCCATTGAGAGGCATAGAGAGTCCTAGGACAATTAGTATAAAAAATATCGCTGTTACGAAGAGACCTGTTTGGTATATGAAAACAGATACTTTCGAGAAGACGTGGCGCATCAATAGCACCATTAATAATATCAAAGACAAAGGTCAGTGAAAGAATACTCCTTCTGCATTGAAGTGACTGAAGGCTAATGAGAGCACATCTTGCTTTGTAGGAGGGCATCGGATCAATGAAATTCAGCCAACGCAGCGCAAAGCGAACAAATACTTTTTGTACTCGTTCTAGCCTGTGAATGTGACACTCATGGTATGGCCTCCATACGAAGCAAGCATACTCCAGCTTGGAACGGACTAGCGAAGTAAACAGTAGCTTAAGAGTATATGAATAGGACTTAGCAATGGTAGAGTTCAGGTGAGTAGTGAACGAGAATTTCGAATCGAAAATTACCCCTAAGTCCGATGTCTCATTGAGACTTGTGAGACGGATCCCAGAAATCGAGTAAGACATAGAAATGGGACTTCGTGATTTGGAGAGTGTTATATGGAAGCATTTATTCACATTCAAAGGCAGGCAATTTGCATTGCACCAGGCAGACACATTGTTCAGATCCGACTGGATCTTATCCGAGTCAGAGGAATTCGAAACTGTTGAGAAAATCTTTAAGTCATCAGCTTATAAGAGAAAATTTGAGTGTATACTGTATCGACCTGAAGGCAGTTATTGAAAGCTGAAAGGCAGAATTCAGAAAAAATCTATAGGTTCGAAACAGTGGACCTGCCCGACATAAAACCGTGCTGATTTTCAGTGATTAGGCGCCTAACGGCAAAATACATTTTTTGTTTGACAATGTATTCAAATAATTTAGATACGGTTGAAAGCTTAGCAATAGGCCTGTAGTTGGCAACATCGTTTTTATTACCACTTTTGAAAATAGGGCTGATGAAGGTCAACTTCCAAGCATCAATAAACTCACCATTCAAAAGAGACTTGTTGAAGATTAAAAGAAGAGGGGTCGCCAATGACAAACAGTTTTTAAAAAGATAAGACGATAAGCCGTTAATTACGGTCTGGCACGACGATTTTAAGTTTCGAATGCCGTCAACAACATCTTCAAGAGATAAGGTCAGCGCACCGAAATTAATAGGGAACTCAACCGCTGTAGGGAACCTCGGGGAGTTTGCCAACTGTGTTACAAAGTTGGAGCGGAAGAAGTCTGCAAAAAGATCCGCCGCTTCAGAGGGTGAGGAGCCATGAGCCGTATTGTAAAGGACCGAAGTTGGGATACTTGAACATTGTTTTTTAGCTTTCACATAATTCCAAAAAGCCTTGTGATTTTCCTTAATGTCAAGTTCATAACATACATAGCATACGAACGTTCCAAATTTTAATAACTGGTTAAGCGACTTAAACAATTTCTTTCGTTTATTTCATTTGCAACCCTTTTTTATAATTCTCACCCAGCTTATGAAATAATCTGAAGATATTGTTTTTGGCTGCCTAACCCAATGGGGTGGTTTTTCCAAGCGAAAATGAGGAAGCCAATCGCGCCATGCCTCAGAGCCAACAGTGCTTGCCACCAATAATACATACATACCCTCTCGTTCTCCAAAGAACAATTTTGAACATTTAGGCAAACATGGTCATCAGAACCTGAGCCAAATGAATACATACAATTTGAGCAAAACGGTCACATAGCACCTGAGCCAAATAATAAAATAAAATAAAAAATAATAATAACTTAAAAAAACAACTCGCCTTCTCTAAAGCTTAGACAATAACCTTACATTTCTCGATGCTAAAAGTTTTTATAAATCTTTCTAATAAAATAGCCAGATAATACAATTGATATTTGTATTTGTATTTTTTTGGCAACAACATCTTAATAAAAATTATTTTGTAGTGCTAGTCGGTAAAGACATATCAGAAATAAGAACAATTTCAACTTGATACTTAATGCTTATGAATTTGACTAGGAAGAAGTTTACGATATTGAAAGATTATAGCAATAAATAGATATGAGTAGATAGATAAGTACATATATGTAGATAGTTAACGTTTTAAAATAATTAAATTTTATTATAACAATTCAAATACAATAACATTCGGAATAAAACTGAAAAACAATTACAAAGGTTTCTCCTTTTATAGATTCAAAGAAAAACATATTTTCATAAAAAGTCAAACCTACTATGTATGTTATAGTACAACGTAATGTTCAGTATGTTCGCCCCGACTGTCCAAAATGTATGTTCCTACATATATAGATAGGTAGATAGATATGAGGAGAAATTAACATCTTAATTATTATAGAAACTTGTTAATTCTTTTTTGAAGTGCAGTGCATTGCTTATAAGCTTTAGTCTAGCAGGGAGTGAGTTCCAAAGACGTATGCATGTTATTAAGAACTGTCGATTAGCATACAATATCTGAAGTGGGTAAGAAGCACCGATCTAGATGAATGGAGAATGGCAAAGAATTATTTGTGTAGAGTTGTGAGCTTTTTAACTTTTATACGGTTATCGAAAGAAATGTTTAGCAACTTTTTAACATGATGAGACACGTAAACGTATCTAGCAATGTTCAACTTGTTCTCGAATAACCTCTATAACCGATAGGAGCGAGGTTCTACAGCTACGATTTCGGCTCCCTGAAATAAATCCCACGAAATAAGTCCCACTTTTAAAAACGAAATAAGTCCCACCAAAAATTGCTTAAAAAAATGAAATAACTCCCACAAAATAAGTCCCACTTTTGAAAACGAAATAAGTCCCACTAAAATGAAATGATTTAAAAATTTACTTGAAATGAAATAACTCCCACTCAAAATGAAATAACTCCCCCTTGAATAATATATTTGTTAAATGAAATAAGTCCCACTTTCATAAACGAAATAAGTCCCACTTTTTCACTGTTTAATGCGATTTCAAATTAGAAGTATTTGGCTCTTAGAAAAAAAAAACACACGGAAGGACATCACCGTGGCGGTAGCCACGGCTATGGCACACACCCGGAGTTGGAATGGCGTAGCCTAGGGTTTTTGTTTTGAAGGGCGGCCGAAGGCCGCCTACTCGCAAAGGTGTTCTGCACATAAAAAACGTGGATCGGGCCTCCGTAACAATAATACGAAGGGGGAAAAGCAATATTTTGTTTCTATGAAAAATTATTAGTGAAAAACCGAAAATTGACCCGGGTCAGATCCCCAATTCGGGGCCCGATCGACGTTTTTTATGTGCAGGACACCTTTCCGCGTAGGCGGCCTTCGGCCGCGCTTTAAAAAATTACCCTGGGCTACGCCATTCCAACTCCGGGTGTGTGCCATAGCCGTGGCTACCGCCACGGTGATGTCCTTCCGCGTGCCACGGTAATATTAGGAAACATGGAACATAAATTTAGGGGTATGAAATAACTCCCACTTTACAAAACGAATTTATTGGTGCAGTGAAATAACTCCCAAATGAAATAACTCCCAACAAAAAAATGAAATAACTCCCAAATATTTTCCATGCAAGTTGGGACTTATTTCATTATGAAATAACTCCCAATTCATTGGGACTTATTTCATAATTTTAACTGGGAATTATTTCATAATGAAATAACTCCCAAATGAAATAATCCCCAATAAAATATCTTTGGGAGTTATTTCATAATTTTTGGAAATTGGGAGTTATTTCATTTTTTGGGACTTACTTCATTGCTTGTAATCCAGGCATTGGGAGTTATTTCATTTTTGTTGGGAATATTTTTAGCGAACTAACGTCATTGACATTACTTCGCATTAAGAAAGCGAACTAAAGCCAGTACATTTTTTTATATTCCAAATTTTCATTTTTCATTATCACCTTCGACTTATGATCATTATATCATGAATCTGGGATTTAAAAAATGAATCTGAGATTGGCTTAGGTCACATCCCCAATTCGGGGCGTGATCAATGGTATTTATGTGCAGAACTCCTTTCCGCATTGGCGGCCTTCGGCCGCGCTTCAAAAAATAACCCTGGGCTACGCCATTCCAACTCCGGGTGTGTGCCATAGCCGTGGCTACCGCCACGGTGATGTCCTTCCGCGTGCCACTCTTTTCTCACAGGGTAATCTGATTACAACAACCACATGAAAATGACTTTAACTGCAAATATCTCGCAAACTACTAAACATATTGGTTCAGCGGAGTTATATTCATGCTCCTGGGACCAAAGCGCGTCTCCTGATACATATCTCAACATTTTTGGTTGTGTATTAGCGCTCGGTACCCCACGTAAACGATTACCCATGTCTAGATTTAGAATCTGAAATGAGATTTTTTTCATTCAAAAGTTTCATTCAAGTTCAAAAGTTATTTGCAGTTAAAGTTCACAATTTTCTGTTATTTTCATGTGGTTGTTGTAATGGCACATTAGGCTGAGCCAAAAAAGTGAAAAAGTGTGGGAAACGTGGCACGCGGAAGGACATCACCGTGGCGGTAGCCACGGCTATGGCACACACCCGGAGTTGGAATGGCGTAGCCCAGGGTTATTTTTTGAAGCGCGGCCGAAGGCCGCCAATGCGGAAAGAAGTTCTGCACATAAATACCATGGATCACGCCCCGAATTGGGGATCTGACCTAAGTCAAATTTTCGCCTGCGGCGCTACTTTGTCGAATCTCAAACCCAAATGCCTCAATGACATTAATTCGCATGTCAAAATATTATACGAATTAACGGCACTGACTTTATTTCGTTTTTGGTCATGCGTCTTAATGTCACTGACACTGGGTGCGTAATTTGTTTGGAGGTTGAGCCCAATGTACTATTGATGCCGTGCAAACATTTAAAAATATGCAACGCTTGTGTTCTAATGCTGCAAGCTAAGAGTATTTCTGAAGGACTAGAAAACTTTAACTGTCCGATTTGCCGTCAAAAGGTCGACAACACTATTCAGGTTTTCATGTAATTGTTACATATGTACATTCACATATGTATCTATGTACATATTAATTTCCTGTATTTTTCAAATTTCATTGTAACTGATTATATTGTAAAAATATACCATTTCAAATTTTGATTTGGGATTTATTTCATTTTTTTGGGACTTATTTCATTTGGGAGTTATTTCATTTTTTTGGGACTTATTTCATTTTTTTGGGTACTTGTGGTTTCATTGTGAAATAACTGCCAAATATTGGGAGTTATTTCATTTCCTTCTTTGGGAGTTATTTCATTTATTAAAGTTGGGAATTATTTCATTTTTATTGGAACTTATTTCATTGGGAGTTATTTCATGGGAGTTATTTCATTTGGGAGTTATTTCACTGCACCGAATTTATTCCCATTCAAAACGAAATAAGTCCCACTTAAAATAAAAACGCGTAACGAAATAAGTCCCACCAATTGACGAAATAAGTCCCACTTTTAAAAACGAAATAACTCCCACTTTCAAAATAGCAATTTTTGGTGGGACTTATTTCGTTTTTAAAAGTGGGACTTACTTCGTGGGATTTATTTCAGGGAGCCACGATTTCATCTGAATCCAGAGTGAGAATCTGTGAGAAGTTTATTTTGCTCCACAGTATTTATGTGGCAGTACAAAATTCGTTCAACGATCTTGGAGAGGAAAGGCAGAATGGCAATAAGTCTATACTCCTTGTTTTGCTTGGGGATTGGGATTACCTTAGCAACTTGCCAACATTTCGGAAATACACAGGTCGTCAGCACAGAGTTAACCAGGTAGGTTAAGCGAGGAAGGATTTTAGGAAGAACCATTTTTAAAAATTTCGGACAAATACCATCAAGATTACGCTGGTGAACTAAGTGTTCTATATTGGCACTAAACCGTGAGTTGTTATTGTGTGTATCTGCTTTGAGTTTCACTGGCACATGGTTGTAGAAAAGAAAGTTGACGATAAGGTTGGAGTTGAAATCCCCAACGATGATAGTAGTATCATAGCTTAACAGTAGAGGTTCAAGAAGCTCACTACAGCCAGAGAAGTTAACTCCACAATTAGGTCTACATATATACACAGACGATAAGAAGCCTTTTATTATTTACGGAGAACACCTCTAGGAACACATATTCAACAGAATCACTTGGATTAGCACTACAACAAAATTTACTTTTAACATATATAGCGACACCACTACCATGATCGCGTGTATCAGCCCTAAAAAGTTAATATCCATTTAGTTGCAGCAAATCATTTTTGTGACATGAAGATACATATAACATCTAAATATATCAGAACCTCCTGATATGAATCTCAATTTAGCGAGTTTTTTATAAAAGCTTTGCGCATTGAGATGAATGACTTTAAGCCCTTTAGTACGTTTACTGAATACGCGCAACAGTGTATGTAAGTAGTCTTTGGAACTATACAACCTATAGTCTAGGACAATCACTATTAATGAGATATAATGAATGCTCTGCACTGCATTTCAAAAAAGACAACATAAATGAAGGATTAAAGATGTGATAGGGAGAGATAAAAACGGAAGCGAATAGACGGAAGAACTTGAGTAAAATGCAATACATAATAATAAAGTTATTGTTGCTGTTCATCCAAATCATTATAAAATGGCGCGTCACCATCTCGAGAGAAACTAGCACTTTCTTCGCCAGTATTCTCTAGGCCCTCGAGAGAGAAAACCCAAGGTATGTATAGCTTCGGAACTGGCGATGGCTGTTCGTCTAATATGTACCAGACCCTTCTTAGAAAAGCTGCTACTACCTTTATTTTCCTCTTTAGACGGGCAATGGTTTCTTATGTTACACAATATTGGCAGAATGAATAGAGAACGAGCAAAATATAAACAAAAAAATTGTTCGGAACTGAACTATGAACTCAGCTTTAGGGCCGTTTTCTCATGTAAACTCGGGCAGATAGATTTGAAAGTTTACTTTAGAAAACGGCCTTAAATATGTTTTTTTATTTACCCATTTTCGCATAGTTAACAATAAATTTCCAAAGATATCTTCCAATGCAAAAATCTAACGGCATATCTACTTCATGTCGTCGCATAGTTTTTTTTTCGATGTGCATGCATTTAATTGTCAAAATGTCTTTAGACGAATTACACATATATATAATACTAATAATAATTATATATATGGAATTACAACGCCGCGAATTAGTTTGGAAATTTTGTGAAAATAATCCTGATGAAAGAAAAAGTGTAATATTTCACCATTTTAAAAACATGGGATTTAAAGATAAGAAAAACCGAAAAAAAGGTTCTGGGAAAAAATGTGTTTTACAAGATAGCAAAGTTCGTGAAAAGTTGAAGGCAGATACAGTGGGTCGAAAAGCAAAATCGTATCGTCAGCTGGGACGAAAATACAATGTTGATACTATTAAAAACTATTTAGAAGGCATGAAAATACAAATTTAAAAAAGAATTACGAAACCAGCTACTATGAAAAAGCAGGAAAGAATAATTAAATCTAGGTTGCGTCTACTTTCCGAAAAATATTTTGCCACGTCTTCGACTTACAAATGTGTTATGGTTGACGAGAGCTACTTCGCAGTAGAAGGGAACGAATGGCAGCCAAAACATTACTTCGAGTCTGAAAAACACAAAGCAACCGACGAAGTGAAATATATACAAAAAACTAAGTTCCCTGGTAAAGTTTTGTTATAGCTAACAATCAGTGAGCGGGGAATAAGTGAACCCGTATTTTTCAAAGGTGGCTTAGCAGTTTCTGCTCAGACTTATGTTGAGAAATGTATTCCAGAGCTTCGGCAAAGGATACACTGCTAAAAATACCACTTGCTTAGTTAATAAAATTAAAAAAGAGCTGAAGGAAATCGATACAAAAGGAATTCAAGACTCTATGGGAAAACTGCCCGAAAAAATAAGGAAAGCAAACCGTAATGGAGCAAATACATTTTTATAAATTAAACATGTGTATATACAAATAATAATAAATTACCTTCATATTAAAAAAAATTTGTTTCGTATTTAAATTTTACTATAATACGTTTGTTCGGATTTCATTCACCATACGTTATATACGAAGGAGGACAGTGTTTGATACTGCAAAGACATTACTGGCATACATATTCGAACAGTTTGGTGAACTATATGAAACCAAAGATGTATGTTCATAGAAAGCAGTAAACGAGATAATGCAAAAACTACTTAAGCTTATCAAATATGAAGCGCATGATTGGAAAATATGTGGCGATCTTAAAGTCGTTGGATGGGAATGGGATAGTCAAGGCTTTGAACAAAGATGGCGAGGCCTTCCGTCATTTAAAAACCATCATTTTTGTTGGGTCGCCAATAACAAATATGCTTAACAATAACCAATTCAAAGAACTATTGTCACCAGTGGAGGCAGCAGCGTGGGATTCTTTTGAAAATGTCGTTGCTTTTTTTTAGGCAAACGCAAAAGTAATATCTACGAGATTATAGTAAACGACTTAATCAAGAACTAACTATTTTCTGTTTGCTTTCACAAAATAAGTTCGGTTTTCATTCACCATACGTTAATTTGGAAAAAGGGTTAATTTTTACACTCAAATAAGTAAATGACCGGCTATTAAATGGGCACAAAAAGTGTGACTGCGGTATTGTCTGGGACCATCCCAAATGTCGAACTACGTTTTCAGGTAAATCGCGCCCGCTCGTTTTCGCTTAGTATCTCACCTTAACCCTTTTGGACCTCAAAATCAATTCATTTGACCATAAAATCGTTTCAAAAATGTTGGTGTAGACGGTTTTTATTACTCACACGAATTAACAAAAATCAAATCTTCAAACAAAAAATTGCAAAGCTACAACTAAAGAAAATTATTTATTTATACTGTATTTGTAGGGCAAAGAAAGAATAAAAAATCAGGTCATGGCCCATCATTACTCTTTCCTGAGAAAAAATGTTTTGCGACCCCAAAATTGGTATAATTTGAACAAGTCCCCCGGGTGACTGGTTTTTGGCTTATTTATAGACCAAGGTTCCAAACACGTTATCTGACATAAGATAAAATTCTGTCATTTAACCCTTATTTTATACAATTTTAAAAATTAGGCCAAAATCGGAAAATTCGTTTTTTGAAAATTTTTTACAAATTATTCAAATTAACCTTAGCTCGCTAGCTTGTCTTGAGATATACATAATTTTTTTTTTTGAAATAACGGTAATTAGGTAATCAAAAAAAATCTCGATTTTCCGAATCACGAAAACTTCGAATTTGTAGACCAGAGTAATTTTAGGCGGAAGAACCCGAAAACCACTAACATGTATCCGCCCTTTTGTCTTTTTTGGCATTGACTGGACTAGTTTTCTAAAGGGCATTTCGGTGCTTTATTTTTGTTTGACACTGTATGTATGTATGCTTATTTGTTTGGTAAATAATGTCTATTTATTTATTAATTCTTACCAACAAATGTCTTCACGCAATACCTATTTGCGCGAAATATTGATTTTCTTTTCATTTTTCCTTATGTTAGTGATTCCTATATCTACATTAGTCTATCGAAGAGTTTAGCCATAAGAAGAAGCCCTTGAAATACCTACATACACTCCGCGTTATTTTAGAACTAACTAGAACATTGTTCCACACTCATTACTGACCGTTTTTTTATTACTAGAAAATCCCCTATACCATCGTAATTATGATATTAAATTGCATCGTAGAAAATTGTCAGTTTAATAGTTAAGCCTGAGTTAAATTCTGGATTCCCTAGAGCAGTTAAAAATATACCTCTCTGAAGTTGGCAAGAACACTTTTAAGTAGCAAAAAAATATCTATTGGATAATTTGTCGTAAATTATCCGTGGAACAAAAAAATTTGCCGCGCCCATATTTTGGAAAATATCGTGTGACACGCTAACTTCCTAGCTGGTGTCTAAGGTGGGCTTTCAAGGTACACGATACTTTCCAAAATATGGGCGCGGCAAATTTTTTTGTTCCACATATAATTTACAGCTAATTTACGGCAAATTATCCAATAGATATTTTTTTGCTACGTAAAAGTTGTCTTCCAAACTTCAGAGAGGTTAAAAATATGGTTGGTTTGGGGGGGGAATATCACATGCCTGCCTAACATTCAGAATGTCTGAGAGTTATTCGCGTCTCTCTCGGAAATTAGCGTTGATTGGTGGTGCTTGTGCCTGTATGACGATGACATTTCTGGAAAGTCTGTCATTTCCTCCAGTGTGGGTTTGCTAGGCTCGGCGGCAGTTTAAGCGACGCGTGGGCTCAAGATGTAATAGTTAAATACTAGAGGTCGCCCCGTTCGCCCAAATTGGACGAAAATCTAAATTGGCAAATATATACATAAATACGGCGAGCATACCCAGTAGGCCACCGAAGGTGGAAATCATGAATACTTTCAGCCTTACTCTTCACCAGCGGAGCATAACAACTTCCATGACTTTTCCCCATGACTAACGCACGGCGATGGCCGCCTTCGCATGAATGACTTTGTATAGTACAAAAAGGAATGAAGATTGATCGTTCGGAAATAATCGTGCGCACATACGATCATATTTGTTATTGATTTTGTATCCGACATCTTCCTAAAGATGCTGAATTCGTAGCTGCTCACAGCCTTACTTTGCTTCTGATAACTTCGGCTTCTCCTACTTTATGCCTGCTATGGTAAGGTGGAAAATGAGGTACTCAAAACTGTCATGACCAGCTAACACATTTTAGCAGTACCTGCGATGAACCTAACAAAATCATGCATGCTGGAATGAATAACACAAGTATCACCTAACGAAAATTCCTGGTGGGTACAGTAAAAGAGAAAAAACGAATACTTGTGTGCGCACACACAGCATGTTATACACACCTAAGCGATATGCGAACAATGTACAGAATACCACGGTTTTTACCTAATATTTCTCACCTGTGCGATGTAAACCAAAAACGAATACGATTCTGCAAACCAGACGTTCAATACGAACATTTTGATCTAGGTTTGAGCGCAATACGTGTTGTTTTTCCCCTTCAAAAAGGGATAACAACGTGATTTTCCTTACCGTATTTATATATAGATAAAGTAGTGATGGAAAACCTGCCTGTAGCCCCTTGTTAAATTCCGCAAGACAGCGAATATATGTATATTTAGGCAGATTTTTTTTGCAGAATTTGAACGCGTTTAATATTGAAATGGAAATTTCGTCGAAGCTGAAAAAAAAATTTCGCAGTATTGAGAAACTATAACTATTTGCGTTTTCTGTTTAAACAATACTGCCATATTTGCATTTTTAAATGTTATGCTTGTAATACAGTAAAATTTATTTACGAAAAGACTCTGTTTATCATTGAAACTGACATTTATCAAGTAACAAATAATTTTTAATTTGCTAATTTTAATGTTTTTTAAATTTAGCGAATAGACACCAACTAATACATGTTCATGTTTAAATTCTATAATTGATAGGCGACTTCTACAGCCTTCACCCGGAGTTACCACCAAACCATGAAGCGCCTATCTCTTTTGTAAGTTTACGTGAGAAACGCGAAACACAAACACCTTATGCAAAAAACCAATATGAAAGTGTACCTCAAAATGCCAATGCGACAGGCAGTGACAATCAGAAATCAATAGAAACGGTGACATCGGCGAATATATCATCGATAGTTCCCTACAATGCAGGAGATCGATTGTTGGGTGTAAATGGTACTGGTCAGAGAAAAGATAGCAATCCACAACTGTCACAGCCACAGACCACAACCGTTTTTAATGCAAAACAACCGACACTAGGTGCATCCGCTTCACCGGCAGTATCGGCGAAACCAGCGGAACCGAAAGTGGACATTGCCAGCAATCAATCGAGTGAAACGGCTGATGAAAAACTAATTGACAATGTCGATGTGCCGTATAACGAAACACTCAAAGACATTGGAAAACACAACTATACACTTAATTCTACTAATGTAAGCTGTTTCTCTTTTACTAATTTACAAAAGTTCAATTGCATATAAAGCTATTTTTACCCAAAAGGATCATCATGTGTACTATAACAGTTCTATATATGTTGACACAGTGGAAGCTGATCGAGTTTGGAATCGTGTTAAAAATATTACCTTCAATCCCATGCTGTCACAATCTCATCGTCGAGCTATGGTAAACAGAAGAAGCTAAAGAGATAAGGATTTTACTTAAACTTTTCATTAAAATATATAGATACCTCTTTTTTTAAGTATAGTTAAAGTCATTATTTTTTATTGTAAAATTAAAAAAATTATCTTAAGGTTATGTTAGGTTGAAACTTATTACTTGTTTCGCAATCCGTGCGGCTGGATTCGATCGTTGTGTCAGGAATGCCGCAAGGCTATGACAGAGAATATACCAGGATGTTATTTTCTTTAATAATACTTCGCTGTACATAAATTTATGCGGTAGAATTGTTTATGATATATTATTAAATTATTAATTTTGAGTATAACTATACTAATTCAATAAATAGCGATCTGCACTAAACTTTGGTTTACATATGATGAATATCATATCAAACCCAATATGCGTTGAACCCGACCCCCCCAGAATTTGATGAAACATATTCACCAATACTCTTAAATTGACTCTGGACTCAGACGCATCGTGTATAGACCCTATAATAATTTCTTTGTTGATAGCGTTAAGTATTTTTGTCCAAAAAAAGTCCAAACCAAAAAACAAAATTTTATTTTGATCATGTTTTTATTTTGTTCCAACCGTAATTAATTAGTAATTGCGGACTTTTGAAAACAATTAAATAATCATTATTTATTAAAGAAACCATCCAATCAATCGATTATTTAATTTTATTGGGAATTTCACAGGCCTTTTTTATATATGTACATATGATGAATTTCATATCAAAGGCTGAAAAAAACGTACAATTTGAACCCGACCCCCTCAGAATTTGATGAAATTTTAGTTTTTTCCTTTCCATCGGTGCTTATTTCATTCAAATCGGTCAAACGGTTCGCTCACAGGAGGTTCCTAAAGTTTTTCATGTGGCGTATTTATATATTAACCAGAAGGACCCGGCAGACGTTGTTCTGCCCAAATTTAGGAAAAAAATCGCACGATAATTAAAAAAGTTTGGAATATTTCGGTCCCTGATCCACTTCCCGGAAAAAGTAACCGTAAATTTTAACAAAAGTAAAGTGGTACTTTTGTACCAAATTTGAATAAAATCGCACCATTAATAAAAAAAGTTTGGAATATTTCGGTGCCTGGTCCGCTTCCCGGAATAATGAAAAATAGATGTTGGTCTATTCTCAGACCCATCCAATATGCTCACAAAATTTCATGAGAATCGGTCAAGCCGTTTCGGAGGAGTATGATTTCAAAAACTGTGACAAGAGATATAAGATAAATTTTTTAAAAAGAAAATAAAAAAAACGCCATTCTACTTATTAGATATGGGAGTTTCCATTGTAACGGGCGCGACACTTTTGTGCATAGTTCTTTAATTTTGAAGAAAACTATTAAAGTAATCATTGAAATAATATACGCTTAAAATGCTGTTAGAAGTAAGGAATTAACTCATATGAACTACATTTTAGAAATAAATCAGTACCAACCACAAAATGCCAAAGAAGAGCGTAACGGGCGCGACGTTATAAAATATATAAATTGCGTGTAATCCACTTTCACACGAAGCAGTGTAAAATTTTTGTATTAAACTGACTAAAAATGCCTTGGCATATTTAAATTTAGAATGTTTCCTATTATTTCCGCATTCGAAGAAAAAACACTTGTTAATCCATTTAGATTTATTAACATTTTAAAGTGTAACGGGCGCGACACCTCGTTGTAACGGGTGCGACATGTCTATTTTTTTTTACATATTTCAACTATTTATTATATTTTTTCATTACGATAGCTCAATTTCAAGCCAAAACAGGAAAATATATCTATGTTTAAACAAGTTAACACGTTAAAAGTAAGTACATGGGTATGTTATTTATAAACGATCTTTCCTGACGCCAGCTTTAAGGTTTGGTTAAAGTAAAAAATATAAATCATAATTCTAATTCAATATTTATGCTGATGGCATTATGCATGATCAAATAATTAATTCTATTGTTTTAGAAAAAAAAATGTATAAAAAATTAATAATTAAAGAACAATTTCTATAAAATTATTTTCTTAGGCAAAATTTCTTAAGCGTAGATTTTGCTGTCTTACCAGCAAACAGACAGCCGTCAGATTCTTTATCTTTAATGACGAAGTGCTTCTCTTGCAAATTTTTTATAGGAGCAATGTGGGCCCATATCTGATCTAAAAATACTTTCTCAGCCGCGATGTCTTCCATCGAATGGTAGAGAATTTTTATACCGTTGAAGTTTTCTCTTGAAGAAACTTAAAACACTCTATGACGCATACGCATATATTTTGTGGAGTTTCTCTTATTGGACGGACAAAACTTGGTCGCAAGGCAAAAAATAAAAAAATTTATTAAAAATGTAACGGGCGCGACACGTGCTAAAAAATTAATACAGAGAAAACGGGTTAACAAATTTGTTTGAAATTTTCGCAATATAATCCTTAGCAGTTACTTGTTACGTATGCAAAGATTTATTCATGTAAAGTTACTAATCCTTTTACCACAAAACTAAATCCTTTTTTTTGTAACGGGCGCGACACCAATTTTGCTTAAATTTAAATAATTGCTGTGATTTATACTTAGTTCGCAGAATCTTGAAAGTCAAGCCCAAGTGAAGAAAAAATATGTAAAATTTCACGCAGCTCAAATAAATATCCGTCAAAAATCGAAAACTTTGAAAAAAATAATATGCAACTATGATCCCGATTTTAAAGTTTTTTAATATCATAGTGTTGTGAACTTTGCCAGGCGTTCACACCTCCATCACGATATCAAAATATAAAAAAATGGTATATAACAATAGAGTAGACATGCGTCAACACAAATATCAGCCTTCGGACTGGAAGCAATGCAATTTATATCTAGGCTCAATGGGGTCTGATTTCGTGGAAACTCCCATATGTTATATACATATATTAGATAGACCTATCTAAAAAAAATTTTTATTTTTCAAAAACGCTTGATCTTTGAAGTATTTTTTTAGTATAAAATTTTATTTTGGGGAAAAAAATTTTTCAGTGTACTAAAAAAAAATATTTAGTGTTTTTTTTTGGAAATCAAATGTCAATACCTTTCCAATGGTATGAAGATCTTTGAAATCGATAAAGCCATTCCGTAGTAATCACACTTTAAAAGTACCTATTATCGTCATTTTTCGAATATTTCGATACCTTGCCACGCCCACAATTTTTCGAAAATGCAATTTCTTAAAATGAGGTTGTGTTTGGGTCGGAAAGATGTATCTCTATGCAAAATTTCATCAAATTCTGAGGGGTTGGGCTCAGAATGTACGTTTTTTTCAGCCTTTGATATGAAATTCATCATATGAAAAAGACCTGTGAAATTCCCAATAAAATTAAATAATCGATTGATTGGATGGTTTCTTTAATAAATAATGATTATTTAATTGTTTTCAAAAGTCCGCAATTACTAATTAATTACGGTTGGAACAAAATAAAAACATGATCAAAATAAAATTTTGCTTTTTGGTTTGGACTTTTTTTGATCAAAAATACTTAAAAGCTTTTTAAAACATCGCTATCAACAAAGAAATTATTATATACAATGCGTCTGAGTCCAGAGTCAATTTAATAGGATTAGTAAATATGTGTATGTAGTAACTACACCGACATGACTCTGGCATGACTCAAGAAAATCAAAATGACTTGCCCGTCAAATTTTGTTAGTTAATTGCCAAACCGTTTAAAAAATAAATGACGAAAAGAAAAAATATATTTTATGTTCTAAAATGTGTGCCAATAAGTTCGATATGGAGGAAGATAAAAAGTTTTTACTTGAATTCATCGAGATATGTATATAGGTCTGAGATATTCATTTCGAACCCTCTGCAATGAAAATTATTCACAAATGAATGACGCTAGTGAGCTCGGATTGACGGCGAGTCAACATTTACACAGTTGACTTGCGAGTCAAACACACTAACGTAACCAAAAACCATCAATATTTTTGAATGGCAAATTTTCATTGAACAGGAAAAAAGTTGTTCATAAGTTCAAAACTAAGAAACATTCAGTACAGAATTTTATAAAGTGATCGGCAATATTATTTGAAGGGCTCAGAACCAAAAGGATCTAAGTGACATATTTTTTGAAATTGAGTTAAACCCATATTTGTATAGTGAAATATAGTGTTTATTTGTTGGCAAAGAGATCCGAGTCATTTCGGGCATTGTAGTGCCATCTATATCCCATACAATAAACGCTCTACCCAGATTTTACATAGAATTTTCAAAAGGCAGTAAACTTTAAACTTGAATATCTCAAATCAATTTCGGAGCCACTTAGATCCATTTGGTTCTGAGCCCTTCATTTGTATTTATCAAATGTCGTTGTGTATTTAAAGCTTTTCTCTTCTGCTCCTTAGACCGTTGAATTGAGTTTTAAGTTTCCTTTCTACGGGCATCCTGTTCAAAATGTTACAGTAGCTACCGGTGGTTTCCTTTATTGTGGTGATTATGTGCACTCCTGGTTAGCAGCAACACAATACATAGCACCGTTAATGGCCAACTTCGATACATCCTTATCAAATGAATCCTTTGTTCGAATTCAAGACAACGGTAATTAAAACAAAATTTATAAAGTTCTATAGTATGTCACATTATTTGTATGTTAAATTTTTCAAATTTTTTTTCCAGGAACTGCTTTAACAGTGGTATGGGAGAAAGTTTCATTGCAAGACAAACAATCTGTGGGGAAGTTTACATTTAGCGCTACTTTACATAGCACCGGCGATATTGTTTTTATTTATTATCACATACCAATCAGCATTAATGCTATACAAGATGATAAACATCCAGTTAAAGTGGGACTTTCTGATGCTTACATAATCGATAAAACCTCTCTCAGTAAGTGGTAAATAAACTAATATTCCATAGTCAACTCTTTTTTAAATTGCTTTGTCAAGCTATCTACAGTTTCTCCGCCCAATAGTGTCTGGCGTACATTATTCAATAAACATTTACGGCCCGATTCTAAATACCAGCTCCGAATGTTTTCCTTACGAAATGATACATTCGTCAGGAAAAATTCCGCAACTCTCCTTATCTAGTGAAAAAAAAATTTGCAAAGAGCAATTTTGAATTTTCGAAATTATCTGTGCTTCTGTTTCGTTAAGTAACGAAACTTAACTGCATTGTTACATTCGTGTAACGAAACTCTGAGAACCGATACTCCTCTGTAACAATTTCGTTGGAAAAGTTCCAGCAGGAAGAAAACCTGTACCCAAACTAACTTTGGTTACAATAACACAACTGTAACAGAAACCCTAGATATAGAAACAATAAAACTTCAGTAACCGAACTGTAACGAAACCAAACTGTACAGAAACAAAAAAATGTATAAGGAAACCTCAGGAACGAGTCAAAATTATAGTATTGGATGTTTGGATATTGCCTATCGTTGGACGTTTGTGTGTCCAGACGTTTGCTTCTCCTCGAATGGCAAGACGATTTTGTTGAAATTTGGTATGCAGACAGCTAATGGTCTGATGGGTTTTCGACCCTGCTAGGAACCGTTACTTTTCGACATTTTTGTATTTTATATAATTCTGAGTATACTTAATCTGTAGTAACGATACTCGTATTCGCATACAGGTATAGAAATTTCATACAATATGGGTATCAAACTAAACGGTTCGGACTCAGGTTTCGTTTGGACCTTTAAATATTCCGATACATTTATCGATGAATGAGTTTTCGGTGAAAGTGTTGTTTCTATTGTTGAAATTTGCGTGCAATATGGATGTCAAACGAAAGAACAAGGTCACTGCTTTCCTTTCAACTACATTTTTTGGTTTTTTTTGTTCTTTTTAAGTTATGTAAAAACTAAATGTTTTATTTTTTTCTCTAAAAAATGTAACCAGTTTCCGATTTGCAGTTTCTGAACTGAAAAATATATTGAACAACCGGCTTGCCTCGGAATGGCCGAAAATATCTCAGTAGTATTAATTTGTAATAGAATAAATTTTCAAATATGTAAAACCAAAGCAATAATTAAACCGAGCGCATCGGAATATAAAAAAACATTTTAATGTTTAAAACAATTCACAGAAAGAACTAAATAGAATAATCTTCAACACCGTTTTTAAATCATTGTTCCAATAGGGAACAATGTCACATAGTTTAATGATTCGGCTTTCCAATGCCTTTTATTCTTTCGTTCTAACTTTAGCCGCTGATGATAAATTCTAAAAATACCTCATAATGTTACGAAGGAACACCCAAAATGATATTTTTGAAATCCGTTTTTCGATACTCTGTTTTGAAACTTTTAACAATATTCAAATTTTGTTTAGTTGAAAAACATGTGATCTTCCAAAATCTTTTTATTGTATTACTCTAACTTTACCCGTTAACGAAAATTTAAAAAAATACATTAAGGGGGCCCGTTGGTGAAGGCTTCAATAACACAGGCCGACAAGAAATTTGACCATAACCAGACATACAAAGGTTTTCAATGCGCTAAATTCAAATCTGGACAAAATTGCTCTATCACGTCAGGATTTTGAGATAACCTAACCTAAATGTGCAAAAAACGCCGTTTTCGCCTATTTTTGAGGTTATATATAAACGACAGATTTTTTTTTTAAAGCACACATAGCATCTTAAAGAAGAAGTCTCATTTTGTAGGCCTGAGTAATCTATATTCAATAAAATAGGATGTACATATGTATGTGCGTATGTGGGCTAAGGCGCCTCACGCTCCATACAAAAAAAATGGACACCCTGTTTCCATCGTCGGAATTATAAACTACAATGTATTCTAAGACCTTGGTCAAAATATTTCGAAAAAATATTAAAATTTACTGGAGCTAAACTACTTTAAAAAAACGCTAAAAATATTCTTTTTTATGTATAAAAGGAGTGTGAAAAAATATTTTTTAATAAAAAGCACCTGAGATGATGAATTAGCTGGAGTACAAAAGGTAAGCATAAAAAAGTTTGAAGATTTTATCAACGCAATCCAAATATTGAGATGTATGATGCTGTTTTTGGTCATATTTCGAGGGTTAGGTTTGTGGAAAACTTTAATAACTTAACCAATTATTGACGGATTTGAACAATTAGGGTATCATTTGAAAGGTATTTTCGAGACCTTGTCATTTCTGCAAAATTTTACCCTTTTTTGTCCAATTTTTCATATTGCGAAAGTTAGCACACAGTTATACAATAATAATATTGATAAAATATTCAAACTTTTTTATGCTTACCTTTTGCACTCCATCATCTCAAATGCTTTTTATTAAAAGATATGTGTTCATACTCCTTTTATACAAAAAAGGATATTTTTAGCTTTTTTTTACGCGTTTAGCTGCAGTAAATCTTAATATTTTTTCGAAATATTTTGGGGGAGTCCTTATAAAAGAGTTAATTTTGAAATTCCGGTGGAAACAGTACAACTTTTATTGGCGAGGCACCTTAATGTGGGTATGTGGGTGTGTATGTACATATGAAGGGCTCAGAACCAAAAGGATCTAAGTGAAATTTTTTTTGAAATTGAGTTATACCCATATTTGTATAGTGAAATATGGTGTTTATTTCTTGGCAAAGAGATCCCAGTCATTTCGGACATTGTAGTGCCATATATTTGCCAGGCCAAAAACGTACTAAATTATATTGCATTAATAATTGGAGCCAAAAGGATCTAAGTGCGCTCCTCCAAGCAATAAAGTTTAATTTAATTTTTGGCCACAAAAATGTCTAAGTGCGTAAGTACGATCTTAAGTTTAACACTTTATTATGCTAAAATTAAAGGGGCTACAAAACTGCATACTCGAAAAGATTCTGCATGTTCTTTTGACGGAGCAATCGAAATTTACAGTTATTTTCCATCTGCAGTAGACATCCTTTGAATTAGTTGACTAACCTGCATTCATTTAGACAGGAAGCATTTCAACCGCATTTACCCAGAATTTACAATAAGTAATTTACTTTAACCTTAATTATCTCAATTCAACGTCGATGTTACTTAGATCCTTTTGGTTCTGAGCCCTTCATATGTATGTTATAGACTCCGGAACTACCTCGCCGATTTTGTTCATATTTGCAGGATAGCTCAGTAGGAACCCGGAGAGTGTTAATGTAAAGTTTTATTCCAGGAAGTGGACCAGGGACCGAAATATTCCAAACTTTTTTTATTTATGGTACGATTTTCTTCAAATTTGGTACAGTAGTTCTATACTTTTGTTAAAATTTGGGGTTACTTTTTTCCGGAAAGTGGACCAGGAACCGAAATATTCAAGACCTATTCTATTTATGGTGCAATTTTCTTGAAAGTCGGAACAATGAAAGCCCACGAGTTGGATCACCAAAAAATTTATTTATTTATACACCCAATGACTCATTTCACTTCACTTCACTTTCTAGCACTGTTGCCGCAGCAATAAATAAGTAACCAAAAATTAAAAAATAAATTACCAAAAAACTACCATTTTATAATATACAGATTAATTGAAATTACAGATACTAGTCTAGGCGAGGAAGACAGAAAATCGACTGAATATGGAAGTGACGCGTAGGTTTAAGTCGGTGCAGTGAAATAACGCCCAAGGTAGCCACGGCTATGGCACACACCCGGAGTTGGAATGGCGTAGCCCAGGGTTATTTTTTAAAGCGCGGCCGAAGGCCGCCTACACTGAAAGGTGCCCTGCACATAAAAACCGTGGATGGGGCCCCGAATTGGGGATCTGACCCGGGTCAAATTTCGGTTTTTTTAACTTTTCACAGAAACAAAATATTGCTTTTCCCCCTTCGGATTATAGTTACGGAGGCCCGATCCACGATTTTTAAGTGCAGAACACCTTTCCGCATAGGCGGCCCTCGGCCGCGCTTTGAAAAATAACCCAGGGCTACGCCATTCCAACTCCGGGTGTGTGCCATAGCCGTGGCTACCGCCACGGTGATGTCCTTCCGCGTGCCACGTTTCCCACTTTGGTTAACGTGAAATTTGTGTGTAACTATTCAATAAAATACAAAAAGAATTAGAATATTATTGTTTCATTAAAAAAAATGAAAGAGCAATAAGGCCTTTAAGACTTTATTTCTCTTTCGAAGTGTAATAAAGCCTTTTTTGAAATAAAGGCCTTATTTCACTTTCAATAGTGTAATAAGGCCTTAAAGGGCTTATTTCACAAGGCGCTATTGCACCCCGCCTTATAAAAACATAACAAATATGTTAAAATTTATTGAAATAAAGAAAACCATATACTTAATTCTGGAATCAGCTTGTTTTAATTCGTTTTTAACGTCCGTGGGCTTTATTTCTCTTCGAAAAAGGAAATAACATCCATCAGCAAAAGGTGATAACACCTTAAAGGCCCTTAAGGCCCATGGGCGTAATTTCCTTTTTGAGTGGGAAATAACGCCCATGGGCGTTATTTCACTGCACCGTTTAAGTCTTCTACTGATGGGCATGAAAGCGTAAAAAAAGAATCCAAAATATGCAGAGCATACTTTTCTGCAGCCATTTGTTTTTTATGTTTTTTTTTTTATTAATTCCACTTGGATTGACTTCTTCAACCAACCAGTAGATGAAATAGGCTAAACATACAATTACACCCGAAAGTGAAATACAAAACCTATAAGGGTTTATCCTCCCTCATTCTCACTTTTCATTCGTGATACCTACTTTACCCGCCAAACCAGTTTTGGAACATCGTTTAGAGAAGACGAAAATCGTGACATATGTCGTTTAGAATCGGGCTACGAATTGATAGTTAATTTTGGAGTATAAGGCACTGTGGGAATGGAATTAAGAAAAAACTAAGTTTGCTATTAATAACAATATATCATATTTTTCAGATGCACGCAGGAAAACTATTTATGAATATCATCGCGTGAATTTATCTAATAATGGTATCTTAAACGCAACAATTATTTATTTAAAGGCTTTACCAAATTGTCTTGACTACACTGATTGTGCTGCTTGTAGTAACCACAAGACATCATTTGATGTAAGTATATACATATACATGTAAACATACAGCTGTGGTCAAAAACCAACACCAAAATTAAAAATAGTACAGTAATTTTTTCCTTTGGCAACAATTTGCTGACATTTTAATACGGGTACCCAAGAAAAAGAATCAGGAGTTGCAAAAGTAATATTATTCATCATTTAAGAGTTATAGGTTATGTTAATATGAGTTGTAACTAAAAACGTTTTTAAAAATTTTTGGTCACATTGGTCCACATATCCGTCGATATCTCCAAAACTTCTCCGGTATCGGAACAAATGATATCTTATATTTTAAGTTGAAAGTCTGGTAATACAACGGTAAAGTCTCATTCAATTCCATTTCGCAGTTTTTAAGTTATTCGCGCCCAAACATACAGACAGACACAAAAATTCTAAAAACGGTTCTACTGGCTCAATAATGATCACTGCCATCAATTTTTTTTTTAAATATCTGCAATGTACAGACATCGACCTGTTACAATTTTATTATATGTAGAGATAGAGAATGAATTGGAAACGATTTTTTTTTTTATTTCAAAAATTATATATTTTAAACCATCGTATTCGATTAATCGAAATTGAATATTTGCTTTTAGATTTTCAAACAGCTGCTATTCGCCTAATTGATTAGCCGACATTCGATTGGAAACTAGAGCCCCGCTGAATTTTTTTTTTAAATATAACTACACCTTATTTTTACAGCTTCTCTGACAATAATAAAGATACGTTAACAGTCGATATACTCTTCATATACTCAAGACCCCCGATCCCTGTCATACTCAGAACTCTCAGTTGAAATCTCACTAGCAGTAATATAAATGTGTTTAGCAAGAAAACTTCCAAAAACATAATTAAAGAGAGGATTGTGTAAAACCCTATATACCTCAAAAGTAAACGCTGAAAAGAAATGTATAAAAACTGGTGAGCAAAACCGTTGCTACTTTTTTAAATGGTTAATAACTCTATGTTCGGAGTATTTGTAATTTTGCTGAGTCGCGACCAGCAAGAACTTTCAACTTTCTCTCCAAATAAAATGCCAAAATGCGCTCCCTCTCCTTGCAAGTGGTTTGCGTTACTGAACAAAAGTTATGTTATAAATGAAAATGAAAGTTAAATGATAATCATTAAAATTAAAGATCTTTACATAAATTGCAAAGCAAATGTTTGTCTTATATTTTGAACACAACTGTACAGGGTACCTACAGACATAACAAATGTATTTACTGCCAGATTAGTAGTATTATGGCTTATGATTTTCAAAAATTTAATGGAACTGCTTTGAACTATTTTAATATTTACTTGTCGATGGATTGTTTACATTTACTACAACTTTTACATATTATAGTGCGCGTGGTGTCCAACTCTAAATAGATGTTCAACCGGCACAGACCGCAAGAAGCAAGACTGGACAGAAAAGGGTAGGTGCTGCTATAAATAAATAGTTCCTAATTTGCTGAAATACACAAGAGTTTCTCTAATTAATGTATTTTTTTTTTTTTTATTTATTTAAAGGATGCGAACGTATTCAAATTACAGATGCGTCTGCGTGCCCTCCTTTAGGATCAAAAGGAAATGACGCTAAACAGAATAATGGCAGCACTCCCAGTAATGGTGCTGCCAACACTGCTCCAACAAATGTGCCCAATGTTGTTGTTGACAGTAACAATAGTACCAAAAATATAAACAACAACAGCGAACATTCGAGTGATACAAGTAATGATACTACTACGCCAACACAAGATTCAAATCGTGTGAGGGAGGCTGTTGGGCAGGCACCTCCCGAACCTAAAAGAATGGGACTAGCTCTTGGTTTTCTAGTACCAATCTGCTTAGTGCTAACAGCGATGCTATGGGTATTCTATGCCTATAGAAATCCACACACTAAAAGCGGCCAGCTGTTAATTCAGGTAAATTTTTCGAGATATTTCTGCACTTACTTAGTAGTATTTTATGGCAAGGAGAAAAGAAGTTTTGGAAATGCCAAAACTCAAGAGGCTTTTTTAATATTATTGACTCTTCTTTGTTAATATTCTCTGGTCATCAAATATAACTTATCTGAATTTCTCATACCCGTAGCACTATGCTGTGCATTTTATATGACCCTGCCACCATTGATTGTAAAAATATTCTTAAAGCTCCCAGCGAGGTGTATCTGTGATATACTACAATAACAGCTTAAGCCAAGTTTGGTAAACTTTTAGATACCAATGTTACAGTACATAATTTATGTGTGAGTAACTGTTGTCAATATTTTCAAATATAATTTTGTAACTAACGTTCCATTTGTGGCGGCACTACAGATTATATATTACATTTTGTGGTTTATATCGCCATTGTGGCCACTTTTTCTGTTAGAGGTTTGAGGTATCAAAACACTTTTTTACTTGTTAGTATTACCGGTTTAAGACTGCAAGTCCCTTTTTGATACCCCTTCAATACAGCTCTTTTGGCCTTACAAATGTTCTCAAAATTTATATTTCAAAGTAAGCCTACACGATAATACATTTCATAGAAGTTTTGTTATTATGTTTATATTTTTAATAGATTTATTAATAGAATAAGCTTCTTACGAAACTATATTTACATTTACATACTAATATATATCGTATTATATTTTACACGCAGTCAAAGCACTTGCATCAGGTTTGTATAAAAAAATCTCAAATCCATCACTTGCATTAAACTTTTAGCTCATTAAAACAGGGAGTATGTTAATCTTTTTTGACTTTTTGTAACGATTTAGTCCTAATTACCTTGAACTTACAAGCGATGGGGAATTGGAAAACGATTTAAAAAAGAAGGGAACCTATATTTTAATATTTTATAACATTTTTTGGGTCATTGTTGAAGCATAAAACAAAACGAACGAATATTTCTGTCGATATTTAAGCAAGCTGGATACTTAAAGCTTAGTTTGCCAACGCGGTCCCCAATAATCAATTATTACTTGAACCAACACAACCACACCACACTCCCAAAAGACCTGGAAGAGACAGACGAACTATGTACAAAAATTGATAGGGTAAAGACAAGGAAACATTGCTTTTATTTTAACAATGCTATCTAATGTGAAGAATAAGTTGGCGATTAACAGTAGGAGGTGAAAAGGGTCACGTGTATGGATCAGCCATAGACTGACACTTTACTCTTTTATATATATATATATATATGGCGCGATACACAACAGATATATCATCAACCTCCTAGGAGATTTTCGCGCCGAGCTTCTCTTCCAATTTGTGGTGTGCCGCTTTGAAATTTTTCCTACAAATTGGCGGGACCTACGGTTTTTCGCCGACTCCGAACGGCATCTACAAAGCAGATGAATTCTTCCTAGGAAGCCTTTCATGGCAGAAATACACTCGGAGAGTTCGCCAAACCACTGCCGAGGGGCGACCCCGTCTTGAAAAAACATTTTCAAACCACTTTTTGATGTAACCTGTACCAGGGCTCGAACGCAGACCTTCGGTGTGATAGGCCGACAACACTACCTCCACACCACGGTGGCCGCCAAAATGTGCCATTACTCGTTACAAAATAAAACTTATACGCATATTGTCACTTGCGAAGCGAATACATTTGGCGAGTCGAACGGATTGGCGAACTCACCTAAAATTTGCATTGTGAGTGGCGAATGAACTTTTTCGCCTGTCATGTTATGTTGCCATTCAAACAAATTCAAAAAGTTCATCCGAATTTGACGTTTCTGTCATTTTTGTGACATTTGCCAACCCCTGCGGGTTGGGGCTTAGAATATGCCCGCGGTAGGCATACCGGTCGTAAGAGGCGACCAATATGCACAAAGGTAATGATGTGCAACTCGATGGTTGATCTACGGATATGATGCCTCCCACCTCTCATTACCCATCTTCTCTTTCCTTTCGGAAGGAGGGATGACATGACCTAGAAGGTTCCACTGGTCATACCAAATAGCTCCCACGACAGTCGGGCAGTACAGCAAGGGAGTACCGGAGCGTACCGGATTCATATCCGCCCAAGGACTGTTATTTCGACAACACTCCCCAAAACCTTCGGGGAGTGATTTTGTTGTTAAAACAACAACAACAACAACAATAGCTTAAACCTTTATGTTTCAATAAATGGACTGATAGTAAAACCTTGCCGTTGAAGCCTTTTCAGAAAAATAGTTTTAGAAAAGTGGGCGATGTCACGTCCTTATATTTTGTGTTTTGTTTGTGCTTCATTAATACCAACAGTTTATGATAGATGTCTATGAGACTTTCACAATAGGTTTTTGGGAAAGCCCCCAGGTTATATAAAGCTGCAATTCGGTACAGCTGGTAATTTATTTGGTTCAAGTTAGTGATATTTTATATAAACAGGCATGTTCTGCAATTCACTTTACTCGGATTCGCTTTCTTTAACTATCAAATTTTATAAACGCTCAACATGCTAATTCACTCGAAAATGAGATGCGGAACCTGCCTGTATTTATCTGTACTAAAAACCCATGCAAAAAATAAGCGGAACTATGACCAAAGACGTTACAACGATATATCTTAGAAACTATATACATACATACATATACAGTAGCACCCGTAAAGGAAGGAGAATTTAAGTAGCAGAGGAATTAGACAATACAAATTTTAGCCAGGACAATGTCTGCTAGTATATAATATAAATCAAAACCATATGTGTACACAAGTATATATGTATGTACTTTTATATACAAAAAATATATGTAGGCATGTAAGCTATTCTTTTTAACGTTATTTACAATGAATTTCTAATTTATGATTTTTCATTTCGTTTCAACTTTGCAGTACCGCCCAGGTCAATGGTCATGGAGACGCGGAGAAGCGCGTTATACAGCCGCAACGATTCATATGTAAATTTATGGTTTTCACTCTTTATACCTATAATTCAATTAAATTTAAATTTTTGCTGCTTTGATCGGAGCGAATTAGACATTTTGTTAACATTAATTTTAAATTTTATCTTTGTTCTATTATAATGAGAAAGCCAAAACTATTTTATGTAGTACTAATCTAATCTATTAAGAAAAAATCTTATCTTGTATTGTTATTTTCCCCAAATATTACTACACCTACAAAGTCCATACATAAATATGATGACTCCAAAAGAAATGTCCAGAATGCAGATTGCAGTGTAAAACTTTTTAAACCAATTTTGAATGCATATAAAAATTTAAAAGTAAAGTAATGAATACAAATCAGAAAAATAATAACGTTGTAATATTAGCAAAATTAAAAGACAAATTCTGCAAACCACAACAAATAAAAGAGCTGCCACTCAAAATGGCCCAGTTTTTCCTTCTTATATATTAATTTCAAGATATAATTAAAATTCAAAAACGGATTAAAAATCTTCAAATTTGGGGCAAGAGTTTATAGCCTATAAGTTCTAGTCTAACGAAGTGCAAGTCTCAAGGCTCTTAAAAATTAAATTGCTATGACTGGCTCATATGGAAGAAAATATAACTGGGCCATTTTGAATGCCACTAAGGTATATATGTACATTCACATGTACCAAAAAAGTGGCAGTGTTTCCACCGGAATTTCAAAATTCTGGCTTTTCTAAGGACTCACCCAAAATATTTGAAAACATATTAAGATTTACTGCAGCTAAACTGCTTTAAAAAAAACGCTAAAAATATCCTTTTTTATGTATAAAAACATTTTTGAAAAAAATCACCTGAGATGATAGAGTTCCAAAGGTAAGCATAAAAAACTTTGAAAATTTTATCAATATTATTTTTGTATAACTGTGTGCTAATATTCGCAATGTGAAAAAATTGGACCAAAAATGAGAAATGGCAACGTCTCGAAAATACCTTTCAAATGATACCCTAATCGTTCAAATCCGTCAATAATTGGCTAAGTTATTAAAGTTTTTCACAAACCTTCCCCACGAAATATGACCAAAAACAGCGTCATACATCTCAATTTTTGGATTGCGTTGATAAAATCTTCAAACTTTTTTATACTAACCTTTAGTACTCCAGCTAATTCATCATCTCAGGTGCATTTTATTAAAAAATATTTTTTCACACTCCTTTTATACATAAAAAGGTTATTTTTAGCGTTTTTTTAAAGCAGTTTAGCTCCAGTAAATTTTAATATTTTTTCGAAATATTTTGACCAAGGTCTTAGAATACATTGTAGTTTATAATTCCGATGGAAACAGGTTGTCCATTTTTTTTTGTATGGAGGGTGAGACGCCTTAATGTACATATATGAAGACGTGTGTGGATAAAAGCGCTATTTCACACTATTGTATATGTATAAAGATTTCTTAGTCATAAAATACCCGTTTTCATAAAAATTGTAATAAATGTTGACTTGATAAGGTTGTGACGCCCATACGTTTACATGCAAATTTAAAAGTAATTTTCTAGGAATTCTAATTGTACAACCAAGCCACTTTACCCATTCACGTCTTCATATACACGAGTATATATCATACTCTCAGAATTCCCCAATATGTAAGTGCTTTTGTAAAACGTTTTTACACGTATGTATGTATTTCAATCATGTTTTTTTACCATTCCTGTTTTCCTATAAATAAATTTTTGCAATATTTTTTTAAATATAACTATTAAGCTTTATTGCCTTTTTTGTTGTGCTTGTTCTTTAAATTGATGTTTGACAAATATGTACTTACATATATCGTACACTTTAAGGACCGCTGTTCGACCAAAATCCGAGCGTCAGTCCCGTCTTTCTCTGCCCCCTACTGCCAGCATGCACAATGATCAGGACCACCACCTTCTTGTACTGTGGGTCGGCAAAAGTTATATGTTATATACGCCTGCGGCATCGGTCAAGTGCAACAATTACCTTGCGCTGTGTCAATTTTTTTTCTGCTCTGGGCCCGCGAACAGAAACCTCTGGACGGATACGTTTAAAGGGCCTTGTTGCAATACCCCGCAATCTCCACGCAGGATTATCTGACCTCTCCATCTAATGTTTAAGGCTAATTATAGTCTAGACTGCGACACAGCTTAGGCTTAGACTACCCCACCTAGGCAGGTGCATCCGTAAAAACTCTACAGCCTAACTGTAACAAATTAGCTGGTAAAATCGTGGTGATAAACGAATTTATGACGCTATTGCGAGTGTCGAGCCGATCGCTTAATCTGCGCCTGTAAATACTTAATCCATCATCTTTCTACTACTATTTTGCAGTCGCTGGCTTAAAGATGTGCTTCAAAAAGCGCTAATAAAATAAATAACAGTAAATCATTAAAGTTATAAAAAAACATAAATAAACCAGGGATTTGTAACGCTTTTTTGTTTCGTTATTGCACCACAGGTAAGTAAAACGATATCGTTACATACTATTCTAAAATGTGTAACGAAACTCTGCAAAACTATAAAGGAAGAAAACCTGTACCGAAACTGCCTAAAGATTTGATCACAATAACAGAACTGTAACATAAGTCCTAGATATAGAAACAAAGCTGGTAACGAAACCTCAGACGAAATAAAAATTATATTAGTGGCTGTACATATATACCGTAGATGTATAGTTTTTCACTAGAAGGGAGAAAAGGCGGAGGAGGGATAAAAAGTACACATTTTGATTCGTTCAAAGAAACAGGCGATGTGGGTAGGCAATAAAAATGTTAATTCATATACTTACGAAACCGATTTGTAACACATATACACTAAATAAAATCTCTTTTAATAGACATTTCAGCAGCGAATGCTGGTATTCAGTTTCTAACACGTGAAACATTTCCTAGGTTCGTTTCTATACAGATATGGTTTGTTATAGAGGTAGCGTTTCAGTTTTCGTTTCTGTGCCCAGTTATTGTTTTTGTTGTCTTAGTAACAAAAAAACACTCTCCGAAGGTTTCAGGAGTTTTGTCGAGCAGTCCCGATATGAACCCGACTGTCATGGTAGCAATTTGCTTTGGCCGGTATTATCTTCTAGGTCATGTCAACCCTCGTTCCGTAGGAAAGGAGAAGATGGGTAATAAGAGAAGTTAAGAAGCATCATGTCCGTAGATCAACCATCGAGCTGCACGTCATTACCTTATGCATACGTATGTTACCCTGTCTAATTTGTAGCATGGTTGATCCACCTTCTCGGACCAAGCCCCAGACTAAGAAGTTGGATCTGCTCGAAGAAAATTCATGTAAAATGGTCGCATTCTGTCCAATGCTCCAAGTGTTGTACACGCCTTAGGGCGTCTCGCGGGACACGTCGCTCCAGCAAGCCCACACCATTCCCACCATCTCACAGCCACAAAAGTGGCTCAGTCTGGCCGACTAGCAGCACTGCTGCAATTCCCGCCTCACCCACTACCGACTGTCGCTCACGCTCAATAGCGCTTCCACCTCGCAAGGCGGCTCAACACTCCTATTCCCTCAGGAATAAAACGGATACGAGAATCGCCGATTGGCAGTCCCCTCTCTCTCTGCCGTCACTGCCCCCCATACTTCCAGCATGCACGCTGATTAGAACCACCACAGCGCTCACTGTTTGCCGGCAAAGACTATATACGCCTGCGGCAGCGGTCAAGTGCAATAATTGCTTTGGCCTCTGTTGTTGTTGTTGTTGTTGTTGTTAGCAGTGCTTCGCCCTGCCCAAAGGGCCAGAACACACCTAGTTGTCATCGGGCTCTTCTAACGGAAGTCCAAGGAAACGCGCTGTTTCAACAGGGTTGGACCAAAGTGATAAGGGAGTTAGAAGAGTATGTTCCGAAGGACACGAAAAGAGATGTTGCGTGTCATGGGGGGCCATACCGCATGCAGGGCATGTGTTAGGTATGGTAGGGTTCAGTCTGGACAAATAGGAGTTCAGCCTATTGCAATATCCAGACCGAAGTTGAGCCAGCATGACTCTAGTCTCCCTCGGAAGGACACGTTCTTCCTCAGCAAGAACGGGTGGTTGGGCACCAATAACGGGGTTCACAGGCCGGGATCTGAGGGATCTGTCCACCGACTCAGTGTGGAGGTCCTTTAGGGCCCGCCTATGGTCCCGCAGATCAAACGGCAACGAGATGTGATGCCGGATCTCATCATAATGCTTCCGGAGATGCTTCCTTATGTCTCTAGGGGGCGGAGTTTCATCCAATAGCTGTCGATTTGGATGACTGGGACGGTGGCAGTTCAGAAGGAACTGCCTACTTAAAAGTTCCGCATGCTCGCGAACGTTGAGCATTTGAGCCTCCTGGTGGAGATGAGACTCAGGAGACATAAGCAAACAACCCGTTGCAGTTCTGATGGCGGTGTTTTGGCAGACCTGCAATTTCCTCCAGTGGGTGTCGTGAAGGTTAGGCGACCATATGGGCGCTGCATAATCAATAACCGGTCGGCCAATAGCCTTATAGGTGACCAGCAACGTTTCTTTGTCTTTGCCCCAAGTACTGCCGGCGAGTGACTTGAGGATCTTGTTGCGGCTTTGTACCTTTGAAGCTATTGCGGTGGCATGATTAGCGAAGGTGAGGCTATTGTCGAATGTAACCCCTAGAATTTTGGGGTGGTTGACAGTAGGTAGTGGAACACCATCTACGTGGACATTCAACTCCTGCCCCATCTGCGCATTCCACGTAGTGAATAGGTCCGCTCTGTGAAGAAGCAGGAAAGGTCGCGCAGGTAGTCATTAAGTCTCGTACAAAGTTCGTCTGTCGAAGGTCCTTTGCCCGTGGCCATCACGGTGCAGTCGTCAGCGTACGAAACGATGGAGACCCCCTCTGGTGGGGGAGGGAGGCTCGAGATGTAGAAGTTAAACAGAAGGGGTGAAAGAACACCACCCTGCGGAACCCCTTGTCTAATTCTTCGAGGTCTACATCTCTCGTTTCGAAACTGCACTGACGCCAGCCGACCGTTCAGGTAGTTAGCGGTCCACCTTTTTAGGCCGGCAGGAAGCGGTGTCTCCTCCAGGTCTTCAAGGAGTGTGGCGTGGTTGACCGTGTCGAAGGCTTTCGACAGGTCAAGTGCCACGAGAACCGTCCTGTGGTTTGGTTGGTGTTGGTTTAAACCGAAGTTAATCTGCGTCGTGATGGCGTTCAAAGCTGATGTTGTGCTATGGTTTTTACGGAAGCCATGTTGATGATTGGCCAGCTGCAGGTTTGCAGTATAATATGGGAGCAGAATAGCCTCTAACAACTTCACTACCGGCGAAAGGAGAAATATCGGACGATAAGAGTCTCCTTGATTTGCCGGCTTCCCAGGTTTTAGTAGGGGGACCACAGTCGCATGTTTCCAGATATCTGGTATAACGAAGGTGGACAGTGAGAGGTTGAATAGAGCCGCCAAGTACTTGTGCCCCTCGTGGCCTAGGTGTTTCAGCATCTTCATGGCAATTCCGTCGGGTCCGAGTGATCTTGAAGGTTTGGCCTTCTTTATAGCTTCCTTGACCTCTGCAGCGGAGACGACAATGGGCGCGGCTGTGTGTTTGTGTTTGTGCGCGCGTCGGATGGCTTTTCTCTTAGCCCTATCCGCAGGAGAATGCAGTATAAATTGCCGGCAGAATGCGCTCGCGCATTTCCTGGGGTCCGACTTGACGTTATCGCCGAAAGCAATGGCGACCTTGTCATTGTATTTGGTCGGGTTGGATAGGGCCTTGACTGTCGACCATAATTTGCCGACCCCGCCGGAGAGGTTGCATGACTCTAGGTGTTCTTTCCACTTCTTCAATTTATGTTCATTGACAGTCCGACGGATTTCTGCGTTGAGATCCTTTATTCTTGGATCTGCGGGGTTCAAGAGTCTCACTTGGTCACGTTCTCTTGCCATTGCCGCTGCTTCCGCAGGGAAATTCGGCCGAATTTCCGGGATTCTGCCAGCAGGGATGAAGCGGCCAGAGGCTGAATCGATGACTTTGCGAAACTCTTTCTCACCTTTGCATACGTCCGTCGGTGTGGGTAGGTCAGCGAAGGAGTGCTCTGTAAAGTCCGTGAAGCGGTCCCAGTCCTTATGGCCAATTCGCCAGTCTGGGCCGTAGCCTACCCACACCTAGGCAAGCGCACCCGTCCCTCACGCCTAGCGTTACCCCGAACTCCGCTCCGTCATACTTCGAAATCCCCCAGTTAAATTGAAATGAACTAACTGCGATAAAACTAGTCATCCAAACCGCCATCTATAATATGAGACTCCGCACCACATATCCTTGCCGTTTGATCTCAAAAACCTCCACACCGAGTCGGTGGATATATCACATGTACTTCCGGGGGGACTATAGTCATGCTAGCACAACGTCGGTCTTGTTCTGTAATAGGTGAAACTCGTTACTTATCCAGACTGAACTTACATGTGGTATGTCCCCTCATAACACCAAACATCTCTTTTCCTTTCCAATCGAAACTACTCTTCTAACACCAATCTCACTCTGATCCAACTCTGTTGCAACCGCTCGTTTGATTGGACTTCCGTTAGAAGAGGCTGAGTACAATTCACTGAGTGACAGTGCTTTATTAACTGCACTTTTAGAAAGTTATTATTTAAATATGGGAAGTAAAATCGATTTATTACATTAAACAGTCCATAAAGGAATGTTTATTTATAATTTTTGTTGTTGCTATAACAAATTCAACATTATTATCCTCCTGTCGTGAAATAAACCTTAACGCTGCGATTTCCGCAAACGTGCAACCGCCTACAAAAAATATTAATATAACTCGAGGAATGTTAAGAGCTGAACCGTCGATTGATGCAGATGAATTGTGACGGCCACCAATACCAATCAGTTGAGCTTGAAAATCTTCAAAAGTTGGACCAGGTAGGTTATTGATTTGACTCTTCAATGATTGCCAGCCTAATGGTTTGATGGTTTGCTCAACAATACGTGCGGTCAGAGGTGCATAAAAGCTGTGCACATAGCTTATATCCTTTGGTTCTACTTCGATCACATCGTCCACTGTCAAATTAAGTGTCTAAAGAATGAACAGAAATTTAAAGATTTTACCGCTTTAATCATTCCCAAGTTTTTGCATTTTACCTTGCGTAGTACTGCATAGGCACGTGATTCTGATTGTGTGTATAAAAGGCCAGCCTTTTCCAAATTGCTTATTTTAAGCAGCACGTCTAAACCATATACTTGAACCAGCTCTCGCTTGTAAAAGTTTAAAACCTACAAAAAAAGAAGGTGTAGTCAATATTGGATTCAAATATGATGGGAATTGAATTCAATGTTAACCTTTTCTCTAAATCCGGAAGCTGCAGCACATTGCATTGTTATTAAACGTAAAATGTTCCGAAGATCACCTTTTTTAGCTATCATATCTTCAATGTAGGCACTAACCTTTTCTATATCCTCACACATCATGAACTCTTGTTCGGCTGCTAGATCGTCGCAAAATTCAAAGTCATCTAATTTGTTACGAATCAATTCAGCAATGGTTGTATGAACTGCTACAGATTGCTTTTGTGCTAATAATGCTGGTAACTTATCTACAAATCGTTTCATATCCTGAACTGATGAATCCTGGGCATTAGCATTCATTTGGACGCTGATTTCGCGCGCATTTCGAGATAAAATTTTGCCTACTTCATTAAAGTTTTTGTCTCTTAATTCGGCATACAAGCTTTCACCCGAATTCATAAAAAGAGTTTTCTTTCCAGCTACAAGTTGGGATTGCACTGAACCTTGCTCATCCGTACGTAATGTGAACAGTTCAGCTGGTAATACAAGTTGATTATGTTTAATGCCAAAAAATTCATCAATCAATCCTTCATATGTTAGTTGAGTAGCAACAGCGCTTAGAATATCAATTGATCGATCAATAAGTATTACTTGATCTATTATTCCTTTGTCGCAATTTAACATTTTTTCTTCTCTTCCTAGTTGCTTTGCATGTTCCCAAACTTGTTGTGAATTGCTTCCCTTTCCATAAATTTTGGGTATTCTTCCGTAAAGCCGCTGTAATTGTACTAATCCCAAGGCTGATTGATACAAAACAGTGGGATCACCATCAACAGCTACATCTCGAAAGGTGTGAGGCATTTCCATCGAAACAACGTCATAGTCTATAGGAAGAAAATTCCATTCCAATTCTTTAATCCGAGTGAAGTTATCATAAACTTTTAGATTTTCTAAATGCTTAATACATAAGCAGGATTTACGTGGCACAAAATATAAATAAAACTGTCGATTCTTGTCTAAATTCTTTTTCACATGTTCAGCGACTAAAGCCATAAGACGCACTTGAGCTCGAACAATATATATCACATTAGAAGTATCACGGGGCAGGTGTGTATCAGGGCTAAGTTTTAATAATTTAACATTCCGCTCTGAAAATAGCGATGGTGAAGCAACCAGGCCAAGTGGGCCAAGCATTTCTTCATCCAAAAGCAGCAGTTTGGAGCCATCAATCAACTCTAGAAGGTTTACTATTTCTCTACACGCCGATTCCTGCAGCAACTGAAGATTTACACGCGGACTTTGCAGATATTGAAACATTAGATCGTAATACTGTATATTCCTGGTAATTATAGAAAAATTAAGGGCGTTCGACTTTTAGGGTAGAAATTTATTGGTGCAAATGAACATAAACACGGGCTATAACAAAAACAACATTTAACGAATTCAAAGCTGTGTAACAATACGCGTCTTCGGGAGAATGCGTATTTACCAACGTACCATGGCACGGGTAATTTATGTAAACGCAGCAGCTGATTAGATTTTTTTCATTTTCATTTTCTCTAAACTGTCGAACTTTGTAAAGCATGCGCTTCCATATTTTGTATTTGCGAATGCCTGTTTTTACGTTTTAGCTAAAGTGATTTTTAGTTGACAGCGCCGATATTACCTGTATGAGTATGCCATGCAACGTACGAAAAAGCATGAAAATGAAACCAAAGAGGATGAAGAGACTGATGGAGGTAGTCAAACAAGCTTTTCGGATGACAAGATGAGAAAAGCTGTTTAAAAAAATTATTATTCTTGTATTTCATGTTTTCAGAATCACACCTGTTACGTTAAGTTAGAGCATTTTACTCTGAACTATAGCTATTTCTGTTATCAATAGATTTTTAACTTTGAAATGCACACGCCATTTGTTTTATAGGCGAATTCTGTAAGCTGTCTCTAGTCACTAATAGAGACATTTTGTGGTCAATTTCAATTTTGAGACAATTTGGTATTCAGTAAGCTGTCTCACATCTCAAGTCTCAAAAAAAGAGTCACTAAGGGCCGCTTTCATAAAAGCCGGTAACCGCTAACCAGAGTTTAATTGACGTATTTTATATGGTTAGCTGTCAAATTAATCGCCGATTAGGCTTAACCGGCTTTTATGAAAGTGGCCCTAATTTGTCAGCAGGTTGGCGATTTTTCACCGACGTTCGTGACGTACGTTTCACGCACGTCGCTACGTCAAAACCAAAAAAAATCCGATTTTTACGTAGGAAACGTGTCAGCTGATCGCTCTTCGCCACACAGTGTTGCCTATTCTACTATTTGCATGTTGAGTTTGGGCCGTTTGCAATTATTTTACAAAAATACCCAAAAAAGTTTTAAATATTGTCGAAATATCTAAAAAAAAAATGACTTATGTTAAAGTTTATAAAGAAATATACTATATGCAGTTATTTAATATTATTTTCGACATGTTGATGTTTTAGGAAAATGTTTGATTTATAAGTGTAATATATGTGAATACATGTGCGGTTTGACATAAGGATGTAACGACGTGAAACGGCAATTTCGTGGTGTTGTCCGATTACAGCAACCCAATTAAACCATGTACATATGTGGTATCAGTTGAAATTGAGGGGAAAACTGCACTCATCTTAAGTACAGCATTTGACAGCTCGGCCGTTTATGTCGCAATAGCGCGTGATGTGCTTTTACCAGAGTTTCCCTACTGTATCACTGCGATGAAAGCAATCACTCATTTCTTGTAGGGGTTTTCTTATTTTGCATTCATCTTCTAGGTGGACATTCGTAAAAAAACAAAGAATATTCTCTGAATTGAGAAATGAAGACGCTGGCATGTATTTTGGAAAATTAATGTTTTGCTATTAAACAAATAACTCAATTAACTAACTAAAAAACCATTGAATGCGATATGGATGCGGCGCCTTCAAAGGATCCTATGCGTTCAGCATTAAAAATGCTTATCCAACATTCAAAGTAAGTTTTATTTGGGTTATTTTTGAGACAGCTGGTATTGAAATAAAAGAGCGTTCTCAAAATAATTGTTGTAAATACTCATAGTACATATTCTTCAAAGTAATTGTTTATTGTTTTTGTTAATCATTCGAAAGTAAGCGGTTAATTTGTATAGTACCTGTTATTTGGCCGGTGGTTATTATAAACAATTACCCTTCTATAGTCTAATCAATTATTCCATTTACAGTGCTACTTTTAGCGCAGACGATGTACTACGTGAATTTCGTACAACCAAGGAAAAACGTTCTAATCGAAAATTACTTAAGATATTAGAAATCATTTCGAAAAACCAATCAAAATCAGAGGAACATTTACTGGAAGCAGCGAAATTACTGGAGAAGTAAGTGGAGATAGGTTGCCCTATTGTAATGTTTCTCATGGACAAACACTAACATGTGACTTACAGGAAAGATCCCTTCTATTGTTTACTAAACTTTCTAAATCACTATTCTGAAATGAACATTATGCAGGCAATGCGAAAGAAGGATATTTCGACATCTACTCCATTATTGAGCAAAAAAATGTTTGAAACAGTTACACCTGACAGTGTATCCGAGGTAAGATGACTTAAAAGTTATTACCTATAATTAATCAAAGTTACAACTTCAATCAAGTAAGATGCATCTTATTACTAATACGAATATGTATGGATACACATTATTAGGCGAGGCTCGGGAGATTTTTGCCGTTATCACAAGAACAATATCAATAAGACGTACAAACGTCCATGTATTTATACATACCTTTATCTCTTACCTAGATTAAGGAGCGTGTAGTGCAAGCAGCCACCGGTGGGGTACCACGCACAGCACCGAACAATTCCTTAACACATGTACCCGGCGCACATTCCCCTACTTCTTCACTATTTCCTGAATGTAACAAGCAACGCACTGATGCGCCTTGGGACTTCCACACAATTGATAATCTTCAGTTCCAACAAAGTAATATAAGTGCCATACCAATAAGCAGTCAAGAGACTTTGCTATTGTACGACCTTATATATTGTTTAACTGGTATGCGTGGATCGTATATAACACCCGAAGATAATGTAACAGGTGGAAGTACAGGTTGTATAAAATTTAAAATATCGGACCAGATACATAGTTCGCTGAGAGATATTGCACAGGAGATGCTGCCACTAGCATCATACTACACATGTATTGAGCAGTTCATAGAAAACGCAAGTTTCACAGAATGTGGCCAGGTGCTGCAAGCATTAAGTGAAGCCTTAAGGAGTTTAATACATGATTATTATGTTAGTACCTACATACATATTTACTGCTCTAAGTGGTTACAAAATATGATGGATTTTATGTTTACATATTTTGTTATTTTTACTTTGTATAAAAAAGCTACTTTTGGCTCAATTGGAATCAGAATTAAATGTTGGAAATTTGACAGTACATAAAATGCTATTCTACGTACGACCCACCTTAAATACGATGGAAGTTATGGCTGGCGCAGTATCGGATATCGTTGAGGTAGATATAGACATGGGAATCATTTAAATAAAATTTAACTGAAGCTTTTCGTAACTATATTTTCTTGCAGAATGATCTACGTGGCGGCCAAGCTCTAACTCTACTCTTCAATAAAATCAGTGCATTGACGGGTGATGAAGAGTCACAAAAGTTTGTCATACAATTGACGCAGTTATCAGCAGTGCCCTACATGGAGATTTTACAGTTATGGGTACAAAAAGGCGTTATTTGCGATCCGCAACAAGAATTTTTGGTTGAAGACAACGAAGTTATACGCCGGGAAGAATTACCTGAACATTACTCAGCTGATTATTGGGAGAAGCGGTAAAATAATACAAGCTAACACAATATAATTTGTTATAATTACTTTCTACTATTACTTTGTTCTGTTTAAATTTTCTATTTGTAGCTATACAATACGTCGTGAACGAATACCTTGCTTCCTGGAGAAAGTTTCCGATATAATTTTACGTACAGGCAAATATTTGAATGTCATCCGACAATGTGGCAAAAAAGTAGCTCCACCACAATTAATGAATTTACAATTTTCTCCTACAAATCAGAACCATATTAATGTTATACAAAATGCTTATCGATTCGCTTCGAAAAATCTTTTAGAAGTGCTGCTTAAGGAGAACGACTTGATGGGACATTTAATGTCAGTCAAACGCTATTTGTTGTTGCATCAAGGGGATTTTATTACGCAATTTATGGATGCATGTGAAGATGAATTATCAAAAAATGTGGACAAAGTTCTACCAATGACATTGGAAAACTTGCTAGGCCTTACATTACGATTGTCATCTGCTAAACATGATCCTTATAAAGATGATTTGCACTGTGAATTGTTAACATACGATCTTGTTACTCAAATGTCCAAAATAATGAATAATGAAGAAGGTATATAAGAACACATGTTTATTGCTACATACATACATATATGCGTAGGTCCAAAAATATAAATATACTTATTTGATAAATATGCTTTATGAGTCACCCCTAGCCTCTTTAGTTATAAAGCTTTAAATTGATAATTTTTACAGTTTGTTGGGTTGAATAAAAATAAGCCATTAGAAGTTTCGTAGTCCTTGGGCGTTGCATTCAATTCATTTATTCATTTCAATTGGATAAATATAATTTTTAAAATGGCTAAGTTTAAGTAGCACATCAAAAGGGACAGTATATTGTTGGTGGAATACTGAGTGTGGTTTAAGTGACAGCCCTATGTCTCCACTGTCGTGGGAACAATTCGATACAATCACGACAAATTCATCCGTAAGAGGTTCACCCTATACAATCATATTTATGACATGCATTATGACTATGTTTAATAGAATTTGTATTGCGTTAACAGCCGGTTATACGGTTAGCAGGCGTACAACTTTTTACAGCTTATTTTTAAATCAAACTGACATCACTCTTAGAAACTTTAAGCCGGGCTTCTGTCGCTACTAAAATAACACAACCAAAATACGCATTTTTTAGTCAAAGTAAACATTGTGTTGGCAGCTCAAAGATGCTTTTTACGTATAATTGACAAAAATATTTTCTTTTATTACAGAATATTGGCAATCACATGACCGACTGGATTTAAATGGCTTAGAGTGCTTTGCCTTCAGATACGAAGTTAAATGGCCTGTTTCTTTGGTATTAAACCACATAGCGATTTCAAAATATCAAATGCTTTTTAGGCAGTTATTCTATTGTAAACACGTTGAACGACAGCTTTGCAAGTTAGTTTAAGTAAAAGTTTTTCTTTCAGCACGTATGTAATGCCATTTTTATTCATAGAATATGGAAAGAGAATTCAATAGCGAAAAAGTTTTCACCACACGCTGCTGAATTATATCGCTCCGCGTTTACTTTACGCCAGCGAATGATGAATGCTGTACAAAATCTTGAATATTATATGATGATAGAAGTCATTGAACCTAACTGGCACATTTTTATACAAAATATGAACAAGGTGCATACATACACACACACATACTGTCACTAAATTTTGGAAACAGAACTATGTTTTTATTACAAGAAATACGAATATAACAAAACAAACTGAAAATCTATTTCATATATAAACTTTTTTTTCAGGTTGAAAATGTTGACGAAGTACTTTCTTTCCATCAAGATTTTCTTGATTCGTGCTTAAAGAATTGCATGCTAACTGATACGACACTACTGAATCGTTCGATTTTTAAGTTGTGTAACATTTGCTTAAAGTTTTGCGAGTTTATACAGGTAAATTGAATTTTTATAACAACATTTGTATCAGATATCAGCAAATGCTTAATGAACGCTCTGCATCCAAATTTGGTTTAAAAAAGGCACTAAATATACCTTTAAAAATAGTATTGAAGCTGGCTTAGAACTTGATTCAATACTGCCATTTAACAATTTAATTTGATAATATTGGATCTTTTCAAACGTTTTTACGAAGGGTTGTTATGATAGGGCGATTTTCATATACAAATCATTTAACAATAATACGTGGCTAATTTAAGTATGAAATAATAAATGCGGAAGTAGCAAGATAAATATTTTCGGATGAATGTAAAGTACCTTATTCTATACAATCTACTATTTATACCTATCATGGTTTATTAGACGTAGTCAATGAATCTAATAATATCGTTTGATATGCATATTTTTCACTTTATAATTTTTGTTTTCCCGTGGCTTCGAAAGAAATTCCAACCTTTCTTTCTTGATGCTGAGCTTAAGTCAATGGTGTGCGACAGCAACGATGAGGATAATTCTGATTCGGATTTAGATTTTTCGAGTCAGAAGCAGGTATTTAAAAGAAATTTTCTGTGGCAAGTTTATGCCCACTTAACTATTTTTTGTTTTAAAAAGTTTATTTTTTTTTGTTCAGTTTATTTTTTTTATCTTAACTTGAAAGTTTATGGCTAGTTATTTGTAAATACCACTTATCGAAACCAAATCTAATTATAATAACAATTTTCTGCTCAAGTCCGAGTCATCATTAACACCGAATGATACTTTTTCGGAGCGCGTAAAACGGTTTGATCTGGAATTCACCGGTATATTGATTGGCCTTTTGAAACAAATCAATGATGTGGCATCGGACAATCCATCGGATCGGTTTATAAATCTGGTTCATCGCATCAACTTCAATTCGTTTTATAATCAACAAATGGATAAATTGTGTGCTAAAGATTCAATGATATCACATCAATAGAGGTCACGGTTTGGATTCATACGGGCAGTATTTTCACATAATTATAGCTTCTCTTAATTGATCATTAGTTTAATTAAAAAATATTGTTATGTAAAACTCAGTAAAATAATTATAATGTATGTCAATTGCTTAGCTATGTATAAATTGTAATGATGCACCGTATTACATATAAATGCCATACAAAACAAATACTTGTGTAAACAAAAGGTTTTTTTTGGCTCTAGTTAAAAAAAAAAAATAGAGGGTTTGTTAAAAATTAAGCGTTTGTGCGACCGTGACAGGACTCGAACCTGCAATCTTCGGATCCGAAGTCCGACGCCTTATCCATTAGGCCACACGGCCGTATAACAAAATTGTGCTAAATGCCGTATATTAGCAATGGATGAAATCATGCTCTCTTTCTATTCTGTTGAGGTAGTATTCAACAGCGCTCTCTTTATAAATTCACCCAGTAGGAAAATTGCATTGCTGTCATCAGGAAAAGGTTATCAATAACCAACAACTAAATATTGTTATTGCAAGGTCTAGATAGCATTATCGAAGAGTATATTTTATTTTACCAAGGGTGGCTTTCCGTAATTCGATATCGAGCAAAAACGAGTGTCGAAATATCGTTCTTGCTTTCCATAACAAAAAATGTTGTATTTTATCGAATGCTCGATAGAAACTGTTCGACACCACTTTTGCTTTTTCTAAGCAGTCAATCGCAACAAAATTTAAGTAAAAAATTCAATTTTTGAAATTTTTAATTCTTGTATTAATACATTTTACATACATATATATTTAGGAGTCATATTTAGTTGGCCAACAGCAAATCGATTACTTTGTTTTTCTTAACATGTTGATTCATGTTTTATAAGGTTACCGATAAATTACCAATAAATGCACGTTCTTTGCTATTAATGAGCAAATTTCAGCGACCTCTGTTAAACAATAGATGAAAGAACTTATTCTTAAATTAATGCTTGGCAGATGTAGGAAATTTTATACCAATATGTCGTTACCTTAACTAAAAAAATTTTACAGGAGAAGCGAAAAACTTTTTACATTGAACGCATGTAAATATAGCATTGTAAATTTAAGTATCTCCGTAACTTCTTAACATCTGAAGTGAGTGTGTATTTTACTATGTCATACTCATGGCCCAATTATACAGGTCGTCTCGTTAGACCAACAACAACGATTCCCTTGTATTTTGTTAGTGTTTTTGGCAGGGTTCGGAATTATTCGTTTATAATTATTCAAGTATATACTTATAGTTTCTTACACGCGAACCTGAACATTAAAAAAGCAAATTTACATTCCTGTTCGCCAATACGAACGCATAAAAAAATACCCATCGCTCGTATACCCGAACACATGCTCGAATGTTCACATATACCAGATGTATATACATGTTGCTTGCCATCACTGCATATACCAGCTGTATGTACATGTTGCTTGCCATCACTGTATATACCCGATGTATGCACATGGATATGTACATGTGCCTGAATAATCGTTTTGTTGTTCATGTTCTAAACTGAACAAGATTGTTGTGTGCAGAATGTTGGAGTAGTAAATGTACATATGTGCTTCGATTGAATGCATATGCATGTACATATCTTGAGTGGCATATTAGGTATACCGAGCGCGTGGGATTTATTCAAGGACGTATAGGGATACGTTCGAGATTACTTCGGGACTATTTCGGGATTGGTTTCGGGATCATTTCGGGACTTTTTGGAGAATATTTTTATAAAATTTTCGGGATAATTTTGGCACTTTTTCGGGATTTTTTTTGGACTCATTTCGGGATTGTTTTTGGGACTATTTGGAATATTTATGAGACTTTTTCGGGTTTTCTTTCCGACCAAATGTGTTTTGCATTATTTTAAGATTTTTTGAGACGCAAATATACCTATTGCACTAAATACCGCTACGTAAAATGATCTCAACGCATGTTTATTTCAACAGGCACACATGTAATTACTATGTGAACGTGTGTGCATGCAGGCAAATTAGTGGCGAATGACGAAATCCCTCTAACGTACGATTTAACTATGGTAATAGTGCCAATAACGTACCATAAATGAAAAAATGTACCACTTAGATACAAATATTTAAAAATTGCCTGCATCTGTCATCCCTTACCCTTTGCCTGCTTTGCATATACACACGAACATAAAGATGTATACATAGGTATGCAGTTTTTGAACAGTTTTCCCTTGTTATTGTTTTGGTTACTTATTTGTGTGTGTGAGATAACGAGTTTAGTTAGCAGAACAATAGCAAGAGAAATGCCACTAATTTGCCTGCATGCACACACGTTCACATAGTAATTACATGTGTACATACATATGGGTAGAATTTTTGCCTGTTAAAATAAACATGCGTTGCGATCATTTTACGTAGCGGTATTTAGTGCAATATACATATTTGCGGTAAGTTGCGTTCCTTAACATCGTCTCAAAAAATCTTAAAATAATGCAGACCACATTTGGAATTGGCCCAAAATAGTCCCAAAATGGTTGGAAAGAAAACCCGAAAAAGTCTCATAAATATTCCAAATAGTCCCAAAAACAATCTCGAAATGAGTCCAAAAAAAATCCCGAAAAAGTGCCAAAATTATCCCGAAAATTTGATAAAAATATTCTCCAAAAAGTCCAGAAATGATCCCGAAACCAATCCCGAAATAGTCCCGAAGTAATCTCGAACGTATCCCTATACGTCCTTGAATAAATCCCACGCGCTCGGTATACCTAATATGCCACTCAAGATATGTACATGCATATGCATTCAATCGAAGCACATATGTACATTTACTACTCCAACATTCTGCACACAACAATCTTGTTCAGTTTAGAACATGAACAACAAAACGATTATTCAGGCACATGTACATATCGATGTACATATCCATGTGCATACATCGGGTATATACAGTGATGGCAAGCAACATGTACATACAGCTGGTATATGCAGTGATGGCAAGCAACATGTACATACAGCTGGTATATGCAGTGATGGCAAGCAACATGTATATACATCTGGTATATGTGAACATTCGAGCATGTGTTCGGGTATACGAGCGATGAGGATTTTTTTATGCGTTCGTATTGGCGAACAGGAATGCAAATATATATTTTTCATTGTTCAGCAGCACGAATAAGAGCGAACGAGAGTGAACATTTCCGAACCCTGGTTTTTGGTACTTGTTTGTCATATTTTACTGTCAAAATCATTATTCGCTGTATTCGCCTTGCCAGGCGCGGATCCAGAAAATATTTTCGGGAGGTCCAAATTTTTCAGATTTTCAGTATAAACAAGAAATTACAAAAAAAGGAAAAAGGAAAAAATACCAAAAATAATAACCTTTTCTTTTGAAAGGACACCAAGTTTTTTATGCGAATAACAGTGAGAACTAAAAAGTAAATTTCTAAAAGATGCTGTAATCCCTTCACGGCAGAAGACATTATTTACTTGAAGCATTATGTTACTGGTATGAAACCTTTTGCTGAAGCTTTAGACTTTTTACAAGGCGAAAAAGGAGTTTTCTACGGAAGCCTCATTCCCACTTTGGCGACGATCAAAACAAGACTTGATCGAATTATAAATGATGGCGGGGATAATTTCTTAAAGCAACAGTTAATACTTTTACGATGTACATATGTTGTTTAGTAGATTTGAGAGGTATTTTACGCTATCTCCTGAAGTAAAAGACGCAATCGTGGCAGCTGTACTGCATCCTGAAGTCAAACTTCACCGGTTTAGTCCAATAAGGGGTTTAACAATTAGGAGGAAGTTAAACAAATAGTTATTGCCTACATCACCGTAAACCGCTTCGATAACTTCAATGAAAATGAAGCTGTGGCTCAGCTACAACCTAGACCTTTTCCAAGTGTACCTCAGAAACCGTAATATGTACTTCAGAATAGTCAATTGTGGTTCAGAAATTGTAAAATAGTTGAGACAAACAAAGAGCATAATGACTGTTTTTATGATGACACCTTACCACCTCGCTTCTCGAGGAGCGGTAAAATAATCGCTATCTGTGAAACGCTGCACGAAGGTGCATTCCTCTTACTGAGAAGCGCTTGACAATTTACCAACTGGGCTTTTATTATCACCTGACAAGTATAAGTACAATTTCAATTGTTACTTTCTCCGATAATTCAATACGACTGCGTTGTGTACTGCTTGGTAATTTTTGGTTAAGCTTATGGCAACCGCGACTACAATAACGAGAGACACTCATTTTTACGATTTTTGCCCGCTGTACTCATAACTCGAAAAGCAGTTAATTTGAATTTCAACAGACTTGAGTTCGAAACACTCTTGCTGTTGTGAACATGTTGATCTTATGCAGAGCAAGTCTGTTAGTTTTGCGCGAACTTCAACTTTAACTATAACTTTAACTTTAACTTTAACTTTAACTTTAACTTTAACTTTAACTTTAACTTTAACTTTAACTTTAACTTTAACTTTAACTTTAACTTTAACTTTAACTTTAACTTTAACTTTAACTTTAACTTTAACTTTAACTTTAACTTTAACTTTAACTTTAACTTTAACTTTAACTTTAACTTTAACTTTAACTTTAACTTTAACTTTAACTTTAACTTTAACTTTAACTTTAACTTTAACTTTAACTTTAACTTTAACTCTAACTTTAACTTTAATTTTAACTTTAACTTTAACTTAAACTTTAACTTTAACTTTAACTTTAACTTTAACTTTAACTTTAACTTTAACTTTAACTTTAACTTTAACTTTAACTTTAACTTTAACTTTAACTTTAACTTTAACTTTAACTTTAACTTTAACTTTAACTTTAACTTTAACTTTAACTTTAACTTTAACTTTAACTTTAACTTTAACTTTAACTTTTGTAGGGAGTATTATTATTAATTATACTTTATTCATTTTTACTTTGCATTTATTTTATTTTAAAATAATTTTTTGATTTCTTATTTTCAAAGAGAAAATATTTGAAGTTAAAATTATTATGATTATTAAATTGAGATTTTTGTTATGATCATATTTTAAAAAATCAAAATAAACGTTATATTAAAATAATTAATAAATAATAATTTGTACTAAATATTGGCGATCCTGTGCTTATGTGCCTGTTAAATATAAACAGTTTACTCGCAGTATGAAAGCGCTCTTCATCGATTTGTGTCCAAATTAATTCAAGCAGCGCTCATATCATCTAGTGCACTAGTTTTTAAACCCAGCAACTGTTGTTCGTTAAGTTTCCGACAATTCGTACTTATAAAGTCTACTTTTTCAATGAGTTTTGCGGATGAATCTTTCATAACAACAATTGTGTCTACCGCTTGCAATAAGTCACGATAACGTTCACCAACCATCAGCTCCTTCCTATTGTTTTCGACAACGGATTGGATCTTCTTATGTACAACATCGATTTCTGGTACACTGTGTTGCTCGAAAAGATTTTCCACATCCAAATTTAACAGATTAGCAGCATCCATTGCGCCTAACTTAAAGAAGAGAAGCAATAATATTTTATGTACAAATGAATACAAAAGAAGATTAAACGAAAGCAAGTAAAATAAAATTTAAAAGGGAAAAGAAGAGAAAGCAATAATATCTACATATATACAAATGAATACGTAAGGAGAGAAAACGAAAGAAAGCAAAATAAAGCAAAAAAGCAATAAATACAAGACTTACCTTTGAATTAATAAGAAGTTAATCATATAAGGAAACTAGAATTCATCATTAAAAATTTTGGCCATACATAAATTAAAATCAATTTTCGCAGCAAGTTATTTTATATATACATACATATATATTATTCTTTTATTGAGTTATCAATTTTATTTAAATAATTCTTTAATCTCAATTAAGTATATTTATTTAATTTTTTTATCAATTTTGTAAACTCCTTCTCCAAGTTATTTTAAATGCAACGATCACCTATACGTACACGTAATTTAACAACAATGGAAAATCAAAATGAAAACATAAACACAAATACTACTACAAATTCAAATTCTTCGCAAACTATACAAGCAGATAACACTACACATAATGAAAATAATTTTACATCTATTTCTAAATCAATTAAATTACCTCAATTTTGGACCGAATGTCCTGAAGCGTGGTTTTTACTTATTGAAGGACAATTTGAAATAAATAACATTACTGATGATAATATTAAATATCAAAATATATTAATTGTTCTTCAACGAGAAACTATTTTTAAAATTATAGATATTATCAACCCACCTCCTTTAACTAATAAATATCAAACTATTAAAAGAGTTTTAATTGTTTCGCTTAGTGAAGAGAAAAGATTAGAAAAATTATTTTCAAATACTGAATTAGGTGATCGATCTCCATCAGACCTTTTTAGATATATGAAATCTTTAACTGGTTCAGAGTCTATAATCAGTCAAGAATTACTTGTCAAATTATGGATACGAAAATTACCACAAGATATTCAAGCACATTTAGCTTCAAGTAATATTCAAAATATTAATGAAATTATTATACTTTCAGACAAACTTTTTGACTTAATTAATAAACAAAATTCTTATAAAAATACTTCAATAGCTAGTATTGAAACTAATATTTTTACAGAATGTATTAAAAATTTAACTGAATTAACTACATCCATTCATCAAAATTTAAACAAAATAACTACAGACATTAATGAATTACAAATACGATCTAGATCTAGAGATAGAAATCAAAATAGATCACGAAATTTTTCTAAACCTAGAAGTTCAGATGGTCAAAATTATATTTGTTGGTATCATCGAAAATTTAAACAAAATGCTTTCAAATGTATACAACCATGCAATTTTAGTTCAAACAAAAATTATTCAAATTTAAACACAAATTCTTTAAACTAAACAAATCCATTATGATGGTGGCTGATAATGGAGTTAATCAACCATCACGCCGCCTATTTGTATATGACAAATTCAATAAATTAAACTTTTTAATTGATACAGGTGCAATAGTTTCAGTTGTTCCTTCTACAAAATTTAAAATGTATAAACGTAATTCAGATCTTAAACTTTCTGCAGCAAATGGATCTTGTATTGAAACATTTGGTACAAAACTTTTAAAAATTGATTTAGGTTTGAGACGAGATTTTGAATTTCCTTTCATTCTTGCAGATATTTCTACTCCTATTATTGGGGCAAATTTCTTAGAAAAATTCGGTATTTTAGTTGATATCAAAAATAAAGAAATAACTGATTTAAAAACAAAATTAAAAGTTACTGGCTCATCTGGTTTTTGTGATATATTTTGTCTCAAAATTCCCATGTTAGAAAATAAATTTACAAATATTCTAAAAGAATTCCCTTCAATAACTTGCGAACCAGATTATACCAAACAAGTACAACATCAAACAGTTCACCGCATTGAAACTAAAGGTGTATTACCTTTTTCTAAACCCCGTCGTTTAGATCCAATTAAATTAAAAATAGCAAAAACTGAATTTGAATTTTTAATTAAAACTGGTATATGTAGACCTTCCAACTCTCACATTGCTTCTCCTCTACATCTGGTCCCTAAAAAAGATCCAAATGACTGGAGACCTTGTGGAGATTATAGACGACTTAACTGTATAACAATACCAGATAGATATCCATTACCTCATATTCATGACCTTAATATAGATTTAAAAAACAAAAATTATTTTTCAAAAATTGATCTGATTCGTGCCTATCATCAAATTCCAATGGCAGAAGAAGATATTCACAAAACAGCAATAACCACTCCATTTGGAATGTTTGAATTCGTACGAATGCCTTTTGGTTTACGAAACAGTGCTCAAACATTCCAACGTTTCATAAATGAAGTATTTTCAGGTTTAGAATTCGTTTTTGTCTATATCGATGACATTTTAGTAGCTAGTGATAATGAAGATCAACATTTGGAACATTTAAAATCTGTTTTTAAAAGATTGGAAAAATATAATTTAAATATTAAACCTACTAAATGCATATTTGGTGTAAATAAATTAGATTTTCTAAGTTACGAAATTTCAAATGAAGGAATTAGACCATCCTTAGAACGAATTGAAGCAATTTCCAACTTTGATAAACCAGTTTCAATTAATAAATTGCAAAAATTTCTAGGTATGGTAAATTATTATCATAGATATATTAAAATGTTAGCAACTGAACTCTGTCCACTACATGAAATGTTAACTTTTTCGATCAAAAATAAATTTAAAGAATTAAATTGGACAGAAAAAACCAACAAAGCGTTTGAAAATGTTAAACAACTTTTTACACAAAAAACACTTCTTACTCATTTTGATAAAAATGGTCAATTATCTCTTGCAGTAGATGCGTCAAATGTTGCAATTGGAGCAGTTTTACAACAAATAAGTGAAAACTCATTAGAACCACTAGCATATTTTTCAAGAAAATTAACTCAAACTGAAATGAATTATTCAACTTTTGATAGAGAGCTTTTAGCAATATACAATTCTATTAAACATTTCAGACATTTTCTTGAAGGTAGAACATTTACTATATACACTGATCACAAACCTTTAACACATATATTAAATTCAAAAACAGATAGATCACCTCGTCAAACTCGTCATCTTGAATACATTGCACAATTTACTAATGATATTCAATATATTTCCGGCAAAAATAATATTGTTGCTGATACTCTTTCACGTATTCCAGAGATTAATACAATTTTAACAAAAGATATAAATTTTCAAACATTATTTGAAGAACAACAAAAAGATGAGATACTTAAAAATATTACTTCAAATCTTAGTTCCAAAAATAATTTAAAAGAAATCAACATTCCTCTTCTTGACCTCAATATTTGGTGTGATACTACTCAAAAACCTTTTAGACCTTATGTACCAAATTCTATGCGAAAAATTATTTTCGACAAAATTCATTGTTTAGCACATCCTAGTGTACGTACAACGAGAAAACTAATTCAATCTAAATATTTTTGGCCGAATATGCGTAAAGAAATTAATAATTGGACATCTAGTTGTATCAACTGTCAAAAATCTAAAATTTCAAAATATACTAAAACTCCTGTTCAAAAAATTAATATTCCTACAGGACGATTTGAACACATTCATATGGATTTAGTTGGACCACTTCCTGTATCAAAAGAAAATCGTTATATTTTAACTATCATTGATAGACATACAAGGTGGCCAGAAGCATATCCACTAAAAGATATTTCAGCAAAAACAATAACAACTACATTTGTTCAAAATTATGTCACTCGTTTTGGTATTCCACTAAAGATAACAGTAGATCAAGGTTCACAATTTACATCAAAATTATTTACTGAATTAACTCATTTGTTAGGTTCTCATAAAATTCACACTACTCCTTATCATCCACAATCTAATGGAATGATTGAAAGATTCCACAGGACTTTAAAAACTGCTATAACAGCCTCAAACGATTCTACTCATTGGTCTGAAATTTTGCCTTGGATACTTCTAGGTTTACGAACTGCTATTAAGGACGATTTTAAATGTTCATCTGCCGAACTTGTTTATGGACAAACACTTAGATTACCTGGTGAACTAATTGTCTCTAATAGTAATAATGAAATTGATAACACAAATGAAACTCTCACTAAACTAAGAGAACATTTTTCAATTGTTCGATCGAAAATTATTCATCATAACAAAGAACGTAGCTTTGTTCCTAAAAGTTTAGATACTTGTGAATATGTATTCTTAAAAGTTATTCATAAGTCAAATTTACAACCACCTTATGAAGGTCCTTTTAAAGTTATTTCTAAACATGACAAAACATTCAAAATTCAATATGGTAACACAATTAAAACAGTATCTATTGATTTACTTAAACCTGCATATTCAATTTTAACTAATTCTTTAAACAAAAACACAGAAGATACGTCACAGAAAACAAAAAAAATTACATTTAATATTAATTAATTTCTTTTGATCGTTTCACTGGAGGGGGAGTATATGTAGGGATTATTATTATTAATTATACTTTATTCATTTTTACTTTGCATTTATTTTATTTTAAAATAATTTTTTGATTTCTTATTTTCAAAGAGAAAATATTTGAAGTTAAAATTATTATGATTATTAAATTGAGATTTTTGTTATGATCATATTTTAAAAAATCAAAATAAACGTTATATTAAAATAATTAATAAATAATAATTTGTACTAAAACTTTAACTTTAACTTTAACTTTAACTTTAACTTTAACTTTAACTTTAACTTTAACTTTAACTTTAACTTTAACTTTAACTTTAACTTTAACTTTAACTTTAACTTTAACTTTAACTTTAACTTTAACTTTAACTTTAACTTTAACTTTAATTTTAACTTTAACTTGAGTTTAACGGGTTTAATTTTAACTTTAACTTAACAGTTAGGTGAGATTGTTCAACATATAGCTTAATACGCGATTTTACAAGCTTTGCGCATATGTATGTACATACGTATGCACAATTCCGCATGCAAAACCATGCACTTTCATTGTACATCTGTATTCTGGCCTCGTGTAGTATTCACTTGCTGTGAAACATGACGACAATGTGGACCATTCAAACAATGATGCACAAATTGGAGGCCACACCTACCCAACGGCTGACAGTTGTATGGCATACATACATACATATGTATAAACAGTTGAATAGTACCCCGTAGAGCGAAATTAGGAAGCTCTGTGGAGTGCGCTTCGTGAGCCTTAACATACTACATTTTAAACGAAGTAAGAACAAATATCCTGCATTCAAACCTACCAGTTCCTAATTAGCGTAATACTAGTTTGCGGTGCAGCTCAACATGTTCGACGACTACCAATGTCAGGGTTACCTTCACTGTAGAAGAACAGATAAGCAAGGTGAATTCCCGCAAATGTTAGACGGCTAGTAGAGGAACATTCCGGATTCATTCCAGAAAAGTCTGCCCATATCCTCAACACTGTAATAAACCAACAGGGAGTAGTTTTGCGTTTATAAACAAACATAGACATAGAAAAAAAAAGCACTTGACTAACTAGTTAACAGAACAGTTACAAGCTGGCATGACTACAGGGCGTGCATTAGGTAGAGTTTGTTGGCCGACAAAAGGCAAACTACAATAGAAACAGCGTACGCACGTGACGACACACTTTCCGACTGGTGACTTCTTGCCTTATCAACCAACCAAATTTTAATTCCTTCTTTCCGCTACAACCACACAAACAATGTCATAAATGTTGGCACGTGTCCTTATTAACTATTATTTTCAAAAGTGCTACTTGAATTAAATGAATCGCAAAACAAAAACATTTCCACATACATACATATGTATGTACAAACATACATACGTATTATTAAACATTTTTTAAATAGGACGATCTTTCACTCAGCCGACGATATGTAAATCGAAAACAATTTTAAAAACCTACTAAAGAAAACATTCGAAAACACGACATGACATAAATCTGCCTGATAAAAGAACATATAACGAACTATAAGAAGCTCCAATAGCAGATGTAAGTGGACGCTGTCAAATCAATGGCAGGTAATTCACCACTGTACCTGTAAATAAAATGCTTGAATTTACAACCCAAAAAACCCCCATGCACACGGGCCTGGCCTGTAGTGGAATTCACTAACTTCGATTGCGACATTCGCAATCGACATTTCGTCGTAACCGATATTTATCACGATATTGGTATTCACTAACTGTTTTTTCTCGATTTTCGAGTATTCGCCATCAGCTGTTTCGCAAAGTAGACGACACACAATTTGCAGTTGTTTTCTATGTCGTTAAATAAAATGCACACAATTTGAATTTTTTATTAAAAATTGGAATAATAATGCTATATGCACATTATTATCATTAAAAAATGGCATTTGAGCACTTAGAGTATGTTTTATCGCAGGATGAGAAATCTTTTGACGGCATCGTTATAGATAAGTCAGTGAATCGCATATTCGATAGTGCAAGCGACCGAATCGCTATTGAAAATCTCGAAAAATCGAACCGAATCGAATCGCTAAAAGTTAGTGAATTCCACTACTGATGTGTTTATTCACAGCTGTTAAGGAATGCATACATACATTCTTGTTCATTTATTGGCAATTTTTGATACATTTTTTTTTGAATATTGAATGCAAATTTACAGCCCTTATTCGCTTTTGCTATTCCGGAATATCCATTCCTTTTGAATGCCTCTTGTGGATAGAAACAATACAAAAAAGTTTTGATAGTAAAAAACACATTTTTAAGCAATTAATACAATTCCGTATGAATTAAAAATAGAGGTTTTTGATAAATTTTTTTTAAATTAAAAATTTGATCTTATTACATATATGGACAAATAACTCAAGAAAAAAATTTGGGAAAAGCAAGTCAAAATAAGAATTTAATTTCATTTGACCTGAAAATACTATATAGCACAGCTTGGCCCATTGATGATACTGGATTTCAAATACATATTGTGGTTGTGGTCACTTGTTTCATTCTTGCTGTCATCACAATTGGTTTTGTTATTGCTCAGCGGAGCATTGTTTTTGATTAGAACATAAATTTGTAGTTGGTACTAGTTGTGGTACCTAGTGAATTGTAAATTAGTTCCATTGATGATTTAGTTTGGCCTTGCGTCCATCGGCGTTTGCATGCTAAGGACACCTAACAAAAAAATATGCGCTCAAAAGCATTATAATATGTGGTCATAAGCATTATAATATAAGGCATGAAATTGTTTTTTCCTGATCCAGCTCGCCCTATCGCATTCCATCGTATTTTTCCGCAACAACATTAACTTCTTCACAAAATAATAGGTGCAACCAAATTAGCTTGAAACTAAATTTGTGAAAATATTTCAAATTGAAACATGAAGATGAAATGGTATTATAACTTTGGTCCGATGTTTGTGAGTATGAGAAAAAGAAGAGATAGACCCACCATTAAGCATACTGAAATGATTAGAGCGATAAGCTGAGTTGATTTAGCCATGTCCTCCTGTCTCTTTTAACGCAAACTAGTTGCCATTTTGTATTATATTAATCATTTGTCGGAACCAGCAAGATGGGACCAATACAACTCTTAGCTCCCATACAATAGATTCTTCCGATAAACGGGTCTATGCCTATGGCCTATAACTCTTGCAATATTAAAGCTAGGAACGTTTAGTACTGTATTATACGCGTGTGTAGTGAAAGTCATACAGATTGGACCTACATAATATATAGCTCCCAAACAAAGGATTGCTCCGATAAATGTGATTTGGGCTAAGTATCTTTTAGTTAACAGTTTTGAAGAGTTTGTATCAATCCTAAGTAAGGATTGGACACTTAAAAAAGTTATGCGTGTTCATGAAAGGTATAAAGCCTTCGAGTTACTTGTTTTAAACTAAAATTTAAAAAAATGGCGTGTGAAAAATAATGAAATGTATTAAATATTTATTTTTATACCCAGCGTACTAGTACTAGTACAAGGGTATTATAACTTTGTTGGGATAACGGTTGGTTGTACAGGTGTAAAGGAATCGAGATAGATATAGACTTCCATATATCAATATCATCAGGATCGAAAAAAAATTTGATTGAGCCATGTCCGTCCGTCCGTCTGTCCGTCCGTCTGTCCGTCCGTCTGTCCGTTAACACGATAACTTGAGCAAATAATGAGATATCTTCACCAAATTCGGCATGCGTACTTATTTGGGTTCAGAATAGATTGGTATTGAAAATGGGTAAAATCGGACCATAACCACGCCCCTTTTTCGATATCGAAAATTTCGAAAAACGTATAAAACGGGTTAATTCAATATTAGAAGCAGATACAATGATAAAATTTGCAATATGTATTGATTTCGATGTTCTAAGGCCGATTTTACCAAATTTTTTTAAAAGGGCGGTGGCACCGCCCACATATATTTGAAGAAATTTTCAAATTTTGACTCTCAATAACTTCAGAACAGTTTGTGCTAGTATAACGAAATTTTGTAGAGGGCATACTATTGTTGTGTTAAATTCAGTTATAGAAAATAAACGAAATCGCTTCGCGACCACGCCTACTTTGTCATAAAAGTTATATTGAAAGGAGGTGGAAATATTGAAAAGTCCATATCTAATTAACTGATACCGCTATAATAATATAATTTGGTACATACATCAATTTTCATATTCTTTGTATTATTTTTGCAAAGTTTTGGAAAGTGGGCGTGCACCGCCCACTTATGAGTCACGCAATTTTCAAATTCGACTGCTAATAACTTCAGAACGGTGTGAGATAGATTTGCCAAACTAGGTACCAGGCATGTTATGCTTATGTAAAGTACTATCACAGAAAATAAGAAAAATCGGTGAACGACCACGCCCACTTTTGGACTAAAGTTCTCTAAACGAGAGTTAGGAAACCGGAATATGCAATATGTATCTGTTTAACTGATAAAGATATAATGCTAAAATTTAGTACACTTGATGATGTTATTAGTGATGTTTAAAGGTTTTTTGGTGATATTTTGGAAAATGGGCGTGCCACCGCCCACAAGTGAATAAACAAAATATCAACATTTCACTATTAACAAGCCACTGTGAAAGTATCATAAAGATCTGCAATGAAAACTGATCTTCAAATAGGGACAAAAATAATAAAATCCGTGGGCGTGCCACCACCCACTTTTTTTAAATTATGTAAATATTGATAAATGGACTCATATATCCGTATATCAAAAATTTCACAAAATACGTTAAAAGTTATGGGCGCGGCACGCCTTATTTTCCAAAGTTATATATAGGACATGGTATAACCCTTGAAAAGATCGATTGAGTACTTTTGAAAGCGGTTAAAGTTTTATAAGCACGGGGGGTGGCCGCGCCCACCAAATTCGCTATTGTTTAGGCTCGGAATAAATTGGTTTTTAAAATTGGCGAAATCGGATAAAAACCACGCCCCCTCTTTCTGAAAACTAACGCTGGGTATTTAATGTTCGGTTCACCCGAACTTAGACTTCCTTACTTGTTACTTTTGTAAAAGCCGGCATGCCTTTCGTGGCCTTTCATGATTTTTTCAATTTTACTGTACCTAGATTTGATAAGCTTGTCCTAGGTTGAAGTTACTCTACATGCTCTCGAATAGTTTAAGGGTAGGGAATTCACATAGCCATTGCATACAGAGTACAATTTCATTTCAAAAAAAAGTTACGTACACTTATTATTTTGTCCACTAGATTGTTGTTATTTTAATCCAAATATTTTCACTTTTATTTTTATTTCCCGAAAATATAAAAACTAAATTAGAAATGTAAACTTAAATGTTTAATTCACTTTGAAAACCTTTTCCACTTGGGGTAAAAATCAGTTCGGTGTTGGTTATTCTTCTACTTTGAAGCTCATTTGAAAGGAAAACTCACTAGCACAGTGCATGTCAAAAGGGGGCAATGGCGGTCAAGACGAAGAAGTGGAACTAACTAACGAAACCAGCAATGATAGACCTCTAAATTTAATAATTAAGGTCTATAATTTTTACAATATTTTCTTTTCGACATTATGAAAACTAATAGACATATCATAAAAAAATTTCGGACAAGACAAATAGATAGAAATAAATCGTGTTTGGTCCAAATGCGTATCATTCTTATGACTTCCATAATTTTTTTGTGTGTAAATATCGTTATGAATACATACTATGCATATGCGTATGTATGTATGTATGTACTTTATGTATATAGCCAACATGTGCTATATTTTTTGGTTTTTATATTCTCAAATTACAAACGTTGCAATATTTCACTCACCACTCAATTATTGTCCGTTCAACTCAATGGCTATGCACCCATCGCAACATGCATAGTTGTCAGCAGTTCGTCCTTGCGGTGAGCCCCGCCGAACAACTGGTGCGCTTTAGTCCGACACCCCAAGGTGTTACAAGTCACTTGGAATGATTGCGAGGGGATGATGAAAGGGCAAGTCGATTTGTGTGCTGTTGCTTTCTTCTACTGAAACAGCACCAAATTTGTCATTTGAAGTGGAAGCACAAAAATGTACATATTTATGCCGTCACATATGGCCGACTGATCGTTGTGCCGACTGAAGTGTACACACTTGTAGTTGTTGCATGGTGTTCGCTTAGCAGTACATCCAGTCAACATCCCACCCACTGTGGGCCGATGGAAGAGGCCCGCTCGAAAATTGAAATAGAAATGGGTTAGCAATCATTTGCAATTATTTAGGCAATAATTACTATTGTGTCGTATGCTTACATTTTCTGAAATACTCTCCAGTGTAACAAGTACATTAATTCATACTTGAACTTAAATATGAACGAAAACTTGAATATCGACACAAACAACCCTGATTAAGTCAATGAGCGTTGAAGATTTCGGATGTCCTTTCACGCATTATTATCGGTTCATTCGTTGTTGCTTTTGTAGCTCTTCTTTGTTCTTCATAAATTGCTAACTAGTCACCTGCCCTTCCTTCATTCAACAATCAATAACAAGCTGAGGCTGTGACTTAAAGCTATGACTACACGGGAGCGCTAAACCAAACATTTTTCTTCACCAGAAATATCGGTCTGAAATTCGTATATAAAAATCGGCTGATTTCGAAAATGAAGGTAATTCTTGATTCAATCAATCAATTATTCCATAACATTAGAGCACTTACAATCCAGGAACAGTTAAAATTTTTTTTAAATATGAAACGCCAAGGACATTTTTTATCCACAAATTTTGAAAAGTATGACTTTTTGGATTCCGAAGGGTGGACCCGAAAATCACCCTCTTGTATGTGCCCCTACTTACAATGGAAACATAGTTTCTTCTAGTAATATTCTAATAATTCTCTGAATAAATCTAAAAACGTAAAAGTGCTTCTCTTGGAAAAGTGCTAGAACAAATGACTCTGGAGATAACGATCCGAAGTATGCATTGGCTAAGCTGCCCTTAACCAGATCATGCGGAGTTATCCCAAGTTAGGACTTGTATTCTTTTTATTAGAGAATACGATTTCGTTGTGTCAGAAGCACGCAATCCAGTGGCAACCTACGACAAGCTAGTCAAACCTATAGAAGACTACGAAAGGCTATCGGCTATTAATAAAGTAGAAAATAGAAATTTTTTTTTATTTCGAAAAACCAGTTTCATACGAGGATTTTTTTTATTTCGAAAATATAAATAAATTGACTTAACTCGGAAAGTTTCAAAAGATTTAAATTTTTTTAACGTTTCACGTTAAGCCCTGTTTTATGGAAAAAAAAATCCGAGCTCTTCAGGCCTAACTATATTTTAAGCACCGTAAATAAATTGAAATTATGAAAATGAAGGGAGTGGGAGTTTCATGGTACCAACAATTCAGATATGTTCTGTTTGACCTACAGTCAATAGACCATTGCAAGGGTACGGAGAGTAGTTATTTCCTTTCAAGATTTGAAACCCGTCCTAAAGTCTAAGCATTTTGTAATACAAGATCTCGTAAACTATAGAACCGATTTGGATGAAAACTTGAAATAAAGATCAATCGATCGTAAACCCCATTTAGGGCTTAGGGAAAACTAAAAATAATTGATATTTTATAGCCTCAGACCTCTTAAAATCATTTCTGAAATCAAGTTACGAGACTAGGCTTTATTCCAACGGTTCATTAATAAGAAAACTGTAGGACATGTTGTGGTAATGCAATACGTATGCGTAATCTTTTCAAGCAGCAGTTGATAGTGCTCCCAAAGCGCCTCATTTCAGTGTTGTTATCCTCTATGAAGAGAGGTGCCCACGGGCATGAGAGTACGAAACCTCCTTCTACCCTAATTACATAAATTAGCATTGACCTATGTATATAAACTAAAAGCATGAGTGACCAGTTGCGATAATTAGACGAAAAGGATTAATCGCGGGTCACTCTCTTTAGAGACTAGTCATGCTTTTTTTTGTAGGGTATGTAACCGATCGCATGCTTGTGTGCTCACACCCCATTTCAATTGCAAATTACATTCAAATTATACGATTTTGATAAGAGGACATTTCAAAAGTTTCCAATTTCAAGTTTGTAGCTCTCGAAGTTGTCACAGTGCGTCGTTCTTGCCCTTCATCCGTGCAATGAAGTCTTTATTCAAAAGCAAGGAAAAAATTGAAAAGTTGACATATGTGTGCCGGGGGCATTTTTTTAACAGCAACAACAGTCGCTACGCTGACTACAGAAAGCCAATGGGTACGAGCAGCACTGCAGTGACAGGGTGGGCGACCGAGTGAAAAGTGTTGCAGTGGGAAAACACTTGATTTTGTTGCAAAGTGTTTTGTCGATGATGCTTCAACGAATTGCCGGGGAAATTGTTTGATTGAAAAATTAATAGGCAAAGAATGTAAAAGCAAAAAAAAAACAAACCGTATTGGAGCAAGAGTTAGAAATCTTTGCTGTGAAACTAAGGTGAAATTGGAAGAATTTTGTATTCTCTTCAAAGAATGCTTCGATATGTACTAGGCAAACGGATTTTTTGATTTTTACTATCCACGGGATTAGTCCTGGAGTTTTGCGCAATCCTTAGGTTGGGTTGCATGGTGCCCACCCACTTAACTGTCTAACATCTTTATTTATATTGTGTTACGCCATAGAGAAATGGTTGACCGATAAAAGTCGACTGCTGTTTAGTATCGGCCATTGGTATAGCAGTCGCTGAACGCTCTTCTCTGCTTCAATTCAGCTGCTACAGTAATCAGGTGCGAGTGCCATGTTAGAACCCTTATCAGATTTCAGTACAATGCTTTAATTGTAATAGATGGTTGCATCTAACTAGTTGCTCTGGACTAAATCCCTCTAGGCATAGACCCGCTAGTTTTTATAGAACTTTTGTGGCCCCCTGCTGTTCACGTCCTAGGACGTCCTGTGACCGTCGTCGATCAAGTATCGCTCCGCCACATATGTCTGGCTATGTCACCTCAGTCTTCACGACTAGCATTACCAATGCACATCAGCAAGTAGACTTTCCTAGCGGTCGCTCACGCCCCCAGGCGTCAACATCTCACACAGCAGCTCACAGCTACTCCCTACGTAGCACTTCCCAAGTGGATTTGAGCAATGCTGAGCGTCCGCTATCTCCCGCATACGCACCAGTCCTTGACCCCCAGCATCAACTCTTCTCCCCCTTCGCATTTCAGTATCCTGCAGTTTAACTGCAACGGCTTATCCGGTAATATTATTGAAATTGTAAGTTGCATACAACATCAAAATCGCCCCGCACCCCGAGAGACAAAACTCGGTGGCGGATCCACCCTCAGGACCTGCAACGGATACAATGTACACCGTTGCGATCGTGCGAGAGGGCTTGGGGGTATGGCATTCATCACGCATCAATCTGTGCAGTATCGTCTATTTGAGCCTGACATCGACCCGAGGGACACACCTTAGAACGTCAAGGTATGGTTGTCGGGTCAGGCGATGTCGACCTTGAAATCATTAACATCTACATACATACCTCCTGTCACCTGCTGTCCCAGGGATGATCACCCCGACATTCGTGCGTTACTCAGGCGCAAGAATCGCGTCATCCTCGGTGACTTCAACGCACACCATGACCTGTGGCACTCCAGCTTGCAGGCCGATGGTAGAAGACAGGAGCTGGCCGACCGAATAGACGATTCGACGTTCTGCACGGTTAATGGGGATGCCCCCACCAGAGTGGCGGTAAACTGCTCTAGCTCGCCCGATGTCACCATAGTCAGTGCTGGCCTTATAAACTGCGTTGCTAGCGTCCGATGCTAACGCTTGCTTCAGATCACCTACCATAGATTTTTTCACCGCTGAAAATCGCACCTTCACCCACTTTAATAAAGCCGACTGGGGGGTTTTCTTACCACCACAGAGAGCGCCTTTGCTGCGCTCCCCACTCCGTCTGACATACGAGAAGGGGAAAAGACGTTTCGTATGGCCCTAATTTCAGGCTCCCATCAACACATTCCGTCAGGTCGAATGAAGTAAGTGCGTCTATACGTCCCCGCAGAGGCAGCGGTCCTTGCAAATGAACGTGACCATATTAGACGCCTGGATCCCTAGGGGAGCACCTAAGGTCTTGCAACCTCGCTGCTGGAGTTGGAAAATTATGGTCTACGGTGAAATTTTTGTCCAACCCGACTAAACCCAACGACAAAATATCCATAGCCTTTGGAGATAAGGTTCAGTCGAAGCCAAAAAGATGCGCGAGCACTTTCTGCCGACAATTTGTAATGCATCCTCCGTTGGACAAAGATATTCGCCGAGCCACCAGGGAAGCGCACAAACCCAAAAACAGCGATGCGCCCATTGCCATCTCCACAACAGAAGTTCAAGAGACAATTCGGAGATCTAAAACCACCACACCAAGTATATTGGCCCCGATGGCATTTCCATGCTGACGCTCACACACATTTTCAACCTTTCCCTGTCCCCCTTTGTCATTCCTGAAAGATGGAGACAGGCAAAGGTGGTCCCACTACTAAAGCCTGGCAAGCCAGCTGCCGTGGGGGAGTCATATCGCCCGATATCACTCCTCTCGCCAGTAGTGAAAGAGTTGGAGTCTGTCTTACTTCCGTATTTCACGGCAAACTTGCGGCTCGCCGAACATCAGCATGGTTTTCACAAAAACCACAACACCACCACCGCGCTGAACGCCATCACCACTCAGATAGGGGACTGACTAAACCAAATGCGCCCAAACCACAGGACAGTGGTAGTTGCGCTTGACCTGGCCAAAGCTTTTGACACGGTCAACCATGCGCAACTATTGAAAGACCTGGAAGATTCGTCGCTTCCCCCCTGTCGTAAACGTTGGACTGCAAACTACCTGAGTGGCCGTCAATCGTCGGTTGAATTCAGAGGCGCCTGATCAAAACCTAGAATAGTTAAACAATTGGTACCACAGGGTGGAATCCTATCCCCGTTTCTGTTTAACTATTATGTATCGAAACTTTCCACCTCACCAGAGGGTGTCTCGATCGTCTCTTACGCCGACGACTGTACGATAATGGCAACAGCTCCCTCCGTTGAAGAGCTCTGCTCCCGCATTAATGCATACCTCCCAGCCGTGTCCGAATTTTACGGTGGGAGAAACCTGGGATTGTCACCGAATAAGTCCTCGGCCACCCTATTCACGACGTGGACAACGCAAGTGAACATGGAATTAGACGTCTACGTTGATAGTGTCAAGCGACCAACTGCCTCACACGCCAAAATCTTAGGGGTGACGTTTGATAACATGTTCAAATACGGCGCTCATGTAACCGCAATTGCCAATAAAGTCCAAAGACGTAACAAAATCCTCAAGTCGCTTGCTGGCAGCACTTGGGGTAAAGACAAAGAAACGTTACTAGGGACATACAAAGCAATTGGTCAACCGGTACTGAGCTACGCGACGCCAATATGGTCGCCACGGCTAGCTGACACCCACTGGACGAGGCTTCAGGTCTGCCAGAACACCGCCCTTTGAACCGCCACTGGGAGTTTTCTTATGTCTCCTGAGCACCATCTCCATAATGAAGCGAAAATGATCGGAGTTAAAGAGCACAGTGAGATGTTGACCAGACAATTCCTGTTCAACTGCTGCAAACCACAGCATCCGAACAGACGCCTGGTCAACGAGAATCCGCCCCCTAGGAGTATAAGGAGCCATCTACGCAAGCACTTCGATGAGATCCGGCACCTGATTTCCACGCCGTTTGATCCTAAGGGGCACCGGCGGGCCCTCACCCTCATCCACATCAATTCGGTAAATTCCGTTGCCGAAGAGGGGCGCGAGCTGCCTAGGGAGACTAGGGTGATGCTGGCCCAACTCCGGTCTGGATATTGTAATAGGTTAAACTCTTACCTATCCAGACTGAACCCCGACTTGCCTAATGTTTGTCCGGCATGTGGCTTGTGTCCCCATAATACTAACCATCTTTTTGTCTGCTCATCCGAGCTTACTCTTCTAACACCCATATCCCTCTGGTCCACCCCTGTCGAAGCCGCTAGGTTTCTAGGACTTCCGTTAGAAGAGTTTGATGATACTACTGGGTAAGATACTGACTACCTTATTAGGGGGAAGTAGCGCTTCAACAACAACAAATAAACGAAATAAACAATTTTTTTTTTGTGTGCGTTTTACCTAACTTAATATGTAAATAAATAAAATAAATTTCATAATTCGGTTTTCCCATGATCCAATAATACAGGTCGCGTTGATAAGCCGGCTGATTTTTATTTTTTTCTCGAATTTTGACAATCAAAACATTTTTCAGTACGATTTTGACTTTAAACTCACAAATTACAAAAATAAAATACACGAAAATTTGTTGTGCGTTTGTATGTTTGTCGAGCTGCTACGACCTGTTATAGTTGGATCATAGGTTTTCTGAACTCAATTCGATTTTTCATGGAACATTCTAAAAAACTGCGTTTGTTTGGTTGTTGTGTTTTCCGACAGGGTGGATACTGGATTTATATTGGAACGAATTTCCGTCGTCCCTTGCCAATTTTGGTTTTGTAGCAAACCGGTTTCGTCGATGCGACATCTTCAATGCTTTATGTCGTTCTTCGACCGGTTTGCTACAAAACCAAAATTGACAAGGGACGACGGAAATTCGTTCCCATATAAATCCAATTCTAAAAAACCTTCTTCATTGTTTCTTTTACAACAATCATTTAAAAAAATCTTTATCGTAACAAACTTTTTATAGGACAAACAATATTTTATACAATCTACATATGTAGTACTTAGTAAGTGGAATAATCATTAATAACCACGTATCTTTTGAAAGAAAAGATATAGAAATTAAACAGTGGGATTGTGTTGTGCAAACGGCCGGTATTACAAACCCCACTTGAGCCTTTGATTTCATTAATGTCCGGAGCAACAGAACAATCGAAGCATTTTTAAAGAAATATCCAAAAGTATAATTCGTGCTCCCAAATGACGTCGTTTGGCACATCAAATATAATAAATAGTGACTTTATGCCGACTTGCAAGGTAATTTAATCTCGTGGTGTCAGCAAACATTTTTTTCGCTGAATGTGTGGAAAAATAGCAGCAAGTTTTAAATTTTTTTCCTAGATAAATTTGATATCGGCAATTTCACAGTAAATATTCAATGAACAGATACTTTAAGAAACTTATGTAAAATGATGTCAAAAGCAAAAAGAAGCTTTCAAAACAATATTTCCAAAAATTAAGACCACTATGTATATGTAACGAAAAAAATACATGTAAGTAAAATTCTTAGTTTAATTCAATAAATAGATTCAAGACCAAATTTTTAACCGAATAGGATCATTGTTAGCTGAGGAATAGAGCGTATCACACAATCACCAAAAAATACCAATTTGGGCAGGCTTGTCCCACAAATGTTTTTACTAACTAAGAATTGGCGGCCGTTTTCTTCTCCAAGCTTACTGTAAACCATGATACAAATATTTGAAGGTAGTTTCACTCAAAAAGTTTTGACACTAACCGTGTTCGCCAAGAGGGCGTGATGTTGCCACATTTGAATTATTAGTTGTTATTAAATTTGGAAATTTTGCAAAATTTTATTGGGTATTTTTTATGTATATAAAAATGTGTAGTTATTCGAAAATGAAATATATAACATATGTAATTAAATTGCAAAATTTTCTGAGGTAGTTATGAGCAGCGGTTGAGCATGAAAATATAAATATTTAAAAAAAATTTGGATTTGGTATTTGTTTTATTTACGAGACAACTGCTAAAACACGTCCAAAATTATCCAGAAAGGCGTCAAAATACGCGGTTTCACCTAGGTATCAATGATCCGAAATCGAAATTTAAATTTTTTGTGTCAGTGAAAAGTTATTAACAAAAAGACAAAAAATGAGCCAGGTTAAATCCTGATTTGGGGGCCCGATCCATGTTTTTTATGTACCGAACATCTTTCCATCGGCCTCCGCGCGCTAAAAAAGTAACCCTCAGCCGGTTCAACACCAGCTACGCGATCGCAATTATTTTTCGTAATTGTAAGGTCCACATGAAAATGACAGAAAATTGCGATCTTTAAGTGCAAATATTGTTTCACAAAAACAAAAATTCAAAAAGCTGCTTACGGATTATAGTTACTGAGGTCAAAACGCGTCTTTTGATACCTCTCCCGGGATTCTTGGTCGTGTTTTAGCAGTTGTCTCCTAAGGGAAACAAATACCGAAGAATATGATTCGATTTCTTTTCATTTAACTATAGGAAAACTAGTGGATTTTTTTTTAAAGAACTGGTAGTACGACAAGTACGGAACACGATTTCTGTCAGATGGCTAATCAAACGGGGAAGAAGAAGAAGTGGAACTACCTTCAAATATTTCTGCCATGCTGTAAACATCAGTGTAAGCATTGCAAAGAAACGATTGACATGTTAGGCCCTGATAAAACTTCGTTTTTATAAATTTCATCTCTCATATTTTGCATATTATTTCAATATTGATTACCAAGTTTGTATACGTTTTCTGTTCCAATCTGGTGTTCGCAACAACAACACAAATTTTTACTTTTCCATTAAAAAATAAGAGAAAATCACGATCAATGCTCATAGAGTACCAAAACAGGTTGTCAAGTAAATTTAATTCTTATACCTTTCATGAACATGAACTGATATTATAACTATGGTCCGATGTTTGTAAGTGTTAAAAGAAGAGATACAACCACTTTTAAGTATATCGAAATGATCAGGGCGATAAGCTGAATCCATTTAGCCATGTGAGTTTGCCGTCCGTCCGTCCATCTGTCTGTTTGAACGCAAACTAGTCGCTCAGTTTTTGAGATATCTCGCTGAAATTTGGTATGCGACCGCCATTTTGTATTATATTAATCATTTGTCGGAACCAGTAAGATCGGATCAATACAATGCATAGCTTACATACAATCGGTTGTTCCGATAAACAGGTTTGGGCCCATAACTCTTGCAATTAAAAAGCTAGGAACTAAAATAACAGTTTTGAAGAGTTTGTAAGGATCAGACACTTAAAAACGTTATGTACATACATATATTCATGAAAGTTATAAAGCCTTCGGCACAGACAACCCTTTCCTTACTTGTTTCAGTTTTATTAAATTTTTGTTTTTTAAGCTATTTCACTTAAAACGAAGTTACAAAACTGAAAATCCCTTTTAACAATTAATTGTTGAACCTCTGTTTTAGATTACCCTGACGCACCTTCGGGGCGTCGAGCTCACGATGAGTGGTTACATTATTGTTTTTACCCTTCACGAAATAATACTTTGAAAGGCGCACAAATGCAAAACCCCCTTAAGTGACATTTGTGTCAAAAACTTTTGTGGGCTCCTGCCATCAAGATTTATTGATTTATTATCAAAGGAACAAGATAGATCGGAACATTTTCCATAAAGTCGATATCCGTCTATAAAATGAGGGATTTCTATTGGAAAAACAGTCAAACTGAGATATTACTTACACGGTTTTGTTTTGATACCTTACGCGGTTTTGCAGTGTCATCAACGTAATGCAGAATAAATACCTCGAACTTACTTTCTTATATAGCCTTAATAGTAGTTTGCTTACCGTTTAAATGATTTTGAATTTCCAACTTTTTAAATTGCAACTTCTCAAAAAGCACAAAACATTCGATAGGCATTTTAATATCCTTTCAGTTAGTATACTGCCGTCCTACTGAAGAATGTGGGTATCTACATTCTAGCTCAAACTGAAATATTCAACAAAACGTGTTTATATCTGGGATTTTCCACATATGTAATTTTTGCCATCAAATTTAACCATTTTAGACTATTTTGGGTGTGATCTTTCTATTAATGCAAAAACAATTTTAATTTCGGCTTCTCTATATGCGAAACTGTAGATACTGCACTCTATGTAACGAAAAATTTGTTAGAGAACCAACTCAATAGCAGTATATACGCAGATACTGCCTTTTAGTAGGATAGGCACACTCAAAATAAAAAGTTTCCTGCTGATGAACTAGGGTATCTACAGATTTAGTACGTTTTTAATAAAACAAGTTTTTGTTGTTTGTTAGCCTTCGCTTCCAGCATTACATTTATTTAGTACAATGCTCGAAAAATAACACTGCATTGCCAAAGGAAAGCCAAAATTTATTACTATTTTAAGCGTCATCGTTATTGACAGTCAGGTCAGGCACATCATCTTCAGGTAAATTTTTACAATATTTCTGGCATCAACGGCACCAACTTTTTTATTATTCCTTATTTTCCTTATTTTTTTCTTTTTGAACACCTCTGTTACATTCTTTTTTTTATAGGCGCTGAAATCCCCGATTTCATAATTTTAACTTGTAGAAAATCAAGTCCCTTAAAATGTTCTGCATCTTTATAGCTAAGTTTATATTCAACGGTCATGTTTCCTCTTCATGTTAACTGCTTTATGTCATTAATTAATTAGTTATTAAGCAGAGCATGCAGATACGTTACTTTTGAACACCAAAAATTAATACGAGCCTTCCAAAGAATGTGGATATGTACATACTGCAATTTATAGTACGAGCCCCATCACCAAAAAGCTGAAAATACTTTTTGATAACGCAGTATCTACACATGATAGAGCAGAAACGTCACCTTTGATTAGTAAACCGGCTTTTATTTTCATCTGTTTCCTACTAAAAGTATAGATACGGCGGAAGTTTACTGCAAAAGAAGGATTTTAAATTAGTAATAACTTAATATTCCCTTGCAACTTGCAAATTTTTTCGATAAAAAAATGTAGATACCCACATTCGTCAGTAGGACGGCAGTATACATACATACATACATATGGGTAAAGTTGTGAATCAGGGTTATTCGAAAATCCACACATACCGTTTAGAATTTAAATTGTGCCAGTGAAGCAACAAAAAAAAACATTTTTATCAGTTGGTAGGATTCGAACCGACAGTCTCCGCAAGAGAGCAATATGCTCTACACTGAGCTACGCCGCACACAAAATTTTAATTAGAATAGCTTTGTTCGCGTACAAAACTTGCAAAAAGTGTAAGCAAAGAGAGAATGACATAAAACGCAAAAAGTAAAAAGTTTCCACCAAACAGGAGTCAGTACAAACTTGCAGAAAATACAGCTATTGCCATTTTGATTGGTTAATAGTTCAAATTTTTAAACTTTTGTTGTCGTTTTTAGGATCAGCTATTTTATTTGCAGTAAAAACTTGTAGCTATCTCTGTCAATGAAATGTCAAAATTGCTCTCTTACTGCAAGTGTTTTGTGTAAGGGAACACTTTCTCAGTAAGAATTTTAATGAACGCGAACAAAGCTATTAACTTATTGGCTCAAGAAAACTTTCAAAAATAAATTAAAATTTAAGCTCACGATTTTTAAGTATGCAGGTAATGTACAGAACAAAATCATACCTTGCTATAGTGAATACACAAAAAATGTAATATTTTGCAGCACATTGATAACGCTTGAATAAGCCATAGAAACAAATTAAATCACACATTAAAGGAAGAATCGAGTAAATAAAAACAGGGCAATATGGCAAACATAACCACTTTCTTGAATTGTCCATTTGCCATTAAGTTTTCACTCTTTTTGCTCTTTGTGACATTGTGCTTGCAAAAGAAGCTTTTAGCGGTAAATAATGAAAAGTTAAAATGCCACATCAAGGATATTTTTTCCTTTTTTTTGCCGTGTTGCCCTCATTTCAGGAAAGAAAAGGTAAACTTAGCGACAAATGTGGTGGGGGATGGGGAGCATTTGTAAGGACAATCTAGATTGTAAAAAAATCATCTATAATTTGTGCGTATATGTATGTAGCTATGTGCTAGTGCATTTGTACTTCTCTAAAGAAAAAAAATGGCGTTTATACATTTTCATTTTTAATTTTCTTTTTATGTTGGAGCAAAACCTTTATTTTCCGTTGCTCAAATGCTCTAAAAGTAGATGGACCATAATGGCTGCGTTGTTATGATGCGCTTTTGTGGCTGTGTCTGTGGCTGGTTATATGCATACATACATACATATTTCTACATACATAAATATATATCCATGTGCATACATAAAAATGTCAGGCGGAAGCCGTAGTAGACTCCCTGTGGTTAGAAGGGGCTGCTGCAATTGGGAGTACTGGGTGATAACTTTATCTATGTGTGTACATACATACATACATACATATGTATGTACATACTCATAAGTGCTAGCAAATGAAATGTTGATGTACATAAATATGTAAGCATGGATTTGCTCGTACAAATTGAAATGATACACAAATTAGTGTGTTGAATGGACTTTTAATAGCTTCACCGCATGCAAAGGGGACGCATTTTAAACGTACCAGCTACATAAGGATGAACATACCCTGCACAATTTGGGATTAGTCTAGGATCAGTTCAGGATGAGTCGGAGGAGCATGCGAATAATGCCAGTTCTGTTCTCCTGATATGAGTTAAACTCTTAAAACTCATTTGAGCATGTTCTTTGTAGAGAAGAATGTTACCCATTTATACTCGAACAGGCAAGAAATCAAGAAATTGACTTATTTCAACCATGTCCACAAGGGAGTAATCACCACTACCTAGATGGAAGGGATTCTTTCAAGACATATGTACATACGTTTTCAGCCAGAGAAGGCAGGACTTTGTAACCAAGGCCCAGATTATTTATTTAATTACAATAAATACTTGATTTTGTCGTCAAAGGAACAACTTACTGTGCGCTTGTTAAGCTAAAACCAAGTAAGGAAGTCTAGTGATCTATTATGGCATCCCTATTTAGGCAGATCTATTTTAATACTTTTTTCCAGTTAGTCAAATAGACAGACGGGCAGACAGACAGATGGATGAAGAGTAGAGATAGGTAAATCGGCTCAGCTCATCGTCCTGATCATTTTAGCATTCTTATTCGTGGGAGCATCTTCTTCTCATAAATTCAAACATTAAATGTTCCCGAAAGTAATGAAAGTCGGATAAGATATATATTTAAGCAATTTCCTTATTTCAGTGGGGTATTGACTACTTGTCTAGATAGTTCGCTGTGTGTTATTCCGATCTGCCTAATTTTTGTACCCAGTTCGATTAAGTATCAGGTTTCTTTTGGATCTAAATTTTTTGGTTTTAAACTCATCCATACAATACGTCATCTCATGGGTGGTAGGGTTAATTGAATTGCTGCAAAAATATTTCTACTTTGCCGTTCACAAGCTCTTAGACTAAAACCGGCTATGTCATATAAAGAGAATGCTTGCGAATGATTTTAAGCTGAAACTAAATCTTCTTCACAAAACGCATTAAGCACAATAATGGATTTTCATTACATTTTTTATGTTTGCCTCTTACTCGACGACTTTTTAGTCAAATAGATACCTACTTTATTTTGTTCTATCTATCTTTATCAGTGTTAAAGCATTTGCCAAAGTTCGTCTGTGAAAAAGAAAAACGAAGTGCTCTTCACATAAATTTGTTTCATTAATGCCGTGATGGCCGATGCTAGGAAGGAGTGAGGTATTTAAGCGCTTAAAGTATTATCAGAATGATTCGCAAACTTGCATATGTAGATACAAAAAATATAATGAATCACATACATACATATGCATGCAAACAGAGAATGAAACTACTTTCTAAGGAGCACTACTCCCCTAGCGACGTCTATTTCTACTTGACCATAAAAAAGTGTGTTATAGTTGAAGTTAGTGCGGATTTGATCTTCTTAATTTGCTGTTTTTACTTAAGAGGCTTCTGAATTAGTCCGCATTGTAATCAATTTCTCGTTCATTCGAAAATTTCAGGTATCATGTCCAGCCGTTCCCAATTGATGAGTTACTATACATTTTTCCCACCATTTTTATATGTATACTAGCAGACCCGGCAGACGTTGTTCTGCCTGACCAGCAAATACATTCAGGGATATAACGAATTGAAATATTACTTAGCTGGTGGTCCTGGAACTGCCCACTTTTCCAAAGAATTTACAAATGTAGCCTATGTATGTCGTACCCAACGAAGATTTTAACGTATTGGAAAAGTTTAAAATAGATCAACCATAAACTTTGGACATTATTGAAGTACAAACAAAACCCTGAATACAAAAAATATGCGCGTGGCTCCGCCCACTTTTCCCAAATTATATACATCTTGACTAAAGGACACACATATCCAAAAATCATTAATCTAGACCAAATATGTTCAGAGTTATGAAGAATTTAAATTTATATAGCCTGGGGGCGTGGCACTGGCTACTTTTCCAAAAATTGATATAGCCTAAATCGTACACAACAATTTTCTTAACCAATCTTGAAAGTTTAAAAGAGATCGACCATAAACTTTGGACATTATTGAAGTACAAACAAAACACAAAAAATGTGGGCGTGGCACCGCCCACTTTTCCAAAATTACATAAACCTTGACTAAAGGACACACATATCCAGAAATCATTAATTTAGACCAAATATGTTCAGAGCTATGAATAATTTAAATTTTATATAGCCTGGGGGCGTGGCACCGCCTACTTTTCCAAAAATTTATATAGCCTAAATCGTACACAACAATTTTCTTAACCAATCTTGAAAGTTTAAAAGAGATCGACCATAAACTTTGGACATTATTGAAGTACAAACAAAACACAAAAAATGTGGGCGTGGCACCGCCCACTTTTCCAAAATTACATAAACCTTGACTAAAGGACACACATATCCAGAAATCATTAATTTAGACCAAATATGTTCAGAGCTATGAAGAATTTAAATTTTATATAGCCTGGGGGCGTGGCACCGCCTACTTTTCCAAAAATTTATATAGCCTAAATCGTACACAACAATCTTCTGAACCAATCTTGAAAGTTTAAAAGAGATCGACCATAAACTTTGGATATTATTGAAGTACAAACAAAACACAAAAAATGTGGGCGTGGCACCGCCCACTTTTCCAAAATTACATAAATCTTGACCAAAGGACACACATATCCAAAAATCATTAATTTAGACCAAATATGTTCAGAGTTATGAAGAATTGTAGTTTTATATAGCCTAGGGGCGTGGCACCGCCCACTTTTCCAAAAATTAATATAGCCTATGCTTTAACCCATGATCCCAAGAATATACTGTGAAAATTTCATAAAAATCGGTTGAGTACTTTGGACGCCCATAAAGGACACACAGACACACAGACACACAGACACACAGACACACAGACACACAGACACACAGACACACAGACACACATTCATTTTTATTTATAAGATATATATAGATTTTTTACACCATTTGACAAAGTCACATGCTTTAGGCGAAATGGCGCCCAAAGTACTGAACCGATATTTATGAAATTTTCACAGTGTAATCATGAATTAAAGCATAGGCTATATATATTTTTGGAAAAGTGGGCGGTGCCACACCCCCAGCCTATATCAAATTTCAATTCGTCATAACTCTGAATATATTTGGTATAAATGAATGATTTTTGGATATGTGTGTCCTTTGGTCAAGATTTATATAACTTTGGAAAAGTGGGCGGTGCCACGACCAAATTTTTTGTGTTTTGTTTATACTTCAATAATGCCCAAACTTCATGGTCGATCTCTTTTAAACTTTCCCAATACTTTAAAAGCTTTGTTAGGTATGACCGAAGCTATATATGTAAATGCACCTAATTTTTTTTGTTTGTATTGCAATTTATACATATCTGGAGTATTAAAGTGTGTACAGCAATGTTTAAAGCCATATAGAATAGAATCTAAATAGAATAGGATAGAACTAAATAAATACTAGCTATACATCTATACTATACTATACACCCAGTGGCGGTTCGAAGGGCGGTGTTCTGGCAGTCCTGAAGCCTAGTCCAGTGGGTGTCAGTAAGCCCCGGCGACCATATTGGCGTCGCGTAGCTCAGTACCGGCTGACCAATTGCTTTGTATGTCCCTAGTAACGTTTCTTTGTCTTTACCCCAAGTGCTGCCAGCAAGCGACTTGAGGATTTTGTTACGTCTTTGGACTTTATTGGCAATTGCGGTTACATGAGCGCCGTATTTGAACATGTTATCAAACGTCACCCCTAAGATTTTGGCGTGTGAGGCAGTTGGTCGCTTGACACTATCAACGTAGACGTCTAATTCCATGTTCACTTGCGTTGTCCACGTCGTGAATAGGGTGGCCGAGGACTTATTCGGTGACAATGCCAGGTTTCTCCCAGCGAAAAATTCGGACACGGCTGGGAGGTATGCATTAATGCGGGAGCAGAGCTCTTCAACGGAGGGGGCTGTTGCCAGTATCGTACAATCGTCGGCGTAAGAGACGACCGCGACACCCTCTGGTGAGGGGGAAAGTTTCGATGCATAATAGTTAAACAGAAACGGGGATAGGACACCACCCTGTGGCACCAATTGTTTAACTATTCTATGTTTTGATCTGGCGCCTCTGAATTCAACCGACGATTGACGGCCGCTCAGGTAGTTTGCAGTCCAACGTTTAAGACGGGGGAAAGGGACGAGTCTTCAAGGTCTTTCATTAGTTGTGCATGGTTGACCGTGTCAAAAGCTTTGGCCAGATCAAGCGCAATGTCCTGTGGTTTGGACGCTTTTGGTTTAATCCGTCCCCTATCTGAGTGGTTATGGCGTTCAGCGCGGTGGTGGTGTTGTGGTTTTTGCGAAATCCATGCTGATGTTCGGCGAGCCGCAGGTTTGCGGTGAAGTACGGTAACAAGATAGATTCCAACACCCTCACTACTGGCGAGAGGAGTGATATCGGGCGATATGACTCCCCTACGGCAGCTGGCTTGCCAGGCTTTAGTAGTGGGATCACCTTTGCTTGTCTTCATCTTTCAGGAATAACAAAGGTGGACAGGGAAAGGTTGAAAATGTGTGTTAGCATCAGCATGGAAATGCCATCTGGGCCTATATATTTGGTGTTTTTAGATCTCAGAATTGCCTCTTGAACTTCTGTGGTGGAGATGGAAATGGGCGTATCGCTGTTTTTGTGTTTATGCGCTTCCCTGGTGGCTCGGCGAATATCTTTGTCCAACGGAGGATGCATTACAAATTGTCGGCAGAAAGTGCTCGCGCATCTTTTTGTCTTCCACTGAACCTTATCTCCAAAGGCTATGGATATTTTATCGTTGGGTTTAGTCGTGTTGGACAAAGATTTCACTGTCGACCATAATTTTCCAGCTCCAGCCGAGAGGTTGCAAGACCTTAGGTGCTCTTCCCACTTATCGCGTTTGTGTTTATCTACTAAGCGTCTGATTTCCGCATCAAGATCCTTTATTTGAGAATCCGTAGGGTCCAGGCGTCTAATATGGTCACGTTCTTTTGTTAGGGCCGCTGCCTCTGGGGGGAAGTATGGACGCATTTCCTTTATTCTACCTGACGGAATGTGTTGACAGGAGCCTGAAATTAGGGCCATATGAAACGCCGGGTTGGTGCGTATGCCTAGGTACTACGGCGCATTCTTGAAGTCGAAGGAAACGCGTTACTTATACTCGTGCTGATGCTGGAAGAAGGGGGTCTGACTAAGGGGGTGGGAGAGAGCGGACGCTCAGCATTGCTCAAATCCACTTGGGAAGTGCTACGTAGGGAGTAGCTGTGATCTCGTGTATGAGATGTTGACGCCAGGGGGCGGGAGCGGCCGCTAGGATAATCTACTCGCTGATGTGCATTGGTAATGCTAGTCGTGGTGACTGAGATGACTAAGTCAGACATATGTGGCAGAGCGATACTAGATCGGCGACGGCGACAGGATGTCCTAGGACGTGAACAGCATGGGTTTTCTTCCAGCATATACAGCAGATCCAATCTTTTGGTCTCGGGTTGGATTCAACACCAGCCCGGAGCAAGAGAGTCTTGAGCAGTCCTGCTGGAAACAGCTGCTCGGAGGATAACATTATTGGGGGGGGATACGGGGTACTGACGTTTTAGGCAGGGGGGTAGCGAAATAACAGCCCTTGGTCGGGGAAGTCCCGAGTCATTCCGGTACGTAGAACCGGCTGTCGTGGGAATTACCTATTTTTGTTGCAAATAGTTAGTGACTTCACTTAAAAAATAAAGTCATTAAGTGACTTCTCTAAATGACTTTGAAGTCGTAACTTCAAAAAGACTTCGGACTTCATTTTTTCATGCTTTAGTCAAAAAGCGAGTCAATGAGTGCATTCGAAATTTGAAGTCATTGAAAAAGTCTTCAACTGATTGCATTCGCATATGAATGCATTCTTTTACAACTCAATTAAATAAATCATACGAATCAAAACAATCAAATAATTGCAATTAATGAAACAATTAAATTAGTCAAAAAATTAAAAATAATCAAATAACTGAAACTAATTAAACTTTAAAATAATTAAGTTTAATCATTTGATTATTTTCAATTATTTATTTATTTTGAATTATTTGATTCTATATCTGCAATATAAATTTTAAATTTAATGAAATGAATGAAATCACTGCACTTTGCACGTACTATATACTATTTTATACAAGTCAGAATTGAAAAATTGGAGGTGATTGTACTGTATTCATTGGTATTTATGTGTTTCTATATACATATGTATGTATTATCTGCGCGATTACTAATATTCCAAATAGAGAAATAAATTTCACATTAAAATAACGTAAGAAAAATTTACAATGAAGACTTTGACGATTGATAAACCTTCAGAAGAATGAAGAATTATTTGAGAAACAAGATGAGACTAGAACGTCTCAATGGTCTAGTTTTCCAATAACGTGATTGATTTGACTAAAGACGAAATCCTGAAAGTATGGAAAGAATGGTTTTTGAAACACAATCTAAATTGTTTTAAATTGATATATGGTTAGATTAACCAAACCTTACCTAAATTGATACATACATTTTGAAAACAGGAAATAAAATAATTGACATAATTTTACGTGCTATTAACACGAACTTTTTAATTCTTAAATGACAAGTTGCAAAGTAAATGCGAATGGAAAAATAACTGAAAAATATGAACGAGTGGATCACGAAGGGGGGTGAATAGTTCGGAAAATTTCCGCCCGTTTTTCAGGATTTTTTTTAACCCAATCAGAGGGACATCTAACGGAATTTAGTTTTTTTTACTAAGTGCAAAGTTTGAAGTCCCTAAGTCGAGGGAAAATTAGGCCCAATTCCACATAGATTTTCTAAAAAACTCGGCCCGTGAACTACATAGCGGTATTTTTTTCACAAAGTTGCCTAAACAGACTTTTAAAATTCGTAAAATATCGTATAGAAATGAGTGGACAAGGGGCTAGTATAAAGGTATGTAGATATATACAGAAAAAAAAGAATCAATACCAACAGGCCTGGGAGAAAGGACCTCTGCTAACTGATGAAAGGTGATCATCATATTAATCTTTGGCCTGAAAAAACGAATGAAGACGACACGAACCATTGGTTGTCATCAAATGAAGAGTCAGCTAACCTTCGCCTGCGACAGCCAAAATATTCTTGCAATCCCCTGCGGGTTAGGGGTTTAGAATATGCCCGCGGTAGGCATAACGGGCGTAAAAGGCTACTATTATGCACAAAGGTAATGCTGTGCAACTCGATGGTTGATCTTCGGATATAATGCCTCGCACCTCTCATTACCCATCTTCTCTTTCCTTTCGGAAGGAGGGATGACATGACCTAGAAGGTTACACTGGTCATACAAATAATAGCTCTGTATGACCACTTCTAATGAGTTTCCCACGTCGCCTGCGAAAATGTGGAAGGGTGTAATAAGTCTGCAAGGCTCAGGAAAATACTTTCCAATAAAAATTTAAGGGATGTGGATGGGAATTGGGCGATGAGCGGCGAGGAATCCCGTACGTTTCTGAGGGATGCTCATTTTCCTGACATCCCGATTGTACAATGCCATCTGACGTCCCCCTGGTGAAAAGACAGCTTGTATGGGTTATCAAATAATTTAAGCCGTATAAGTCACCGAGACCAGATTGTATCTTTCCTTCGCAACTCCATAAATCGTTAGAGAGCTGGCTGGATCCTATCTACGCCAGCATCCTGAGACTTCGCTATGCCCTCAAAACTTGAAACGAGGTCAAAGTCACCTTTATTCCAAAGGTGGGAAAAAGCTTCTGGACCTGTTATGATACATGGCCGTTTTGATTTTATTTGGGATGCTTAGCTTGCCATCGCCAGCATCGGCTAGACAGCTAAGCTGCAATAAATTGTCTTTATTCAAGCAACTGTTTAGTGCCTGTATATTGATTAACGGTATAACTAAGATATCAAAATCAGTTGGTAGTACATCGTAATTACATACATATGTATATCTGCTGGCTGACTTTATATTATATTCCAATTCAACCAAATGCTTTACCAGATGTTACAGAAGGGAAGCCATTATTTCAGATGTGTGTCGGTGTTGTAGTTTTTGCAGACACTGTTTGAAAAATAAATAAAAAATTACAAGAGTAAAAGCTTTGGGGCAAAGTAAAGCATTAAACCAGCAAACTGACCCGATATAGAGGAAGATAATATGAAAACAACAAAAATACCACATCGCATCACCCACTACTCATCGGAGCAAACGACAGGGAAATAATATTTGTTGTTGAACTGATGCAGGATTTACGTCTGCTGTATTTTGTGTGGATATTTATGTGCTCTACCCACTCCTTCGGATCTAAATCAACGCCATTATCTATAAAAATGCTCTGCAGCACCATTCGCACCACCATCAACTGAACAGCTATAACAACAACAAAAGTACTCGGTAATCAGTTGTTGTTGTCGGCACTGATGCCAGTTTTAACGAGGTCTAATTCATTGCGCAGTCAAGTTTTTTTAAGTTCTTTATTTGCGTGTGTATTGAGGAATAGCTTCTGATTGGTTGGGAGTATCGTAACCAGGCAGAATAGGAAAACCGAAAAAGTGAAAGAGATGAACATAGTGTACTTGTGATTTGAAGCGAACAGTACGAACGAAAAGCATCGTAGAAATGTTTTGTATCACAGAGGCACTCAAACTTTTATTTATTGTAAGCAGGAAGGTCAAACTATAAAGACCATATCGACAGCCACACTGCAAAACTATGTTCAAAACCAAAAAGTTTTCAGGAGAGGGAAAAAACTGTAATAATTATAACGTATGTATATGAGCGACGGTTATTTCATTTCACCACTGGAAAGAAACGGGAAGTTGTAACCCGATTTTGACTGAATTTTAATGTGCGAAATATCACGATCTATGGGAAAGGCGCAGAACCTTATTTTTTGAAAAATAGTGACTTACGGGGTTTTGCAGTGTGGCTGTCGATATATGTATACAAATGCAACTCATTTTGAAATGTATCCTTACACATGATAGCCATGACACAGTAGAAAATGCTAATAAAGTTGATGAAAGGGCACAACCGTGTTTCTCCTTCTTCTTTAAATGGCCATCTAACCCTCTCAGCGATTTGACCGTCCAACATATCGCTTCCCTAGTTCAACAACGACGCAATTGTAAAATATAAAGTTTTGGTGAAGCAAGTTTCAATATTTGTCCGCGCATACGTTATTCACGATTGGAACAACTTCTCAAGCGTCTAGCGCGAAAACTATTTGTAATACAATTATAAAATTGATACACAGCAATAATTAGTACTTTTTAAAGCTTTTGTGAGCGTTATCTCGAAACTTTAAAATTGACAATTGCGTCGTTGTTGAACTAGAGAAGCGATATGTAGCTCGCCAGTTATTTCTTCGTTGCGCCAACTGGCGCCAATTGGAGACCCCGCGAGATGGCAGGTCGGTCTCCATCGAAGTGGTGGTCTTCCTTTTCCTCTGCTTCCACCGGTGGGTGCAGATTAGTATACTTTCTGGGCTGGAGCGTCTTCGTTCATTCGCACGACGTGGCCTAGCCAACGAAGCCGCTCTGTTTTTATCCGCTGAACTATATCGACACTAAAAATTGTCTAAAAAGCATAAAGATGCACCATATCGAATGAGGAGTATATATTTCATAGCTAGGTAGGTAGGTATGTACTCGTGTTTTGTAATTATATTATTGATGCAGAAAGACTCAATACTTAAAATATCGACACCAGTTTCATAATACGACAAGCAGATGAAGGAGAATTTTTCAGTGGACCGCTTTGAAAGTTGAAATTATAGTTTAAATGTATGTACTTGAGATATACATCATAGTTTTTGTCCATATTTTTGAGCGAAAGTTGTGAAATTTATGTGATTTAAGATCCCAACACGGAGATCACAATATGAGTAAATCTCTTTAGCCTTTTCTGCTTATTCCCATAGAGTTATAATTAAACTTTCTTAGTTCTATTTGCTTATGGCTTATTTCTATTTTAGCTTCCGAATTTGTGAAGGAAGTGCCGGGATCTTTCCAATTAATATATGTACATATCTACATATAACTTCAAGTGCTCTAGGCAACTGAATGCTTTTAACCCACTATTTCCTTAGTTGTTTTAAAGGCTGTGCGGGTCGACAATAATACCCCTACGGCCTTTAGTTCGTTTCTTGTAATTAGATGTCTCTTCTTTCTCACCAGGACAGTTGTGCTGTGTCTTTCGTCTATTACGACAGCGCAGGTCTTATAAACTGCGTACCTACCTAGTCTGGAAACCGATTTTAACACTCCAATCGGATCATCTGCCCATACTCCTCTCGGTTGAGATTTCGTGATATCCGAATGCCGTTCGACAATTTAGAAAAGAATTGAGATTGCGAAGGCTTCGAAAACATCATCGCTAGCACTGTTTGGCTCTTTTTCCACTACAAATTCCCACATTTTTGGGAAATATTGACTAGGTATACATATGTTGAAAAATGGGACGAAGCGAATGTTTTTAACCGAAATTTTACAAGATCCCTTTAACTTTTGTTCGGAGTAGATGTTATGCATTTTTTTTTGTGAATTTAGTAGGCACGGTGATCTTTACTAACTTGTTGACGTGGCATACAACGGGTTAATGGTTATTAGAAAAACTGGAAAGCAAGAACCGACGAAACCACCATATTGCTATAAAAGGTGCAAAATATTCTTGCCTTTGACAGCGCGAATTTTATAAAGTTACGTGTTGGTACTTACTTGCGGATGGATATTAAAGCATTGCGAAGTTATTTGTAGCATACACTTACTGGGAAGTGTGTCAGACGAATTGAGACTATACTTTTTAACATTTCAATGGCTTGCAAATCATTGTGACATTGTTGCCGATTACTTTAGTGGTTTTAAAGCTGTATCTCCTCGCCACCAGTACGTTGGATAACGCACTCTTACCAATGGCGCAAATTTCGTTTCATTTTCGCAACAGATTGCCTCATTTTGCCTATAAGTACACCAACAACCACGAAAATTTAACAGAAATGTCATAAAAGTGTGTACGGACTCACATCGTTATCAACAACATCAACTCAAACTCAAAGCAGGCATTCCTTATTGGGTCGTAGGGCCTGGCAAACCAACATTTATTTATTCATTGTTGTTGTATGCTATTTGAGCGACCGACAAAAAAGTAAAAACCAAACTCTAACGAAATTAAACCAGTTAAAAAGAGACAATACTATGATGTGATGTATAATGAGGAGTTGTCGTGAGTAGACATCAACGACGAGAGATGACATCAAGTAGAAGGGATGGATGGCGCAGTGATGGGAATTCAAAATAACAAGGTAAACAGAATAGTAACACAAAACTGTTGCTATCCTTGTTTAAGTACCGTTTGTAGCACATGTATGGATGTTTGCCTGTGTGTGTATGTGTGTATGGTGTTGTGCAAGTTGGCGTGCTTGGCTGCGAATTGATGAGCGGTTCTTCTTTTACTGCAATGATGTTTCTTTATTTTCCACATTATTATTAGTATGGCTAACGGTTCGTGGTCTTACCATTTCCAAATATGCTCCCACATATATTCACACACACATGATTTCACGACAGCTGCCACAGCATACAAACTCAAACAGATTGAAACGCCACCCACCACCACCACTCAGCCAGCCTAACCAGCAAAGCGTACATGCGGAAGGAATTTCAAAGCCTTCGAAGCGGACAGCGAGCACATGATCCTTAATTTCGTTATGATTTGGATGTTGCCTCGAATTGTATATCATTTAAAGTTTGATCGGCCGAGAATACGCGCGTATCACCGAACCAAGCCATTGAGGTAGTACGTAACGTGCGCGTTAACGAAATAAGCCATATAAAGCGAACAGTTAAAGCAGCAGCGTAGGATACACATTTGCATACATTTGTTATTTTTTTTTGTGGTGCCGCACAGAGCAGCATCAGCAGATTGCGATAGAGTTAAACGCATGCGAAATTAAATTATTGTTATTACCTCTACCCCGTTCAAGAAGAGGAAATCGAATTTTCATTATTTGTAAACATTAGAAAATTGGTTTGATCTCCATCAGACATCAGGCCGCCAAACAGTGAATAGTTATTGAATCAGACGCATGTAATGAGTGGCCGTATACCCACACATCCACCGCCTGTATTGAGAGATTTTTCGGCATCAAGTTGACGCGATTAGGAAAGTTTACGAGTTCAGCTCTCTCTCTCTGAACGAAAGTTGACAAAGTGCATACGGATAAAGTTGCACGAAGCTAGTTTGTTGTCAAGCATCTTGTGACGGCAAGCAATATAATCGACCTTCGGTGTACCGCGTAGCCTGACAATGCTCCGACTGGGATTACAGTTCCATTAAAGACCAAGTGATGGGTGCCTGTGTGTAATTCGTACGTCGGGTTTGTGATTATTTCAAGTATTCACCAGTCGCTCGTTTGGTGTAGACATCGAGGCGCCAATGTCGGTAACGCGTCGGCCAGTTAACGGACTAAACAGCAACTAGAATACATACATACCAATAAAAAAAATATGTATGCATACATAGATACCTACTGGAATACCTTTTTAATTGTAATTAAAAATAATTAATTGTGTTTGCCACGACATTTGAAAAGTGCAACGAATACCGAACGCCGCAGACAGTGTTGTGTTTTGAAGTGTCTTTTTTCCAATTGTTGTTGCTATTGCAAATTTTATCTGCGCTTGTGACTTCACATTTTTTGTTGTAATTAAAAAAATATATTAAATCCTTTGCCTACATATTAGTGAAACCTTAAAAGTGTTCTATAACTCTATACGATAACTAATCTATTTCCCGTTGACTAGTATAATAGATTTCTTCAAGACGTATATCGATACGCGCTTTTACACCGGCCACAAGTTGGATTTCAAACAACATACTTGTGCCGGCGGCCCTGTTTCCGGTGGTGGTGGCGTCGTCGGCAATTCGAATTCCCATCAATTGCATCACGCACATCAGCCACATTTGCCTACCAGCAATTCGTCTACCCACATACCATCACATCATTCCATCTTGCATTCGCATCAAACTGGTAACGTTGGGCTAGCACATTCATCCGCTCAAGCGCACGGCTCAACCGCCGCTTTAACGCATAGCGGAATACCGCCCGTAGGACAACAACAATCAGCATCAACGTTACCTGCAGCCCAGACACAAACAACACATCAGCAGCAGCAATCGCAGTCACAAACACATCATTTACATACACCAACTTCCATCGGCTGTGCCACCAGCAACGGTAGTACCACCTCTGGCAGTAACAGCAGTGCCGTCGGATCCAACTCCGTATCATCGCTTGTAATAGGCAACGGTCCACCATCAGGTGGTAATACCATCCATCCAATTTCATCAGTGGCTACTTCTGTATCATCGGCTTCTTCTATACCTCACATCGTTCCAACTAGCCTGGGACTAAGCCCGCAATCGAGCGCAGATTCACAGCAATTTAATATCTTTCCAGCGATTTTTAGTCGTCAACTCAACTTTACTGCTGGCGCTTGCGGCCAAAGCAAACTAACAATGGATGAACTACGACCGAATTTAGTTGGTGGATTACTGGGCTTACAGCAGGGGTTGTTGGATGATCATGCGGCTAATATGCAACATGCCGGCATGTCTCAAGACACAAAGTTCATGTCATTTCAGGATAATCGCTTAATGGGTATATCGTCCTCGCACGAAAATCGCCTGCTAGGTCTAACCTCATCAATGCAAGACACCCGCTCACCATTAAGTTCCATCGATAAAAGTTCGCTTAATCACCAACGAAAATGCAGCAGCACACCCGAGGATTTCAGCTCATTATACTCTGGGCTGCCTACACCTGGCATGGATTCGTCTTCACATCATCATACACCCGCGCATACGCCGCCTACACGACTCTCTGACCATTCGATATCCGGTAATTATGTTATTGCTCTACGTTTTTCAAAACAACACATACAAGTAAATTCACTCGTAAATTCATGAATGAATGGATTGAAAAAAAAAGGAAATGTGTGAATGACAAATTTTATGGAAAAAGTGGTCAATTTAATCCTTTCTTTCAATTTGATGCACATTTTGTTGAGCTCTTTCTTGTCGCAAAGGATTATTCTTAATCCTCAAATCGAAAAGAGCCCAATAACCCATGCACATCTGCGTAAAGGTTTGAATACGTGTATGCATGTTGTGAGCTCGGTGATTGTTTGTGAATTGGACACACGCGCCAAAGATTATTGCGCATTTTGGATGACTGTTTGGCTTAGTAGGGTAATTATCTTCTCAAATGGAATCAACAATTAAAACCTTTGCTTTTGTGAAATGTGAAACTTCAATATGAGCTCCGAAAGTTTAGTGGTTTACGATGGAGTGAGTGTATGTACTTAATATTTAGTTATTACAGAGGAAACCACAAACTGGGTCAACTCATATGAACTCGCAAATGTCTGGTTTTTCTTTGGAAGGTTCCGATGTGTTTAGGTGTGAGCAATAAATTTAGACCAATAAAAATATCGAACAGTTAAGAGGCTCCCAACGGAGTGTATCCGACGGGGAAAACTGATTTTGTAAATGTATGAAAAAAGTGCTCCTCTGGGACTCATTAAACGAGCATTTACGGAGTACCAAAGAGCACCTTAAGATATTCCGCAAAGACTCCGTTCGGACTCCAATTTTCTTATAATTTTTAAAAAAGGGACTCCTTAAATGAGTGATTATAAAAGCTTCGTGCGTCACCCAAATGAGCGATTAAGGAGTCTAAAAATGCTACCTTAGATAACTGAAAATGGCTCCTTACGAGCTCCTCAAAAGATCCCGTTGGACTCCGGGCCTACTTGGTTATTAATCTCCCACCACCTCTAATTCATCACAAGATAACGGAGGATAAATTTACGATTATATTGTTGTATTGTACCCTTCCGATATATTGAAGGTCAGTGATAACTTAAATCGGTGGGAGATCTTCGCTTAAAAAATTGCATATATTATTCATTAATTCTTGCGAACACGTGCAATTTTTCAGGGTTACGTGACGTTACCACCTATTTTAGTTGTTACGAAATTGAGACGCAACTTAAGCCGGTAGAATACCAAAACGGTGTCAAAGTTTCCAAGTTATTTGTTTGTCAGTAAAACGATTGTTGTTAAAATTCTTGAATGGGCCTGTAAGTAGAAAAATTCGGCATCTGCAAACATGCCTTTTCGGACTCCTTGTTTCTACCCAGCGTACTAGTACTAGTACAAGGGTATTATAACTTTGTTGGGATAACGGTTGGTTGTACAGGTATAAAGGAATCGAGATAGATATAGACTTCCATATTTCAATATGATCAGGATCGAAAAAAAATTTGATTGAGCCATGTCCGTTCGTCCGTCTGTCAGTCCGTGTGCCTGTTAACACGATAACTTGAGCAAATAATGAGATATCTTCACCAAATTCGGCATGCGTACTTATTTGGGTTCAGAATAGATTGATATTGAAAATGGGTAAAATCGGACCATAACTACGCCCCTTTTTCGATATCGAAAATTTCGTATAAAACGTATAAAACGGGTTAATTCAATATTAGAAGCAGCTACAATGATAAAATTTGCAATATGTATTGATTTAGATGTTCTAAGGCCGATTTGATCAAACTTTTTGAAAAGGGGCGTGGCATCGCCCACATATTTTTGAAGAAATTTTCAAATTTTGACTCTTAATAACTTCAGAAAAGTTTATGCTAGTATAACGAAATTTTGTAGAGGGCATACTATTGTTGTGTTAAATTCAGCTATAGAAAATAAATGAAATCGCTTCGCGACCACGCCTACTTTTTCATAAAAGTTATATTGAAAGGAGGTGGAAATATTGAAAAGTCCATATCTAATTAACTGATACCGATATATTAATATAATTTGGTACATACATCAATTTTCATATTCTTTACATTATTTGGAAAGTGGGCGTGGCACCGCCCACTTATGAGTCAAGCAATTTTCAAATTCGACTGCTAATAACTTCAGAACGGTGTGAGATAGGTTTACCAAACTAGGTACCAGGCATGTTATGTATATGTATGTAGAGTACTACCACAGAAAAAAAGAAAAATCGGTGAACGACCAAAACAAAATATCAACATTTCACTATTAACAAGCCACTGTGAAAGTATCATAAAGATCTGCAATGAAAACTGATCTTCAAATAGGGACAAACAACGCAATAAAATCCGTGGGCGTGCCACCACCCACTTTTTTGAAATTATGTAAATATTGATTAATGGACACATATATCCGTATATCAAAAATTTAACAAAATACGCTCAAATTTATGGGCATGGCACGCCTTCTTTTCCAAAGTTATATAGAGGACATGGTATAACCCTTGAAAAGATCGATTGAGTACTTTTGGCTCATGTAAGCGGTTAAAGCTTTATACGCAAGGGGCGTGGCCGCGCTCACCAAATTCGCTATTGTTTAGGCTCGGAATAGATTGGTTTTTAAAATGGGCGAAATAGGATGAAACCCACGCCCCCTTTTTCTGAAAACTAACGCTGGGTATTTAATGTTCGGTTCACCCGAACTTAGACTTCCTTACTTGTTTTTTTTGGGAGTTTCTTTTCGCTCCTATTGCTCGCATTGTGTTGGTGAAGAATGATTTGTCTTCGGCGCATGGTTTTCCTTAATTATCTAAAAACTTTAGGCAAACAAATGATTGTTTACAACTAAGAATTGACCGTTTGAAGTTTATCTAGTGAAACAATTGCGACATGACATATTTTTTTCCTGAATATTTATCAAGATTGACAAATTTATCAAGAGCACAGAATCGCCTTGTTAGTGTTACGATGCATTGAAAACATTTAAATTTATCACTTTACCTATAGAAACTAATATAAACTTGAAATCAGATTTATGGTGATTTACCCAGAGGGTTCTTGCAGGGAACCCCGTGTTATACACAGCTGATTTGACAATGTGCCGATTGCAATTAATTTTCCCCATTGCAAATTCAGCAATCTCTGACAGATGCACATACTGCGTTTTGTTTTTGTATTTTCTAAAAATGTTTCCCAAAAATATTTAAACTTTTATGTAAATTTTTCAAACTTTGATAACCTTTCCTGAACTTTTTTATGCGGCCTCTGTTATTGAATTTCCCTTAATAAAAACACAGATTTTTTTTATAATTTTATTAAAATTATTTCTGTAAAGGGTGTGCTGGTCTGGTACTCGAAAAACAACATTTTATGTTGACAGTTTTTCCCACGTCTCGCCAATCACCTTGGCATCCTTAGGTGTAAAAGTAACAAACATTGAGAAATGAGATTAAATCACATTCATTTAACCAAAATTCAGTTTCTAAACACATGCATCAGGTTTAACTTACACTATAAACATAAAACATTTCAAATTCGTCGAACGATATTCTATTGTTGTGAATACAACTGTATATATTTGTCGGTGCACTCCCGTTTTTTTTTATGGGGAGATATTTTTAAAACTTAGCTAGTACGTTCCCGTTATGTTAAAGAGACAAAAATATAACAATTCAAGAAGCACAAAATACATTTTTTTTGTGTTTTACAGGCAATTTCAAGAGTTGAAAAGGGATTTTTTTGCTGTGAAATCTTAAATTTTTTTTAGTTTAAGAAACCACTGAATTCGAATAATAAATATTCAAAGAAAGCCTCCACTAAAATTAATTATTAGATATGAAATATTTAAAAATAGGTATAGGTCTATAATGATAGTCAAATTAAAATAATTTTAACTATGTACTTAAACAGGATTCTAAAATAAACATGATTTAATGTCTGACACAGTTAACTTAAAATACATTTTGAAAGTGAGACGGAGTTTTAAAATCACAAATTTCAATATTCTCTCCGTTACTTTGCTACCCTCGAACAGGACCGGCTTAAGAGAATTTGGGGCCCTAGGCGAGCTATAATTTGCGGCCCCTTTAGCCCGTATTTATAGAAAGAAATTGGAGTTCAGAAATATTAAAACAAAAAAATATTACCTTTGCATATTAAGTTTTTTTTTTTCAACAAAAGAACGAAAAAATAACACACAAAAAAGTGTTTTTAATTATCTTAGAGTTTACTAAAACTTCATTTTCCGCGCCTTCAACTCGGAGAAAGTTGATATATTTTAACTCAAATCTAATTTTTGCGCAATTTCCTGCTCTATAGATAGCAATGCTAAACCAACAAGCCTTTCTTGAGTCATGGTCGAACGAAAGTACGTTTTGATTAATTTCAGTTTCGAAAAGCTACGCTCGCCACTCGCAACCGAAATTGGTAACGTTAACAAAAAACGTATAGCTACAACTAAGTTGGGCATAAGACCAGACAAGTTGTGCTGTAAAATATAATTAAGAACATCAAGAGGGTTTAATGACTCTGGGACTCTTCGGGCGATAGCTTGTAATTCATCACATAATAGATGCTGGCAACTTTTGAAAATGGTTTCTTAACTCTCATTAAACAAATTGTGGACATCGTTCAGAAATCCAAAAACAGAGTTCATATTTTTGCATTTGCAGAAATCGCTCATCGATGGAATTGATAGCACTATACAAAATAGAAAAATAAAAATTTATTTTGAATTTTTGCTTTTCATCTACAATTTCTTCGTCATCTCCTTCATACGAAAATTGCTTTGTCCTTTTCCGTGGTCTTTTCGATGATTCAAATTTAATAATCACACCAAGATCCTCAGCGGTTGTTTTCGCATCAACCACGATTTTTTCGAAGCCGGAGTCTTATCGCACGTCCTCCAAAAATTTCTTAGTTACAGACTGAAGAAGTTTAATGCTAGTATTTATTTCGAACAAAATATCGTACCAAACCATCAATGACACCACAAAATTGTAATTTGAAATTTTACTGGCGAGAGATTCAACTTCTATTCGCGTTGCATTTCCGGTTGAACCTTTCAAATTACAGTCAACGGCTATATCTATGAGAGTCGTATACATTGCCGAGTTGATATCGAAGAGAAAACTGGCAAGATGAAATTTGTGTGAAAATTGTCTCATGCCCATACAACTTGTATGAGAGTAACCGAAATAGAATTGCGTGCACTAAACGCTAACTCAAAATCCAAGATTTTTGTGCGTGACGTTTCCAATTGAGGTTATGGTCATTTTACGAATTATTGTTTGATCATTTTTGTTATTTTAGCGAACTGATTAAGACAAATATCTTAATTTAAAACGTCTACCAAATGTTGTAAACACAAGTTTGGCCTTCTATATACAATAAAACTGTTCATCTTTCGTCCAATAAAAGCAAAGCATGGGCTTTAATTTCGGTTACTCAAATAATTGCGCATAGACTTCTGTGCGCCCGCAAACGCTGTGCGTTTATATTAGGTTGAGCTGTGACCAAGTCGAAGCTCGCGAGAGCTGGAGAATCGCACATGATTGCCAGTTGGGCAGCGTTGTCAGTTGCTTTCCAAGTCTTTGTGAAGGTGCGCTCTTGCACGTTCTGGTTGCGCGCGAAGATTGTTAAAGAAATTGTTTAATCTCCACTAGCGTTATGGTGAATTTAATTTTTTTATGAAACTAAATATAGTGGCCCTACAAAATTTCTTCTTTTTTTCATGCTTACAAGTGAAACGACATTTTTGTATTATTCATATATTTGCCTGTTCAGTTCATTTTGTTCAATTTTCGAAGTTGTAAAGCTTTAGATGGGTTCTTGATTTCTTAAAAAAGAAATTACGGGGTACCCTTGGACTAAATACAGTTTATGATGTTACTGTTAAGTCAGGTATAAATCTAGTTTATTTCATTTTGAAAATAGTTTCTGTTGATTTTGCTCCACGAATTATACACATACATACATACATATGTACGTATTTTCCACTTCCCATTACAACACTTCGTTCTCACATTGGACTTTTTTATACCTAGTAGTGCTTTGCACACAAGGTATATTAACTTCATTCGAATGGAGATAGATATTGACTTATATATGTATATCAAAATGTTCAGGAGGAAAAGAGAAATTGATTGAGCCATGCCCGTCCGTCTGTCCGTCCGTCCGTCTGTCCGTCCGTCCGTCTGTGAACACGATAACTTGAGTAAATCTTGAGATATCTCAATGAAATTTGGTATGCAAGTTCCTTTTCACTTATCTCGGAGCGCTATTGAAAATAGGCAAAATCGGTTAAAAGCCACGCCCACTTTCTATATATATAATATTTTCGAAAATACAAAAAGAGGGATTATTCAGTACATAATACACCTATAAGGATAATATTTGGTGTGCACTTTAGCGTTAAGGCAAAAAATACCTTTTTGAAGAAATTTGTAAAATGGGGCGTGGTACCGCCCACTTTTGATTAAGTCAAATTTGGAAATATTATTAATCATAAATCAAAAACCGCTCAAGATAGCAAAGTGAAATTCAGCACACATATTTATATTAATACAGGCAATATTTCGAAAAAAAATTATCGAAATCGGGTTAGGTCCACGCCCAATTTTATACGAAAGATTTTGAAAAGGATCATAGATATATTGAATATGCTATAACTTTGCTTAAACTAGCTGTATATCATTTCTATTTCACCTCTAAAGTGTTCGTGGGCAAAGAAAGTCGAAAGCACAAAATTTTTGAAAAATGGGAGTGGCCCAGCCCCTTTATGGGGGTTTATTCCACAAAACTTTCCATGCCATAACTCCGGTAAAAATTGAGTTATTGAAACGATATTTAGAAGAGAAAGTGTTCAACATATAAAGCTAACTCTTTGCTGAAAAAATAAACAAAATCGGTGAACGGACACGCCCACTTTTTGAACACAGTTCTAAAAAATTTCTTCGTAAAATTAAAATCGCGATATTTCCATAATTGTATAAGTTATATAAATAAGATTTTACACACATAATAAGCTTTTTAAGCAAAACTAAACTGTATAAAAACTTTGTGGATTTTGGTGAAGTAGGCGTGGCACCTCCCACTTTTTAGCATAAAAGCTCTGCTATTTTCAAAAGCGATTGCTTGGAATTTCAAGAATGTATTTCAATGAAATTTTGTGAGATACTTCCTAATAGTATGTAGTATACTCCTGCCAAAAATTACGCATATCGAATAACAAACAAGCAAGACTTACGGGCATGTAGTTAACACCCTACTGCCTTTTTTTTTATTAATTTTTTTTTATTTTCATACCTTTCATGAACATGAGGAAAGGTATTTATATTTTGTTATTTAGTAATAATTTAATTTACCACTCACAACAGAAGTGTTTTTATCGAAAACAATCAGTTGCCTTTATAACAAATTTTCAGGTATGTATTAAAATAGACCTGAGTAAATTGGGATACCAAAACAGATCACTACTAGGTATTTAATGTTCGGTTACACCCGAACTTAGACTTCCTTACTAGTTAAATAGAACATCAGGTAGTGTTGCCGGCCTACCATACCGAAGGTCCGGGTTCGAGCCCTGGTACAAGTTACATCAAAAAGTGGTTTGAAAAAGTTTTTCAAAACGGTGTCGCCCCTCGGCAGTGGTTTGACAAACTCTCCGGGTGTATTTCTGCCATGAAAGGCTTGTCAGCAAAAATTCATCTGCTTTGTAGATGCCGTTCGGAGTCGGCGAAAAACCGTAGGTCCCGCCAAGTTGTAGGAACAAATTACAAAGCGGCACACCACAAATTGGACGAGAAGCTCGGCACAAAAATCTCTTAGGAGGTTGATGATATAACTGTTGTGTATCGCGCCATAATAAATATGGGTGAAAATTACATAAATATAACTGAACGCAGACTTATTCTGCCGAGTGTATATATATATATATGTATATGTTTAAAACATTTACCGATTATGCTATGGCTTCCACCGTTTATTGCATTTCATGTCAGTCCTTGCACTCAAAATGGCATCAACCTCTCGAGCAGCGGGACCAACCTTTACAAATGTAGGCAGAAGCCAAATACATGTCGACAGCCACACTGTAAAACACTGTAAGTCACTATTTTTCCAAAAATAAGGTACTGAGCCTTTCCCATAGATCGTGATATTTCGCGCATTAAAATGCAGTCAAAATCGGGTTACAACTTCCCGATTTTTTCCAGTGGTGAAATATAATAACCGTGGATCATATATGTACATACATATGTATGTTATATTTATCACATTTTTTTCCCTCTCCTGAAAACTTGTTGGTTTTGAACATACAGCGTTTTCCAGTGAGGCGATATATGGTTTTGCTAGGTGGTTGGATTCTTAAAAGACAACTCTCATCCAAGAGAGCGAAAAAATTGAGGACTGTCAGTTATAGAGCCGCATCCCAATGCACTCCACCCTTACTCGCATAGAAATGTCCACCTTACGCAATTTTTGATAAAAACATGTAGCCCCATATATGTATACGAGTATGAAAGGAGTACGAGTATGACTTTTATGAAACATTCCTTATACTAAAACTGGGTTGGCTCTCTCTGTGAAAAAGTGTATGTATGCATATCAAAATGGTGATAGGCCATGTAAAGCAAAAAAAAAGGGCAACGCTATAGACGTATTCCATATTTTTTATTAAAGCTTAATCCATTACGTATTTATACTGACACTAAATTCAGTGATTGCTAAATTTGCCGCTCTTTAGATATTTAGCATAAGGCAACTGACGGCCATTGAATGAAGTACCCAAAATTACTTAGAATGAGTTTTAACTTGATGAAATTTCACCCCGATTAATATAAAATTTACATTAATTATCATCACGTTGCATATTCATATGGTAGATAGCTCGCCGTAGTTGGCAGACCAACGCACCTGACAGCTTCACATTTGTCGGTGTCTCTTTATGTGCGCCAACATTTAAATATTTTCGTATACCTGCGTTTTGTTGATGATGTTTTTGTTGACAGGACACTACATTTATATGTATGTATATCCTCCTAGTATGCGGTACATATCCGCAGTATGAATCACATATACATACATATATATGTATATGTACATACATATTTGTATGTAACGTCTTTGACTTTTGCGCGTCTTGTGGCCGCAGTGAGGTTATTCTAATTATTCAAAATTTTAGGGTCAGCGTTTGGCGCACGCTTAAACGCATTTTGAATAATAATTGGCAGCGTTTTGTCGGTCTTTTATGTGTCGCCTTAAAGTAGCCACCTATTCCAGTTTAAATAATTTCATAAATATCAGGGTAGATGAAGTAACGTATAAAACACAATTAGTGATGGAGTTTTAGCATTGCGCTCTGAGCTAATTTCAAGCTTTGGCTTACCCATGATCCATCTATGAGGTCGTGTTGTCAGACCAGCTGACTTCTACTTTTCTCTTGAATTACTAGAGCATACTCATTTCTAACGAGCTGTTTACATTAGTCAACTTTGAAATCAATTTCAGTTGCACGAGAGGTTGACTCAAAGTTGACTGCTTACCAACTTCTTACGTGTAAATTTGCACGAACCGCTTACACCTTGCAAATTGCATAACCAACAAGAAGTTTACTGCCAAATTAACAAATGTAAACACCTTTCACGTGTGATTTTGTCATTAATATTATGAAATTCAACAACGAAATACATGGAAAAGGTATGTGTTTGTATGTTCGTCGAACTGCTATGATCTGATAATAAATTTGAAGTCTTATCTTTTGTTGTTGTAGTATTTCACTAACTTCGATTACGACATTCGCAATCGACATTTTGTCATACCGATATTTATCACGATATTTGGTATTCACTGACTATTTTTTCTCGATTTTCGCTTATTCGCAATCAGCTGTTTCGCAAACTAAACGACACACAAATTGCAGTTGTTTTCTATGTCGTTAAATAAAATGCACATAATTTGAATTTTTTATTAAAAATTGGAATAATAATACTACATCCATATAATTATCATTAAAGAATGGCATTTGAGAACATAGAGTATGTTATATAGCGAGATGAGAAATCCTTTGCCCGCATCGTTATAGATAAGTTAGTGAATCGCATATTCGATAGTGCAAGCGACCGAATCGCTAATGAAAATCTCGAAAAATCTAACCGAATCGAATCGCTATAAGTTAGTGAATTCCACTACTGGTGTTTTTTGGGGAATTTTGTTGAAAGTTAATTAAGGAAAATTTTGTTTCACTTTTTGCATGTGGGCCATGACCCGGCTAGCTTTTAATTAATTGACTGATTTTGATAAATTGTTACACGGCTAAAAATTTGAGCCTAAATTTTAAAAGATTCATTGGTTTACGCATTTTATTAAAATTTTTTGTAATAAATTCCATACCTTTTAATTACCTACACAAATTTTAAATTTTTTGCGGCTTAGATTTGAAACTTAACTGGGATAAACGATAATACAACAAAAGTCGTATACACAGCGAATATGTGTAGGTACTTTTCTCACAACACACATTGTATGTACATATGTATGTACATGAATGCGCCGTAGCTCTGCTGGGACAAGTCGGTTCGAGTCCTAACAATTTAAAACAATAAAAAATTTTTATTAAAAACATTTTGAGGTTAAAATTTAAATAATTTTTATTACGCGCAAAAAAATTAAAAATTTAGGCAACATTTTTAGCCGTGTAAAGTTAGGTCATATTGACTTGATCCACACTGACCACATAACTGATTGGTGATCACGTCAGCTAAGTTTAAGGTCACTAGGTCAAAGAGAAGTTAGTTAAAAACTAGTAAGGAAGTCTAAGTTCGGGTGTAACCGAACATTAAATACCTAGTAGTGTTGTTGTTGTTGTTGTTGTTTTAACAACAAAATCACTCTACTATTTTAATACCGGAAAAGTTGTTATAAAGGCAACTGATTGTTTTCGATTAAAAACACTTCTTTTGTGAGTGCTAAATTATATTATCACTAAATAACAAAATATAAATAGCTTTCCTCATGTTCATGAAAGGTATGAAAATAAAAAAAATTAATTTAAAAAAAGGCAGTAGGGTGTTAACTACTTGCCCGTAAATCTTGCTTGTTTGTTATTCGATTTGCGTAATTTTTGGCAGGAGTATACTACATACTATTGGGAAGCATCTTACAAAATTTCATTGAAATACATTCTTGAAATTCCAAGCAATCGCTTTTGAAAATAGCAGAGCTTTTATGCTAAAAAGTGGGAGGCGCCACGCCTACTTCACCAAAATCCACAAAATTTTTTTACAGTTTAGTTTTGTTTAAAAATTCTAATATGTGTGTAAAATCTTATTTATATAACTTATACAATTATGGAAATATCGCGATTTTAACTTTACGAAGAAATATTTTAGAACTATGTTCAAAAAGTGGGAGTGTCCGTTCACCGATTTTGTTTATTTTTAAAGCATGGAGTAAGCTTTATATGTTGAACACTTTCTCCAAATATTGTTTCAATAAATTAATTTTTACCGGAGTTATGGCATGAAAAGTTTTGTGGAATAATCCACCATAAAGGGGCGGGGCCACGCCCATTTTGGAAAAATTGTATGCATTCGACTTTCTTTGCCCACGAGCACTTTAGAGGTAAAATAGAAATGATATACAGCTAGTTTAGCAAAGTTATTGCATATTCAATATATCCATGATCCTTTTCAAAATCTTTCTTATCAATTTGGGCGTGAACCTTACCCGATTTCGCGCATTTTTTTTCGGGACATCGCCGGTATTAATATAAATATGTGTGCTGAATTTTCTTTTGATATTTTGAGCGGTTTTTAATTTGTGATTAATAATATTTCAAAATTTGACTTAATCAACAGTGGGGGGTGCCACGCCCCTTTTTAAAAATGTCTTCAAAAATTTATTTGTTGCCTTAACGCTAGAGCCCACACCGAATTTTATCCTTATAGGTGTATTATGTACTGAATAATCACTCTTTTTGTATTTTCGAAAATATTTTATATATAGAAAGTGGGCGTGCGCTTAACCGATTTTGCCTATTTTCAATAGCGCTCCGAGATAAGTGAAAGGGAACCTCAATCAATTTCTCTTTTCCTCCTGAACATTTTGATACACATACATAAGTCAATATCTATCTCGATTACCGTTAGGCGAATGAAGTTAATATACATACCTTGTGTGCGAAGCACTACTGGGTATAATGATAGTAAGATTCCCAACTTAAAATTATTTTTCGAAATTGATAGATCCGTGAGAAACCTACTGAATTTTTTTTGACGAAATACCTACTACGTGAGAAGTTTCGTGTGTCTAGCTCACTGAAACGTTAGTTAGAAATCGATAGCGAAATTCCCACAGTTTTTCAGCGATTTACAGGTTTCTTGATAAGCGCGCCAAAAAAATCTTTGCAAGATTCCGAAAATTCGTATGGAAATGAGCGGACAAACAAGACAGTGACTTACAAGGCGATTCTGTGCTCTTGACAAAATTTGTCAATCTTGATAAATATTCAGGAAAAAAATATTTTTATCACGTGTTTTGAATTCTGCGTCAAAAAAAAATTATTAAAAATTAATTTGAATAAAAACTTTGAAAATTTTTAACGAGCTCTAGGCCAGATATTTGTATATTATAAATAAAACACAAAATGTGAATATTAATATACATTTATATTTATATATTGTGTCGATATTTCGACTTCACTCTGAAGTCATCATCAGGACTGCGTATGAAAAGACAAACATGGTAATTAAAATATGAAAACATACAAATTAGCACAAGTACAGAACTTACATGGTAGACTGAAAATTGTCGACTAATGTAACATTAAAAATATAAGTTTAAGAAAAGTGAAAAACAAAGACAAGAAAATGTAAATAATACAATTCCGTTATTGTAAACAAAAACTAATTTAACTAAACAGCAGTGAGCGCCGCTCACAAGATCTCAGCTGCAGCCTGCAGGTGTACTCTTTGATATATAAAGAGTGAAGCTCTTATCTATTGTTGTTGTTGTTGTTTAATAAAAAGGCCGTAAACAACAAAAATAATTTGAATAAAATAAAATTTGGCTTTGAATCAAAATTCAAAAACACTTGATAAAAATAATTTTTTCTTTATTATTTATCAAGATTGACAAATTTATCAAGAACACAGAATTGGGCGGTTAGTATACATATACCGTTTTCACATGAATAACATTTTTATTTTTAAAAGGACACCATATTTTTTTCATGTGAACTTAAATACTAATAAAGGAAAAATGATTTAGGTTTATTTCATTTATTATTTTTCAATGAAGAAACAAAAAGTTTATGACATACAGACCAAGCCAAAATAACTTTCACCGTGTATTTCTTTTCACATTTATATGCTTTTCTTCACAAAATAAAAAAACTAAAACAGTATCATGATTTACTTTACATAATGATGACATGTTTACAGATTTCTCGATGGCACTTCAGGGAGTTTCAATCGAACCTACTGCCCTGTATCCTTTCGACATTGAGCTTAAAATTATACACATTAGAATGTGAAACTTTATCAAATGCTGTACTAAAATCTGTATATATGACATCAGATCGAGCAAGTTAATCACAGTAGATTTTACCCTTGCAAAATCCATGTTGTGAAAGGTCAATGACCGAAGATTCTGAGGAGTCTAATTTCTTTGTGACGATAGATGCGAAAAGTTTGGGAATAACAGTGAGCTTTGCTATACCTCTATATGTAGTTTATAACATATGATCTACTCCAATTTTTATACAAAGGTATTATAAATGACTCTTTCTTTGCTTCAGAGATGCGTTAAACAGACATGTTAAAGGTTAACTAAGAAACTGTGCATAGTAAGTTTTCGGCACGATTGAGGGAATTTCATCCGATCTACTTGAATAGGCGGTCTTCAGATTTTCAAGACGGTTAGGGATATCTTCATGAGTAATAAAAGGAACAGGTGTTGAACTAATCAAACGCGAGCTGTAAGGATAATTCAAAGACCCTAAATGTGACGAAGTTGAGTAGTTAGATATAAAGAAGGCCATCCTGAAAAACTTGTTATTATTCATTTTATAGGTTTTCGAAAATTTAGATATTGCGCGGTTATGGTTCCATTTCTCCTATTTTAAATGGCAATCTACTTTGGACGGAAAGTAACCTGTGCGCCAATTTTCATTCAAATATCTCAATTTTTACTCAAGTTATCGTGTTCACGGACGAACGGGCATGCTTTATTCGACGCCAGAGCTGGGTAGTATTCATTACTTTAGGAATCAAATTACTCTCAATTCCCAATTACAAGTACATAATTGAAAAAGTAAGCCACACACAAAAAGAATTTGATTAAATTAACATTTTTAAAGATTACCTCTGTACAGGCGCGTAGCCAGAAAAAAATTTCGGGGGGGGGGGGGGTTTTGGCCAAAGTCTCAGTAAATAAGAATTAGCTGTAAATACATACATATTTATATTTTTACATATTACATATTTATACTTTTATTTATTTGAAAATTTTGTCTTTCTACACGGCTAAAAATTTGAGCCTAACTTTTAAACCATTCATTGGTTTACACAATTTTTAAACTTTTTGGTAATAATTTCCAATTCTTTCAATTTCCTACAAAAATTCTCAATTTTTTAAAACTTTACTAGGATAAACAGCGAATATGTGTACTTTTCGCACAAAATTCATGGGTGCGCGGTATCTCACTCATTGCGCACTGATTTGGGGCACGTCTGTTCGAGTCCTAACATTTAAAAAAAAATAAAAAATTGTTAACATTTTCGGTTTAAAATTAAAATAATTTTATTTACGCGCATTTCAGTGACAAACGGCGTCAATTTAATTCTAAACCAAATTTGGTTTGGTCATACACCTTGACCTGCGTTCAAAAGGTTTTTGAAATTTCCAGTAAAATTAACTTTAACTAATTTCATTATTTTTGTATGAAAGTATGTGTAAAAACACAATAAAAATACAGCAACTCAAAGTTAAGAACTTTGTGGAAAATTCATAAAAATTTAAGAAAACTCGAAAGCTTTTCATCAAATTTTCTAACTTTTTAGTAAAATTTTAGATTTTATTCGCGTATGCAGTTTTGTAGCTCGTTCAATTGTAGTAAACAAAGATACCAATCTTAAGCTGCTAGAAGATTTATCCGATTTTAGCAATTTTAAAAACTTTTACTAAAAAGTTAGAAATTTTGATGAGAATTTTGAGAGGTTTCTTGAATTTTCATGAATTTTCCACAAAGTTCTTAACAAACCACACTTTGAACGCAGACATACTGGTCTAGGTGTATATGCAGCCCCAAAAAGTTTTAAATCTAGGCTAAAACTTTTAGCCGTGTACGAAATAATATTTATTTTTCTTGTTTGTTTTGAAATTTTGTTTAGGATTTCTTCAGGAGTTACTTCAAAATTAGAGTGGATGTTGAGTAGAGCCAGCATCTCCTGGCGAAATTTTTAACCTTCGAAGGGAAGAGAAGGATCGTTCGCTAGGAGCAACGGAAACTGGAAGCGTTGCAGCAATTTTTATATATCGATATACCATAGGGAAAAAAGACACGGAACAATTATTTAATGCATAAATAAACGCACTGAAATAAAAAAGTTGAAAGTGCACATTGAAAGTAACATATCAAAACCACTTTCAAGCGATTGATGGTAATACTGTAAATATTACAGTATTTACTTTAAAATTGGCAGTAAAAAAATGTGATTTTTGCATAATGATATGAGTCCACTTTAAAATTTACAGTAATTCATGTCAATATGATAGTATATTCGAAGAATGATAGGGGCTCACTTTCAAAATTTATATTACCCACTGTTGGACGAAAAATCACAGGGTTTACTATCAATTTGACGGCCGTTTACTGTATATTTTTTTTTCAGTGCGTGCTCGGTCGCTCCTCCTTTGGGATTGGAAAATATTTTTCTTTTTCAGGGCTTTGGCTGTTCATAAGAAATCCAAAAACTCTATATAAAATGACACATGAAAAGCTTACGAAAAATTTCTTGTGTCAGAATCTCTTCTACTTTTCTACTGCTAATTTCTGGAAAATGTTTACAAAAACGAGACCTGCGCAACTCTGGCTTTGGCAAGAAATAAATAGTTGTCGCTTTAGAAAAGCTGAAGCTTCGGAAAAACAAAAACAAAATATAGCAAAATAACATCGAAATTCATAGAAAAAGCGGGTTATTTGCAATTATTCAACATGCAAAACGGAACGTCAAAACTTCTTGGCTATTCATGACAATTTCATGGTCAAGAAATAATTGAAAATATTTCATCAGCATTTTCTTTTCAAAAGCATACCGGGCTTTTACTTTTAAACTTTTTCAATCCTTTTTTGCCAAATTAGCGTCACTTTTTATTATCACCCGACAAGTATAAGTACAATTTAATTGTCACTTGCTCTATTAATTCAATACCACTGCGTTGTGTACTGCTTGGGAATTTTTGGTATTTTTTTAACTTATTGGTAATGGTTTTGGTTAAGCTTATGGCAACCGTGACTACAATAACGAGAGGCACTCATTTTTACGATTTTTGCCTGCTGTATTAATAACTCGAAAAGCAGTTAATATGAATTTCAACAGACCTGAGTTCGAATCACTCTTTCTGTTGTTAACATGCTATGTAGATGAGATGCTAAGTTGATCTTATGCAGAGCAAGTCTGATTGTTTTGCGCGAATTTCTTAAAGCGCCAAATGAGTGAACCGTTGCAGGAATTTAGTTGTGACCTCTCAGACTTGCTCTGATAATTGATTAGCGACTACCAATAACTTCTCTCAGTGTGAAATTTAATTTATTATTTAATTTTATTCTTTCGTGTTTTTATTTTGCAATTAATGCTAATTTCTTAACAGGGGTTTTAAAAATGAATGGAGTAATTATTACAGTACAGACGTATATTTTTTAATTTTCCGCAATTTCGGGGAGGGTTTGAACCCCCGAAACTTCCCCCTGAATACGCGCCTGTTTATGATACTTTCACAGTGGCTTGTTAATAGTGAAATGTTGATATTTTGTGTATTCACTTGTGGGCGGTGCCACTCCCATTTTCCAAAATATTACCAAAAAACCTTTAAACATCACTAATAACATCATCAGGTGAATGAGTGTACTAAGTTTTAGCATTATATCTTTATCAGTTAAACAGATATTGCATATTCCGGTTTCCTAACTCTCGTTTAGAGAACTTTAGTCCAAAAAGGGGCGTGGTCGTTCACCGATTTTTCTTATTTTCTGTGGTAGTACTCTACATAAACGCAACATGCCTGGTACTTAGTTACGTAAACCTATCTCACACCGTTCTGAAGTTATTAGCAGTCGAATTTGAAAATTGCTTGACTCATAAGTGGGCGGTGCCACGCCCACTTTCCAAAATTTTGCAAAAATAATGTAAAGAATATGAAAATTGATGTATGTACCAAATTATATTATTATAGCGGTTTCAGTTAATTAGATATGGACTCTTCAATATCTCCACCTCCTTTCAATATAACTTTTATAAAAAGTAGGCGTGGTCGCCAAGCGATTTCGTTTATTTTCTATAGCTGAATTTAACACAACTATAGTATGCCCTCTACAAAATTTCGTAATACTAGCACAAACTGTTCTGAAGTTATTGAGAGTCAAAATTTGAAAATTTCTTCAAATATATGTGGGCGGTGCCACACCCCTTTTCAAAAAATTTGATAAAATCGGCCTTAGAACATCTAAATCAATACATATTGCAAATTTTGTCATTGTAGCTGCTTCTGATATTGAATTAACTCGTTTTATACGTTTTTCGAAATTTTCGATATCGAAGAAGGGGGCGTGGTTATCATCCGATTTCGCCCATTTTCAATACCAACCTACCTTGGCCAAAAAGTAACCTGTATTCAAAATTTCATGCAAATAACTCAACTTTTACTCAAGTTATCGTGTACACGGACGGACAGACGGACAGACGGACGAACGGACATGCCTTAATCAATTCCTCTTTTCAAACTAAGAACTTTCATATATGGAACCCTATATCTAACTCGATTATTTTGCGCCGTTACATAGTACCGTTACGTGGACAAAATTAATATACCCTTGTACTAGTACTAGTACGCTGGGTATAATTATATACAAGTGTTCACTTAAATGAAATATGAAGCTTAATATCCAACAAGATATTTGCAAATTAATCAATGCATTTTAATGCCACTCCTGCCTTCTTACATCAATTACTCAATATATTTATATGAGCAAAAATATCAAAAAACAAGTAAGGAAGTCTAAGTTCGGGTGAACCGAACATTAAATACCCAGCGTTAGTTTTTAGAAAAAGGGGGCGTGGTTTTCATCCAATTTCGCCCATTTTAAAAACCAATCTATGCCGAGCCTAAACAATAGCGAATTTGGTGGGCGCGGCCACGCTCCTTGCTTATAAAGCTTTAACCGCTTACATGAGCCAAAAGTACTGAATCGATCTTTTCAAGGGTTATACCATGTCCTATATATAACTTTGGAAAAGAAGGCGTGCCATGCCCATAACTTTTAACGTATTTTGTGAAATTTTTCGATGTACGGATATATGTGTCCATTAATCAATATTTACATAATTTTAAAAAAGTGGGTGGTGGCACGCCCACGGATTTTATGATGTTGTTTGTCCCTATCAGTTTTCATTGCAGATCTTTATGATACTTTCACAGTGGCTTGTTAATAGTGAAATGTTGATATTTTGTTTATTCACTTGTGGGCGGTGCCACGCCCATTTTCCAAAATATTACCAAAAAACCTTTAAACATCACTAATAACATCATCAGGTGAATGAGTGTACTAAATTTTAGCATTATATCTGTATTAGTTAAACAGATATTGCATATTCCGGTTTCCTAACTCTCGTTTAGAGAACTTTAGTCCAAAAAGGGGCGTGGTCGTTCACTGATTTTTCTTATTTTCTGTGGTAGTACTCTACATAAACATAACATGCCTGGAACCTAGTTTCGTAAACCTATCTCACACCGTTCTGAAGTTATTAGCAGTCGAATTTGAAAATTGCTTGACTCATAAGTGGGCGGTGCCACGCCCACTTTCCAAAATTTTGCAAAAATAATGTAAAGAATATGAAAATTGATGTATGTACAAAATTATATTATTATAGCGGTATCAGTTAATTAGATATGGACTTTTCAATATTTCCACCTCCTTTCAATATAACTTTTATAAAAAAGTAGGCGTGGTCGCCAAGCGATTTCGTTTTTTTTCTATATCTGAATTTAACACAACAATAGTATGCCCTCTACAAAATTTCGTTATACTAGCATAAACTGTTCTCAAGTTATTAGGAGTCAAAATTTTAAAATTTCTTCAAATATATGGGGGCGGTGCCACGCCCCTTTTCAAAAAATTTGGTAAAATCCGCCTTAGAACATATAAATCAATACATATTGCAAATTTTATCATTGTAGCTGCTTCTGATATTGAATTAACCCGTTTTATACGTTTTTCGAAATTTTCGATATCGAAAAAGGGGGCGTGGTTATCATCCGATTTCGCCCATTTTCAATAGCAACCTACCTTGGCCAGAAAGTAACCTGTATGGAAAATTTCATGCAAATATCTCAATTTTTACTCAAGTTATCGTGTACACGGACGGACAGACGGACAGACGGACAGACGGACAGACGGACAGACGGACAGACGGACAGACGGACGGACATGCCTTAATCAATTCCTCTTTTCAACCTAAGAACTTTCATATATGGAACTCTATATCTAACTCGATTATTTTGTGCCGTTACATAGTACCGTTATGTGGACAAAATTAATATACCCTTGTACTAGTACTAGTACGCTGGGTATAAAAAGCAAAAATCCCGTTATTTGGTTTATTTTCTTTCATTTTTCATTACTCGTTTCTTGGAATAAGAACTTTGATTTTGTCCAGCTAGCTTGTTCTACACGGAACACTGTGGGCGGGTCGTATGATCAACTAAAAATGCATTTTCAAATCCATTTCACAGGAGACATGATATGTTTTTCAAAAACGGCACTATCTATGATTTTTGTCTTTGCGTGATCTCATTTCATTCATTGTCAAACATTCTTATAAATTAAAGCCATAATGTAAGAACTTCGAAGTAAGAATCATTTCAGATGCAGCGAATAAATACATAAATTAATTTAATTTTTGTTGTTGGTTTTTGCGGTCTTTCTTTTTTTTACATAGAAAATTCTAATCCTATCCATCGCTGTGATTTAACATTGTAATTTTTCTTCAATTATCAATTTTTCCCAAAAAACTGTTAATTAAAATTGACTATGAATTATTGTTAACTGGTCTCGAGCTTGCAAAACTTACAAATATGTAAATTAATGTAAATTATTAAAATAATGGTGAAAAGAAGTAAAGAAGTGAAATTTATATATAAATTATATATAAATTTCTATAGAAATAGCGATGAGCTTGATTTACTTTATGTGAAGTTACGCTTGAAAGTGCTGTTTCGAGCAACTCCCAATCAACCTCAAACTTGTTATTTTGGTGAATGAAGCACTCCTCTATGGATTAAATTTGTACTATTTTAGTTTTTATATAGAGCATCACCAAAAAGTGCCATTTCGCCATCAACATTTTTTGTGTGCTCTTCTGCTTTCATCAGCGGTTGGCGGTAAGAATACCTTGTGGGTTTGCACGCCTTTACTCATTTGCACAACATGTCCTAGACAACCGATTTATTTATTTCAGCTACATATCGTCGATGACAGTTCAAAACCGCGTAACGCACCAACAAACAAAAAGAAGAGAACTTCTACAGGGATCCAGACATCAGGATCACCACATCGTTGTTGCATTTATGTACATACATGGAAAATCTCCATCTGGAACTGATTGGAACGTGCCTAATAATTATATGAAAGTAATGCCTTATTTTAAGTGTAACCGATAATTTTGTAACTAGGAGATTATGTAAGCGAAAATCGTAAAGTTCACGTAACCGTTATTGTGCCGCCTTGGTTACGCTGTCAGAACGGACAGCACAATCCACAATAGAGAAGAAATTGTCGCCAGAAAACATATCGGTGAATGTATGTAGATCAAGGTGACAAAGCTTGGCTCATAGTTGGGCATGCCCTTCACAACACATTTTAAGTATATTCATCCTGAACAGCCCCGTCTTCCAAGCTGTATACCTCATATGAAGTAGTAATGATAATCACGAATATAAGTAACGAAAAAGAAAAAATTGTTTTCAAAGTTCATGATTGCTTAAATGGGAATTTGCAAACGGGTTGACAATTTAGGTATTATTTGTGTATGCTTGTAGCCTGCATCAACTGTTGATCTCGCTCGTGAGCATGCTGGCCAATATTCATATGCGTCTTAGCTGATTAATCAAAAATACTCTCCGCAAATATTTGCATTAACTAGCACACATACATATGTAGATATGTACACTCCACGTTCAACTAAATATAATATATTATCTCTTAAATTTAATTTTCCAGCGGAAGGTGCATTTAAGAAGCTCAAGCCTGAACCTAATACGGGCCTCTCGACGGTTTCCGGCGGTGTTACGTCGCCCGGAAACGGGTTATCTTCATTAAGTCAACATGCCGGCCATACACCAACCACAGCATCCTGTCCGACACCAGCGAGACGAAGACATCGGACGACGTTTACACAGGTAACTTATGTAATTCGTGATGACATGAAATATAATCTTCACAGAGCATGAAGATAATGCATTGTATGTACGAATGTACAGATGTGTACACACTAGTGAATCAAATCCCGAGAAAATTTAATTTTTCTGCAAAATCCCGGGTTTCATTTCATACCTGAGATTCTCGGTTTTGATCAGAGACATGACTATTATTTCATTTCAATAGATATTTAAAAAAAAAAAAATTGTTCAGAATAATTATTGAAAGACTTTAAAAGTTTTGAAGATGAAATAAATATTATCCGGAATTTTATTTTTTTAAAGTCTTCAAAGGGTTCCCGGCGTCGCTAGTGTGCATACACAACTTTTCTAGAATTTCGTTAAAGAGTTGTAGATGGATGATACGTTTCAAAAAAAATGAATTCGTAAACGGCTTCGATTTTTTTGAGAAACTAAGAGCATTTCATTCATAAAAAAATGCCGGTTTATCCTACAGCAAAAGTGGATAAATTGGAAAACACAATTTTTTTATCAAGTGATTTTATTAATAAACAGTCCCAAGCTTCCTTACACTCAGTTCCTCATCTGGCTCTATTGCTAAAAATCGATCCCTCCGCCTTGATACCAATCCCCATAGAACAAAATAGAAAAAAAGAGTTACAAAATCAAAAAGTAATTCAGATGAACCCTAGTCACTTTTTAAAGAAACCTCCAATATGACATATGAAACTTCCTACAAACATGACTTTTCCAGAGTTTTATTATGGTATAGATATGCAGATATGCAGTGTACGCTTAGCTATTTTTTTGTCAAAGTAAGTGAATTTTTCTTCATATAAATTTATTTTAAAAAAAGTTCATAGGTACCTCCCTAAAAATTAGTATATCTTTTTTGTTTGTCGTCGCAGTTTGATAAAACAAAGCGTAAGTTACTTCTTAAGCTCCAACCAGTCCATTAGTGAAAATACTTGTCTTAGTTTCCGATATCCTTAAATTCGAACAGACAAACAGATAAAGAGACGTGACAGTCAATATTTCTAAAAATGGTTCAGATGAACCCTATAGCATTCCCCAAGTCATCCCCAGTCATTTTTTAAAAGAAATTTTCCATGTACAGATCCGACTTTTCTAGAGTTTTATTATAGTGTCACAGTAATAGTTATTTGTGGGATATGTTTTTTGAAGTCTTCAAAAATGTTGAAAGTGAGCGGAAAACGAAAAGCTTGTTATATAATTAGTATTTCAATGATGTGATTTAGTAAAACTGATTATAAGACCTGGTTTAACAATTAATGATATTTGTGAAAACTGCGAATGGCCCTCGAGTACACGGCTCCAAGCATGGCACATCCGTATTTCTCGGCGTATATCACCGAGATGCTAATAAATCTGCAATTTCGTTTAATGTGTATCAGCTAGGATCAGCAACTATATTAGGGAATAACAGCTCAGGGCCGAATGGCAGATTGCTTGGCATGTTGCCAGCAAAGTTTCTTTAACTTTCCAATAGAGATTTCATAAGCGACGAAAAAATGGAAACCACCGGAAGATAATACTTTACGTTAGAGGAAAGGTCCTAAATGTTAGGGACCTGCTCCTTTGCGATGATCGTGCAAACGTCTGAAACCACCTAGGGAGGTCTTTTTTTGTCCTATGTCTTTTTTTGCATTTCAGCTCAATTGGAATGGATTACATTCCTCAAATAAATTCACAAAAGTAGTTGCCTCGTTTTGGAGTTCCTGTTCTTCGCCAATATTTTGGAAAAGATTTGAAAATGTAGTTGAAAATTTTCCATAAAATTACATTTGCGCAGAGTATATTTTTTATGTTTTTATTACTACTGAGTTTTTTATTTTTTTTTATTTTTTAATAACAAGAAAAAAAAATCGTGTACCTCAGCCTCAAAATGAGTAAACTACTTTCAGTCTTTTTTAGGAATTGAAATGTAATCAAATCCTTTTGTTTGAAGCAAAGGAATTGATTACATTTTCAATCACTTCTAATTGGGAATTGAGTGTAATTTCATTCCTAATGTGATGATTACTACTCAGCTCTGACGGTAACTCAGTTTATATCAGAAACAATTCTTCACTAGATGAAAGTCGCATTTTGCTGTGGATTTAATATTTGCAAACAATGGGGCACTATCGTTATTTAATCGAGCCATGTGAGCTTTGCTGAAAATGCCTAATTTTTTTAAAAGAAGAATTATTATTCTGAAAAGAAAACATGTAAAATACGCTTAACGCACAAATGTAAAGCCGCATAAACGACATTTGTGTCAAAAACTTGAATAGATCTATTGATTTATTCTCAAGAAGACTACTTGGAAAATAATTTGAATGGTAAAAAATATAAGGAATTTGTAATGGAAAAACAGCCAAACTGAAAACGATCATAGCAAGAGGATAAAAGTCAAATAAAATACATAAATTAGTTGTCATAAAATTAAATTAGTACTCCTAGATTGTTTAAATTTAATGGACCAACATGAAGAACTTTAAGAAACTTAACAGATTCATATAGGTTAAGTTAGGTTAGATACGGTGGCGATTGCCTAAAAGCAATCCACCTGGACATTTTAACTGTCCGTTGTGCTACCACGTTGGCTAATGGTGACCCGTATTCATTTATTTCTAACGAATCTCTGCGTAGCAGTGATAAAGTTTTGGTTCACTTCAACCTCGTAGAGCTCCTCCAGGTTGTCAGGAACATCTCGACCAAAGTAGTTACGCCTTGTTCTGACAAAAGCTGGGCGGCTCAGAATAGAATGACTTGGTGTTTCAACAAATTTCACGATTTAGATCCCGAAATTTAGGAAATGTTAAAATGAAAAAATTTACATCCCTACACACGCGTATGTAGTACATACATATGTACCTACATAGTTACAAAAAGATATATGTAGTTATATTATACATGTTCATATCTAGGTAGGTTGTGCTCTGATTACGTCTGCAAGCTTTAGTGAGCTTTTATTTGTTTACAGTAGCAGGCCAGGCATACCTTGTCCTGCCCAAAAATTTAATTGAAAAATTTACTGTTCTTTATTATTATTATTACAGCAGCTCTTCTCCCTACTTATTGGGCCCACCCATTCGTGGAATGGAACGTGGCCAACAAATAGCGTTATACTGACGTGGACAGAAATTCGTCAGATATGAATCTAGCCCAACTTCCGTGTTAGTGCATACTTTAGCCAACACTTCTTTCACCAACATCTAATGCTTAAGTTCTCCTACCCCTCTATCTCTATGTTGTCACTCTTTCTCTCTATCCGTATTGAAAATGTCTGCTTATAGACGACCAAGTCACACTTACCAAATTATAAATAAGTTCCATAAGTTTTCGAAAATCAAAAACATGAAAAGTGCTGTCTTATTTTGTTTTTAAACTCACTTTTTAAAGCTAAAATTAAGTAATATTTCTAAACAGAATACCCTATATTTTTTAGGAGCAACTAGCAGAATTGGAAGCGGCGTTCGCGAAATCGCATTACCCGGATATATACTGCAGGGAAGAATTGGCACGAACGACGAAGCTCAACGAAGCACGAATACAAGTAAGATAAACAATATTGACTAGTTAATATTTATTTATTTAATAGTATTACAATAATTGCACAACTAAGACATAAGCATCTTTTATATGTACATCAACTAAAGGTTAATTTTCTTGTCTTAAATGATTACAATAAGTATTTAATAAACATAAGCTTACTTAATACTAACATTAAGTACTTATGTATAAGAGATTCAGTAGTAGAGATAGCATTAAAGAGAAAAAGAAGGTAGATAATGGATAAATACAGTCAAAGAATCGCATCAAGATTTACTGAAATTTAAGTGCCACTAAAGTCTTCATGTACGAGTATCTGAGCCCTAAAATTGCTCCTATTCAGTTCAGCTTTAACACTTTCAGAAATAGAATTCCAAAGTCTTACAGCGCTGATGAAAAACATTCGCTCAGATGTAAGGGATCCGTATTTAGGTACAACCAACGGTATGTGCCTCTGTGACCTGGTTAACTGCAGCTTGACATACAGATACTTATGGCTCTTCCACTCTAACAACTTAAATACAAACATTCAATTTCTTGCAGCCAAAAAGCTTATAATCGTGCTTCCAATAATTTTATCCCTGAATGGCGATACATGCTCATATCGACCTATCCCGTACATATGTATACCTCGTAGCTTTATTGAACGCAACATTAAACTTTTGTGCCGAGACTGAATCTAGTTTACTGTAAACTAGCTCTCAATAACTAATTTACGTCGTGTTTCTTGAGGTGCGAAGAACGAGGAAAGCAGCAATCAAGCATAACATAAACGTTGCTATCTACTCTATTAACATGGTCTTCACAATTGAGCTTACTGTTGATAATGAAGCCTATGTTCTTAATCTTATCAACTGTTTTGATGTCAGCTGAGCCAATCCATAGCTGTGGAATATCCTCTAATGCCACCGAATTTTTAGATATAGGGATTACAAACGACTTGGCAGCATTTAAACAAAGTGAATTTTGTTGCGCCCACAACAGAATAGAAGATAGGTCACTATTAATTTCGTAACACAAGTCTTCAACAAGACCAATACGGTTAAAGAGATACAGCTGAATATCATCAGCATATGCATGAACATTGACATATTTGCATACAGAGAAGACGTCATTAATGAAAAAGCTAAACAAAAGGGGGCCCAGAACAGAGTCTGGGGGACACCCACGTTTACAACTTTCAACTGTGAAATACCCTTCTCTCCTTTCACCTGTTGAAACCGTCCACCTAAGTAACTAGCTAAAAGTTTAATAGAACTCTCAGAAAATCCAAAGAAGTGCTTGAGTTTCCAGCATATCAAGTTGTGATTAACCGAGTCAAATGCCTTGGAAAAGTCTAGAAGACAGAGCAGTGTTAAATCTCCAATATCAAGCGGTGTTCTAATGTCATCCATGATTTTTACCATGGCAGTGGCGCAACTATGCATGGGCCTTAACCCAGACAGCAGTGGAGAAATTAAAAAATATTCGCACTCTTGACAGAATCATGAAAATTCAAATAAACATCATGAAGAAGCATTCTCTCGACAGTCAACGTACCACAGTGTCTCGAAGTTTACCCGCCCAGGGGCTGTTAATTCAGCAGAACCCTTTTTAGTTCGCCACGCTTCCTAATCCTGGAGACAGTCCCTTACACCTGCTTCTTACTCTCCCGATCCTGGCAGGTCTTCAACCAAGCACCGGGCCAAGGGATGGCATATGCTGGATGAAGCCCTACTTAAAGCTTTCAAATTCTCTTTATTGTGCTTCCTGTAAGAGATAATTACATAAAAATGTTCAATCCTTCGATTTTAGATTCGATTAGATTAAGTGCTGACGTATTCCACTGCGACCTTATGGTCTATTGCGCCTTCCTCTCTTAATGGTACCTCATCCAAGGCGAGTTCCTTCAAGAAGTCAAGGATTGAAGTGAGCTTCATCGAGTGTACTTCCATGATCTTTGGCATGTGTGAGCCTAGACATCAATGTCTATTGCGCGCAAAAGCATCACATTCGATCAGGATGTAATCCGCAGTCTCCTTCGCCTGTTATTATCCTGAGACTGCTTTTGGGGAGATTGGATCGCTTTTTATTACATTCCCCTGACAGTGCATGTGCTTATCGTAGCCCTAGTATCTGAGATCAGTGCTGATTCCTCGGTTGTATTCATCAATCTTTCGGTACACAGACCCTAATTCTTCTTGGATCTTCTGTTCAGCCGATTTTTTAATTCAAAAGTTTGTACTGTGGTACACTAGAATAGATGAACTATCTTGAAATAATTTTCAAACATTTTTGTGAAATTTAAGATTAATGATTAAAAGAACTTGAAAAAGCCTGACCCTATAGGAATAGTAAATATGAAAATGATTGAAAAACATAAATTCCGAGCCGCAATAATAAGCCACTGGCCGCCAGTACTTGCTTGCTACAAATAAGGCTATATAAGATCCGGCACCACATTACCTTGCCGTTTGATCTGTGTAAATCAATGACCTCCACAATGAAATGAGTAGACAGATATCTCAGATCTCGCCCTGTGAACCCTGTAATGGATATCCAACAACCAGAAGTAGATGAAGAGAAGCGCGTCCTTTCGAGGGCGACTAGATTCATGCTAGCACAATTTAAAATACATTTATTTATTACTATACCTTTCACAGGCGCGGTTGCAGCAGCACTTCTAGAGGGGGGCACCTTTTTTTAAATATATGTATAACGTAAAATAGTAGACCAAGCTAGAAAAATTTAAATTTAGTAAAAATCCCATGTGTTTAAAATTTTTAAGAGAAATTAAAATAGTTTTTAATTCGAAATATGCATATCTCATAATTTTTTACAGTCGAAAATTATGAAAATACGTGTTACAGAGCTCTAGGGGGTGGAACTTTCCCCCTGAAACCGGGCGTGCCTTTCATGAAGATGAAATGGTATTATAACTTTGGTCCGATTTTTGTTAGTATGAGAAGAAGAAGAGATAAGTATACCGAAATGATCAGGGTGATAAGCTGAGTTGATTTAGCCATGTTCGTCTGTCTGTTTGAATGCAAACTAGTCCCACAGTTTTAGAGATATCTCGATGAAATTTTGCAAGCGGGCGCCATTTTGGATAGGATTAATCATTTATCGGCAAGATCGGACCAATAAACGTGTTTCAGCCTATACATTTTGAAGGTTTGGTACATATTAGATGCGTAATGTGTGTAGTGAAATCACCCACATCGGACCAACATAACATACAGCTTTCATATAACCAAAAGTTTCGATAAATGGGTTTTGGGCTATACATTTTGCAGTTAAAAAGCTAGGAACGTAAAATTTTGCAGGTTTGGTACATATCGGACCAACATAACATATAGCTCCCAAATAACACTGGACCACGAATTTCAACTTTTTCTCTTTACCAGAAACGCCGTTATGAAATTCGTATGTAAAACCACCTCCTGATTTCGAGTTCATTTTTGATTCTATGGTACCGTTTTCGAGATATTTTCAATTTACCGTTATTCGAAAAAACCAAAAAGACGGCTCCCTTTAATTACGTATATCTCACGAACGGATTAAGCAATTGCAAAAAGGTTTACAGAATCAAAATCACAATAAAATTTGGTGTAAATGCATCATACATTGTTTTTTTGCTCAACCAGATATTAGCTTATCATTTCAGATTTTTGTTTTTTTTTATGAAAAAATATGAAAAAAATATATTTTTTTTTTTTTTAGGTTTTCTATGATTTCTATCTTGAGAGGTCACACACCAAATATGTATGTATAAAAAATCGCTGAAAATGCAAAAATATTATAATTTCAAGTTTATTACGATGGTCTTTTCTTTTTCATGATTGTCTTTTGCGAAAATCACCTTTTCGATTATAAACACAAAATCACGATTCACCTTAATTTTTTTTTTTAAAGTGACTAGTTATTTACAAATTTTAAGATGAAAATATGTAAATTTTTGTCAAAAAAAGACTTGAACTAAGGGGTTACCTGCAAGGTAATAGGCTTGTAACAATGTATTTAAAAAAACTGCAATTATACGCGTTTTAAGGAAAAAAACTAAGTGTGACGCTCAAGAGATTTTGTTGCACGTAAACAAGAAATAATGCCAAATTTAAAGTGTAACGAAAAAAAGTTTATTTTTTACAAAAAGTTAATAAAAGAAAACGAAAATTCTTCAAAAAACAAAAATTTTCATACAAAACTAAACATATTTAAGCATTTTAAGCTATGAAGCAATATGTATAAAAAGTGATGCTCATGAAATGTTTGCATATTTTGGTTTTTTCCGTAGGCAATTTATTTCCCAACCTCACAAATTATAAAAAAATGAGTTGAAACCATGTAAACAATGATTGTCAACTTCAATTTCTTACATTTAATATTATGTTCACTTTTAAAAAAATTAGCGTGACGCTCATGAAATTTTATCGCGCCCTTACCATGGTGTTCACAAAAACTACGCAAATGCACACTTTTTTTAATAGATTTTTTTCGCTTTTTCACTTTTGTAATAATTAAAGTTTGTACTTTCCTTACGTTATTTACTTTATTTAAATGCAAATTGAAAACGGGTGATATTACTTGATTTATAAAAAAGTGACGCTCAATGCAAATTGTGGGGACAACCTATAACAAATCAAAACAAAAGAAAGAAACCCAATAATTCGAAAACTGTTATTAAATGTTGCATATTTACTTTTTTCTTGAATTTATTTTATTTTGTTTACTAAAAATTCTAGCGGGGGACACATGCTTTTGTATGAAAGGAGTCCGAAGGAGAAACAAAACACCAGTCTGAATAAACAAAAAAACAAACATAGAAATTTTAAAATTGCACTTTTTTGTTACAAATTCCTCGGTGACCACTCTCCTATTTTAGTATGCAGGTAGATTTTCAAAATTATAAGACACAGAAAATTTTTGAAGCCTACATCTAAAGCAGGTAGTATTTTCTTTTCCCGGCTTCGTATAAAAAGGAAAGTTCAGTTCATAAGTTAAATTTCAAAACCGTGATTTATTAAAAAAAATAAAATGAGTAAAAGGACGCGAGAATTTGAGTGTAATAACGATCCACATATGTTCTGTTTTATGTGTCATTTCAAAACTTTATACTCCAAGTATTTTGGCATTGAGCCTAAAAATGCTGAAAAACCATGGGCAGCGAACACTTTGTGTACATCGTGTCGAATAGAATTGATTCAGTCGGAATCAGGACAACAAATAAAATTTGTTACACCAATGATATGGAGAGAACCACTTGCCATTCAATAGAGTGTTATATTTGTTAAACAAAAGTACTTGGCGTTGGAAGATTAAGAAGAGTATCCTATTCCAACGTACCTACAGTGACATTACCAGTACTACATTCAACGGCAGTTGCAGATCCAGTTCCATTGTCAACAGTAATATCTGAGTGCGGGGAATCAAGTTGTACTGAATTTCGCATGGGAAACGAGAGAAACGTTCTGTCACAAGCACAACTAAATGATTGGATAAGATATTTGGAACTATCCAAGGAAAAGGCCGAGATCCACACTTCTCGTATGCAACAATTTAAATTTGTGTCATCCGATGTTAAGGTGATATATTGTAGAACTCGTCACGAACCATTTTCCAAACACTATACCAAGAAAGACAGTATATGCTACTGCAACGACATTCCTGGTTTATTCAAAGAGTTTGGTCAAACATATGATTCAAAAGAGTGGCGATTGTTCATAGACAGCAATAAACTGAGTTTAAAGGCTGTATTATTGCATATTGGTAACAAAAAGCCTTCTATCCCGATCGCGCATGCAGTAAATACAAAGGAAACCTACGAGGAAATGCAAAAATTACTCAAATTTATCAAATATGAAGAGCATGATTGGAAAATATGTCCTGATCTCAAAGTCGTTGCAATGCTATGCGGTCTACAAAGTGGCTACACCAAACACTGCTGCATCCTCTGCAAGTGGGATAGCCGAGCTCGTAAGGACCACTACGTCAGAAAGGATTGGCCGGAAAGAGTCGAGTTTACCGTTGGTGTGGATAACATCAAATACATCCCTCTTTTCAAGAAAGAGAAAATCATACTTCCACCCTTACAGATCAAGCTCGGTCTCATTAAAAACTTTGTTAAGGCTTTGGACAAAGAAGGCGAAGCATTCGACTATTTGAAAACAATTTTTCCAGATATTTCTCAAGCCAAGATAAAGGAAGGTATTTTTGTTGGACAATAAATAAAAAAGTTGATCAACAATAATCAATTCAAAGGACTAGTCTCATCAGTTGAGGCAGCAGTGTGGGAATCCTTTGAAAAGGTCGTTGCTTCTTTTCTCAGTAGATACAAAAGTCCTAACTACGAGCAGATAGTGAACGACTTAATCAATAATTATGCAAAAATGGGTAAATATTAAAGGCTTATTAAAATTAATTTCCCAAAATTTTATAGCTTGTTTACCTAACTAATATTTCCTTTCCAGGCGTAAATATCCCAGCAAACACAGCCTCTAACGTTAGAGAAATACTGTAGTTTTACATTAGAATTCTAATGTAGTTCTCTAATGTATCTCTAATCCAAAATCACGTTAGAGAACTAGGCTAGAGGACGATTAGAGAACGATTAGAGAAACACTCGAATAGCGAAGATGCGTGTATTGTCAAGTATTGTATTTATAAACTAAGGTATAAAAACTTTGAATTTTATTCCCATTAGATATTTAAGCTTAAAACATGTCAAACATATTTAAAGCAATAAATTTATCGAAATAGAATTAAACAAGAACAATTGGATTTCATTTCATTTCAGTTAGAAATTTCTCATTAGAATCCCATTATAATTTCACGTTAGAATTCGAATCGATAACTAACCTTTTTCTCGATATCGAGAACTAAGCCCCTTTTTGTCGAGAATGCTATAATTCGCGACAGTTTCACAAATCGTTCTCTAACCATCTACCTTAGAGAATAACATTAGAATTCGAGTCGTTTTCTAATCGTCCTCTAACCTTAATGTTTGCTGGGATGTCTTTAAAAGTTCACTTTCTGCACTCACATTTGAGCTTTTTTCCGGCAAATCAAAGGTTTCACCAGCAAAAAAAATTAATTGAGAATCGATATCAAGGGTTCTGGGACGTCGCAATGATGGGCGATTACTGCTGGTTTCTCATAAGAGAAACCGATCCTAAAAAGAACAAGCGTCAAAGTAAAATCAAATTAAGATAAAGATTGTTAGAATGTAGTATAAACATAAATAAATTTAAAAAAAGTGAAAAATATGGGTAATTTCATTCATAAATTGAACTTTTAACTCAATAGAAACAGAGGATAGCTATGTAGATATTCCACTCTCCTTTATACCATACATACGTTTTGAGGTATACGTTGAAATTGCGCAACCTGGGTATTTTTATTTGATCGCTTATAACTTACGTAGTTTTGCATCGATTTTCTTCGATGATAGCTTATCTGTTTTCTAATTGAACAGAGCTTTACGTAAAGAAAAAATATCTGGAAAAAAAGTTGTGGTTTTGGAATGCTGCTCTCGCGAAGAGTAATTTTTTTCATATTTTTTCATAAAAAAAAAAAAAAAAATCTGAAATGATAAGCTAATATCTCGAAAACTATCTGGTTGAGCAAAAAAACAATGTATGATGCATGTACACCAGATTTTATTGTGATTTTGATTCTGTAAACCTTTTTGCAATTGCTTAATCCGTTCGTGAGATATGCGTAATTAAAGGGAGCGTATAACGGTAAATTGAAAATATCTCGAAAACGGTACCATAGAATCAAAAATGAACTCGATTTTCGAAATCAGGAGGTGGTTTTACATACGAATTTCATAACGGCGTCTTTGGTAAATTTTGTCCGTCGACCAGTGTAATCAATTGCTCCAGTAAATGTGGTTTGGGCTATGTATCTTTTAATTAACAGTTTTGAAGAGTTTGTACCAATTGTAAGTAAGGAACGGACACTTAAAAAAGTTATGCGTATTCATGAAAGGCATAAAGCCTTGGTCGGGCCTCTACGGGTTGGAGAGTACCGAGGAAGGTTTAATGCTGAGTTCGTCGAAGTAAATCTCAGCGGATAGAGTTGTTATTCGAAGGTAATTAGACTTCCGACCAAGAAGGTATTCGTATTGGGATCAGAGAAGACCAAGTGGAGAACGATTTGGCACTCTTTGGAATTTGCAACTGGTGCTATGAAGAAGAAAGGCGTACTTTGTGACAATTGAGTAGAAGAAGAATAATTTTGTCCAGCATACATCCAAATAGTTTCTTTTTATTTTCACTAATGGCGATAAGCGATTTGTCAGTGATTATCATTGTTTATACTTTGACCGATACCATGAGCAGAGCTGGGTAAAATCAATTACATTACAATTACAATTACATTCCTCAGTAATTAAAAAATGTAATCAATTACTTTGCTCCACAGAAAAGGAATTGATTACATTTCAATTCCTCAAAAAAAATTACCGAAAGTAATGGTCTTTTTTTGAGGCTCAATTACAAGGAATTGATTACAAGGAATTTAAAAAAATTACTTTGAGGAATTGTAATTTCAAAAGTAATGGGCTTTGAAAGGAATTGAAAATGTAATTGAAAAATTTTCAATTACATTACAAGGAATGGAAAATGTAATTTAGAATTTCCAATTACAATTCCTCAAAGGAATCGCCAAAGTAATTGAAATACTAAAGGGGAAATTTGTATATAAAACCTATTACGATCAAAGTGGGTGGACTTTTCGGGGCCATAATCTCATCAGGCATTGCTTTTAGCTATACATATATGGTATATATGGTCATCCTCCGCCTGATAATAGCAGTCAAACCAACTAGTTGTAGCAATCTGAAAACTGGTATAAATTCTAAGGAATTTGGTCAGCCATGGCAACGCCGTGCGTGATGTCCTAGCTCTGTACATTCCCATATTCTCCAAAACATTGGAAATATGTCAATAGTCCGTTATCCCTGCGTATACAGGTAAATTATTTTGATGATGTGCAATATTTCGGGGTAGTGCTTGATAAATATGTTATTTTTGGATGCAATTTGTGCAAAAGTTTGTAACCACGATTTCTATTTTGTACATTCCAATAGTAAAACAAGCATGTACAAATATGGGCCCGGGAGATAGCCCCCTTCCCCACCACCCTTTCCCTCTCGACGGCCCCGGCTGTAGATTGGTGCTAGGAGGCTTTCCAGAAGGCATTAGGACACGTTTTCCGGAAACCATGAGGTGTGTGAACCAGAAGCAATATCACACATTCATAGCATAACTGTCTGCGAGTGGAAATATGGGACATCACATGTACGCTCTCTCAAAACCTATCCTAAACTTGGCCACACATAGCCACTCTTTTAGTCGCAAACAAATTTTATACGTGCCTGAACCTTACTTACCTTACATTTTCAATTACTTTTTTCAATTCCTTTGAGGAATGGGTAATTTGTAATTTTTTTTTTTCGATTCCCTGTAATGTAATTGAAAATTTTTCAATTACATTTTCAATTCCTTTCAAAGCCCATTACATTTGAAATTACAATTCCACAAAGTAATTTTTTTCAATTCCTTGTAATCAATTCCTTGTAATTGAGCCTCAAAAAAAGACCATTACTTTCGGTAATTTTTTTTGAGTAATTGAAATGTAATCAATTCCTTTTCTGTGGAGCAAAGTAATTGATTACTTTTCCCAATTACATGTAATGGGGAATTGAGGGTAATTTAATTCCTAAAGTAATCATTACTACCCAGCTCTGACCATGAGGTTATTTCAATTCAATGTACCCAATTCCCGCCTCATTTGTCGCTGGTATTTCATCTACAGAGTGTATTTATTTGTTTTATTTTACTCTGAGCCGATTCGATTTATCGACAGCCGATTTAACAGCTTATACCCCGCATACAATTCAACTGGCATAAATTCCAATCGAGCTAGTTACCCAAAATAATAATTTTCGGACTAGTCTGAAAATAGTACAATAATACACAAAAGTCTCTAGTTCAGTCTCTGATATCATAGAAGACAAGGCTCGGACAATGTTGGTTAAAAAATCAAATTTAAAGTCAAAGAATATTTGATTGCCAAGATAGGAGAAAATCACTTTATGAGTTGAGAACTTTGGATTCCGCCCTGTGATATATTTAACACTACCAATTTCTAATATTAACTAATAAAAGATCTTTTGATACTAGTTTTCAGGTAGTTTGTAACTAGTTAAATTTACCGTAAGGTGTGCAAAATGATTGATACAGCACAAAAACACTTCTGTGACTGCATTCAGAGTCTGCTGCTGTGTGCCCCGCAGTTATAATTAATTTATAGTTTTATAATGACTTCAACCCTCATAACAACAAATACACATATGTAGCATGTGGCAAGTAAAATCGATGGGTGGTATTGCGGGTGAAGTGTACAAGTACAAAGATGACAGTTAAACATGCACAAAGGCACCCTAATTTTGTATCAAGCGACACTTGTCGCCGACACGCCTCAAAGTATGCTATGCTATTTTGACTTATTTTGCATTTGTAAATATTTCAAAACAGATGTAGAAAGTAGAGTGCTTTTACACCGACTCAAATAGCAAACGAATTAGATAGGTTTTGTTGAATAAACCGGCATCGGTCCTCAAATTACTAGATTACTGGGGTTGCTGCTCAATTTGTGCTAACACATGCCCTCACTGAAAATATTTGAACATTTGCAATAAAATATGGTTTACGCTCGTATTCACTAATAAGACGGTGGTTAATGGTTCAAATCCTTTACAACATTCGATGTTGGTTTGCGGTGTTTTGTATACGAGTTTTTAGTTTATAGCTGATGACATCTCATCAACATTTGTCATTTGATCAAGTGATAATGCGCTTTTAAAAGCCTATCACACATTTAATCTGCAAACAAATACACAGCCATGCATTCCCATCTCAAAGGATTTATAAACCATTCGCATGTGTGTGTGTGTGTGCATGGATGTAGACAAACTTTACTGGTCGAATAATAGCTTAACAAACATATTCATGTATACCGATAACATCGTATAAATTGCCCGTTCGGTAATTAGCTCACAACTGTATTCATTTAATACTGAAATTATTAAAAAAAAATTTGAATCAATTCAATTTAAATTTCTGTACAATACTCGTATCAGCTAATGCGTAACAATTTGGAGTTATTATTATGAAACTTAGGCATATCCGTGGTATAGTGGGTGGTATGCTGACCTACCATATCTGTTGATTAACCGGGACAAGTCACGTCAAAAAGATATTTAGCAAAAGTTTTCGCAAAAAACCCTACATACTTAAATACCGTTTAACAGTTTACCAATTGGCGCAGGTTAGAAAAAGAACGGAATCGAAAGTCGGTTTGTACTTGGCCCTTCCATCTGAGTGACGGTGTCTCTAACTCCACAGCTGACTGGCAGTAAGAATACCTAAAATGAAATGTCAAAGTGATTAAACCGATTTCTATTCTGTGAAAGTACTCTTTCATCCAGCGAAAACTGACTCTATCCCCGACTAAATCGACTGCGACTCTGTTTATGAATGCACCGATAGGGCAAGAGTTAAACGTTCACGTAAACGGGGTACTTCTATCTACTGTCAATCGCCCGAAAACCTTACGTGTCATGTTTGGCAACGGCCTTACCTTCGCTGGTCATGCTACCGAAATAGATTCAAAGGTACAAAGCCGTAATAAGATCCTCAAGTCACTGGCCGGAAGTACTTGGAGCAAAGAAATATACCTAGCTGACACCAACTGGAGGAAATTTCAAGTCTGCTAAAACAGAACTTATGTATATCATCTGAGTTTCACCACCCTCAAGAGGCTAAAATGTTCAATGTTCAAAGCACACGGAACTCCTAAGCAGTCAGTTTCTACTGAACAGCCATAACTCTAGTCATTTTCGTAAGCACTACGATGAGATCCGGCATCATATCTCCCTGCCGTTTGATCTGCGTAACCACAGGCGGGCCCTAAATGACCACCAAACTGAGTCAGAGAGACAGATCTCTCAGATCTCACCCTGTGAATCCCGTTATTGATATCCAACCACCCAAATTAGCTGAAGAAGAGCGTGTACTTCCGAGGGAGGTTAGAATCATGCCAGCACAACTTCGCTCTGGCTATTCTTGTAGGTTATTTTGAATTACGATTCAAATTCAAAATTCAAAAAATTCCGCAAGATGACTCAAGGATCGAACTACTCATAAACTTTATTTGAAATTAGCACAATGAAGGGAAAAGGCCGAACAGAGGTTAGCTCAATGAATAAAGGTAATCAGGAATCACTAGGTAATTAAATTACTAAGCATAAGTGCGATTTTCTTTTTGCAGGCATTACAAAAAAAGGATAAAAAAATTATAAAAACTACCTTTACACTAATTACGTCAAGAAACAGGGGCAAGTTTTCCTGAAAGACATGGTGTAGGTAATTTTGACTTTGAAACTTAACAAAAGCTATGACAATTAATTTAGGAGATACGAAAATATAAAGCTGGATTGCAAATAAATTGACTTTAAATGTTTTTTTCAACAGTTGAGCTTCACTTTAGTCTTTAAAAGTTTTGTATCATCTTTTAATTTTTCGAACAAGTTACACTGTCAGTATTTTGTAGATACTATAAAAGCAACATAGTCCACGAAATCAAAAAGGGGAGATTTGTCCAAAAAAAGGAAGTGATAAAGTCTTTTGTAAAAAGTGAGACGAAATATTTCGATTGCAATTGAAAACCAACTGTGATAAAATCTTATTTCACAAAAGTTTAGATCAATAAGTTACAGCGTTTTAAGTTGTCGACGTAATAAAGTAAAACATTTTTCGAAAATGCGGACAGTACATGCTGCTGATGTTCTTCCCTAAAATTGGATATGTTTGGACTTAGCAGAGAACATCGCTATTATATGCATCACTTAAAAAAACTTTAACTGAGCTGGGTAAGTCTCCTTTTCAATCCTTGCACAAAACTCTCCCTAAAAAATTAAAGCTTTAAAAAAACTCCATCCTTTAACTTTATTCACAATTCCATGCCAGCCCCCAATATTTTTCTTCTTCCTGCGCGGTAATTTTATTTTGAAACTTTATAAAAAAAGACGTAAAAGATAGAGAGTACGAATAAAAGGAATAAATACAAGAAAAAGATATTAAATTGAAATTGAAAATAATCTGAAGGTAATGGCAAATGTAAAGGCTAAGTACAGCAAACAACAGCAAAATCCGAAAGGCTCGCCATAGGATGGTGAATGGGCTGGCTGCAGTTCAAGTTGACGACTTTCCTTACAACATACAAATATGAACACACATACCACTTTGTAATGGGGTTGCAGCGAATGTGAATTTATAAACATTCGAGAACAACGCCAGAAAAACGAAAATTTCTTGGCCTGTTCAATATTCTGGATTTTTTCTTTTGTTTTCCATAAAAATTGATGGATGAATTTATGGGAAATTAAACTAACTCCATAGACTTCGTCAGGAATAAGAAAGATTTTAAGGTCGAGAGTCCAGGCCGTCGATGTGCTATCCATAATACCTATGCAACCGAGTACAAATATTCGCAACATCCTTAATCATCAAGATGTGTATGCATACTGATGATGGCACCAACAAATAAGGACGACGACGATAACGGCAATGTTAATCTAAATGCTGAAGACTTTGAAATGTCTTAAGATGAAAGACAAAACGGGAGGCGTTATTATTATTTCTCCCTTGGATTTTTTTTTCGATCATTTATTTAGTTATTCATTTTCTTTGGAATGTTATAAAATAGTATGTAAGTTGAGCGCTCTGGGTGAGATGAGCGTTCTTAGAAAATGGGGTAGCTTGGCATTTTCATGATTGTTTAGATGATGATGCATCGTAGATTGCGAAATAGGATGCAAAAATAAGAATAAGAGCGGTGTTTATTTATTGCTATGGCTTTCAGCAGGCTTAAGCTTAGTATCCTTTCAAAATAATAGCAAAATGTTTATGCTTTGCCGAAAAATATAAGATGGCCTCAGTATTCCTTGAAAAGGCGCAAGTGCACTGTCGGCTAATCAGCAGAGATATCAGTGAACTGCTTAAGGGCAATTTTTATTCGTTTGAACACAAAGGATGTTTTCCTAATTCAAAGATTTGTAATTTCAAATTTCAATTAACCTATGCTTATTTCGAAATATTTAATTCCAACTTTTCAGTTCGAGACTTTGAATTTGTATTCAATTTTAACTTTTGGCCCTAAATTGCAGATTGAGCAATTTCGATATTGAGAAACACGGATAAAAGATAACTTAGTAAAACTTTACATTGCACGTCAACTGCTAATACAGATAAATCTCTTGACCGAAATATAATATCGGATTAACCCCTCCGGATTATTGTTACCGAGGTCAAGACGCGGCTTTTGATACTCCTATAGGTATAGTACATTTTTAGAACTGTTTTAGCAGTTGACGTGCAATGGAAAGTTTTGCCGATAACTTTCACTAATAACAAATAAACATTATATATGTATAAACAAATAAAACTTAATGATGCAAATGTCACAACATAACATCAAAAATATAGTATTATTCGCATGATCTATAATATACAAAATTTTTAAGGTTACAATCACTTACCAGAGGTTCGATTCACTTCAAAATTTGCCATAAAACGGTCCCCTCAAAACGTTTAAAAATTAACTCCAGCAGTTATTAGCTTTGTTCGGGTACATTAGAAATTTTATACTACTTTAATTTCAAAGTGTGTGCTTACACAAAACACTTGCAGCGAGAAAGCGCATTTTGAAATTTCATTGACAGAGAGAGCTACAAGAATTCCACTCCGTAAGAATTGTAAGTGAAAAACAGCTGATCGTGACAAGGGAAAGTAATAACAAAAATTCTAAAATTTGAACTTTTAACCAATCAAAATGGCAGCAGCTGCTTATGCTGCAAGTTTTTACTGGCTCATGTTGCTTTAAACTTTTGCGTTTCGAGAGAGTTTTACGTCATTCTTATTTTACTTACACTTTTGGCAAGTATTGTATGCAAACAAAGCTATTATTTGAGCCACACATAAATCGTTAGAATTCATGATTTTGACTTCGAAATATGATAATGCATGGAACAGCTTGTTAACGAAAGTGTGTTTTTCTTCGATTTGTGTCACTCGAAATTCAGGGAAGCAAACTTTCGAAAACTAGAACTGAAAACAGTGAAGATCGGTGTCCGCTCACTCCTGATCAGTGTATGCAGTGTGTATTCTCAGTTCTCAGGGTAGGAAACATGCTCATCTGAAACAACGCGAAAATTTCAAAAAGAAAAAACGCACGATAGAAATATAATACAAAGCAGACAACAAATCGTCCCCTCAATATAACAATAGCGTATAATTTTTTTTGGGTTTTGAGAAAATCGAGTTTAAAGTTTTTGTCAAATCAGATGTCTATTGAAACCTCAATATCACGGTAAATAAAAATTGTTCATAGTGGATTTTTCGATGAATACATTATACCGTTTCTTGCCTTTAAATTTACCAAGTTTTTTTATTCTACTCATCCTTTAAGACCATAGTTATGTTATTCAAAGCGCAAGTCCTCCATATAGGCCATTTTATTTTTTAAGGAATTCGTATGATGTATCTGATACACTATTTTATTTTGTATGGTATACGCTGTTTCATTCAATAATTTTACGGTATTTTTATTAAAATATCAATTTGTAACATTATAAAACAGTAATTAATTCCTGTTGATATTTACCTTACTTTCTTCACTTACATTATATAATGGACGATACTCACTCATATGTTTAAAATCCATATTTTTAATGAACAAACTTTCTCTGCGAAATGAATTTGCAAGCTGAAATTTCAAATGACTACAATATTTCCTTGGCATTCATGTAGTCAAAACAACGTAAAAATCGCATAGACTATTACTCTTGTAAATTTCTGATAAAATTTTCGAATTTGTATTGAAAATAAAACAGCTTATGTGGGGTATAGAAATGGTCGGAATAAAACTATTTCTCAAACAATAGTGTATATCATTATAAGCTATTTTATGAGTTAAAGTTTTGATAAATTGTATTTATTTCTACAGGGTAAAATGGAGTATAATGCGCATACACTATTATTCTTTTAACAACTTTGCAGTGGCAATTTCAAGTAAAATAGCGCATATGAGCTTATACACTTATTGAAGGAAATGTTTGAACAAGAAATTATACACCATTTTTTCCAATGACATTTTGACCCACTTTGTGGAAGTAGAATTTGACGAAATTTTGACCAGACATAGAATCAATGATGGAGATTCTAAATATGCAATAAAAAAATAATGGCGTATGAGCACATACGCTATTGTTATATTGAGGGGACGAAATAATTGTTACTAAAAAAAAGCAAAATTTGTAATTTTTTATATTGCACGTTCTTCTCTCATATTCAGTAGAAAAAAAATTTTCTGTTCCCACTTTCGGGGGCGCCCTGTTGCTCGGAGCCCTGCTTTGCCCATCGCTGGTCTAAACTATAAAATACCACTAAGGGGTATATGTATATGTATGTATGTAGATATATATACATATGTATGTATATGTAGCTATGTATGTATGTACCTCCACGGTAAATCTATGTGAGCTACATACGAATTTCGAAATGTCTATGGAAAATTCATTTCAACGTTTACAGTTTCCTTTTTTCTCTCCCCCATTTTACCGTTATCATGGATGCAAGTAGAATCCACTCTGTTCTATGTACCACTCCACTCCGTCTATGTACTGAGGGTATATTTGTGTTCGCTTGACTGCTTTTTGCTTTCAGGAATGGTGGATTTAACTTTGGATCGTTAGGAGGAATGAATGTTCTGACGACGGTAGTGGTAGTGATAGAGACGATGGCAATGCGCCTGTGCGTCAATGGTTGTGTAGATGGTTTGATGGCCGGCAGCCTGGCAGTTCAGTTGGTTCGTTTGGTTGGTTGCTTGCCGTTTTTTTACTCGCTTTTGTAGAGATGAAAATGTGTTTGTAAATGAACGAATGGTGGGCGGAGTAACTCAATTAAGGATCCATTTGATGACGAACACATACTACATACCTAAAATTAAATGCATACAAATGTACGCTGAAATTTATATGATTGTATGTATGTATGTACATATATGCTAGGAATGTCAATTTTTTGGATTTTTACAAAGTCGGGATTTTCAGTATTTTACAATCGCGCGATCTCCGAATTAGTCCAAAAATCTTTGAAGTGTGAAAAAATTACCGCTACATTTGACATAAGATAACTCAGTTTTTACTCTAGAAGAATTTGCATTTATTTAAAGTAAATCGATTTCCTACATATGTACATATGTACATATGTACATATACATACATACATACATATATTACAGATAGTTAAGAAAAATCAATAGGAGTAATCATTATTAGGTTAGTGAAGGTTAAAATATATTAGTGCTGCAATAGGCTTTGTAATTAAGTTCCATATCTTATCTGACATGGGAGATATAAAGATTAAAATAAGTATTATTAGTTCTGAGAAGCGGGCCAGGTCTAGTAGTATTGAATAAATAGATACATTTCGACTGTGGATGCAATAGTCCCAAAGTAGTCAAGGAAGAAAACTGTTATATTTTTCATAAAAAATCGGGCATATAGTTTGTAGTAACATATTTTAAATCCCGAAAATTCCACGATTTACCACAATAATCCAAAAGCAGCACAGAACTTAGCAAGTGAATATGCGAAACATAATTTTTGCATTTGCCATCATTACAAGACTTTCCTTTCCTAACATTTTCTTTACATTTAAATTTGCTCGTTTTTCGAGACAACAATCTTTAAAGCTGAACGGCAAAAATATTTCTTTATATGAAAGGCTACATACTCACGTATACATACATCAATATGCATCCACAATTCACCTTTATTATATAAATATGGCTTCTAGATATGCTCAACGGATGTATTCAAAATTAAATTAACGCAAATTAAATTTTTCGGTTTTAGAAATTTTTAGTTTCATTGACCTACAATTCAAAATGAGAATGTTCTACATATTAATCTAATATGTGCATATGTTTGTATGTATGTACATAAATCGAACTAGAAAAAATAAGTGAATAATCAAATGAATTGAGATATTCGGGTATAGATTACAATTTTTAGAAAGATATCGTTGTTAACAAAATTTTTTATTGTTGCTTTCCTCTTCATCTTTTAACCTCTAAATACAATTGACAGTTAACCGCTTAGGTTTGGGCCCCAAACTTTGGGGCATACATCGTGAAAGCTATTAAATTACAAATTTTGTTTAAAGTACGAAATAAATCTCATTCACATCGCATAACCCCAAAACACCTGTTTTTTTACTCAAATTGTATTTTCTATGTAGATACGTACGTCACCAAAAAAAAACAGTTTTGTTTTGCACTTTATGCATGGGAATTTAATCAAAATAGTGAACTCGGTTTTCTCATTAATTCAAGTTTAACACTTGTTTGGAATCTTTGTCTTCCTTAAAAGCGCATATTATGTACTTGAACTATACATATGTACATATATCCAAATTATAGTTCGAACAATCACGCAATCTGAGCTTATCTACAATAAGTTTCACTCAAGGGTCAATTCTGAGAGTTACCGGTAATTTTGTACCTACAAAGAACATACTTAGAGCCATTTTTTCGACTGCCTGCTAAAATATATATCTTCTTTAAAAAAAATTTGTTTTCAGTAGTGGTTGTTAAATTTATTCCGTCGACAAATTTAACAAGTAATCAATCCAACCTCTGAAATTTGTCGTTTCGAAAAACACAAAAAAGCTATTATGAAACAAATAAAATTAACAATTGCTATAGAAAACTGATTTCATGAACTGGAAAAAGCATTTGAGGAAACCAGTGAACGTAGTATAGCCAAGCGCACTTTTAGCATCCGCTGCGATTCACTTTGAAGAATACAAATACGAATTTGAAAATTACGAAACTGCGACAATTTTTAATTTTTTTATATTTTCACAGCTCTTTTTGGCATTCCGGTTTCTTTCCGTAGCAGTGCCGTCATATTTTCAACAATCTTATAAATAACAAGTAAGGAAGTCTAAGTTCGGGTGAACCGAACATTAAATACCCAGCGTTAGTTTTTAGAAAAAGGGGGCGTGGTTTTCATCCAATTTCGCCCATTTTAAAAACCAATCTATGCCGAGCCTAAACAATAGCGAATTTGGTGGGCGCGGCCACGCTCCTTGCTTATAAAGCTTTAACCGCTTACATGAGCCAAAAGTACTGAATCGATCTTTTCAAGGGTTATACCATGTCCTATATATAACTTTGGAAAAGAAGGCGTGCCATGCCCATAACTTTTAACGTATTTTGTGAAATTTTTCGATGTACGGATATATGTATGTGTCCATTAATCAATATTTACATAATTTTAAAAAAGTGGGTGGTGGCACGCCCACGGATTTTATGATGTTGTTTGTCCCTATCAGTTTTCATTGCAGATCTTTATGATACTTTCACAGTGGCTTGTTAATAGTGAAATGTTGATATTTTGTTTATTCACTTGTGGGCGGTGCCACGCCCATTTTCCAAAATATTACCAAAAAACCTTTAAACATCACTAATAACATCATCAGGTGAATGAGTGTACTAAATTTTAGCATTATATCTGTATTAGTTAAACAGATATTGCATATTCCGGTTTCCTAACTCTCGTTTAGAGAACTTTAGTCCAAAAAGGGGCGTGGTCGTTCACTGATTTTTCTTATTTTCTGTGGTAGTACTCTACATAAACATAACATGCCTGGAACCTAGTTTCGTAAACCTATCTCACACCGTTCTGAAGTTATTAGCAGTCGAATTTGAAAATTGCTTGACTCATAAGTGGGCGGTGCCACGCCCACTTTCCAAAATTTTGCAAAAATAATGTAAAGAATATGAAAATTGATGTATGTACAAAATTATATTATTATAGCGGTATCAGTTAATTAGATATGGACTTTTCAATATTTCCACCTCCTTTCAATATAACTTTTATAAAAAAGTAGGCGTGGTCGCCAAGCGATTTCGTTTTTTTTCTATATCTGAATTTAACACAACAATAGTATGCCCTCTACAAAATTTCGTTATACTAGCATAAACTGTTCTCAAGTTATTAGGAGTCAAAATTTTAAAATTTCTTCAAATATATGGGGGCGGTGCCACGCCCCTTTTCAAAAAATTTGGTAAAATCCGCCTTAGAACATATAAATCAATACATATTGCAAATTTTATCATTGTAGCTGCTTCTGATATTGAATTAACCCGTTTTATACGTTTTTCGAAATTTTCGATATCGAAAAAGGGGGCGTGGTTATCATCCGATTTCGCCCATTTTCAATAGCAACCTACCTTGGCCAGAAAGTAACCTGTATGGAAAATTTCATGCAAATATCTCAATTTTTACTCAAGTTATCGTGTACACGGACGGACAGACGGACAGACGGACAGACGGACAGACGGACAGACGGACAGACGGACAGACGGACAGACGGACGGACATGCCTTAATCAATTCCTCTTTTCAACCTAAGAACTTTCATATATGGAACTCTATATCTAACTCGATTATTTTGTGCCGTTACATAGTACCGTTATGTGGACAAAATTAATATACCCTTGTACTAGTACTAGTACGCTGGGTATAAAAATGAATGTGTGTCTGTGTGTCTGTGTGTCCTTTATAGGCGTCCAAAGTACTCAACCGATTTTTATGAAATTTTCACAGTATATTCTTGGTATCACGAGTTAAAGCATAGGCTATATATATTTTTGGAAAAGTGGGCGGTGCCACGCCCTCAGGCAATATAAAAATTCAAATTGTCATAGCTATGAATTTCAAATCGTTATAACTATGAACATATTTGGTCTTAATTAATGATTTTTGGATATGTGTGTCCTTTGGTCAAGATTTATACAATTTTCGAAAAGTGGGCGGTGCCACGCCCCCATTTTTTGTGTTTTGTGTGTACTTCAATAATATCCAAAGTTTATGGTCGATCTCTTTTAAACTCTCCACTTTGATTTAGAAGATTATTGTGTAGGATTTAGGTAATATACATTTTTGGAAAAGTGGGCGGTGCCACGCCCACAACCTATATAAAATTTCAAATCGTTCTAACTATGAACATATTTGGTCTAAATTAATGATTTTTAGATATGTGTGTCCTTTGGTCAAGATTTATACATTTTTCGAAAAGTGGGCGGTGCCACGCCCCTATTTTTTGTGTTTTGTTTGTAATTCAATAATATCCAAAGTTTATGGTCGATCTCTTTTAAACTCTCCACTTTGATTTAGAAGATTATTGTGTAGGATTTAGGTAGTATACATTTTTTGAAAAGTGGGCGGTGCCACGCCCACAACCTATATAAAATTTCAAATCGTTCTAACTATGAACATATTTGGTCTAAATTAATGATTTTTAGATATGTGTGTCCTTTGGTCAAGATTTATACATTTTTCGAAAAGTGGGCAGTGCAACGCCCACATTTTTTGTGTTTTGTTTGTACTTCAATAATGTGCAAAGTTTATGGTCGATCTCTTTTAAACGTTCAAGATTGGTTAAGAAAATTGTTGTGTACGATTCAGGCTATATAAATTTTTGGAAAAGTAGCCAGTGCCTCGCCCCCAGGCTATGTAAAATTTAAATTCTTCATAACTTTGAACATATTGGGTCTAAATTAAAGATTTTTGGATATGTGTGTCCTTTAGTCAAGATGTATATAATTTTGGAAAAGTGGGCGGTGCAACGCCCACATTTTTTGTGTTTTGTTTGTACTTCAATAATGTCCAAAGGTTATGGTCGATCTCTTTTAAACTTTCAAGATTGGTTAAGAAAGTTGTTGTGTACGATTCAGGCTATATCAATTTTTGGAAAAGTAGCCAGTGCCACGCCCCCAGGCTATATAAAATTTAAATTCTTCATAACTCTGAACATATTGGGTCTAAATTAAAGATTTTTGGATATGTGTGTCCTTTAGTCAAAATGTATATAATTTTGGAAAAGTGGGCGGTGCAACGCCCACATTTTTTGTGTTTTGTTTGTACTTCAATAATGTGCAAAGTTTATGGTCGATCTCTTTTAAACTTCCAAGATTGGTTAAGAAAGTTCTTGTGTACGATTCAGGCTATATCAATTTTTGGAAAAGTAGCCAGTGCCACGCCCCCAGGCTATATAAAATTTAAATTCTTCATAACTCTGAACATATTGGGTCTAAATTAAAGATTTTTGGATATGTGTGTCCTTTAGTCAAAATGTATATAATTTTGGAAAAGTGGGCGGTGCAACGCCCACATTTTTTGTGTTTTGTTTGTACTTCAATAATGTCCAAAGTTTATGGTCGATCTCTTTTAAACTTCCAAGATTGGTTAAGAAAGTTGTTGTGTACGATTCAGGCTATATCAATTTTTGGAAAAGTAGCCAGTGCCACGCCCCCAGGCTATATAAAATTTAAATTCTTCATAACTCTGAACATATTGGGTCTAAATTAAAGATTTTTGGATATGTGTGTCCTTTAGTCAAAATGTATATAATTTTGGAAAAGTGGGCGGTGCAACGCCCACATTTTTTGTGTTTTGTTTGTACTTCAATAATGTGCAAAGTTTATGGTCGATCTCTTTTAAACTTCCAAGATTGGTTAAGAAAGTTCTTGTGTACGATTCAGGCTATATCAATTTTTGGAAAAGTAGCCAGTGCCACGCCCCCAGGCTATATAAAATTTAAATTCTTCATAACTCTGAACATATTGGGTCTAAATTAAAGATTTTTGGATATGTGTGTCCTTTAGTCAAAATGTATATAATTTTGGAAAAGTGGGCGGTGCAACGCCCACATTTTTTGTGTTTTGTTTGTACTTCAATAATGTGCAAAGTTTATGGTCGATCTCTTTTAAACTTCCAAGATTGGTTAAGAAAGTTCTTGTGTACGATTCAGGCTATATCAATTTTTGGAAAAGTAGCCAGTGCCACGCCCCCAGGCTATATAAAATTTAAATTCTTCATAACTCTGAACATATTGGGTCTAAATTAAAGATTTTTGGATATGTGTGTCCTTTAGTCAAAATGTATATAATTTTGGAAAAGTGGGCGGTGCAACGCCCACATTTTTTGTGTTTTGTTTGTACTTCAATAATGTCCAAAGTTTATGGTCGATCTCTTTTAAACTTCCAAGATTGGTTAAGAAAGTTCTTGTGTACGATTCAGGCTATATCAATTTTTGGAAAAGTAGCCAGTGCCACGCCCCCAGGCTATATAAAATTTAAATTCTTCATAACTCTGAACATATTGGGTCTAAATTAAAGATTTTTGGATATGTGTGTCCTTTAGGCAAGATGTATATATGTAATTTTGAAAAAGTGGGCGGTGCAACGCCCACATTTTTTGTGTTTTGTTTGTACTTCAATAAGTTCAAAGTTTATGGTCGATCTTCTCTAAATTTCCAGATTGGTTCAGAAGATTGTTGTGCCACGCCCCCAGGCTATATAAAGTTTAAATCATCATAACTTTGAATATTTTTGGTCTAAACTAATGATTTTTGGATATGTGTGTCCCTTGGTCAAGAAATATACAATTTGGGAAATGTGGGCGTGGCACCTGTTGATCTGTTTTAAACTTTTCCAATACGTTAAAATCTTCGTTGGGTACGACATACATAGGCTATATTTGTAAATTCTTTGGAAAAGTGGGCAGTTCCAAGACCACATGCTAAGTAATATTTCAATTCGTTATATCCCTGAATGTATTTGCTGGTCAGGCAGAACAACGTCTGCCGGGTCTGCTAGTTTCATATAAGTTTAGAAACAATTAGAGCTGTTCTCACAAGATTTAATGTGAGATTTGAAATCAAATAACACCTAGTTCAATGAATCTATTTTTCGGGCCTAATTAGGTAGTTAGCAATGACATAACTATGCACCGGCACAGCTTACCTAGTGAAGTGCATTGTCTTTCATTTTTTTCAGTTTGGAACTTTCGTATTGCATCTTACATACGATATACATATGTACTAAAGGCTTAAGAATTAATTAGGTACTTACATTGAAATATTTGCAGGTTTGGTTTCAAAATCGCCGCGCTAAATACCGGAAACAAGAAAAACAACTTCAAAAAGCATTAGCGCCGTCTGTGATCCCCTCATGTAATGGTATGATGAGAAATATTCAAGGATACAGCGTATCACGTGGTTACCAACCTTATCCACATCACAATTCCATAAATCGATATCCACAGGTATGAATATTTCCTTAACGAACTCTAACCGTAAAAAGGCTTCATGCGAAAATATACGAATTTTCAGTACAGGAAATTATAACGTTTGAATCTTGTTTTGTTCCCAGGGCTTAATTATTTGAAAATCCAGTGTGTTTTTTTTAATTTAACATGTATTCCAAGCATGAATTGCAAATATTCTGGTTATCTACTCAAGCAAAAAAAAAAAAAAAAAAATAAACTTGAGATAAGAGATATCAGGATTCTTCCGCCGAATCGCCGGCGGGGAGGAATTGTAATAGATTTTTGTGATCCCGTCGGCAGCTCCACCGGAATAGCTGATGGATCCCAAAAATAGAGAAAATCGTATAGTATACATATATTATTTCTGATTTGTATTTTTTTACATTTAATGAGATATTTCTTAAAAGGTTCTAGAAATTAGTTCTACGTGCAAAGCCAGGCATAAAAGGCCTAGGTGTTATCTTTCTTTCTTCTTTTCCGAAAGCATGTGAGCATGCTATCTATTTGATTTGACTGTTTCAATTAATGCAAACAATTTTACAATGTGTTCCTTCACTACATCACTAATTTCGAAAAAGCTTAACAAGGAGTTTACAGACTCTGTATGGCTGATGTTGATGGCCGAACGCGGCTCATCTACCGACGGGGAAAACCTAATAGATAATGATACGATTTAATCTTAATTTCGTCGCTTAAGTGACATTTATGGGCACCTGGCAGCAAGATCTGTTGATTTATTCTCACATACTACATGTTGGCTTGGAAAATAATTAAAAGAACCTTGATTGGAACATTTTATTCCAAATGTGTGTTTGGTAGTATTGTAAATTTGATACACATGAAAACTGATCAAGTCCTTCGTAAGATAGTTTTGAGAAATTGAACTTATTTATTTTCGTTTTTGCTATGATGTAGGGACTTACACCCCTTTGCTGCTAACCGCCTCATATGTAGTCTGTATGTACGTATATTAGATTTTTGAAGTTAATGAGCAATGTGTAGAAGATTTGCATGCAAATGTTATGTATCACGGTTTTCGAGGGTCCCTATTAAATTATGTTGAAAAATGCTGAAAAACATAAATAACATTTTTCAGTCTTACGGTTCAGAAAAGCTTTTAGAAACATGTTAATAGTAGCAAACCCTTACAAATTTACATTCCTATTTAAGTGTATTAAAATATATTTTTACAGGATCTCTTTCAAATGGGTGCTTCCTCTTATCCGGGTATGACACAACCGTTTTCGATGACGCATGGCACCAACATGGGTTCGGTGGGTGTCCGCCAAGATTCAATGGGTAAGTCCTAGCCTTAAAACTTTTGGCTTCGATATATACATATATGTATGTAAGCCCTTTTTTTAAACGCATATGCGTTTACGTTTAATATGATTGTATATGGAATTATAAGCACGGAATTTTGTTTGCTACTAAGAATTAGTTGAAAAGAATTCGCATTTCAAAAACTTATTAATACAGGGGCCGTATCGCGTTTGTCGTTAACTGAATACTCGTTTCGTAAAATTGCTTATTTGGTATCGCTTTATACAAGAACGTACAATACCTATCGTAATTTTGGTATTGTGATATCAGTGAATGTACTCAACAAGTTGTTAAAACAAAAAAAAAAAAAACTCGATAGCAAAATTGCTTTCGAAAAGAAATGGAAATACAATTTTTTGTGGATTGAGTTGTCTGAATGCTGAATGCTGCAGGACCGCCCTTGAAAGGGGCAAAATCATGGCGAAAGGATGACCTCCAAAATTTCATTTTATATTTTTTTTTTACTTACTCAATACGTTTGAACGGCACAAAATTTAATAAATTTAAATTAATATTTTCGACATTAAGCTTAGGGTCATATTTCAACTTCAATCTATTACACACTGGCAAAAATTATGATACGATTGTGAACGTATATCGCGGTACCAATAATTTCCCTTATTCGATAAGTAACGTAAATATTTTTGATACGATTGCCTATTCGATCACGGAATACACGATACGGCCAAGTAGATATTTTTTTTATATCAGTCAAAAATTATAAGGTCAAAAAATTAGATAATTAGGTAATCTTGATATACTTTATAAATGTTTACTCTGAATGTATGTATGTACATATTTGCATATATTTACACATACTTAATAATATATGACCATTCATATTACTGTCATATACTATGTATGTATGTAAATTCGATTACATAATTGATAATTTGCAAATAGCGACTCTTATACTAAGCTTCTAAAGAAGCCACGAAGTCACTGGCAGGAAATTATACATTTTCTTGATAAAATTCGCTTTTACATATAATATACAAAAATGCATTTCTTACATATGAGCCACATTTCCGTTTCATAAATTGAAATTCCTGGGCTTGTCAAGACAGCAAAAGGAAACATTTCTATGGAAAACGTCTTAGATTGAAAGAGCGTTAAGAAAATTTAAGTAATTGGCGTTTGGGCATATTAATTTAATGTATACTGGAAATGAGAAAATCACTTTTATTACATACAGTAGCTCGGAAAAGTATTTTGCACTCGAAGGTGATTCAGAAAACTTTTATTTTTGTTTGTAATTTATTTTATAAGGAGGCACTATTTATTGAAGCTTATACTTAAAACGAAAAAAGGCAAATGCAAAACAGAACATATTAAATTAGTATTTACAGGAAAATAATTTTTTTTGGCTATTATTTGCATACAAAGACCTTTTAATACCATAAGTCATAGCAGCATCAAAGTACTTACTTACGGTGTGACCAGCGCTGCCACTAAAAAATTTTTTTGGTTACCTATTTAAAAAAAAAATAGCCAAATTAATAAAACTTGTGTTTCCACTAAGCATTGTTAAACTTTTATTTCATGGTACATATTCGTCCCCTCAATATAACAATAGCGTATGTGCTCATACGCCATTATTTTTTTATTGCATATTTAGAATCTCCATCATTGATTCTATGTCTGATCAAAATTTCGTCAAATTCTACTTCCACAAAGTGGGTCAAAATGTCATTGAAAAAAATGGTGTATAATTTCTTGTTCAAACATTTCCTTCAATAAGTGTATAAGCTCATATGCGCTATTTTACTTGAAATTGCCACTGCAAAGTTGTTAAAAGAATAATAGTGTATGCGCATTATACTCAATTTTACCCTGTAGAAATAAATACAATTTATCAAAACTTTAACTCATAAAATAGCTTATAATGATATACACTATTGTTTGAGAAATAGTTTTATTCCGACCATTTCTATACCCCACATAAGCTGTTTTATTTTCAATACAAATTCGGAAATTTTATCAGAAATTTACAAGAGTAATAGTCTATGCGATTTTTACGTTGTTTTGACTACATGAATGACAAGGAAATATTGTAGTCATTTGAAATTTCAGCTTGCAAATTCATTTCGCAGAGAAAGTTTGTTCATTAAAAATATGGATTTTAAACATATGAGTGAGTATCGTCCATTATATAATGTAAGTGAAGAAAGTAAGGTAAATATCAACAGGAATTAAATTTAATTAAATTATAATGTTACAAATTGATATTTTAATAAAAATACCGTAAAATTATTGAATGAAACAGCGTATACCATACAAAATAAAATAGTGTATCAGATACATCATACGAATTCCCTAAAAAATAAAATGGCCTATATGGAGGACTTGCGCTTTGAATAACATAACTATGGTCTTAAAGGATGCGTAGAATAAAAAAACTTGGTAAATTTAAAGGCAAGAAACGGTATAATGTATTCATCGAAAAATCCACTATGAACAATTTTTCTTTACCGTGATATTGAGGTTTTAATAGACATCTGATTTGACAAAAACTTTAAACTCAATTTTCTCAAAACCCAAAAAAAATTATACGCTATTGTTATATTGAGGGAACGATATAACTCTTGGGTTTGACAAAACAAATTAGTTTTAGTTAAATAATAACAAAAAAACATCATTACATACATACGTGACGTGTATGAGTATATAAATAAATTTTTTGTACATTAGATGTAGATGAGATCGGGATGCAGTCCATTCAGTTAAAAGTAATTTTTAGCCGACCATATCTACGTAATTGCCTTCATTTTCATGATCCCTTCCTTTGAGACCACGCCAAATGTGGCATAGCTTTTCAACTCATCCCTTGCAACCTACCCTAACCTACCAAAAGTGGAATTGTGCATATTAAACAAAACCTTGATGACCCGGCTGACATTGCCCTGTCCGAGAGTTTTCTTATTCACATTTATAAATTGTCCCCTCCTTTGGACCCGAAAACCACCCCCGTGGATCATACATACATACACACTTATGATTGATTTCGATCGCGGATGAAACTGAAAAGTGTGCTTTGCTTTAAATTTAGAAAAATTGTAAGACATGTATGTACTTATGTACATATATACATATCTGTGGTCATAAGCAATTACAGCCTAATTCGGCTTAAGAAATTAGACCAGTTGAAAGAAACTTCGCTATCACAAATTTACTTGGTGAAAACGCCTCTGTCGGGGCATTACCTACTTACACTCAGTACTCAAAGCTGAAGCTGCTGCCTTACTTGAAGCAGCGCCTCTAGAAACGGTAATAAACATATTGTCTGCACCGACAGCAAATTGCCTGGTAGTACGAATTCGTGAGACTCTGCTTCAGGATAGTCACATTCAAATTATGTGGATACCGGGTTACATAGGCATACTCGAAAATGAAACTGCCGACAAACCAGCAAAAGAGGAGGGCAGCGAACCTCTTCATTTCTTTGACCAAAAGTATACAACACTTTATCAGACTCAGAATTGGCCATACGCCTGCAACACACGCATATACCCTTAATAGTGAAATTCCTCCAACATGTCCCTATTGCGAAAGTAACATTTGCACAATTTCCCATCTGCTCAATCAATGCCCAGGACTACAGCAAATCCGTTTGTCCATTTTTGCATGCGAACGCCTTCAGAGTATCTAAGATGCTTCAATGACAACAATATCAATATTATTTCTAACTTTATTTCCCTTTCTAAACTACCAGCGCTTTAGCTAATAAGGGTAGTAATTATTTATAATTGCTTCTCTTTGTAATAAATAAATAAAAATCATATATATGGTCTAAATCTTAACATTGTAGCGTTCGGGTCGGACTCAAACTTAGATTTACTCCAAATTATAATTATTATTTAAGTGACTATAACCAAATTTATTTTTATTTATAACTTTTTATCTTTTGTCTCTAATAGGAATGTCACCGGAAGATGAATGGTACAACAAAAGCCTATCTGCCTTGCGTATGAATAGCTCACATCATCCCAATTTGTCGGCGCCGATGTTGCAATATCAAACATAATCGAAGACCTTTGACGACTTCTTTTAAAATACACATTTCTGAAATAGGAACATTTACATAAATATGTGAAATCGAGAACCAGAATTTGTATTTTAAAAGAATGCCGTCAAGCGATAAATTTATGAATAATATTGAGGAGTGCCAACTAAGTTAAATATTATGATGTTCAATATGATAAACTAATGATTTTGACCTAAAATATGTAATATGTCGGTATGTATGTATGTATGTATATAAGGGGAAAGGGAATATGAAACTGTAAAAATCTATCGGTATTGGCATGTATGTATTTGTATGTATACACATTGGGATGAAAATCTTATTTAAGATCATACAAAAATGTCAAAAAAATTTAGGGAGGATGGGGCCGTGTGTAGAGGTCCATGCAGTCGAGGAAAGTTTTTTAGCCACCATTCACCAGAGCGATTCTTTTGCCTACTGTCATTGTTTAGGGTAAAACCGGGATAGATGCCCCACTTTTTGGAAAAGCTGCCTAAATTTGAAAATATTATCTTTATTTGAATAATTTTTTTTAATATAGCTAGTTCAATATTTTAACTTTAATTATTTAAATTTTGGTTTACCTATCTTACACAGTTTTTCCAAAAATTAGTTTTTCCTGAAACCTTCCTTTTGAGGGATAGATGCCTACCTTAGGGATAGTTGCCCCACCATGAAAGTATTGCGAAGGATAGATGCCCTTTATGGCATGTAAGCGAAAAACACAAATCGAACGCAACGTAGTTCTACTCCTACTCAAAACCATAATAAATTAAACATGTTGGGTTTTTAATCTTTTAATTACTATCATTAGAAGATACCTAAATCTAGTATTAGGTGCATCAATGGCCATACCTACCTTATTAAATTGAAGCGTTTGCTTTCAAGAATTGGCATGCATTTTTATATATGTTTATTATATTCAATTTTATAGTTACATACGTGTTTATTTAGAAAAAAATAAAAATTATATTTTTATAAAAGTACATTTTACATACAATCTTACACTAAAATAAAAACTACTTAGTAAATCTATAGGAAACTAGAGGCAGCCAATAGTTAGATAAACGTTTATTATATCCCGTAGGTACTACAAGATCTTGAATACATACCCAGTGTCGCCTTTGCTGTTGTTTTAGCAGCATATCGTCGAATTAATGTCCTCGATGGAATCCCATATTTTTGGCATAATTCGTTTATTCCCATGGTATTTTTGTTCATTTCTTCGAACGCGGTGTGCAGGCTTTCTGTAGTCATTTCCTTTTGTACTTTCGCGGCATAATTTTGCTGAAAACTGTTAAAAGTCCATAAAGTAGTACATAAAACATATATCAGACTCCAAAAGTATGTAAAAAATATATACTTACTTCTTTGTGATTCAAGGCAACTATCCTTTTTGATAAGGATAGATACCTACGAATTTTTTGAATAAATTATAAACAAAAAAACATGTATTTTTAGTTAGATGCAGTCTCAATAAATCAGTTTATTAAGATGCTAAAAAATATAATGGAATTTATTACTAGTTATAAAGTTATACAAAGCACAATACTTACCTTTAAAACTTTTACGGGTATTTCAATTTCATCGCAAACAAAATGTTTTATACTAACAAAACGCGTGTTCACTGCTCGAAGCCCTTAGATAACTAAAATGCGCTGTGGCTGCAGCTGCTAATTATTAAATTAATTGTTAGTCACGAGCTCGGGAAGTTAGATTTTTTGAATATGGGTCATCTATCCCGGTTTTACCCTATCGAAACAAGTGTGTGGCACTTAAATATGGCGGAGCATCCGTTGCAAAGAGGACTCCTATACTTTAACGATTAATTGAAAGAGATGCAGGATGAGTCCAGGAAGGAATGTGAAAAACGGGTGACCGGCAGTTGTTTGCACCAAATTTTTGATTCTACATAATAGTTCTAATTTGCGTAAAGTTCCCAATTTTAAATGCTTCATTTGGTGAAAGATCTTTTTATTGAACAATCGTTACAGATATAATTTTAAAATGCATAAACAAAAATTTAATTCATCTATACCTAGGGATATACATACATGAAAACACATTCGATTTTTTTTACCCACCCTATCTACATATGTAATACATAATATCCCACTAAATAGATTATGTAAATACCTCCCAAAAATAATTCATAAACTATATCTGCCTTATTGACTGTAACTTTGTTCAGATCATGGCAACCCCTGAGAACTTTCTGTTAAATGTTTACATTAGTTACTTATTTGTGCTCTTACAAATTGCTTACTGCTCATGCTAAAAGTGCTTATATTTCTCGTAATAACTCAATATAGCTAAGGGTTAATCATTGACAAATTACCGACATAGCTAACACTAGGTCACTTTTAAAAAATTCGGTTAAGCCTAATCGGCGGTTAATTTGATAGATAACCGTACAAAATATGTCAATAAGCTCCGGTGAGCGGTTACTGAATTTTATAAAAGCGACTCTAAGAGCTGGGCTGCTCTCTTAATAGGAAAATAATAAGTAAATGCTTTCCAGCCCTGATTTACTATGGTTTAAAAAGGTGTCACTTTCCTTGAATTGGCAATATTTCGCAAAAACCAAGTACGGGTTACTGAGAAGATACAATTTCGCATGAAATATGTGTATATTTTTTTTTAAGGACAAACTATAGCCTAAGATAATTATAAGAAGTGAATATCTGTGGTCATAAGCGATAACAACCTAACTCGACTTAAGAAATTAGACCAATTAAAATTTCTTCTGGCGATGTTTTCTAAAAAACTGCTTTATAACTTGGGGAAACATATTGGATTGAATTGTTTATAAACAAAGTAATAAAAAACCAATGAAAGTCTTGAAGAATGCTTCGATGTTGCTATTCAAAATCGCCAACAAAAATTTCAACTGATATAATTTCTTAAGTCGACTTAGGCTGTTATTGCTTATGACCACAGATATATTCTCGAAGTTTTCTGTTTTGTAAAATTAAGGTTTTATATTTGATAGAATAGATATCGGACATCCTGGTGTGCATACATATGTATGTATGTATGTGCATGTGTACATTTGTATATTGTAAATACTTTTAGTTCTTACCTTGGTCACGGTGTAGTGCAACAAACAAGAGCAGAGAATAATCATTATTAATTAAACCAGTAAAGCCATTTCCACTTTTTAAAAAATCTTCGAGTTTTATCAGTTAACCACCTGTTCTTTTTATATTCAACGATTTATTTGTTAAAAAAAAGTTGTCGAAAGAAATGTTTAAAGCTACTTAGGTTTCCATAAATTTGTTTGAGTAAAAAGTAATGAATCGGGATCTGTGTTATAGAATCTGATAAATCACAGCTTTGAATAAAAACCGATTACTCACACATCCCTAGGTTTAATAGAATATAGTATAATAAATGTGAATTGAATTGAAAATCTCGATTTACCGTAGATAATTGCAGCAAAATCATAATTCATTAAAAACATATGGCTCTTCTTTTTGTCAGTGGGCATTTTTTCTCTTTGTTTGCGTGGGCGTTATTGCACTGCACCTCTTATCAAAGCGTGAAAGACTAAAAAATCTGAAAGTACAGTACTCTGCACATGATTGTATATATGTATGTAAATGTGTGTATTGTGATTGCATGTTTATAATAACGATCATTAAAATAGGTATGCATAAATATTTAAAGACTTTTATATGCGTAGGTATTAATTTTGTTGGAAGCAATAGTATAAAGTGTAGTGAACTTCTTCAAGCGCTCGCAACCGACATTTTCGTCAATATTTTTTATTTACCAAAGGTCATCGTTATCTATTAATTTATCTCCAAAAAAATGGTCAAAAATATTTTTTTGTAGTAATTGAATTCCGTGCGTTAAAAGTCAGCTCAAAGTCCGACATTAGTTTTTCGTGTTTTTTTTGCTTGAGGTTAAATTGCTGTGATGCATTGTTGTTTGGTTATTTCTATTATTTAAATGAATCGTATTATGCAAGTAAATGTTTTTAGATCGCGTACCATGTAAAGAAGTTTTACTTGCATATATGTAAAACCCATTGATCATATCAGCCAAACACAGACTTTAATTTCGGTTACTCCAATGTTTTCGCAGACTTGAAAAAGATTTTTACGCGGTTTTCCACTTTGATTGACTATAAACACATACATTTGTACATGCCGAATATACAAATTGAACTTTTATCCATATGAGAGTTGATCTCAACAAATTGTTTAAAACTCTCTTAAGAACTGGACATTTTCAAAAACTTTTATTTCAATATTTACATTACCATTTCCTGTTCAATGCCATGCATTTCTTAAGAGAAAACTAAAAATATGTATAAGCAAAAAAAAACTAAATTTAAAATGTATAGTCAACTAACTACATATACAAATCTCTATTATCGTACATTATAATTCTATCTAATGCATATTTGTAAGCATAGCTAAGCAATTAATAAATAAAATAAAAATCACTTAATTAATTGATTAAAAGTTATTACTATTTTACTTTTTAAGTCCAGAATACTCAACTTAAATATATAAAATGCAATTTCCCACTCTATGTTGTAAAAAAAAAATAACTAAAAGATTATAAATAAAATTGATTGATTGAATTAAATATTTGTCAAATCATTCTTTATTTGGTCCTTAAATCGGGTGGCACTAAAACTATCATAATAAATAATTAGGGGATTCACAAAGTGTCATAAAGTCATATGTCATATAACAATACAACGCAAATACATATATAGCACTTGTGAGCACATCTTCATAAATCTGAGTGATATTTTCCATTTTGATCAGCTGATCGCCCGAAAACATTAAAAATGAAAATTTGGCAGCTACAAAATAAGAATCACAATTAGAATTTGTGAAATAAAAAGGTAAACAAAACAGCTGATCAAATACAGCGAGCCATATACATACATAATGTGCAGAGTTGTATCTGTTTAGTACGCATACAGCATGGAAAGTAGCAACAAAATGTTTATGACTGTTATAACAGTTATGACAATATGACGATATGACTTGATATGACAGTTTTGTGAATCCCCTAAATATATTTTAGGCAAATTAAAAAGAAATTTATATAAAAAAAAGATAGAGCTATAAAAAAAGTGAAATTTGGTATGAGGATGATGCTCCCGTCCTATTAGCGGCCAGATGTGTATCACCCTTTGTCATAAGCACATAAGCGGCTGCAGTAGCGGCGCTCGACGAAACAAGCCTTGTGAAGCCCTTGGTATAACCGTTTAAACCATTGTAAAGTTATACAATGGTTTAAACGGTTAAGTGCCAACTAAGTAAGTACTCATGCTTTTAATTGACAGTGCTGATCCTGTGCTGACATAAACATTGTTACTTGAATAAAGGAATTCGCTGCACGAAAATGCAGAAAGGTTGATTTGTAATTTAATTATCTTTATTGTCATATTTGTTTTGATAAATAAATGTTTTTATAAGCTGATTTTCTTCCTAATAACTATATACTGCATCACCATAGAAAATACGGCCCCCAAGTAACATAAGCCCAGGGCCCCACAAACTCACGATCCACCCCTGGTTGCCCCTATGTTCAGGTAACAATGAATCCAATGCCTTTAGTGCGACTAACTGAGAAAATAAAAACCTTTTCCCATTCTTATGATAAACGGTACCTTTCCATCAAGCTTTTAGCCATCGGTATGTATGTATGTCGAAGGTACCCGAACCAGTATGCTGTTTAATAACCTATTCATGCCGTCACGGACACGTTACTCGATCCACATACTTGCATCAATCACAAACATCTTAGCGTTCCCACTTCTTTCATATAGCCAATGCTCGGGTTCTTTCGATTATGGCTAGTTCCTTCGGAGTGGAACAAAGAGCCCCGGCTATGTTCATGCGTTAAAAAAGAAGTGTGGTTATATTAGGTTAGGCTGTTAATTTGTGTTTCCCTGGTGAGTTTCCCGGGAAATAAACACACCCAGGTTAAGAGTTTCCTTTTCTGATACAGGTTGGACGTTTTCGAGGGCACAGATCTGAGTCGGGCAGTTTCAGAAACTCCTTCAGCACCAGTCCAGAAATCCCTCCATGAAGACTTGCCTAAAGCTTTCTTATAAGCAGTGAGCCGACCGCAAGCAATTGGTTTTGTACTAGACCCAGCTCGTGTTCCTGGCATTTCTAGGCAGTCTAGGCTCAAACTGAAAGAATTTGACAATTACCTCGATTTAACCATAGAGGAGTGCTTATTTGACAGACGCCGGTTATGTGAGGTTGGATGGATACCCTCACTATAAAATGTTTTTAACAGTGCAGTGCTATAAAGCCATGGGCAATAAAGCTATATGGCCTCATATCTCAATGAAACGAGAAATTAAACCATATGGCTTTATTGCATACACCCAAGTGCAATATCACCATAATCGTTGAGTGACCAAAGTGGAAATAACGCCATAACAGTGTAATTGTTGAGTTGCTAAAGGAAACAATTACCATGAATTATTTCAACAAAAATTGCAATGTGAAATAAAACCATAATGGCTTTATTTCAATCCTTACATGTAAATAAAACCACATGGCCTTATTTCACACTCCATTGACCGGAACCCATAATCTAAGCCTATGTTTGATTAGGATTTCACTGTGGCTATCTTTTCGTCTGCCTGCCTTGGTCTATGTGAAGAGAAAGGCCCACCTTCCACCTAAGCGCCCAGAGCAATATGGGATGTCGGAAGCAGTGCTTTTACCCACGTCACCGCTTCCCTCGCACTCTCTGGTAATGTGGCCAGCGATACTCCCTTGTAGTTTTTCAAGACCTTGACGGGCTTAAACTTGTTGTTGTTGTTGTCGTTAGCAGTGCTTCGCCTTGCCTAATGGGCAAGTCATCATCAGGCTCTTCTAACGGGAGACGAAGGAAATGCGCAGTTTCAACAAGGTTGGACTAGAGTGATAGTGGTATTAGAAGAGTGTGTTCAGTTGCACAGAAGAAGAGATGTTGAGTGTAATGAGGGGCCATGCCGCGTGCAGGGCAAGTGTTTGGTATGGTGGGGTTCAGTGTGGAAAAGTAAGAGTCTAACAATACCCAGACCGAAGTTGTGCTAGCATGACTCTAGTCTCCCTCGGAAGGACACTTCTCACAGTGGGATTTTTAGCCTTGCTGATATTGGGAGAGCCAGCATCAGGGGGATGTGGGTTTGCGTGTTAAGGGCCACCAGCTCCGTAAATACGGTGACTGTAGACTTAGTCATTATTTGGCGGCCAACAGGGATCTCCTATCTTAATCATCTCCCAGCCTATAATGCCAGAGTCGATGTCGCCTGGCCGGACAACTATACCTTAACATCCTGGATTAAATAGATCATACTGCCGTGTGATGTGTTATGAATGCTTCTACCATTGCGGTTCAGTTCTGCTGCTCGAGTTGTCTTCTCAAACATCAAGTTAAAGGAAACCCACAGGAGGGCGTAGCCTTATCTGAAGCCGTGTGGTTTCGAATGGTTTGGGGAGGTCCTTCCCAATTTTGAACGAGCTGTTGGTATTGCTTAACGTCACTTAGCATACTCGTATAAGCTTTTCAGGGCAGGCAAATTCAGGCATGCCAACTCCTTTTCGGACTGTCAACAACAGTTTGAAATCAACAAAGAGATGGTACATGTCGATCCTCTCGTCGTCCTTCATCTTACATTGGGCATAGCAAACTTATGTTCCAATCTTCACGCATGCACTCGCCCGACAATATTCTGCGTGAGAGTTGATATACATTTGTATGTATTGCTTGTCCGTTTTTAACAGCTCGGCAAGTAGTCCGTCTTTCCCGGGAGCTTTCTTGTTTTTGACTCAAAATACATACTCATTTTTCTTTGGATTAGGTGCACCCTTCGCCCCGTGCCGGCTAATGCGTAACGGGCACATCCACCGACAAGCTAACGAAACATGGCAAAAACAGATATTGTCATAACTACACAGGACATTTCGGAATTATTAGGAGTGCCCACCATTGCCTTATTGGGGGCACGCAGAAAAGCTGTCTATGTGGTAGGAATGTTAAAGATGATAAAGAGAAATGTTTTAATGCGCTGTACTATGTCGACGTCTGCGTAAAGCTCATACAACTCAGCATTAAATCTTCTTCGGTACTCAAATCTTTCGAAGAACATTTCCCTCGAATACTCCCAATGCCGCCTCGTCAGATGTTGTTAGTGCCCACCCCTCTGCACCACATAGGAGGACGGGAGCGATGGGTGACTTGTAGAGTGCGATTTTCGTGCTTATATAATGGCTCATTCCATTTCAAGACAACCGGTCCGCGCGGGACATGATTTTTGATTTCGATGAAGTTTTAATATGCTGTTCTTTGGTCAAAATAAAGAAACACTTTTTTTTTTTTCTGGAAAAAAAATTTTTTTCGGATTTATCGGCCGTTGAAATCGTTATAATGCAATGAACCTTTTTTTCGCCCATTTTTTCAACTGCCAATAACTTTGTCAAAAATTAACCGATTCTCCTAATTTTTGTTATTCAATGTTCGTTATTACTTCTACTTTTAAATAAATTTATAAAAAATGGAAAATAGTTTGAAAAGTCATTTACAATAAAAAAAAATTAAAAAATTAAATAAAAAATAAAAACACCTAACATTAATTACATTTTTGTCGACGACCACGACTATCCGTTTTCCGAGAAGAAAAACTTAGAATGTGGGAAACAGTGCCAGCGTGTAAGGGTATAAGAGACACCCCTGTGTGGAGAAACGAACTTGATTGTAATCAAAATAAAGCATATACAGCAAGAACGTTCCAACACGAGTGGAAACTTGTCAAGTAATTGCTATTGATATCATTGCTATTAGGAGCAACACTCGTTGATGCTTTTAAGAACATGTTAAGTAATGATTTAACTGTTTTTAATAATTCTAAATGACTTTCTGCACTGTAATCTTAAAAAAAAAGACAATAAATGAATGTTTTCAATAATAAATGTGATATTTTGATTAGTTTTAAGCATTTGGCACTGATCGCCTTGTATGCTGATATGTATTGCATCAATATATGGGGGGAAAAATGTTTTATGTTCAAAAATTCATATCTCGAAAACAACGAATTTTGGCTAATAGGCATTTGGCCAAGTTGAAATATAAACTCAATATAGAAAAATGAAAAAGAAAAAAAATATCCTTTTTGAGATATTAATTTTTGAAAAAAGTCATAAATTTTTACTAAATACTGAATTTTTTTTCAAACTACATTCCATTTTTTATAAACTTATATAAAAGTAGAAGTAATAACGAACATTGAATAAAATTAGGAGAATCGGTTAATTTTTGACAAAGTTATTGGCAGTTGAAAAAATGGGCGAAAAAAATGTTCATTGCGTTTTAACGATTTCAACGGCCGATAAATCCGAAAAAAAAAATTTTTTCAGGAAACAAAATTTTTCTTTATATTGACCAAAGAACAACATATTAAAATTTCATCGAAATCAAAAATCATGTCCCGCGCGGACCGGTTGTCTTGAAATGGAATGAGCCTAATATATTTGCCGGCACATATTGCATGAAGTGAGAGGGGCCGATAAATGGTGGTCTTATCTCGCACGCATGCTTGTAAAGTAGCAGGGGGTCGAGGGTGAAGATTAAGTATACCCTTCGTTCTTGCTCCCGTCCTTCAAAGTCATGATACGTTAATAGTATTTGTAGAGACGTTGTATGGTACTGTTACATTCCAAACGAATATTAATCCAATGTATAAAGCGGGCCGTGTTGAAAAGGTTCTTCGCCATGCCTGGTGGTCACGCTACTCCCAGGAAACTGGCACTTTCAATAGGGTTCGATCAGAGTGGGATTGGTGTTAGAAAAATCTGCTCTGTCGAACAGGTGTTTGCAGTGGTTTTCTACAGAGTTCGAGTCTCACAAGTAGTAAAATAGGAAATTATAATAATTTTAATAAATTTTATTTGTAATACACTAGTGTTTAGCATACAATAAAATGTGTTACATGACACATAAGATGACTAATATATAAGAGTTAACTAAACTGTAATTCGAATGGTCCGAAATTGCTATAAGCTACAAATGTATAAATCATCGAACACTAATTGAATAAGAATGTCAAACGCTGTAAAACTGAAAAGTTACATGCAACTAAAACTCTTACGGGTCGATTCTATAGTGGTAACAACATTCATTTTACCCGGCAAACAAATATCTTGGAAACTTTTACACCCGTTTGGTATTCTGCCGGCTCAAGTTGCAGTTCAATTTCGTAACCACCGAAAGAGGTGGTAACGCCAAGTAACCGCGACAAATTGCACGTGTTTTGTAAATATTTTTTTGGACAGAAAATAGCACAAATTTTATACACATACAAGTTCAGAAGAATTAATAAACAATATAAGCACTTTTTTACGTGATGTTTCGTGCGCGTTTGCCTTTTATTCTCTTTTGCGCATTGTTTGTTTTTGACATCGTTACCATGCGCGCTAGAATCGCGGGTACATGCACCGGTTACGATTTTTGGTTAGATAATCTTCTGGGTACAAAGTTTCCGGTTACGCTCAGAATCGACACGTTAGTCTGGATAGCATTTGTATGAAATTATTTAAAATCTGGACATGTTTTTGAAACAAAATAATGGAATAAATTGATGTACATATGTATGTATGTACATCCGATGTTTGCTCTCGGCAGTTTATTTTTTACGTTATGTTATATTAAATAAGTTCCAACAAATTTGAATGGCTGTACATATTTAATTTGAACTTAAGATTTATTGGTGTAACAAAAAAATGATTGTCTCTTTTAAAATTATATATGTACATACATATGTCATGTATAAATTATAGTTTATAATTTTGTTTATTGATTCAATTCAAGTATTACTTTAAGAACTGGTTTTGCAGTAACAGGTGTTCTTAATATTGCCATTATTGAATAAATAGGTGACTTTTTATAAGAACTAGTTATTTGGAATTTTACGCCAAATCTGAAATATGCAAATACTATAGAAAACAAATTTTGATAACTCCGAGATGAATTAGGTGATCCAATCCTAGGACATCGCCATGCAAATTTGACCACCCTTTTTAAATGAAAGGGAGTACTCTAAAACTCCCATCGTTTTTACATATGTTAAGTTTTAGTCAGTGACTACTTGTAGATTAGCTGTTTTCTTTTAAAATGTAGTTCCAGTTATGATCTGTTTGATTAAAAACAAAATCATTGAAAATCATATTAAATATAATTTTAAATAATACAGCCGCATATTTTGTTTTCACAATAAAAACTAGTTAATGAAATAAAAATCTTATTTGAATATGATACTCGAAGAAATCTTGTTTGCTCAAGTAGAGTTTATATTTTAGGTCTTGATAAAAGGAAAGTTCTATGGAGCATTTCCGAAGATATTGCCAGTTTTGATTTAAACTCATACCACAACTTAGTTTTAGCTGCGACATCGGACAAGCTAAAGGTACTTTTGGAATAAACAAATAGTTCGTTTTGCATTAAATTTAATTTTACAGGGGAAGGTTCCCGTAATTCGATAGTTTCCACTTCGCAATACTTAAATTCAATATCGAACGTTGGCAACAAAACAAAAATTGTAATTCGCTTTTGGGGTGCGAATTAACGTCACTGACGTTAATTCCACTGACTTTAGTTCGCGCCACCCGAACGTTCAACGACAAAGTTAAGCTTCCCGTATTTCATTAAAAATATAGTCGATTTCGTATTTAAAAAAATATTTCGAGGTATTTTGAAGCTAACAAAGTATCTTTATGGAAAACGTTTTTTTGTGTTGAGTGAAAAGCAAATAAAATTTTGCAAAAATAATTTGATACTCGTTTTTGTTAGTTATCGATTTACGGGAGGCCATCCCAGGCCTTTTCGTTTTTATCGCATATCTAGATCTAATTTCTAGTCAGACCGAAATGTCAGTATAACTGCCATGTTTTTTTTTTAATTTAACTTTAGGGATAGAGAGATTGGCAATCAATTAGTTAGTAAATATATATATCTATATAAGTATATACTATATATCTGTTGTAGTATTAATATATGCATATGCATGTAACTTGTTAAGGCGTGTCAAACACCTGCATTGTTTCGCATTATAAAATGCTCAAACTTTGTCTTAGCTCTTCTCCTTCTGCACGGAATTGAATTTGTAAAACTAGGGGCATCTAATAAGATGGTTATTTAAGTTGCACTCGCTTTGGGAAATTCTTGGCCACCAACACTTAAGGCAAACTTTTTAGCTGGTGGAGGTAAATCTGTTTGATCAGCATCTAAATCAATCTGAAATTAAATGAAAAAAATCAATGGTAAATCGCCATCATATAAAAAATATGATAAAATGTAATAATATGTGATTGCTAATCACCTCCATTATAACATTATCCTTTTGTGAATTATTATTACTACTATTAAATTTAGACTCATCGTTTGTGGATTTTGAAACAGTAGTTTCACTTGAGGTTGTATTATCCGATTCGTCAGCAATGGCAGATGAGATACCGACGGTGCCGCCCGTTGTACCATCTCTCTTCTTTACATCTTCCTTTTTGGCGTTGGCATTGTTGGCTTCGACGGTATTGGCAGAAGCAGCAGCAGTAGCGGTTAATGCTTCCTCCTTCTCTGCTTCATATTTCTTTAGCTCTTGATCTAAATTATAACGCCGACGGTTGCTAACGAAAAAGGTGCGTACATGAGCTTCTGTCTTCGTTCCAATTGTTTCGGCTATTGTCTATAATAAAAAATTCAAATTCAGTTAGTTCCTTCTTACGTATTTTATTCATATTTAATTACTTGGAAGTCCTTGCCATATTTTCGTACACCCTGTACAACGAGTAAAGCTTCGTCGTTGGACCAGCGAGAATTGATACGATTGGCGTTCTCAGCGGGACGAATGTCTTCTAATCCTTCTGAATTCTTACGCTTAAACGCGGAAATATTTTGTTTATTTAATTGTACCTGAAAGTCAAATTAACAATTAAATAAAAGCAAAGCGTACGCAATGCGTTATTTTATCTGATGAATGAAACTGATGATGATGATATGAGAGGATGTCTTGAAAACTGAATACGATTTTGAAATACATCTTTAGCGTAGAGTGCCTCCTACCCGAAGTATATGAGGTCAACTGAGATCTTTGTAGAACTAATGTAAATTATAGATTTTGAAAACGAATACTAAATACGAAGTAATAAAAGACGATATCCACGAAGTCAAAATTGTAAGAAAAATCTTCACATATTCAATGAAATTGTAAGCTTTCGTTTAGTTTTCTGATAAAAATATACATACGTATGCATGTCCCTTACGATAATTTTGATCTCAATGTTTTATGAATGCGTTTAAAGAAACGTGCATTACGATAATAAAAATAATAATAATATATGACAAATGCTAGTGTTTTATTGCATACCTATGCATTTTAAATGCCGAATACAGGGAGTAGTAGGTATACTTGCTTCAGTACTATAGTTTCCCAGCTCGGCAGGTAACATCAAAGATTAAAATACATTGATTCCGACAACAGCCGGTTCTTTCGTGTCGGAATGACCAGGGGTTTTTTCCCCGCCAAGGGGAAATTGCCATTAGAATACATTTAATTCGAGTGAGATTGGTGTTAGAAAAGTCTGCTGCACCAAGAAGGTGATTAGTATCGAGGGAGACGGACTGCAGGCCAGGCATACATGCAAAAAAAATTTGGATAAGTAACAGTTCCAATCCAATTGGGGACAGAGTGACGATTGTCTTTTTCTGTATGAATATTGTTGAGGGCCAGGCTCTGATGTCAGGGACTGTCTGCACAACATTTTGTTATACTATTTCACATTAATCATTTTTGCATCGCTGTGCAAATGATGTTCCGGTAACATCCCGTAGCAGTCCTGATGGCTGTTTTTGCAGATCTTCCAGTGAATGTATCCTAGCAACGGCGACAACATCAGTCACGATTGGTTCGGGACGGCTGCCTGATTGCCTTGTGCCGCCAGCTAATCACTTGAGGATTTAGCGATGACCGAAGATTCAGTCTTTGATGTCAAGTTCCCTCAGGCAAAATCCCGCAAAGTGTTGGAGGTATTTGTTCTGGATCACAGCAAATCGAAGGGAAAAGAGAGCCCCAAATGTAGTAATTAAACAGAATCGAGAATAGGAAACCATCCTGTGCACCGCTTGCGAAGTCCTACGGGGTTTCGATCTTTAATTTCTTAAAACAACAGACAATTGTCGAATGCTCAGGTAATCCAGCGTTGAAGACAGGGAGGGGCAAAATAGTCAGACAAAATAAAAGGTCAAACAAACAGGGTTGATCCTCGCACCACTCATTTCCTATTTTCTCTTTCCTTTCGGACACAATTTTTTTTAGTACATATCGTGTGTATGTAGTGTGGCTGAATGTACATATATAAATACTTCAAAATTGCTAGAAAATCATACTAATATATAGTAAATGTGAAAGTAACAGTGTTTGTTACGTTTTCAAGCAAAAACTAATGCACCTATCAGTATGAAACTTTGTACACATATTCTGTGATCTGGAAGGGTTTATAGAGATGATATTTTGTCGATAAATTAATCGATAACAAAGTTATCGGCGAAAATAAGATTGCCCTAAAACCATCCAGTTGCACATCATTACCTTTGTGCATATTAGTCGCCTCTTACGACCGGTATGCCTACCACGGGCATATTCTAAACCCCTTCCCGCAGAATTGGGTATCAAACGAAAGCAACAGCTTTCGTTCTAACTTTTCGATACTTCGATATATTTATCGATAAATGAGTTATCTATACTCTAATAAAACTCTAGAAAAGTTGTGTCCGTATATTGAAAATTTCTTTAAAAAATGTCTTTGGATGACTTGGGGAATGTTTAGGCACAGCTAAGAGATTTATTAAAAAAAATTTGATAAACAAAACTAACAGTGGCTTTGGTGTAGACACTTCGGTTCATATCCCAGTGTCCGAGAAGAAGTCTGATGAGAAACATGTCAACCCATGCCATCGCTGTGTAATTTTTTGTAATGTTGTAATTTTTTTCTAATATCAATTCACAAAAACAAACAACAAAATTCGGACACTGCTCCAACAACAATAACCTCAAAAATATTTGATTATAACTGTTCCACAATGCAAAACATTGCGTTTTAAGCTCAGCATGAACCCGATTATTTTTTACCAGGCCAGGGAGCGTTTGATATATATTTATACTAAATTTCCTGTAAAATTCCATTTCTAAATTACTTTATACATACTTCAATTTCCGAACATTAAACAAACATTTAATTAATCGTAACATTTAAAAAAAAAATACACTCTAAACTACGTTTATTTCTCGGAAAAACCGCGTAAGTACAACAGGTAATAAAACATCCTACACATATACTATGTATACAGATGTATGTATGTATGTACATTTATAAAATGCAAACTTCAATAATTCGTAGAGCCAAACAAACTTTCTGCTGGGCCTATTATTTTAAATCAAATTCTAAAATATCAACTGAAACTGGACTTAAGTATCTACCCACTGGAACCGTTTCCTCGGTGTAAAATGCTTGAATGGCAAACGGTCTAGCAATGCATATATGTACATACATATGTACATATCATTAATTAATTTAGTTGATACTTGAACTATAGTACACATTTTTAACTAGAGAAATGTTCCATGTCCTATTCTGGCTGAAGTATATCTTTAAATTTTATCATAAGAAACCATTTTTGAAATTTAATTTATAGTTTTTGTGTTAAATCGTGACAAATTTCTTATAGAAAACTAGGTAAAACAAAATTGCTGAAACCAAAATTCGTGAGAATTACTGTATCGAATTCCTAATTAAAATGGAGTATATTCACCAATTATTACTTTTTAATAGTAATTTTTAATAAATATGTCTTATCACTAAAAGATCTTTCACCCAAAAAAATATTAGGTATATACTTTTTTCGTTAATGTGACCTCAAAAGTTGACCAAGTTCTGAAACATTTAAAGTTCAAGCAATATTGTTAACACGCTGCGAAACTGGCAGATAGTATTCAGGTTTTAAGATTGTATATGCATTCATGTATACTGTCATGTAGTCTTATAAACGTAAATGCATTTTTATGTGTGTGTTGTAAGTATGCAGATATATATGTATGTGCAAAATCCAATTTCTTACTTGACTCAATAGAGAAACGATTTCTCTGTCTGTATTGGCGAGTAGTTCGTCTTGATTGTCGTTAGATCTGGCCAATGCCACAATATCATCGTGATTGATATACATGCCCCGCGGTGGTTTTCGTTTGTGCCTTTCAGCATTACGATCGCGAGATCGTTTTCCAAAATATGGACCGGAAGTGGGACGTTTATTACCGGTACGCCTGCACCATCATTTGCATACAACAATAAAAGGTAAGGAATTAAGTGCATTTTTTATATATATGTACTATATACATATGTATGTATGTACCTCCAATGATGGTGGCAACTTGAGCATAGCTTGCCGTGCGGTGATGCATTAAGAATACTACAAGGAACACCACAATTGGTACAACAACCGCTTAAGCCCGTCGAGTCCACATTTGAACATGGAGAATCGGTACTTGCCGTGTTTGGCGGTGTTTGTTGGCGTTGATGTTTAATACCAACAACATTAGCAACCAAGCCACTTTCGCGTCCTGTAGCGTTAACATTCAACGAAGCAGGAGCAGTTATGTTCTCATTGTCAACCTCGCCACTACCGCCACCACCAGTAATACTACCAGCAACACCCCCAATACCTCCGATATCGTTTGATTTATTTGATTTGTTTGGTAATTCGGCAGACGTGCCCACACCGCTTATTTTCACTTGATCTTGCAACCCAGAAGTTGAGGCCAATGTTTGATCCTAAAGGCGATTTTTATTGGGTAATTTGATGGTTTGTTGTTGATAGAGTTTGCATGTCAGAAGTGTGAGTGCGTGTGGCCGTATTGGGAGAGAGAAATATAGAATTTTAGGCGGATTAGCTTTTGGAATAGTTCAAAAACTTAACTATTAATGTGCAACACATTATAAATCTATACATCTTCTAACGTCATGAAGAAGTTATCAAACAAAATAAATGCATGTGTTCGAAAAACGAAGATAATTCAGTACAATCACTGTAATGGCGAGCTTATGACGCTACACGCGCAACACCAATCAACGGACCGACACGGCTTTGAAATGTAATATTGGTACGTACAACACACATACATACATATGTATGGAATAATATTTGCACAACAACAAAGGTAATAAAACTTATTTAACAATTCTATGGTCAGTAGCGATAACTATCTTAGCCAATTTGTAAAACCTTGATTGAAATTTGTTTGCCATTTTAAAAACTGCATAACTTTGTAAAACACCTATAGCATCTGTGACTTATGAAAAAAAATGGGTTTGGCGTATATTGTAATTGAAAACTGACTGAAAGTGCAAGTCACATGTGTCTTAAGGGGAATTCGGATGTTATCGCTTGTAACCACAGAATTCATCTCAGTGGAGTATATCAGGTCTATTGATACAAGAAAAAATAGATTTTGCACTCTTTCTGAACTGAAAATACTGAAGAATTAAAACGAATGACGCATGCCAGTACTATGTTATGGAATGGGATGATATTAGAGGATAAATATAGTATATGAAAGCAAACGGAAAGAAATTGTGATAATACCGAATAACGCCATATATGTATATGGATGTATGCACATAGATTGAACATTTTAAACAAAAGCGGCTAAAAGTATACATATACCACATACATACATATGTACATATGAATTAATGAGGTAAATTTTGAAACCGGCTCAGCGACAAAATTGAGATTTAAATATACAAAATCTGAAATTTATGTTTATTTTCTAATTTTAATAATTTTTTGCTTCAAGCCGAATTATCAAAAGAGATTCGCCCTAATTGCTGTGGTTAGACAACTGGATCCAATCAAGTCTTTAAATGAAAAGTTATGAATCATTCATTGTAATATGGTTTCGTTTCGAATAGCATACAAGGATTTTGTTATATGTAGACCAGATCTCAAAATATTAGCATAAAATTCTTTCGTATTTATGTACTTCAAATATTTTGTATTAAAGTTGTGCCGTGCCGGTTAGTCGATGAATATATATTACATACTATATAATTTGTAGAGTTCAAATAACATTTTTATATTCTTATTTTAAGCAATAAACGTATGCACGTATTCATATATCTAAATATACGAACTAACATAAAAAAGTCGAAAATGAAAGAAACACATGAATTTTGTTTAATCTTCTCGCAGACAATAAATGGTTTATTGATAATTATTTATTTACTATGTTCTTTGTATATACATATATATACATAAGTATATATACATATATATGAGTGTATACTATCATTTACTGCTAGTAGAAGATCTTTGAACAGTCTTTAATTATGAATACGTTCTTAAATATCTAAAATTATCTAACAATAAATACATACAATTAGGCATAATGATTTCTGTGGTCTACATTAATACACAATTTAAATAATGTACGTGATGAATGTAATACTTCTGTAAATTACTCATACTTGCTTATACACTCAGTGCTATACACATATTACATATATGTATGTGTAACTCATGGCTAAACACCATCGATTTTACAATATAATCAAACAACTTATATGATACAAGGATGCTTGATGAGGATTTTGAAAATGTTGCTTTCGAAAAGATGTTAACATCATATAAGCATGTACATGTGTAGCTGATTCGAACGCCCCGATTCAATGTGTGTGTGTTTGTGGTATTATCTTATGATTGCCTCTTATTTTTGAATCATAATACTCATACTTTACGGAAATTATATAAATACAATTATTATTAAATGCTTGAGTGCAAAGCTTTTGTTAAAATCAAAAAAATATCGTTACTTAACTAAATACAAATAACGTTTGTGTTAAATGGTATGAATAATTTTTCTCAATGTGTAAATGTAATTAAATATAGTAATTTGCATTTATTGTTAAACCACTGTAAAACTAGAGAAACCAATTTCAATTGTGTTTAAATCGCACCTAATGTTTAATTTTTTTAACTAATAATTACCTTATCGTCTGTATCAGATTCTTCATTGCTGCCATTTTCACTGCCATTATCAGAACCTTCTTTACTCGCTTTTGCCTTTTCCTGCCGATCCATTACACTTTGCCTATGGCGCGTCTTTTTCCATGAGTAATAGTATTTCACTAAACTGGCAATTGATTTGTCCGGCAACTGTTAAATTAGAATTTCATTTAAATTTAAACAAATTTATCAATATCTGGTTGGAATTTTACCATTTGTCGAATACGATGAAAGCTTTTGCCATGAAATTGAAAGGCTTGTTCGAATAGCACTTTATCCTCTACAGTCCATTCATCGGGGAAAGGTGTAAAATTAGCCAAATCCATGACTGCTCGTTCTAGGTCGTGTTTGTGCCAAAACAGCATGCCTAACGCCTGCTCTCCGTTATACCCATACTTTTCTTTTGCGACGGATATATATTCTTCAACTGAAATAGAAATTCATTATAAATTTGTTTGCAGCAATTGAGTACGAGTATTAAGATTTAATTAATGCAGGTGATAGAAAAAGAAAGGTGAGGAAGCCATTTTATAACCCAAAATCACGAAACCGAGGAAGTACTTTTGGTACGATGTCTGATGTTTATAAAATCCCAAGTTAAACCAGCGATTGAATACCCAGTGAAAGTATTTTTTACCACAGGTCCTAGATTTTTCGCATATCTATATATGGGATGGATATCCAAATTCCATTTCTTGTTGAAGTGAGCTTGGCTGTTGTTAGCGTGGTATATTGTTATTTCTTTACCTAATTGGGTCATCAAATTCTTCTAACGGTAGTCCCAGAAAACTCGGTGGACCAGAGGGAAATAGGTGTTGGAAGTGTGGGCGCCGTTGTTCAAACAAGCAGATGGTTTGTATCATTTGGGGACACAACGCATGCAGAACAAACATTTGGCAAATCAGAGTTCAGTCTGGATAGGTAAGAGTTTAATCTGTAACATTATCTGGTCGGAAAATCGGTCAGCATAACCCTTGTTGTTGTTGTTGTTTTAGCAAAAAAATCACTCCCGGAAGGTTTTGGGAAGTGTTGTCGAAATAAACGTCCTTGGCCGGATATGAATCCGGTACGCTCCGGTGCTCCCCTGAGGTACTGCCCGACTGTCGTGGTAGCGATTTGCTATGACCAGTGTAACCTTCTAGGTCATGTCATCCCTCCTTCCGAAAGGAAAGAGAAGATGGGTAATGAGAGGTGAGAGGCATCATATCCGTAGATCAACCATCGAGTTGCACATCATTACCTTTATGCATATTAGTGGCCTCTTACGACCGGTATGCCTACCGCGGGCATATTCTAAACCCCTACCCGCAGGGGTAGCATAACCCTTTACCGACTCTGTGTGGATGAGGTTTAGGGCCCGTGGGTGCACTCTAGGATCAAACGGCGAGGAAATCAGGTGCCGGATCGTATCAAAATGTTTGCGGGGACGGGACAATGTTTTATACAGGGAGGAAGAGACGAATCCAGATCGTTCAGTAGTTGCGCATGGTTGAGCGTATCAAAGACTTTAGCCAGGTAAAGAGAAACTAGCTCTGTAGTGGAATTCACTAACTTATAGCGATTCGATTCGGTTCGATTTTTCGAGATTTTCAATAGCGATTCGGTCGCTTGCACTATCGAATATGCGATTCACTAACTTATTTATAACGATGCGGGCAAAGGATTTCTCATCTTGCTATATAACATACTCTATGTTCTCAAATGCCATTTTTTAATGATAATAATATGGATATAGCATTATTATTCCAATTTTAAAAAAAAAATTCAAATTATGTGCATTTTATTTAACGACATAGAAAACAACTGCAATTTGTGTGTCGTTTAGTTTGCGAAACAGCTGATTGCGAATAAGCGAAAATCGAGAAAAAATAGTTAGTGAATACCAAATATCGTGATAAATATCAGTATGACAAAATGTCGATTGCGAATGTCGTATTCGAAGTTAGTGAATTCCACTACTGACCTGTGGTTTGGGCGTTTTTTTTTAAAACCGCCACATATCTGTGTGGTGATGGCATTCAGCGCAATGGTGGTGCTGTGCTTTTTGCGAAAACCATGAAGATGTAAGGTAGTAAGACAGTCCCCAATACTTTTACTACTGGCGAAAGGGGTGATACCGAAGAGTTCCTCTTTTTAAAACAGAACTATGTACATGAAGGTGCCTCGCCAAAAAAAGTTGCACTGTTTCCACCGGAATTTCAAAATTCACTCTTTTCTAAGGACTCCCCTAAAATATTTCGAAAAAATATTAAGATTTACCGGAGCTAAACCGCGTTAAAAAAAACGCTAAAAATATCGTTTTTTATGCATAAAAGGGGTATGAAAAAATATTTTTTAATAAAAAGCAAATTTTGAACGAAGGCGTTATTGACAAATATTTTAAAACACGATTGTTGTTCAAGTTCGCAAAACAAGGTTTTCAACAATGGAAAAGAATGCAGAGGAGGTAGTTAATACAAGAACAACAATGAAAAGGAAGTTCAGAAATTATTTGTTCGATTTGCCAAGCAATTGTGATGAAGTGTCTATAGTTTTCCTGCTTTAATAACTTTTTAACTGGGCATACTAAATCGCTTCCACGACAGTTGTATCGCAAAGCAGTACCTGAGCACACTGGTATTATATTCGGCCAAGGACTCTCAATTCGACAACACGCCCCAAAATCTTGGCTTTTTTCGTTAAAACTAAAACAGCAATAAGGCAAAATTGTATTTATTCTCAACTGACTTGAGCATCTTGTTGCGGATAGGTTTTGTACCTTTGTGAGAATATGGTCAAATGTCACACGCGTAATTTTAGGATGGTCGACAGTTGGTAGTCCAACGGCTTAGTTCTTGTATCATCAACAGTTTTGTCATCTAGTTTAATTTTAAAACTTGCGAAGTGTGCTTCGAGTGCTAGTGATCACAAAACCGCCCTCGAACCACAGTACATACATACTTCTAAGCAGAAAGTAGTTCGCGATACCCTACGCATGTATTAGTTTTAATTTTTGCTCAATTGCAAAAAGGAACTGGAATTTGTTGTTAATAGTAATAACTTTTAATTTAGAGCAATTGAGGAGTTGCGGCAAAAAGGGCACTAAGTGAAACGGCTATTAGAAATAATAATCTATGTTTTCTCTCCCCTCCAAATATGGATTTGATATCTTTTGAACTGGCTTAGCAACATCAAAAAATGTTAGGCTATATATAAGTACTTGTTAATTTTTTTTTTTTTTTCATAATTATGATTGGGTGCTTGTGCAGTATTTTTCTTATACACTACCCAAAATAGCTATAAATGCATCAATTTTATTGCATTTTTCACCAATTTCTGCTTCAGCAAAACTATTTCAACTAATTTTTTATAAATAATGTGAATTATTTGTTAAAAGTGTATTCAAAACTCGTAAATACGATGAATTTTTATCAAAATTTTAAAGCTTTTTCTTAGAATTTTTAGATTTTTTTGAAGTATATGGCTTTGTATCTGATTAAATTTTAGTACAATAAGGGCCGTTTTCATAAAAGCCGGTAACCACTAACCAGAGTTTAATTGACGTATTTTGCACGGTTAGCTGTCAAATTAATCGCCGATTAGGCTTAACCGGCTTTTATGAAAGTGGCCCTAAGTTGTTAGTCTTAAGTGCGTTAAAATTTGTAGTGTATTGATATTGAAAAACCTTGAAAATGAGCCCCCTACTCTAGTTGACGAGAATGATAAAAAATAAGATTTTAAGAAATTCGGTAATTTTATTTCTTTTTATTCCGAGGCATGCTCCGAGGTAAAAGGGGAGGTGTGATAAAGAACGGACTGATGGACACTACTAAAAAACTGTCTTATGTTACTGTAATAAAAACTACTTTTTATACAAATTCTTCATATTGATTTCAATCTGTATGTAAATATGTGTACTAGGTTACGTAATAAAAGTCCGCTTGGAATAAAAAATTATTAATATTTACAGAATACACTTTTTTATGAAGTTAAAACAAAATGTATCCTTCCCTTTCCTGGTTATATGCAAAAAGGGCACATTTATCACTGATTTATCTCATCGTTTTTGGCTAACGATGTGGAGTGCCGCTTTTGTAACTTTACCAAGTTAAAAGATAATACACTAGATAACGATAATATCAATATCTTTTTCTTTATAATACAACAACAAAAAAGTTACAATGCTTCAAAAGTTACAAACACGAATATCTCAAAACATACTTTTCATAGAAGTGCCCTTTTTGCACGCAACTCCTCAATTACTACCAAAATAACGAAAATATATTACTTACGCTTAGCGTCTGGTATTTCTCTTGTTGGCGACCATACTAAAAGAGCACGATCATTTAATCCTTCTGGTTTACGTTCGGGTTCAGGTATCAAAGGCGGACATACGGCCTGGTAGTCACGTCCAACACGAATTTTTTCTAAAAATTTAACATGTTTCCAAAAAATAAAATTGCTGCTTATACTTTGGCCTTTTATCATTTTAACAAACCTTCATATTCGCTTTGTTTAGTTTTAGATTTTCCATTGCGCTTTATAGCTTTAAAATAAATATAATAATGTAGTTAATAATCCATTTTTAATTTTCACTACTCACAATTATCATCATCTGAACTAGTTTCCGGGGTACCAGCACCACCAGCACCTCCACTTCCACCTATGTTAGAGTTTCCACCTATTACGGTACCTCCCGTAACACTTCCACCATGGCCATTCGGACTTGGTCCCCGAGATCGTCTCCCATTACGCACTAGTTCTGAATTTCTCTCCGCCAGGACCATTTTGTCTCGAATGAGTTTTACACGATTTTGTTTCTCCAGTTTTGAGCTGTTCCAGCTTAAGCTGTGCTGTTTAACGCTATAAATACCCTTCGGCGTAAAGAACTTAAAATCTATTTAAATAAGATAAGGTAACACAAGTTATTTAAAATTAATTTTATCTAATCACTTTTTTAAATTTGGAAATAAAATTAAACGGGGAAGTCTGAAGACCAAGCATAAAGTGGCCAAGCAAACGATGCTACAAAAAAAAACACCATTCAGCGGTTTGCTTGAGTGTCAGCATTTGTACTTGGCACAGCACACTTCGTAAACGACCGCAGACCGTAAATTTAAGTAAAGGGTCGGAAAATTTATAAAACATACAGCGGAGATGACTTTTTTAGTTTCAAAAGTTGGCTAATTATTTGAAACAATTTCTTTCAATCGAGAAAATTACAAGTTTACCTTTGCAATACCTCCTACGGTCGCAGCAACTCGTACGAACTTTTAATTGATCCTGCTTATACAAATTTCTCCATAAACCAAAAAATTACTGCTTATCCCACATTTGCAATGCGGTTGTCTTATATATCCATGAAAGATTATTGTTTCTCCAGCATTATTACGTACGAAATTAATAATTAATATTTTTCAATAGCGCGAAACTTTATTGCAGCAGCCTTACTTCTTGCCACAATTACGATGAATGGGCAGGTAAATTTCTGTCGTTGACTAAGTTTTTGTAAGCACTCCGCTGAATTAGAGTTCACTTTAAGAAACGACCATACTCACTGTGTACGTAACCGCAATCAACCCCGCAGTATGTAATATCGACTCGTTTAATTATAGCAAAAATAAGATACTTTAATATTTTATTTGATCCTTAAACTATTGTAAAATTCTAAGTGAGCAATGAAAATGTGCAATTATTAATTTACTTGAATGACATATTTTGAATTTACGATAAAGAAGCGAGGTACGTTCAGTTAAAGTCGCCAAAATGCGTTTCAGCACACAATCAACTCTTGAGATGTGCTCAGCGACTTAAAAAAAAATTGTCTCGACGTAAAGCCCAGAACACGCTTATTACCTATCGTTTCTGTCGTTTGCACAGAACATTCTTTCCCACTACCCTATGTTATATATGCATACGCTCCTGTGGTTAGGGCATGCCAGGGGCCTCAATTCTGGTTTTGTGATATCGTGAAGTCAAAAAACTTAGTACTTTAGTTATTCCTTATCGTTTCGTTTCTTCACCGAGCTCTGCAGCGCGATTCTGTAACTTTTTGAGCGGCAAGTGTTAGGGCTGCTTTCATAAAAACCGGAGTTTAATTGACGTATTTTGTACGGTTAGCTGTGTAATTAATCACCGATTAGGCTTAACCGGCTTTTATGAAAGAGGCCCTTAGGGTTAACTACGCTTAACCAAAGAACGTAAATGTGCAAAGAAGGTCCAGTAGCGAATGCGATAGAAACTGTCAAATCGATGGTATGTAATTCACCACTGTACCTACGTTTAAATTACTTAAATTTACCGTGTTTTAATTAAGTATTTACACAAAAAACTGTAGTTGGAGTTACGAAACCGTCTAAATGTTTATTTTGTTTAAAAATTAAAGTGCGAATAGCTACAAAACTCGCGATTTAAACACACATTTCCCCAGTGGTGAATTACCTACCCGCGAATTGATGGTTTAATGTTTCCCACTATTCGTTGCGTTGGACCTTCTTTGTGTTTCACGTTCTTTGGCTTAATACCACTTTTAGCACTTTTCCCTGTTCGCTTTTCATCGCCCCTATAGCACTATGAACGGCTACGCTGTCAAATGCTGTACTTAAGGGCCCTTAATTCGCTTTCGAGCGATTCGTAATCTGTACGGCATTTTCGATTAGAATACATTCGTTGTTCGAGTTCCATTATGTTCCGTTCGGATTTGATTTATCCCCTTTCGATTGTAAAAAAATTGGCACACACTATTTCGAAAGCATGAGCCAAAATGGTCGGAAGTTAGAAAATTTCATTCTACAACAATTTAGCACACGGAAATCAACAAAAATGAATTTTCTTGTGATTATAATAAAACAATTAGTCTCTTTTTTTCATCAAGCATTTATTTTCATTGCAGAAAGAGTTTAACTATCGCTACTGATAGATAATAATTGAAGAATGCTAGGTCAAAAATTAGAAAATAGCAACAAAAATATTTTTTTATGTTAGAAGTAATATATATTAATAAAAATACATTTTATTTAATAAAAAATTAAAATAAAAAAATTACAAATTAGTTGTGTTCGAACCGGCGTCCACACGCAACTTGTAACTTTGCGTTATAATAACGAATGAGTTTTTATCGCATGGCTCGTAACGTTTTCGTTATGAAAAGTGTTTCTGTATGAAAAAAATTTTCCTTACGATTAGTTCGTGGTGTGTTATATAAAAATGATAAAATGATAGGCCACAAGGCTTAGGTGCCAAATAAACCATTTGACGCACGCCACGAAATTATCTTAATAGCCTAGTAGTTCTGATGTTGCCCTAATCAGCGGGGGATTCCGAGCTCGAATCGTGGAAAAGTTTTTTTGTTCAATTTTCTTTTATATTTTATTTTTGTTTTTACATTTTTTTCTAAGGACTAATTTTTAGTAAATATTAATAACATTAAAAATTTGCACAGAATGTAATTATTTTGGATTTTACGCTTGTTTTCACTGCCATTATAGGCTTCGTTAACTTTATCGATCGCCTTAACGAAAATATATTCCTACCACGCTTATAGAAACACTGCTCAGCGATAACGACATAACGGGGTTGCACTTTGCGCTTAAAGTTATATCAATGGGATACAGAAACGGGCTACAGGTTTTGCTGGGATGTCCGAAAGTGCTAAATGGTGTATTTTAACAACACCTTGTAGGTCGATTCTGTAACTTTTTTTAACGACAAGTGTTAGCGTTAATTTATCTTCATACCATTTTAAGCACTTTTCCATATTCGCTAACGTTTTTTACGCCAGGTGTTAGCGTTAGCTTCGCTTAGCACCTTTTTTAACGCTTTTCCCTATTAGCTAACTTTTAACATTTACTGTGGTTAGTTAACGCGAATTAATTTCGTGATGTTTAAAATAATAGAAAATAAGTTTTCCGAAAACCCGAAACCGACCTCGCGATGCGCACGTTGTAGACCGTCCGCTTACCACCATGATATGAACGACAGCACTGTCAAATGCTGTACTTAAGATGAGTGCAGTTTTCCCCGTAGTTTTAACTGATATACCACACATGGCAGTTATCTGTATTTTAGTGTTAAGGAAAATTACAGAATGGCACTTTCGTTAAGTGCAAACTCCAAAAATAAGCTTAACGCTCGGCGAGTGGTTAAAAGTTACAGAATCGAGCTACTGAACTGAATAAAAATGAAATGACGCTAATCAGCGATGGGTGAAATCGAAATTTTGCTTTTGTTTTATTGATACAGAGGCCAAAAGAAGTATTTTGATGCCTCCCCCGGCATTTTTTGACGTGTCTATGTACTTAGGAGTATATACAGCCTTGATCCAGAAATTACGTGGAGTTTTCCTAGTGCCCTTTTACACCAGGCAATTCTTGCTTTCAACTCTGCTGGCGTTCTGTTTTGTGTTTTTTATTCGTGTCTACACTTGTCAATTTTTCTTGAAAGCAATTATGAAACAAAATATGGGCGCACAAGGAGGCGCGAAAGAGATAGCACGGAAAACTTGAAACGAGTTGACGGTACGCTTTCAAGTGTACTCTACCCCTCGCTTCTTACCCTCTTCGCCTATGTCGCGGCAGAATTGATGAAAAAAAAGATTGCTTTCGTTTAAACGGTCATACATGTTGTCATACTTCATTTCTCTGTTATTTGTGAACGAAGCAACATGGCACGCGCATTGGTAGCAGCACTTGTATTTGACATTTTAGAAGAAGACGAAATACTTTTTTTTTATTTTTGTATTCTTCGCTTTTAATTTTCCAGATTTCTGGATAGGTTCGATACACTTCGAAGAACTCATTCCAAATTTCTTTGTTTTCCCGCGATGCCATTACCCTCCAATTTTTGCTTATCGACTGAAAAAATACACTACGTGCATGATGCAAGCGTTTACACTATCACACATGTGTGTCACACCATCATGTTTTCTAAAATTTTAGAAAACCATCACACATGTGTGACACACACGAATTTCTTATGTTTACACGCTCACACTTCTCATCAAACCTCAAATGTTTGTCACGCAGTGTGATCGTGTAAAGGCCCCTTAAAATTTTAGAAAACATGATGGTGTGACACACATGTGTGATAGTGTAAGCGCTTGCATCATGCACGTAGTGTATTTTTTCAGTCGATAAGCAAAACTTGGAGGGTAGTGGCATCGCGGGCAAACAAAGAAATTTGGAAGGAGTTCTTCGAAGTATATCGAAGCTATCCAGAAATCTGGAAAATTAAAAGCGAAGAATACAAAAATAACATTAAAATATTTCGTCTTTTTTTAAAATGTCAAATACAAGTGCTGCAACCAATGCGCGTGCCATGTTGCTTCGTTCACAAATAACAGAGAAATGAAGTATGACAACATGTGTGACCGTTTAAACGAAAGGATTTTTTTTTCCATCACACCATGTTTGTCACACAGTGTGATCATGTAAAGGGCCCTTATTATCACTGTTTCGCTTTCATAAGCAAATACATATATTTTTTAGCAATGTGGAGATACGAATGTAGTCGAAAAGTGATAACACAAACTATCGGAAACGTTGTCAACAACAATTTTGCAAAACAAGTTTGACAGTTGGAAATTAATAAAAATTAGAACATTGAGAAGTCAGCAATAATAAAAACTTTGTTTTTAATTTAGTGCATATTTTGTTTTGAAATGTCTACTGAAGTAGAAACTCAAGGAGTCCAACAAAAATCAAAGAAGCCTTCAGGTAATACTTGTATTTCCATATGCAGGTATTTAAAATGCTGTAGCCGCGGGTAGGGGCTCCTTTAAACCATGACTAATACTATTGATTATTTGCTTTTTTACAGCGAAAGACCTTAACGTACTTGCGTCATGAGAATACGAAAAATTCCTAATTAACTTTGAATACACCTGTTTTTTAGATTCTGCCTTCAAGCAACAGCGACTTCCTGCATGGCAACCAGTTTTGACAGCAAGTACGGTCTTGCCCACTTTCTTCGTAATTGGCATATTGTTCATACCTGTAGGAGTGGCATTGCTATACTTTTCAGATGAAGTCAGTGAGTTTGTCTACGACTACACTCATTGCAATCGCTTTGGCGATAACATCACCTGTGCAGAATATTTAACTTCTAGGCCTAGTGGCACATGTAATTGTCAGATAAATTTCGAACTACCGAAGGACTTCACAGTAAGTGCATTTAGTTTACATGTTTAATTCAAAAAATACGTCATTGCATATCTTTAAGACAAAACCTGACTTCGTTTTTAGACGTCGTGTCGACGAATCGTCAAAAACGCTTAATCTCAACTAAAAAAACTACTTTGGTTTTAATAAAATTGTGGACCTTAGGGATATTCCTTGCTGTCTCTAAATAAGCCTTTTGGTAAACGGCGTTTCCTTGAGAATATATGTACGTCTAGGTTTGAAACTCAAGTTTATTCATTTAATTCTGTTTATATGTACATATGTATATGTACCAAATTTTGTAACTTTTCTGTCTTTATTGCATGAATATGTATATAAACGGTTGTTGTTGTTGTTGTTTTAACAACAAAATCACTCCCCGAAGGTTTTGGGGAGTGTTGTCGAAATAACAGTCCTTGGCCGGATCAGAAACCGGTACGCTCCGGTACTCCCTTGCGGTACTGCCCGACTGTCGTGGGAGCGATTTGGTATGACCAGTGCAACCTTCTAGGTCATGTCATCCCTCCTTCCGAAAGGAAAGAGAAGATGGGTAATGAGAGGTGGGAGGCATCATATCCGTAGATCAACCATCGAGTTGCACATCATTACCTTTGTGCATATTGGTGCAGTTAGTTTAGCAATGTGGCATTAATGGTTAGAAAAGTTCGTAGGCGACTAATATGCACAAAGGTAATGTTGTGCAACTCGATGGATGATCCACGGATATGACACCTATCACCTCTCATTATACTTTTTATACCCAGCGTAGTAGTACTAGTACAAGGGTATATTAATTTTGTCCACATAACGGTACTATGTAACGGCGCAAAATAATCGAGTTAGATATGGGGTTCCATATATGAAAGTTCTTAGGTTGAAAAGAGGAATTGATTAAGGCATGTCCGTCCGTCTGTCCGTCCGTGTACACGATAACTTGAGTAAAAATTGAGATATTTGCATGAAATTTTGCATACAGATAGGTTTACGAAACTAGGTACCAGGCATGTTATGTTTATGTAGAGTACTACCACAGAAAATAAGAAAAATCGGTGAACGACCACGCCCCTTTTTGGACTAAAGTTCTCTAAACGAGAGTTAGGAAACCGGAATATGCAATATCCGTTTAACTTATAAAGATATAATGCTAAAATTTAGTACACTCATTCACTTGATGATGTTATTAGTGTTGTTTAAAGGTTTTTTGGTAATATTTTGGAAAATGGGCGTGGCACCGCCCACAAGTGAATAAACAAAATATCAACATTTCACTATTAACAAGCCACTGCGAAAGTATCATAAAGATCTGCAATGAAAACTGATCTTCAAATACGGACAAACAACATAATAAAATCCGTGGGCGTGCCACCACCCACTTTTTTAAAATTATGTAAATATTGATTAATGGACACATACATATATCCGTATATCAAAAATTTAACAAAATACGTTAAAAGTTATGGGCATGGCACGCCTTCTTTTCCAAAATTATATATAGGACATGGTATAACCCTTGAAAAGATCGATTGAGTACTTTTGGCTCGTGTAAGCGGTTAAAGCTTTATACGCAAGGGGCGTGGCCGCGCTCACCAAATTCGCTATTGTTTAGGCTCGGAATAGATTGGTTTTTAAAATGGGCGAAATCGGATGAAAACTACGCCCCCTTTTTCTGAAAACTAACGCTGGGTATTTAATGTTCGGTTCACCCGAATTTTTATGTGGCAGAAAAAAATGTGTGTGTTTTGTTTTTGAAATAGAAACGTGCGTGTTCAAATGAAAGTTTTTTCTACACCCAGCACCAGAGTTCGTGCATAAATATTTTATATTGGACTAGGGGCGTCTTGGAACACTCATACAGTTGATTGCTGCTTTGTTTCAGGCTCAGATATGTACATAAATCCAAGATTCGTCACCTGTTATAATGCCATAGACATGCTTTGATCCACCGCAGCTAAATTTTTTCAACATTTCTTTACACCAAGCGAGACGAGTCCTTTTTTGGTCAATTGTCAAATTATGCGGTATCCAATTAGAACAAATCTTTTTTACGACCAAATGTTCATGCAATATTGTATGCTGGGCACATGCGATCTTATATTATCAATTGACGCACAGCATCGACTGTTTCTGGTACAACCACCGATTTTTGACGGCCATCATGAAATTCGTCCTGCAAAGATTGGTGACCAATAGGAACTCGTCGTACCATCGCTTCACAGTGGCAAAGTGTGGTGATTCAAAACCAAAGTAGAAGTAAGTTGATTGAGGTACTCCTGTCTCGATAATCCACGTCGAAAATCATCGTACGTAAATGTTCACAGGTATATTTCATTTTTAGGCAATATGAATTTTTTAACGCACTATAAATAAACACAAATAGCACACGTAAGTGAAAACGTCATATGCCAGGTTAATGCCAAAAATGCCAAAATTTACGATAAAAATATCTAATTACAGCTAAACACACGTAGTGTTGCAAAGGCGCATAGTATAAAAGGGTATCCTCGACCGAAATTGGGGGACATCAGAATTAGATTTAGAGGTATGGTTCCATCGGCAAAGTTTCTTATTTTGATCCCTAGAATATGATTTTCACAGAGCAATGGGCGATTTTTTTTGCCTCCCCACAAATCGACCCGGCCTATTGAATATGGTAGTATACATAACTCATTTCGTTCTTAAGTCGACTTAGGCGATTATTGCTTACGACCACAGATATATACCAAGTTTCATCCAAATCGGTTGAGTCGTTCCTGAGATAGTAGTGGATATACAAATATACAACTATACAAATATACAAGAATAGCTCGTTTAAAGTTATTAATAATTAGATAAGACATAAGGAAAATCTCCGTAAGCACAACCGTGAGATCCGGCATCACATTATCAGCCGTTTCAACAGCGGAACAGTTATTGACTTCTAATTACGCAAAATACCCCAAGAGAAGGTCGTCATCCGTAGGGAAACTATAGTCCCTCTGGCCTGGATGCTATAACACGATTTTTAGTTAGCGAATGCACCTAGTCTTAGACATAAATAATAAAACAAGCTTCCACCTTTTTTAATAGACGTGAAAACGTCTTCTACTATATCTGCTTAGTCTCCGTTATACTCCGTCACTATTACGACTAATACGAAAGTTGCTTTATTACTTACTAAATTTCAACATTTTATATAATTAAGGGTAAGGTTTACATGTACTATGGCCTAAGCAATTATTATCAAAATCATCGACGGTATGTAAAATCTCGAGACGATGAGCAGTTGCTGGGTCGCCTGTCGTCAGAACCATCAACGGATTGTGTACCATTTGCATACGTATTTGGGGAAAATATGGAGAAGATACCCATTGCACCTTGCGGAGCAATTGCTAATTCACTTTTTAACGGTTGGTATATTACTTATATTTTCACATTTTACTGATGATTTAAATATGACTAAGTTTCATTCTCTATCATTGTAGACACATTAACACTAAAGTATGACGATATAGATGTACCCTTGCTTAACACTGGCATTGCATGGCCATCCGATAAGACAATAAAATTCAGAAATCCACCAGGAAATTTAACAATTGCATTGAAAGACTTTAGTAAACCAAAGTTTTGGCAAAAAGAGTTGTGGCAATTGGATCCCCAAAACCCAGACAATAATGGTTTCCAGGTTTGTTTAAATGAATGATACTTATTCTTAAATAAAACCTCAAAGCAAATTTACCTTTTTTAGAATGAAGACTTAATTGTTTGGATGCGCACAGCTGCTTTACCAAGTTTTCGTAAGCTTTATCGCCGTGTGGACCATTCCAATTCAACTTTTCAAAATGGTTTAAAAAAGGGTTCTTACACACTGAATATTGTTTATCGTACGTATAATTTGAATATTTTTTCAGTATACATATTTCGTCATACGCTTTCACACGTTTTAATTTAAAAATTCTCTCAACTGAAATGCCGGTTAGTGTTATGAGCAAATTAAACTGGCACAAAATTTTATATGTAGGCTAAATCCCAACACGGCAGGCAAGGATTTAGTTGGGATGTCAATCCTGGAATCAACAACATTTTCTCTGAGGAATTGTTGGAGCAGTGTCCGAATTTTTCGTGTTCTTGCGAATTTATATGAGAGAGAAATTAAAAGTATAATCACAGCGATGGCATGGGATTACATGTTTCAAAGATTCCCCACTTATCACCAGACCCCTTTTCGGACACTCTTCGAATGAAAACCCCAGAGTCTTTTAAAAACCCTTGCTTGTATAGAAACGAAAGTTTGTTCCCGCTGTTATTGTCCCAAGTAAAATATTAATATTGAAACATAACTAGCAACCGAATGATTGGAACAGTAACAGAGGAGTAAAAAAACTCTACGTAACAAAACTGTCGGAGTCTTACGCTGGCACAAAACACGGCACAGAAAGGAAACCTGAAACGCGACCTCTGTAAAAATTCATATCTGTATCGAAACAAAACTAGACACAGAAACAATATTATGAGGTGCGTAAAGGAATTATAACAAAACTTTATGTGTTCTCTTCTGATTGGTTGGTATTTCAAATCATGTACATATAAATATGCAATTTTATTAAACCACAAATTCTACCTACATATTTTGAGCCATTAAGTAGATACAATTTTACAAACCCGTTTTGTAAGACATTTACAAACAAAAATAGATTCAAATATTTTGCCAAAAAAAGTTTTGTTTTTATACCTAAAGGTTTCGTTAAAGCTTGGTTACTGGGATAGCGTTACTACAGTACTGTTATTGTGATCAAATGCGGTTTCGATACAGGTTTTGTTGCTGCTGGCACCGTTTCAAGGAAATTGTTTCTGGTTTTGATACAAGGGAGTATCGTTTTTCACAGTTTTGTTACACATTTCGGTTTAGCATATTTTGTTTTGTTAATTACGTGTGAAACAATAACGAAACATAAAAGCACTACGAGTCCCTGGGAAAAACTTCGAGGGAAGTAGCTTCAGCGATTCCAAATGAAGTTTTCGCGGCAAAGTTGCTAAATCGGGTTATTGCACCTTCAGCGACAATATATCGAGAATTCTGATTATGTAACAAAAATAATATAAGGCAATAATTCATATTTGTAAAATAAAGGCTTCCCCGTAAAATTTTATTTTTGTTGGTTACGTCAAAATTAATGTTACGGCTCGATGTGTAGGATGGTTACCAGGGACCGTAACTGTTATGAGTTTTATTATAAAAATCGCTAATTAATCATTATTATCTGATTTTTTTTTATTAAAAATGAACAACAATAGTTATCTTCAAGTTTTATTTTTTTGCTCAAAATAACGATTATTTATTTTTTGATCGAAAATAAAACTTATGGTTGAGTTTTATTTTTTTAGTCGTAAATAAAACTTATTCTTGAGTGATATTTTATTCCTGATCCCTGATGGTTACTATTTATGCATATGTAGCCCTTTCCGCATATTTGGTGTAACCAACAAAAATAAAATTTTACATAGATTTTTAAGTAATGACTTTTCCGACATCCATGCAAGTCAGCATATGGTCACCAACGCTGTGAAAGTAGTTTAGTGCATATTTCACTCAAATCATCGTTATGATGCTGATGAAAAATGGAGATGATGGAGTAAAATGTTGTATCTAATGTTAAATTTAAAAATGTAAAGTCCAAATAACATACATTTCAAAACGAGTAGATTTTCCTCAATTCTCGACTGAAATATTTTTCTGAATGGCTCTATTAACGCCGTGGCGGTGACGATATGTATATTTTCTATAAAATTGTTGCATGGTATATTTATCTTGCTCTTTTGTGCTTAGAATATCCCGTTACGTCATTTGATGGCTCGAAAAAAATGATTTTATCTACAACGTCTCTACTTGGCGGAAAAAATCCTTTCCTTGGTATTGCCTATATTGTTGTTGGCTCTATTTGTCTGGTACTTGGAATCGCATTGCTTTTTATACATATCAAATGTAGCAAAAGGTTAGTATCAAATAAACATACATATATATAAGTACATACTATGTATGAATGCATGCACATAAATATATCTTGTTTAATTTTATCAGTATATGTTTATATATAAAAACAAACTTACTTGGATGTGTGCATTCTTAGATAAAATTTAAATGTGTTACTTAATTATCGCTTATAAATTTATTTGAATTTCAGTACTACGGAAATGATCAACGTCAACCCTCGTACGTCATATTCGTAACCGCATTGGAGTTAAGCATGCTGCTACAAAATATAAGTATAAATGCACATCGCACTTTTAAATACGTAGTTATCTTAATTTACTTAAAATACACGGCATAGTTGGATGTTCTGAATTGCACTTAAATGTATTAGAAATTCAGAGGCAACAATCACAATTTTTCTAGCTTGGCTTTAATTCGATAGTCAACACTCGTCGCCTTGACACTTGAATTTGATATCAAACATCCGAATTTTGGTCCAGGACTTTCGCATTAGTTGGAGCTTTCAAAGTAATTTCTATTATCAACGGCGTTTGTTGGCTCACTTTCTAAATATTTACAAATACATTGTATTTTACAACTTACAAGTTAACAAAACGAAAGCTGTAGTGGAATTCACTAACTTATAGCGATTCGATTCGGTTCGATTTTTCGAGATTTTCAATAGCGATTCGGGCGCTTGCACTATCGAATATGCGATTCACTAACTTATCAATAACGATGCGGGCAAAGGATTTCTCATCTCGCTATAAAACATACTCTATGTTCTCAAATGCAATTTTTTAATAATAATAATATGGATATAATACTATTATTTAAATTTTTATAAAAAATCCAAATTATGTGCATTTTATTTAACGACATGGAAAAAACTGCAAATTGTGTGTCGTTTACTTTGCGAAACAGCAGATGGTGAATACTCGAAAATCGAGAAAAAATAGTCAGTGAATACCAATATCGTGATAAATATCGGTTAGGACGAAATATCGACTGCGAATGTCGTAATCGAAGTTAGTGAATTCCACTACTGATGGGCTCTCGAAATGGTTGTATAGAACGTCCCATAAATTGAAATAATAATTTTTTGTTACCTATATCGTTAAAATCGGACAATTTTTTTATATTTTTATTTAAGTATGAGCATAGTAAAACTTGATTGTTATGGCCTTTGTTGATTTAACATTTTAAAAAATGGCTGATTAATATGTAATAAATAATGAATATGTATCAAACTATTCGTCATATGATGTAGTATGTATAGGCGGTTCCTCAGCTTTACTAAAAATTTCTTAATAGTTTATTTTTTTCTCCATATACATACATACAGCATTGGACAATACAATCGCACCCCCTTTTTGTCATCGAACTAAAACAAAGACGTCCTACAAATAAAGTTTCAGATAATTTCGTATAAAAGTTTGACTTATGTATGTTGTAGCAAACTTCGTTCAAGGTTTTACTAAAAGCTTTGCACCAAATTCAAAATAATTTAGCAAATTTTGACCTAATTTTTCAACTTTTTTCGTCGGCACTTTAGAAAAATTCTGAGTACGCAGTTTTGTAGCCCATTCAATTTGACTCTGACAAAGTGCAAGTATTAAGTAGCTCCGACAGCGCCTTGATTTTTAATAAATTTTTTTCCGAACTAAGTTATGTATTTTCTCCATATAAAAAATAATGTTGTGATTTCGTTGTATGGAGAAAAAATACACATAAAAAATTATTAAAAATCAAGGTGCTTTCGGAGCTACTTAATACTTGCACTTTGTCAGAGTCAAATTGAATGGGCTACAAAACTGCGTACTCAGAATTTTTCTAAAGTGCCGAGGAAAAAAGTTGAAAAATTAGGTCAAAATTTGCAGAGTTATTCTGAATTTTGTACAAAATGATCAAGAATGGCTTTAGTGGTATTCATTACAACATAAGACGTTGTTGTTATAGCTCGATGTTATATAGGGGGTGCTATAGTATCGTCCAATACTGTATATGTACTGTACCTGTAGCCATCACTTAAAAAAGTTCAATAAAACAATCCACTCTAAAATAGATATGAGTTTTTATTTCAAGTTTGAATACATGACGAAATCCCGTCATAGGATAAGTCATTTGTAAGAGGTGACTAAGACTGGGAATACAAACCTCTCTCTCTGTTTGCTTAGAAACAAATAATTTAGTGGAAGCGAAAAAAAAAGCAAGCGAGAGTGTCGTCAAATCAAAAGTACAAGGTGACCAAAAATTCGTTTAATGCAATAGTGATGTAATTAAGTCCCATATTTTATCTGGAATATGATATAACGATTAAAATCGGACTCAGTGTATTATTAGTTCCGAGACGCAGCGAAGCGAGCTGGACTTACTAGTGTATTATAAAGTAATGACGGGAAAACGTAAAATTAACCGTAACATGAGACTTAGGGTCTCATTCTCTATCACGAAACGAACTTTCGTTTCGCCTCAGAGACGAATCGTTCGCCTCTTTGTAATATGTAAGACTATCACAGCAAACGAAAAAAAAAAAATTTTAATAAAATAAATTAATTGTCAAAAATTCATAGGCAAAGGAAAATGATAGAGAATACGATTGCTAAACGAAATCGTTAGGAGATGAATAGTTCGTCTGAGCTTTCGTTCGCAATACAAAATGAGGCCCCTAAAAACAATCACATTGTGTAATCAAAAGCATACATACATACATATGTATATCAAAAACTTAAGACCACAAATAAATAAACCAACAGCACGATAAAGATACCACACAGTGGCACTACCCAAAAGTGAAAATAAAAACTAACCACAATTTGAAGAAGAAAGAACACAAACCACAATTCGAAGAAGAAAGAACCTAAACCTTAATTTAACATTCCTCGCCTTATCAGTCATTCTATATTAATAGCATGTTTTAAAATCAGCAACTGAGAAAAAACAGAATGACACATAACCACCTACACAACATAAACTACATATATCTACGGAATATTTCATAAGCTGATTGCGAATTACAATAGCATGCAATGCAAATGCAATAAATGAAAGAAATAACCATAGCTTATGTCGCTTAAACAAAATTATATTGAATATCCGGATCAGAATTCGTTGTTGCATTTGCATGTTTAACAACATTGGTTACTATTTATTTGACAGATTTTAAAAATATATACATATTTGTATTAAACGATATGTATTTGACATCGAATTTCAATTGACTGAAAATCACTTCAGTTCAGTGTCGGTTTCAAATTTTATCGATAATAGTTCATAACATAACTGATATGTCGTTGTTGCTTACCTGCCAGAACACTGCTACTGATAAGCCGTTATGGAACGTACATTTGTTTTCTTAAATAGATCTGAAAAAATGAAGGCAACCTTTTGATCACTCCTCCTAAACTAAATAAAAAAACAGAAACAACAAAGTATAACATTTTATTCAGGGTTGCTAGTTCGCTGCCAATTCGAAATCAGAATCGCTGGTATAAAGGCACTTTTTTGTGTGAAATGTTTTTTACGGAAACAGGAGTTGCATTCACATTTATATAAATGTTGCCACTTAGATACGCCAGGTTTAGTATCAGAGTAGATCGTATTTCAATAAAAATAATTTTTATGAGGACCTACCACCAAGGATTATGTACATATGTTGGTAAGTAAAAACTATTATTATTATTATTTGTTATGTAATTAAATAAATTATCAGCTCTATTTACATTACTTTCGTGGGGGATTATACATATATGGATATATATATATACATACATAATTTATCAGATTGGTAGAAGTTAGTTAAGATTACTAGAAATGGTTAGAATGTATTTAAACAAATTTGATAGTTGTTGTTATATACGGGCTCTTATATGGCTGACGCAGTTCTTGATCCATTTTATATTTTCTGTGGTAGGTGTTTTGAGGATTTCGATCCAATTGTTTTTGAGGTGTTGTTGTCTGGCTGCCCAAGGGCAGGGCAATTTTCAAAGATATGATGTAAAGAGAGGTTGTCTCCATATGTGAACATATTGGAGGAGGTTGGCCTCTCAGAAGATGTTCGTGGGTAGCCGAGAGAAGATTTGTATTTGTCTTTTCGATAGTCCAGATGGATATTTTGGCGCTATGCAATTTATATTGATGAGTGTATAGTGGTGGTGATTATACAATAGCCAGTCTTATTTAGCTTTTACAAGGACCTTTCGTTTTATTGTCGCCAGCAGTAGTGGAATTCACTAACTTCGATTACGACATTCGCTTTCGACATTTTGTCATACCGATATTTATTACGATACAGTCGGACCTCGATTATCCGTGATGGTCGGGACCAGAGGCGATACGTATAATCGATTTTCACGGTTAATCGAATAACAATTTTGATTATAGTTTTTTTAATACTTTTATTATTTAACAAGTAAACATAATAACTTGTAAATAACTTGCATAATAACTTGTAAATGCGTCTGGCTCATCGTCAAACAAGGGAATTCCCCGTTTTCATGTTTATTATACATATGTATGTACATATTAACAAAAACACAATTTTCGCTGCCATCACGGATAATAGAGGTAATCTCGGTTAATCGAAGCAAACAATTTGAAAACACTGCAAAAAAAAACAATAGACTGATCTTTGGCCATCACGGTTAATCGGGGCTGCCGGTTAACCGGATCACGGATAATCGAGGTCCGACTGTATTTGGTATTCACTAACTATTTTTTCTCGATTTTCGCTTATTTGCAATCAGCTGTTTCGCAAACTAAACGACACACAATTTGCATTTTTTATAAAAGTATAAATAATAGTATTATATCCATATTATTATTATTAAAAAATGGCATTTGAGAACATAGAGTATGTTTTATAGCGAGATGAGAAATCCTTTGCCCGCATCGTTATTGATAAGTTAGTGAATCGCATATTCGATAGTGCGAGCGACCGAATCGCTATTGAAAATCTCGAAAAATCGAACCGAATCGAATCGCTATAAGTTAGTGAATTCCACTACAGGTCTTTGTTCTCTAGAGTGTATTCCATAGTTACTGGTGAGTATGAGCTGATTTTGTTGATTTTTCGGCAATTTCATTGCCATAAATCCCAGCGCGACCCGGTATTAATTAAACTCTTCATCAATATTACCCTTTTGCTTTGATCTTATCGTGTCATTGCAATACTGTTACGAGGGGGGGAATCGTGGGGCAAAATGGTTGGCGTTAGTTACTGTTGTCTATTCAAATAACTTATCACTCTAATATTATTTGACCGCAGTACTGGGCGGATCGATATCGCATTGACGGGTTAAGGCTTTCGTCGATTTATATTAGTAAAAGAGAGAGAAACTCTAAAAAAAAATCTATATCCATTGGCTATACGCTTTAATGATTACATACATACTTGTGCGGGCTGTACGCAGACATAATTAAGTATGCTGCATTAAATTAAGGTCCAAGGTCTTCGCCGGGTAAGTCATGTAATACGAATTGACAAAAATATCAAGAGGAGGCCCTCACTGAGCTGCAAACCAAATGTAGTATGACTTGACCTACTTGGATTTCGAATTGGTGTCAGTTGTCGCTAAAGAGGAATGAATTACGTCTTTAATACGCACCGGTGAAACTACACCTTTTCCAAGTGTACTTCAGAATGCGTAAAATGATTTTCGGAAACAGTAAAATGCACTTCAGAATAATCAATTGTACTTCAGAAGCCGTAAATTTACTTCAGAAATTATAAAATGTACTTCAGAAAACGAAAATTGTACTACGCCTGATTAACCAATATGATGCCTCTCAACCCTCAATACCCATCTTACCTTCCGTAGGATCCTAGAATGATTCACTGCTCGCTAAGCCAGTCGGGCTGTACCGGGGCGAACCGGGTTCATATCCATCTAAGGACGGTCTCTGAAGTACAATTGCCTATTTTAAAGAACATTTTACAGCTTCTTAAGTACAATTTACAGTTTCTGAAGTACAATTTACAGCTTCTGAAATACATTTCACAATTTCTGAAGTACAATTGACTATTCTGAAATTCATTTTACAATTTCTGAAGTACAATTGACTATTCTGAAATTCATTTTACAATTTCTGAAGTACAATTGACTATTCTGAAATTCATTTTACAATTTCTGAAGTACAATTGACTATTCTGAAGTACATTTTACTGTTTCTGAAGTACTCTTGGAAAAGGTGTAGCATAGCCGGTTAAAGCCGTTTAACGGTGATGATGATAAGGTATGTAAAATCGAGCTACAAAAGGCTTTAGGAGTATAATCATTTTATCACAAGTCTTATGGTAAATATTAAACATTTTCATGGAATAAGTCCAATGACCTTTAAGTCGAAGGCCATCTATTTTTTTTTTTAATATTAGCCTCTTCGTTAATGCAGTATGTGCAGCGTTGCAAATGTAACCAAGTCCCTTATTCGGAAGTTATAATTCTAGGAAACCTCTGTTTTGTCCTAAATACACTCAATTACCAAATGCATTGTGGACTGAAGGTCACAGGTTAAAGCAGATAACATAAGACATGCAATGAAGACCTTCACTTCAAACACTTTTATATATCTAGAGAGTATGTAATACTATTTGGCGTGCGTACCTCGGCTGGTACCAAAAAGTGGTTCTAGACACGTCATGAAGACCACTTAAGCAAAAACCTTGTAGGTCTAATCGATTTCTAGGATAAAATTAAAAGTTCCTCCCCAAAAATTTCTTTTATCGGCACAAGCACCGCTCCTGTGGTATTTCTTATTGCTTACAAAAGCTGACAGCAATTTTAGCTGGACACATACATATGTACATACATACTTGTCTTACTATAATATATGTATGTACATTTATCAATATGAGTACATCGGACTCTCGTACTCGCGATTACAACTTTTGAAGGACACTTAGTGGCACAGCTTTTTGGCTTTGTGGCGCCATGCCGAGCATATCTAGAAGAAGGGTGTAATCTCACAGTAAACATTATGGAAAAACTGTATCGATTTCAAATGGAATGCCAGTACCCCAATTTCACATGATGGATCTTTAGAGAGGAACGAGGCATGTGCAAGGGTAACAAGTGCGGAAAAAAGGACAATGCCTACCCAAACAGGCGCAGACGCAGTAGATGCCACGCTATGCATGTGCCTTTTAAAATCTCTTTTTAGAGGGTGGCGGAGCCAAGGGAAGGGACCGCTTTATGTACTTTTGTACATACATACATAAAAATGCCTGTACATTTGTAAGTATGTTGATACATGAGTATTTCTAGTTTTGTTATTTTTCTATACGTTCGCGGATTTTTATACGATGTAGTGTTTTGATTTGGATTCTGGCTACGCGCACACAGAACGTGAAAATCAGCAAAACAGCAGCGACAACAAATCTTTTAGTGTAACGTGAAAAATTAATGGAAATTATAATTTTGCTGGTTATTAATAAAATATTAATACATTAACGTATATTTAGTAATCTCCTTAGAATTACCACCAAGTGAAATATTGAGTAGTTTGTGAAAATTAAAAAAAAAAAATAACAATAACTAAGTGTTTGTAGTACTGAGTCATACGAATTGGTTCAAGCTTGTGTAATTACTAAATAATATTTAATCAGTTACTATACTATTTTTTTATTACTAAATACTACTATATCCATATGCACGTACATACATATACATTACTGCAGATTAGTGTTCGTGTCCGAATTCTTCTAAAGCATGGCCAAATACTGATACATACATATGTAAGTAGTATATACATATTTAAGTATGTACATACATACCTATGCATATATGCAAAGTGTATGTACTAAGGATTTATGTGTGTATACATACATACATATGTATGTACATACCTCTATAAATCCTGGTATAGCCCAGCAAAAAATGCGATTAGTCTAGGATGAATTCTGTGGATGTACCCAGTGAACAAATTTGTGTTACGTTTGAACAAAATGGAATCGAAATTACCTCTAGTTAAAACAAAACAAAACAGAATAGCTGGAGTCAAATTACGTATTCCGTGATGGACACGACTATTGTAAGAAAAAATATTACATACCTACATATGTATGTGGCTGATTGTGCAGAATGAAAATAATTGCTGCAAATAACTACGAAAGATCCTTACTATGTGACAAAAAGCTCAAGAGCACATACATACATATTTAAATAACCAAAAATTATAAATTACAAAACTGTTTTGATTGAAAAAAGCTGCAAATGTAGATTCATCGCTTTAGCAGTAATTCAATTAATTTTTAATAAAATTGAACAAATAAAAACTTTGAAATGAAAGGAAACAGTAAATTTCAAATTCAAGAGGCCGATTTGAGAAGATGTTCTATTGTTCATTGGGATGTTGTTATGTAGGACATCTACTACGATTAAATAATGGATGCTATGTACATATTGGTATTAGAGCATACAACACTCAAAATCAATTTTTTTCCTCGAATGCTACAATTTGGTGTTTCTCAAAAATAAGATCTGGAAGAAAGAGTAGTGCCCTCTAAAGAGAATGGCCCTTCGGATCAAACACTTTTTAAATTTTATAACTTAATCAGCAAAGTAAGTTGCTTAAATATGTAATTTTTTGTGTTTTATTGTCATATTAAAGCGTTGATAGTGTCCAACCGATGCCTTAGTTAGCGAAAACCACCACACATGCCAATTTATTTATACTTAAGGCAAGGGTCGACGTCTGTGGAGACTCAATTCGACCGTTTTGCGTGCTCGATGCTGTGTCATAAACTGTAACACTACCAATATGCTATCATTGCAATTTTGGCTGATACCGGCTGAGGAATTGGTTTAATGGTATCAAGGCCAATAGGCAGAAACAGGAGAGTATTCAAAACGTAGCATGAATCACACAAAGGAAGAATATATGTACTTATTCAAAAAAGCAGAAAGAACCAGCTAACAATGGTAAAAAATGGTTGTTGCCGATTAAACGGCCGGACTCTATGTGATACAGATAACACTAGTTTACAGCCAAAAAATACCAACCAATTCATGCATATGGGTGTATTGGCACTGACATCCCGAGTTGTGAACATATTTTTAAAAATTTTTGTATGGTTAGGTTTTCGAGATATCGGCAATTTTGTGTTTTTTCAGTTATCACTTCATTCAAAAACTTTTTTCGCCGATGTTAGAAAAGCGATGGACGCAAGCAGTACCTCGTTTTAAAGCAAATTAAAATACGCTTCCAACGACGTATAAAATGTAGGGGTTGACCAAACCATTGCTGAGCAATAGCTGGTCAAAGTCAAAATTTTGTCGAATTTTTAGGATTTTTGGAAAAATTTTGATTTTGAAAATATTTTTTTTTTGCGAAGTTGTAAAAATCAGGAACATTTTATTTTTTCTAAAATTAGTGTGTATAATTACAAACACTTTAAGCATAATATTACCTAGTTCTAGGAAAAACTGTATTTTTGGCGATTTTTTTTGTAAAATTTCAATATTTTCAAAATTACAGTGCGATGCATTGCACTTCTATATCGCAGTACTTTTTGTTTTCAATCAAGTATGTTGCGAAAATTTGACAATTAATTATAAATGATATTTCTTAAATGTGCTTTATCCACTATTCTAAAAACATATGTAAATCGGTTGAAATTATATTTAACTTTATTAAAATGTGTTCGAATGATCCTAATAGTTTTTGCTAATAGTTTGTGGGACAGCCGTGACCGTGCCAATCACTTTACCAGAAGAGTTTGGCCAAGTCGACAACAACATACAACTGGAGACTACAACATGAAAAACGATCCCCTAATCCCTGGTGAAAAAATAATACTTCCTCCCCTACATATTAAGCCTGGATTATTTTCAATATTCGTGAAAAAACTGCCGAAAGATGGCCCCGAAATAAAGTATTTAAAAGATAAATATCCAAGGTTGTCAGCGAGTAAAATTGAAGCAGGGGTGTTTGATGGACCCCAAATAAGAGCGCTGTATGGCGATAGTTCATTTAAGAAATGCTTGAGCAAAAACTTCTTAGAAGCATGGAAGGCATTTGAAGACGTCGTGCACAACTTCCTAGGAAACCACAAAAGTTCGGATTTCGATAGAAAGATAAGCAATTTACTAGAAAAATATAACCGAATTGGTAAGAATTATATTAACTATTTAATTCAACCAATTTTTATACGAATTTATTTATTCTCAGGCTGCAATATGACAGTTAAGTTGCATTTTTTATTCAGTCATTTGGAATTTTTCCCGGAAAACCTTGGCGCAGAAAGTGACGAGCAGGGAGAAAGGTTCCATCAAGAAATGGAAAAAATAGAAATACGCTGCCAAGGTTACTGGGATGAAAACATGCTAGGAGATTATCGCTGGTTCCTTGTGAGGGAAGACTTGTCAGAAAAAAAACGCCAGAGTAAAAAGTCGATGTCATTTTAAATCTATAGTTACATAAATGTACCCATACCTTTAACCCTACAATTATAAACTTATAATATTAATACATTATTTGGTAACAATCAAAAACTTAAACGTTAAAACATTAAAAAATTAATTTAAACAAACAAGGAATATATAACAGAAACAAAACATTTATGTAGCATTTAATTCATTGATGAAGTATGTGTGCAAAAATCGCACACTAACATGACGTCCCACATTTCCGTTTTCCCTCTTACACTTAAAGAGATATATAAATTTAGCACATGGTAGCACTCGTTGGCATCTTTCGTTTGTTACCTATATTGTATGAATACTTTTTTGGTTACCCATGGTCAACATATTGGTCGATAACTCTTTAACCGGTCGAGTTTTCGAAATAAGACGTGTCTTGAATTTCTAGTTTAACGTGTAATAATACCATGGTGAAAGCCTCATTTCATTCTATTTAGAAGTTTTCGAGTGATGCGACCACAAACATACAGACAGAAAGACTAACAGAAAGACAGACAGACAAAAGTTTAAAAAAAAGTTTGAATTGCACGCTATTAGCTTAATATGGATTGACACTATGAAATTTTTTTTAATATCTGCAATATTCAGACCTCGCTGCTAAAATTTTAATAAATGTTGAAATTTACAAAAAAAATCGCCAAAAATACAGTTTTTCCTAGAACTTGGTAATATTATGCTTAAAATGTTTGTAATTATACACACTAATTTTAGAAAAAATAAAAAGTTCCTGATTTTTACAACTCCGCATAAAAAAACATTTTCAAAATCAAAATTTTTTCAAAAGTCGTAAAAATTCGACAAAATTTTGAGGTACTGCTTGCGTCCATCGCTTTTCTAACATCGATGAAAAGAATTTTTGAAAGAAGTGATACCTGAAAAAACACAAAATTGCCGATATCTCGAAAACCTAACCATACAAAAATTTTTCAAAATATGTTTTGTGCTCGGCATACCAATGCCAATGCAGCCATATACATGAATATCTTGGTATTTTTTCAAATTAATTATTTGTAAACTAGTGTAATCAGTGTAAAACAGGAAGTATAATGTAGGAATGACAGACTTTGTCTGACAATGCTCAATTTCACAAATCACTATATTCTCTTCAAGAGAATAAAATAAATATCACCAAACAGTTTATATGTTCTGTCTTCCTACCCCAATTTCAATCAATTTTAATGAAAAAGTGTGCGTGATCAGCTACCAATTTTGAGTTTTTTCACTGGTCAAATGAATGGAGCTACCAAATCGACGCATTACCCTTCCATCCGTGAAGAATGTATAGCACGTTCTGGTTTCCTACCTCTCTAACGTGTTTCTATATTTGAGACTTTGATATTTTTTGATAAAATAAAATTTAAACAAACCCGTTAATTTTTTGATTTTTTGAAAAAATAATTGAACCGTTGTTTGTTTTAAAACGTCTCACATAACCTTACCGGGTTAAAAATGTAATCTACTTATGTTAATAGTTCAGAATGAGTAGAATAACTGCGATAGTTTTGTTATGCAAGGAACGTTACTATTTGATATTGCTTCCATACCTGAGGTTTATACATATATGTACTAGTTTCGATCACAAGACAAATTTGCTAGTTTTGTTTCTATACAGAAACGTTTTGTTACGATTTTGTTACACAGGAAGAGTTTCTATGTCCAGCGTTTCGCGCCTGATAACGGTTCCGCCAGTTTTGTTACGTAGAGTTACGTTACTCTCCTTTTGTTTACTCATTGGGAATGGTTCCAATCAATCTGTTTCTAATTAGTTTTAATATCTATGCGATACTTAGCATACAAGGCTTCGTTACAAGTTATCCAAGCTTTAGAGAGGGCGTGCAGTTTTTTAAGTTATTTTTAAAATTATATTTTACAATAAATATTTGCCTCAAAAGTAGAGTAAGTGCTAAGTTTGAACATTCTGCATCAGTCAATGAGATATGTATGTCATGTTCAGTCTTTCTACCTAATATTCAGAATAGTTTAATGCAAACGCCTTTTTTTCTGTAAGCATTTTTGTCACGACAGTGGTGTATTCAGGGAGGGGAAGAGTGAATTGGGGGATAGATCCTCCCCTTTCGCCAAAACCTATTTTTATTTTATAGTGCAATTACCAATTTTCTTTCTAATCAAGCAAATAAGGACAACTAGGAATTGCTATTTACGCGGTGGAACGACACAAACTCTACACGGGTCCTGAACCTTTGGAGAAAATCAAAAATTCCATATCAACAATGATACTGCAAAATGTTCCATGTCAATTTTTGAATGTTTCAATGGCAAATGACATATGATTTAGTGCCTTTTTAAAAACCTTGCCCATAAAATTTTTTATGTGAGCGTACCCTATGCCTTAGGTATCTCACTATTATACAAGTTAACACAGTGGTAGGTACCATTGCACTAAATTAGTTAGCAAGCTTCATAAAAGTTCATACAGCAGTGGTTGTTCACCATCATTGCTTCATATTTATACAAACATTCGTTTGTACAAACATACATTAACCAAAAAAAAAGAAATATGTCCGGCCAATTCAATGGCGTTCAAAAATTTATTCGAGAAGTTTTTATTTTTCTTCAGCACATGTGTTTAATTTAGCCATGTCAAAAACTAGTTTAGTACTATCAGTTCGACACACCTGAAGTATCGTCGAGAATTTGTACGTTTTTTTAATACTCCAAAGATTAAATCATCTTTATTAAACTTCATAGCACCAAGCGCAAAAACCGTTAAACGGTTAAGCGTTACTAGATGGACTTCGAAATATAAGGCTGTATCAGACTTCATTTCTTTATTTCCATTTGTATATTCGGGGTGGGGTGTCATAGGTGATTGGAACTACGCATCTTCAACTGATGCAATAATATACCAACAGTGTATGGCCTTCGAATTTGTGGTAACTCCTCACATAATAGGGGAAATATTATTCTACTGTCTGCCTTTGTGTAATAAACTACAACAAATAAACATAGACTTGGTGGACGACTTCGCTCGGAAGCAAATTTCTTTAAAAATTTATTCAACAATTGTATGGAGCATGCAAATAAAATAGGCACAGAAACCAAAAAGGACCAACTTAAATCTTGGTCAGTTTTATGAGTCATACGTTGGAAGTAAATATATTGTGGCAGAAAGCTATTTATGGAGGACATTTTTAAAACGACAGAACCTTTCACCAAAAACTGCACTTGACGCACTTCAAGCTGGCGACACAAAACGTCATTTAGTAACTTATTCAAGTTGCTTAAAACCTTTGGAACTCTTCCCGTTTCCACTTCGACGTTTTCATTTTCAACGCTTAAAAGATTAAAGTCTTATCTTCGCAATTCTGTTGGACAGGTACTTTAAATATTAATATATGGTTAATTTTGATAAATATTCTGATTTATTTCCTTACTATTTAAGCAGCGGTTGAATGGTTTCACAATGTACATAGGCAGCTCACCGTGATGTACCAATAACACCAGACGAAGTCATTCAAATATTGAGTGTTACGGAAAGAAGACTCAACTTCACCTTATAACAATCCAATGAAGTAAATTCCAAAAAGTTAAAAAAGTCAAAGTTAAAAACTAGTTTGTGTGTGACTCACTTTTAATTTCACCCGAAAAAATATTCTAAACCCCCCGATAATAATAACGTTTCTGAATTTATTTCTACACCATTTCCAGCAGTATTTTAAAAAGCGCATGGAATTTTATAAAACATCGATTGAAATTTTCGAAAATTTAAGAAAAAATGTATTTATGCCTCTTAATTGACTCTTTTTAAAATCCAACTAATAACGCCCATAAAGTAAGGTAGACTTCAGAAAGCTTAAACTATATTTACTTCAAGTTTTCCAAAATCCAATTAACGTTTTCTGAAATCCAATTGACTATTAAAATAAATGTGAAGAATTCAACCAATACATATTGATCAGAACTCGCATGAGCACCCTCCTTTGCGACTTATCCCGGATGCATTCTAGACTAATCGAATTTTTCGCAGGCTATATATGTATATGTTTATATGCCTATACCCTGCAAAAAACATAAATACTCCGATCCAGCATCCTCGGAATACTACTTAAGAAATATCAGATTACTCCAACACTTCATATAAAACTGTTTACATAGCTAATTGGAACACCAGCCAAATCGGCGGTTAATTTGACAGCTAGCTTACAGTACTCTGTTAGGCCATCGTTTTAAAGGGTATATATCGACAGCCACACTGCAAAACCCCGAAGTCACAATTTTTCCAAAAATAAGGTTCTGAGCCTTTCCCATAGATCGTGATATTTCGCACATTAAAATTCAGTCAAAATCGGGTTACAACTTCCCGTTTCTTTGCAGTGGTGAAATGAAATAACCGTCGCTCATATAAATACGTTATAATTATTACAGTTTTTTCCCTCTCCTGAAAACTTTTTGGTTTTGAACATACAGGGTTTTGTAGTGTGGCTGTCGATATGTACATACATTTGCAAATTTGAAAAATGTTGCGCCTGTGTCTGCTATCGTCGATAAAAACAATCCATTCAAAGTCAGCTCAATATGCGCAGGCGTGGTTTACTGATAAATGGATAAGTGCTTCCGTGCTCGATACTCAGCTCAAATCCAAAAAATAATACATACATTCCAATGTTCACATATCGTACTATGTACATAAAAGTACTCATACATATGTATACATATAACAATATCCAACAGTTTTTAATCTCTGTTTCGCATTCACAATGGATAACTAATAAACATATGTAAATCACGCTTGTGTATTTTACTTTGTATAAAACTTCGCGTACATCAAATTAGTTGAACTCATTTCTATTTAAAAGTTTCCATCGAAAGGAACTGTCGGGATAAAGAGAAAAAATAATAAATAATAATGTAAATTACAAGCCGGTCCGTCATTTGGCAATCTGGCTGTGTTCGATTGTTAGCTGCCTTGTGAAGGGCTTCCTTGTAATTGAAATGCAGCTTAAAATAAAGTGGTGTCAGTGTAAATAAAAAAATTTAAGTTTAAATAAATCCACAAATTATTATTTTTTACATACATTCATAGTGTTTCATGGCTGATACATAATAGACAACTTTATGAACAGTGTGAAAACAAATTAAATTCGACTTAACTATACCGACGGGAGAAAAACTTATATGACATCGTCCCTTGTGACTACTTTTGAAGAGTATAATGAATAAAAGTCCAGGAGTAACTGTTTGTTGGGTGTTTTATGCCATTTATGTGCGTAAGGTTGAAAGTGAAATTCTCAAAAGCGTTGTAAGTATTGAACCGATTTTCAAAAATAAATCATAGTCAGAAAGCCAATCCCTCTTATTTATAAAATTCTCGTGTCACAGTTTTCGCTCCCATACGAGCGTATTTAGTAGGTCTGAAAATCGGGTGCAGTGAAATAACTCCCAAATGAAATAACTCCCAACAAAAAAATGAAATAACTCCCAAATATTTTCCATGCAAGTTGGGACTTATTTCATTATGAAATAGCTCCCAATTCATTGGGACTTATTTCATAATTTTAACTGGGAATTATTTCATAATGAAATAACTCCCAAATGAAATAATCCCCAATAAAATATCTTTGGGAGTTATTTCATAATTTTTGGAAATTGGGAGTTATTTCATTTTTTGGGACTTACTTCATTGCTTGTAATCCAGGCATTGGGAGTTATTTCATTTTTAATGGGAGTTATTTCATTTTTGTTGGGGAATATTTTTAGCGAACTAACGTCATTGACATTCATTCGCAGTAAGAAAGCGAACTAAAGTCAGTACATTTTTTTTATATTCCAAATTTTCATTTTTCATTATCACCTTCGACTTATGATCATTATATCAAGAATCTGGGATTTAAAAAATGAATCTGAGATTGGCTTAGGTCAGATCCTCAATTCGGGGCGTGATCAATGGTATTTATGTGCAGAACTCCTTTCCGCATTGGCGGCCTTCGGCCGCGCTTCAAAAAATAACCCTGGGCTACGCCATTCCAACTCCGGGTGGTTGCCATAGCCGTGGCTACCGCCACGGTGATGTCCTTCCGCGTGCCACTCTTTTCTCACAGGGTAATGTGATTACAATAACCACATGAACATGACTTTAACTGCAAATATCTCGCAAACTACTAAAAATATTGGTTCAGCGGAGTTATATTCATGCTCCTGGGACCAAACCGCGTCTCAACATTTTTGGTTGTGTATTAGCGCTCGGTACCCCACGTAAACGATTACCCATGTCTAGATTTAGAATCTGAAATGAGATTTTTTTCAACAGTTCAAAAGTTATTTCCAGTTAAAGTTCACAATTTTCTGTCATTTTCATGTGGTTGTTGTAATGGCACATTACGCTGAGCCAAAAAAGTAAAAAAGTGGGAAACGTGGCACGCGGAAGGACATCACCGTGGCGGTAGCCACGGCTATGGCACACACCCGGAGTTGGAATGGCGTAGCCCAGGGTTATTTTTTGAAGCGCGGCCGCAGGCCGCCAATGCGGAAAGGAGTTCTGCACATAAATACCATCGATCACGCCCCGAATTGAAGATCTGACCTAAGTCAAATTTTGCCTCAATGACATTAATTCGCATGTCCAAAGCGAACTAAAGTCAAAATATTAAACGAATTAAGGGCACTGACTTTAATTCGTTTTTGGTCATGCGTCTTAATGTCACTGACATTAATTCGCTTTTTGGGTGCGTAATTTGTTTGGAGGTTGAGCCCAATGTACTATTGATGCCGTGCAAACATTTAAAAATATGCAACGCTTGTGTTCTAATGCTTCATGCTAAGAGTATTTCTGAAGGACTAGAAAACTTTAACTGTCCGATTTGCCGTCAAAAGGTCGACAACACTATTCAGGTTTTAATGTAATTGTTACATTCACATATCTATGTACATATTAACTTCCTGTATTTTTCAAATTTCATTGTAACTGATTATGTTGTAAAAATATACCATTTCAAATTTTGATTTGGGATTTATTTCATTTTTTTTGGGAGTTATTTCATTTGGGAGTTATTTCATTTTTTTGGGACTTATTTCATTTGGGAGTTATTTCATTTTTTTGGGGACTTGTGGTTTCATTGTGAAATAACTACCAAATATTGGGAGTTATTTCATTTCCTTCTTTGGGAGTTATTTCATTTATTAAAGTTGGGAATTATTTCATTTTTATTGGGACTTATTTCATTGGGAGTTATTTCATGGGAGTTATTTCATTTGGGAGTTATTTCACTGCACCTGAAAATCGGCCGTTATCTATTTTTTATTATTCCGGGAAGTGGACCAGGGACCGAAATATTTCAAACTTTTTTATTTATGGTGCGATTTTCTTCAAATTTGGTACAAAGGCACCACTTTACTTGTTTAATATATGGGGTTTTTTTCCGGGAAGTGGACCAGGGACCGAAATATTCCACACTTTTTTGTTTATCGTGCGATTTTTTCCCTAAATTTGGGCAGAACGTCTGCCGGGTCCTTCTGATATATATATACAATATGTGTATGTATGTATATGATGACAACAACATTAAAAAAGTAATTTAATTTTGGAAACGACCCGGGTCCTTCTGATATATATATACAATATGTGTATGTATGTATATGATGACAACAACATTAAAAAAGTAATTTAATTTTGGAAACGAAAAATGTGTTTTTTCTTTATAAAATTCATTATTAACAATATAAAATAGAATTTTTTTTAGAGGGCATAAAAATACACTTATTTCTGATGAATAATTTGATGTACATACATACATACATATGACTATTCGAATAAAAATGTATTAACAAAAATATTCGAATAATACTATTCAAATAAACGACTACGCGATCCGAAACAATTATTCGTTCGAGTATATGCGGATTTTTAAAGAAAAAAAAATTATTTTTTAGCTTATTTTGTAATACGGTTGCCACCGTTGGATTCAGCGTATCCTTATCATATAGAAATTACCGATATTTTGGGCATAGCCCAACTACCACTATTTCTTCACTTAATTTAACTAACACTGAATTTTTAGTGATAGTTAAAAAAAATCACTATCACTAAAGGTTTAGTGCAAAAATGCCCAACCCTAATACCTGATAAATATTTTTTTTAGTCATCCGTAATTAGGTTTTTCATTTACTTTTCCAGTAAATACTTTAAAAAATAGCGTTACTGTGAAATGAAAATTAATTTCATTAAAAGAGCAAAATTTTACATAAAAGTAAGGGAACAAAGATTGGTAAGCAAAAAAGCGATTTTTTTTATGCAGATGAAAAACTCAACGGCTTTTGGGCCAACCTCTGATAATGTCTCGATTAACAGTTAATCAGGCACTGAGGTAAATTTTTAACAATTCTGGTGTTAAAAGATAGTATTGAGTTAGTAAAATAGTATTGAGTGTTATAATTTTTTTATTGGTTGATTAATTATGGATTCCATCGTAGAAAAACTAATTTTAAGAATAAACAAGAATTTGTTGGTTGATTTTAGCTAGCGTGGCAGCATCTGCATATCCTGATCTGAAATCGAGATTAATTTGTTCTACTAGACACATCCGCGTAGAAGGCTGTGACCGTCTTAAGAGGGGAAACATCATGGAGCTCTTAAAGTTTACAAATGGAAGCAGACGATTCGCATAAATACGGACTTCATCTAAATTGCGTCGACTTTAAAGGGCGAGGCCGAGTGACGAGGACCTCCCCCCCGTTATCCACAGGGATTCTAAAAACTATACAAACTAACAGCGAACAATCAAAAGGAATTCGATAAGATTTAAAAAAAATCGAAGAAGAATTTAATAAGCAGCTTCAAAAACTATAAAAGCTCGGCCAGTCGCTGTAGGGTACAACTAAATAGGAGACACATGCGTATGAGACAATTAACTTTAAAGATAACTAGAGTTCACCCGTGGTTGAAATTCAACCATAAAACAAATTCAAGCAATAACAACAGAAAAACTAAAATGCACTAGACGTGTACTCAAAAAACAGTGGCTCTATGGGGTGAATACTTGTTTTTCATTGGTCCACTACCAACTCTAACCAAAGATGACGTTGTAACATGCATGACATGTCTGTTCACACAACAACGGCTATATATTAGGCGCCTCACGCTCCATACAAAAAAAAATGGACACCCTGTTTCCATCGGAATTATAAACTTCAATGTATTCTAAGACCTTGGTCAAAATATTTCGAAAAAATATTAAGATTTACCGGAGCTAAACCGCGTTAAAAAAACGCTAAAAATGTCGTTTTTTATGTATAAAAGGCGTATGAAAAAATATGTTTTAATAAAAAGCACCTGAGATGATGAACTAGCTGGAGTACAAAAGGTAAGCATAAAAAAGTTTGAAGATTTTATCAACGCAATCCAAATATTGAGATGTATGATGCTGTTTTTGGTCATATTTCGAGGGGTAGGTTTGTGGAAAACTTTAATAACTCATCCAATTATTAACGGATTTAGACGATTAGGATATCATTTAAAAGGTATTTTCGAGATGTTGCCATTTCTGCAAAATTTAACCCTTTTGGTCCAATTTCACACATTGCGAATATTAGCACACAGGTACACAATAATAGTATTGAAAAAATTTTTAAACTTTTTTATGCTTACCTTTTGCACTCTATCATCTCAGATGCTTTTTATTAAAAAATATTTTTTCATACTCCTTTTATACATAAAAAACGACATTTTTAGCGTTTTTTTGACGCGGTTTAGCTCCGGTAAATCTTAATATTTTTTCGAAATATTTTGGGAAAGTCCTTAGAAAAGAGCGAATTTTGAAATTCCGGTGGAAACAGTGCAACTTTTTTTGGCGAAGCACCTTACTATATATGTAGGTGAATATGTGTCGAGCATACATATGTATTGGTGTGTTTTTCAAACAGATTTTCTTGAATTTAAACGAAAGCTATAATATTTGGGAAACAACTGCAGCTGTTCCTATAAATGGGTTTTTAAACACTAAAATGTTATTTGATGTTGGAAAAATGAATTTAAATGGTAAGGTGGATTAAGCTCCCTCATTTGAAGATAATTTTAAAAAAGATGGAGATTTTTAGAAATTATATTTTTTTATACAACAGAGGTTTGATAATGAATACTAAGCACTTTAAAAAAAGTGTTTATGCTTTTGGTAATTTTACAAATGGTTTATTTATAAATGTGCAAATATTTCACGAACAGAAAGCAAACAACAAAAATGTTTCGCACTTTAAGGGCCGCTTTCATAAAAGTTTGATTGACGTATCTTGTACGGTTAGCTGTCAAAATAACCACCGATTAGGCTTAACCGGCTTTCATGAAAGTGGCCCTAAAACGTTTTTGGTAATTGTTTCCCTGTTTGGTAATTGTTCTATGTCTTAAGGCCAAAATATAGTTTTAGGTAAATTATCCTGCAAATGCTGGAAGAATGACGTTTACGAAAAAGTAGCTTACGTTATGACAGAATGATTAATAGTTTTTTGTTGATGTTTGAGAAAATGTAAAAGCCACTTTTGATGTACATATGTATGTTAAAGAGATTCAAAAAGGCCTGGTCATATTGCACGTTATTGTGGCAGTGGCTCCAATAATCCCAGCAAATCTCCCAAAGCAAATTAATCAGGCAATCGAATACCCAATAATATCTGCTAGTAATGTTACTGTTGGAAGATATTTGGATGGAAAAGAAAGTTTTATGATTTTGGCCACGGACGCTACCAACTCCATTATCTGATTTAGTCAGAATTCAAAAAAGTTGTTTAGTTTCCATTCATAAAGAACTCTTTAAATACTGTTTAAGAATAAAAAAATTTAATGAAACCAAAAAATTTAAATGATCTAGGGGGAGCACCTCTGCTCTGGCTCGGCTCCTTACTATGAACGATGTCCTAGTAAAACTCAATAACAGTGGGGTAAAGATTTTGGCGTACGCCGACAATGTGGATATCCTGGTCTCAAATCCCGCCCCTTCCGTGATGAGTGAAATTATGGATAGAACATTGGTAAATCTAAATAGGTTGGCGCAGGAATGTGGCCTCAGGCTAAACCCGGAAAAAAGGATCTCATACTCTTCGTGAGGTAGCACAAGCTACCTACTTTCGAAGTACCTAAGCTGACGGTACAAATATAATTAAAATATTTTTACGCAAAACAAGAATTCTAATATTTCTATTGTTCTATAAAAAATAGTAAATATAAAAAAAAATATTGATAGAATCAATAAATTATTAATTGATCGCAAAGCTTATTGAATTTGCTATAAAGCGGTGCCACTAATGACGGTGAGTATAGCGACCTCTATATAGCGAATGTTATATTGCGGCAATGCATTTCCAGGAAGCCAAAGCTTACACTACGTAAATCGTTGGATTAGCTGTCAAATAACCACAGCTTAGCATTATTTTGTGACCAACAAGTTAAAACGTCGTTTATCGCTTCAGGTAAGTGCTAATCTTCCAGAAAGTTATTGTACTTTTGATATGTCGAGTTCTAGGTATAACTTTAACGATTTTTTATAAACTCGCTTTTGTTTTAAAATTAAAATTCCGGGTTGGGGTTAGTTGATCTATAGTTCAAAATGTGTTCGAGGTGTTGGTCTTATTTTCGTGTCAATTGTAATAGTGACAACGACGATTAAGTTGCTAAGATACTTTTAAAATATTTGTCTAAGATATTTAAAAAAATGCACAAAGCGAATGACGTTCAACTCAATGGTTATGAGTTGGTGTATGAATGTGATGCCGAACACCTCCCATGACGCATCTTCATGACCTAGAACGCATGTACCACAAAGGAGTAACCGAGCGTACCGCCTACCGTACGTACAGGCCTACTCTGCAAAAAAAATTAAATACTCCGCTCCATCATCCAAAGAGTACTCCTTAAGGAGTACTAATACTTATCCTCATTCATATAAAAAAGGTTATCCAATTTATATAGCGATGTCCGGTAATAGGTCATCCAATCCATTTCGGACTACTCTAGCTGTTTTGAATACTTTATAGACCACCTACAGGGGAGTGATTTCAAAATGATCCCAAAGGATTACCCCATGTAGCGTTCAAAAGCAAAGAGAGAGAGAGGGAGTAGGCGGTCCTCAAAAAGAACACCAGGGACTAGGTCGCTTTACTATAGAATACTCTATAGATTAATCTTTTGACAGCATTTTTGAGGCACCCCAACGTACATAGGTGCTCTATACACTATTCATTTTATCTTTGAAATATTATTTTACTCTACAGTGCACTGCAGTGGATTAATTGTTTGAGCACAAGTGTACTGGTTAAAATAAACTTTATCGTATGTATGTTGCATTGCGAACCCGTAAAGAGTGCTCTTGCTTACAATTTTAAATAAATCAAATTTCGGTTGTGATATTTCTTTATGTGGAAATTATTAATAATAATTTCACACCCAAGGCCCGTTTAATCAATATCTGATTAACTGCTTAATCAAGACTTTATCAGATGTACACAAAATGATCAAATGTCATGTATTTTATAAGAATATCAATATAATTGTTATTTCTTTCTTATTTACAACGTAACAAGTCCAGTAGACATCATAAGTTTGTATCCCAGTGTCCGAAAAGAGGTTGGATGATAAGTGGGGACACTTTGAAACATGTCATCTCATATCAATTTTTCCTTAAGATTGAAAATAATAATAATTGACTAAAAATTATTACCAAGTGGTCTTGAGCTCATAAAAACCAACAACATGACTAAAGGAAGGGCTCAGAACCAAAAGGACCTAAGTGAAATTTTTTTTGAAATTGAGTTATACCCATATTTGTATAGTGAAATATGATGTTTATTTGTTGGCAAAGAGATACGAGTCATTTCGGACATTTGCCAGGCCAAAAACGTACTAAATTTTATTCCATTAATGATTGGAGCCAAAAGGATCTAAGTGCGCTCCTCCAAGCAATAAAACTTAATTTAATTTTTGGGCACAAAAGGGTCTAAGTGCGCTTGGATCCAGAAAAAAAAATTGCCAAAAATCAGCGAGACTTCCCAAGAACTTAAGTTTAGCACTTTATTATACTAAAATTTAAGGGGCTACAAAACTGTATACTCGAAAAAATTCTACATGTTCTTTTAGCGGAGCAATCAACGTTCGAAATTTTATTGCAATAATTTTTGGAAATTTTTGCAATAATTTTTGGAAATTTACTGTTATTTTCCATCTGCAGTACACATCCTTTGAATTAGTTGACTAACCTGAATTCATTTAGACAGGAATCATTTCAAACGCATTTACTCAGAATTTGCATAAGGGCCGCTTTCATAAAAGCCGGTAGTCTCTAACCGGAGATTAATTGACGTATTTTGTACGATTAGCTGTCAAATTAATCACCGATTAGGCTTAACCGGCTTTTATGAAAGTGGCCCTAAATAATTTACTTCAACCTTAATTATCTCAATTCAACGTCGATGTTACTTAGATCCTTTTGGTTCTGAGCCCTTCAAATAATAATAGTTTTATTTTAACTATCGCTAACAACCTTAAATTATGTGTTGTTTGTGTGAATTGCCGAAATCGTTATAGTCATCGTTAAGATAAAATGTTGATTTCGAATTTCGCTGTGGAAGTTAGTGAATTCCACCACTGACTGTTAACGCTAACCTAACTTTTCAATACCTATAATAAGAGTGAAGAGTACAGATATATGTGGCTATAAATGAGCTAGAAAGGGATGCCGCATACTGTACGTGCGCAAAAAAAAAGCAAACACACGGTTAGATTTGCCACACTTCTCTTCAGAAACTAATTGATAAAAATAAGTAAAACTAGTAAGGAAGTCTAAGTTCGGGTGTAACCGAACATTAAATACCTAGTAGTGATCTGTTTTGGTATCCGGTCTATTTTAATACCGGAAAAGTTGTTATAAAGGCAACTGATTTTTTTCGATTAAAAACACTTCTGTTGTGAGTGGTAAATTAAATGATCACTAAATAACAAAAAAGCTTTCCCCATGTCCATGAAAGGTATAGGGTGTTAACTACTTGCCCCTAAATCTTGCTTGTTTGTTATTCGATTTGCGTAATTTTTGGCAGGAGTATACTACATACTATTGGGAAGCATCTTACCAACTTTCATTGAAATACCTTTTTGAAATTTCAAGCAATAGCTTTTGAAAATAGCAGAGTTTTTATGCTAAAAAGTGGGCGGCGCCACGCCTACTTCACCAAAATCCACAAAATTTTTACACAGTTTAGTTTTGCTTAAAAAGCTTATTATGTGTGTAAAATCTTATTAATATAAGTTATACAATTATGGAAATATCGCGATTTTAATATTACGAAGAAATTTTTTAGAACTGTGTTTAAAAAGTGGGCGTGTCCGTTCACCGATTTTGTTTATTTTTACAGCAAACAGTTAGCTTTATATGTTGAACACATTCCCTAAATATCGTTTCAATAAGTCAATTTTTACTGGAGTTATGGCATGGAAAGTTTTGTGGAATAATCCACCATAAAGGGGCGGGGCCACGCCCATTTTCCAAAAATTTTGTGCATACGACTTTTTGCCCACGAACACTTTAGAGGTGGAATAGAAATGATATACAGGTAGTTTAAGCAAAGTTATTGCATATTCAATATATCTATGATCCTTTTCAAAATCTTTTGTATAAAATTGGGCGTGGCCTTACCCGATTTCGGTAATTTTTTTTCGAAATATTGCCTGTATTAATATAAATATGTGTGCTCAATTTCGTTTTGCTATCTTGAGCGGTTTTTGATTCATGATTAATTATATTTCCAAAATTGACTTAATCAAAAGTGGGCGGTGCCACGACCCCTTTTTAAAAATTTCTTCAAAAATTTACTTTTTGCCTTGACGCTAACGTACACACCGAATTTTATCCTTATTGATGTATTATTTACTGAATAATCACTCTTTTTGTATTTTCGAAAATATTATATATATAGAAAGTGGGCGTGGCTTTCAACCGATTTTGCCTATTTTCAATAGCACTCCGAGATAAGTAAAAAGGAACCTGCATACCAAATTTTATTGAGATATCTCAAGATTTACTCAAGTTATCGTGTTCACAGACGAACGGACGGACGGACATGGCTCAATCAATTTCTCTTTTCCTCCTGAACATTTTGATATATATAAGTCAATATCTTTCTCGATTCGTTTATGCCGTTACATACTACCGTTAGGCGAATGAAGTCAATATACCTTGTGTGCGAAGCACTACTAGGTATAAAAAGGGGGCGTGGTTTTCATCCGATTTCGCCCATTTTCAATAGCAACCTACCTTGGCCAAAAAGTAACCTGTATGTATTTCATGCAAAGATCTACATTTTTACTCAAGTTATCGTGTACACGGACGGACAGACGGACGGACATGCCTTAATCAATTCCTCTTTTCAACTTAAGAACTTTCATATATGGAACCCCATATCTAACTCGATTATTTTGCGCCGTTACATAGTACCGTTATGTGGACAAAATTAATATACCCTTGTACTAGTACGCTGGATATAAAAATGTTGTGGATTTTGGTGAAGTAGGCGTGGCGCCGCCCACTTTTCAGCAAAAAAGGTCAGCTATTTCCAAAAGCGATTGCTTGAAATTTCAAGAAGGTATTTTCATGAAAGTTAGTGAAGTGCTTCCCAATAGTATGTAGTATACTCCTGCCAAAAATTACGCAAATCGGATAGCAAACACGCAAAATATACGGACAAGTAGTTAACACCCCACTGCCTTTTTTTCACTACTAGGTATTTAATGTTCGGTTACACCCGAACTTAGACTTCCTTACTAGTTCATTATTAGAAATGGATAGGCGCTAATTACCCACATTCGAAAATATCAGGGAGTATAAAGTCATGATTTTTCCAGCAAAATAGAGCCGTCGTCTTTCCTCTGTATCGAAAGGCATTTGTAGATATGGTTTAAGCGGATGAGTAAATTTGTTTTGAATTCATCATTTCAACAACCTTTGTCTCTAATACCACAAGGATCATATACTATTGAAAGCGTACACGATTGCTTGTAAATATACCATGGATGGATTGAGGAACTATTTATAGAGACTTACCTTTATTCATCGAGAGAGAGCTTAGCTTGTAATTTCCGATAAGGCAGGTTCTGAAGTAGGTGATTTCCTTGACACTAGCCGCCACAAGTCCACGCTTCTTCAATACATATGTATATGATTTATCTGCGTCCTTGCACTGGGAGTCCTATGAAAAACTTTATAAATCAAATAAGTGCCTCTAAATTCAGAGAAGAATTACTTTTGCAAACAAATGCTACTTCGGACTGAGTAGGCAATTCGGACTGAGTAGGCAACGAAGAATTGCTCTTGCAAATAAATGCTACTTTGGACTGAGTAGGCAATTGAAAAGTAAAGTCCTCTCTCGACGCACGAAAATCACACTCTACAAGTCACTCCTCGCTCCCGTCCTGCTATATGGTGCAGAGGCGTGGACACTAACAACATCTGACGAGGATGCATTGGGAGTATTCGAGAGAAAAGTTCTGCGAAAGATTTGTGGGCCTCTACGCGTTGGCGACGGCGAGCACCGAAGAAGATTTAATGATGAGTTGTATGAGCTTTACGCAGACGTCGACATAGTACAGCGCATTAAAACACAGCGGCTTCGCTGGCTAGGCCACGTCGTGCGAATGAACGAAGACGCTCCAGCCCAGTAGTGGAATTCACTAACTTCGACTACGACATTCGCAATCGACATTTTGTCATACCGATATTTATCACGATATTTGGTATTCACTAACTATTTTTTCTCGATTTTCGCTTATTCGCAATCAGCTGTTTCGCAAAGTAAACGACACACAATTTGCAGTTGTTTTCTATATCGTTAAATAAAATGCACATAGTTTGAATTTTTTATTAAAAATTGAAATAATAATACTATATCCATATTATTATTATTAAAAAATGGCATTTGAGAACATAGATTATGTTTTATAGCTAGATGAGAAATCCTTTGCTTGCATCGTTATAGATAAGTTAGTGAATCGCATATTCGATAGTGCGAGCGACCGAATCGCTATTGAAAATCTCGAAAAATCGAACCGAATCGAATCGCTATAAGTTAGTGAATTCCACTACAGAAGGTATACTTATCGGCACCCGCCGGTGGAAGAAGAGGAAGAGGAAGACCACCACTCCGATGCAGGGACCAAGTGGAGACTGACCTGCGATCTCGTGTGGTCTCCAATTGCCGTCAGTTGGCGCAAAGAAGAAATGACTGGCGAGCTACATATGTTGGACGGTCAAAATCGCTCAGGCGGTTAGATGGCCATTTAAAGAAGAAAGAAATAAAAATTTTAAAAACTAGAACTTCAAACATATACATACTTATATGCTTACTTATTTGATGCATTTATTTATTTACATGAAATATAATTATAAACTATTATATTACATACGAAGGTAACTAGCAAACATGGGTTATCAACCTAAGCGTCCTAATTTTAGTGGTTTTTTCGTGTATTTTCCAAGTGGTAGTGCAATTTATTTGAATTGTTTTTGAATTTTCACTATCACTAAAAAGTGCTAGTGAAACCAGTAGTGCTCACTAAATTTAGTGCACTATGACCAACCCTGATATGTACCCATTTTCGCATAATTATTGATGATGATTGAACTTAAAATTACTCTATCCAAAAAGATATTTGAGCAAACTTAACGCCATTCGTAAGAGAAAGACTTCTTCTTTAAGATGCTATGTATGTGTGCTTTAAAAAAAAAAAATATGTCGTTTATATGTAACCTCAAAAATAGGGAAAAACATTTAGGTTAGGATATCTCAAGTTTTTTATTTGCGGTCCAACAAAAATACCTTCCTTTATCTTGGTTTGAGAAATATTTGGAAAAATTGTTTTCAAATAGTCGGATGCTTCGGCTTCTTGTCTTTTAATGATGGAAGTATGATTTTCTCTTTTTTGAAAAAAGTGGTGTATTTGATGTTATCTACAGCAACGATAAACTCGACTCTTTCCGGCCGATCCTTTCTGACGTAGTGGTCCTTACGAGCTCGGCTATCCCACTTGCAGAGGAAGCAGCAGTGCTTGGTGTAGCCATATTTTCCAATCATGCCCTTTATATTTGATACATTTGATTAGTTTTTGCATTTCCTCGTAGGTTTCCTTTGTATTTACTGCATGCGCGATGGGGATAGAAGACTTTTTGTTACCAATATGCAATAATATAGCCTTTAAACTCAATTTATTGCTGTCTATGAACAATCGCCACTCTTTTGAATCATATGTTTGACCAAACTCTTTGAATAAACCAGGAATGTCGTTGCAGTAGCATATAATGTTGCTATTTTTTCGTGACGAGTTCTACAATCGGATGACACAAATTTAAATTGTTGCATACGAGAAATGTGGATCTCGGCTTTCCTTGGATAGTTCCAAATCTCTCATCCAATCATTAAGTTGTGCTTGTGACAGAACGTTTCCCATTCGAAATTCAGTACAACTTGATTCCCTGCACTCAGATATTGCTGTTGACAATGGAACTGGATGCGCAACTGCCGTTGAATGTAGTACTGGTAATGTCACTGTAGGTACGATGGCATAGGTTACTCTTCTTGATCTTTAGTACTTTTGTTTGACAAATATAATACTCTATTGAATAGCAAGTAGGTTCTCTCTATGTATATTATTAGTGTATCAAAATTTATTTGTTGTCCGGATTCCGACTGAATCAATTCTACTCGACACGATGTACACAAAGTGTTCGGTGTCCATGGTTTTTCAGCATTTTTAGGCTCAATGCCAAAATACTTGGAGTATAAAGTTTTGATACGATCTGAGATGTTATGAAGTTTCAAGGGACTCATATTTATACTAGGAACAAGCATAAAATTGAAAAAATCAAATCTTACCTAGACAGAAAGGTTCCTTTTTATACGAAGCCAGGAAAAGAAAATACTACCTGCTTTAGATGCAGGCTTTACAAATTTTCTGTGTCTTATAATTTTGAAAATCTACCTGAACACTTACCAATAAGTGCCGGAAATACATGTTTATAACTACATGCTTACAGCATGTTTCGAACCCAACCACTCTTCCTTTCGATGCAACCACTCTACCTACTATAAAACAATTCGAGTATTAAAAGTACTATTTGATTCTTGCAAAGAGTAATTTTTTTCATATTTTTTAATAATATCTCGAAAACTATCTGGTTGAGCGAAAAATGCATTTATAGAAAATTTTATCGTCTTTTTTGATTCTGTAAACCTTTTGCAATTGCTTGACCTGTTCGTGAGATATACGTAATTAAAGGGAGCCACCTTTTTTGGTTTTATCGAATAAAGGTAAATTGCAAATATCTCAAAAACGGTACCATAGAATCAAAAATGAACTCGATTTTCGAAATCAGGGGGTGGTTTTTAATACGAATTTCATAACTCCGTCTCTAGTAAATTTTGGCCGTCGACCAGTGTTATCGATGATGCACTAATAATCTTCTAATAAAAGTTATCCAAAGATGGACCTCGGATTAAGTGCTGATCACGATTAAGGCGGGGCCTAGAATATGCCCGCGGTAGGCATACCGGTCGTAAGAGGCGACCAATATGCACAAAGGTAATGATGTGCCTCCCACCTCTCATTACCCATCTTCTCTTTCCTTTCGGAAGGAGGGATGACATGACCTAGAAGGTTGCACTGGTCATACCAAATCGCTCCCACGACAGTCGGGCAGTACCGCAAGGGAGTACCGGAGCGTACCGGATTCATATCCGGCCAAGGACTGTTAATTCGACAACACTCCCCCAAACCTTCGGGGAGTGATGTTGTTGTTAAAACAACAACAACAACATTAAGGCGAACTAATTTAAATGAATAATAATTGGATCATGATCACGATAAAAATGACAGCTGAAAGTGAACATATGAATTTGTGATATATTATTTTGCAAATATAAGTCTTCTCTAAGGTTGTTCTTAAGCAGACGCTGTTTTGCCCAAAAACTTACTTGACTGCATCATTAAAATTTGGTTTACCCTATCACTTTGGTCAATATCTAAAAAAGAGGGTTTCCCATGAGACCAAAAACCATTCTTCATTAAAACCCTCACCACCACTTTTTTTTTAATACCCATACTGTACAAACACCTTCTAGGTCCACATTTTGGCCAATAACTCGGAAAGGACTGAATTTGAAGAAAAGACCTCTGTTAGGACCTTGTACGAGAATAAACGAATAACTGTGCAAATTTTAAAAAGTTTAAGCTTTAAAAGTTATCAGATTTTTCCATTCAATTATTATTTCAACAAATTTTACTTAAACAAGCACGGCGTTCGATAAAAAACGGGTATTATTAACTAATTAAGTAAAAATTATAAACAATAGTGGATGCATATATTTTCTTCGATACATTTTGTTTAGCAAACTTATGTACTTCTTTCAAAGGCTGTGGCAGCACTGTTCGCCATTAAATTACGACTGCGCCATCTACTGAGACTTAGCTCAAACCACAAATTCATTTGTAAGCAGTCACCCTGTAAAAAACATTGGAATGTGGGAGTACTTCAACACCATTAGCTGCGTTCCAGTTAGCTGACCTGGGTCGTATCACGGTTATAATTTAACCGGAACGATTTGGGTCAGCTGCATGAGAGTTGTTTGTGTAAATAAGTGTGTACATATACATATGCATGTTTGTGCTACTAAGCAATTAAGGGTTGGCTGTCGAAAAACTGACAGCTGAGTAGACGAGAAGTGTTTGTGTGCGTAGCGACAGATACGGCAAAATAGAATTTGCTCTAAAATCGACGTACGTGACGTATCTGATGTATTGCCGGACTTATTCTGTTTGAGCTATAACAGCTGACTAACTCCGAACACACATACAAACAATGAACCAATCGGAAGTTAATACTCCAATATTAAACGAGAATACAAAAAACTCCCAAATTATTAAATATAACGCAGTTATCAGTTGCAATAAAGTATAAAATGGAAGTTTCTAGTGGAAATTTTTCATTTGAGACAACTCTGAAAGCGATTTCCTTCATTCTATTTACTCGGAGTAGGTACCACCATAAACTACCTTCCACTCCGACTCGCAAAAACAGATGCCAAACTAGTCGGGGTAAACAATGATGTACACCAATATTTGTACCGAAAGTATTTTTTTGAGGTAAAAGGTAAGAGCACGGTTTGAGAAACTGTCGAGAATTATAGCTCAATCCGCAAAAGGGTCACAGGTATAGATATCCAAAATTGTTTAGTTAGCTAGATGTATCCTGATGTGAAATTCCAATTGGTTTCCAATGTTAACTTTTTCGAAGTGTTTTTCTAATGGCTCTCTAATTTACTACGGGTCTATATGTAGGTTCTCTAACCTGATTTAGGTTTAGAGATGCATTCGAGAACTTCATTAGAATTCTAATTTTTCATCTAAGAGAGGTGATATTTCTGTGGTCATAAGCAATAACAGCCTTAACTTACATACGTAGACTGTTTAGGACAATTTCGATATGAATACTGTAACAATGGCATGTTTTAAGGCCAAGCACTAGGATTTGCTTACGACCGCCAGCAAGTGCTAAAATACGTCCAAACATTATTTGATGGCCCTTCCGAGTGAAGTGGTTTTGTCGTTATAAACAACAACAACAATATGCCTCTGCCGACAATTTGGGACGCATACTAGCACTCGAAGGCGGTCTTGAACAATCACCAAGCACTTGAGCAAAAACAACAAATACAACCAATAATAATTCAAAATTAGACCAATAAATAAAGAGTTAACAAGTCAAAGTCCTGTAGATAATCCCCCAAATAATACAGAGGAATTTGTGTGGTATTCGTTTAACACATCACTGGTCTGATCTAATAAGAATTTATTACGTTGGGCAGCATGGTTTGCTAGTGTACTTTCTGTATTCTGTATGCATCACCCGCCGCCACCCTGCCTTATCAGTAAATACACAAACAACAAAAGCAGCAACAACACTAGAAGTAAATACAGCCCCAATCGTTTGCCTTGCTGTGCCATATTTTTATGGGGTTCGTTTTGTCGTGTCTTCGGACAATTTTCTGAATAAAAGTTTTCATCTGCTCGGAAATGTTGGCTTTTCTCGTTGAAAAAGTGGAAAAAAATTATGTGAATCGTGCCAAATTTATAAAAATGCTAGGGACAATGTAAACGCGATGCAATGCAGTGACTTGAAGTGCAATACGTTGAGATATCCAATTTATTGTCAACAAAATTTACACGCAGGTGCGTATATTGCACGCAGACGTGTTAGACCTTTCGATTTTCCCCATAAAGTTTGCTCTGCTCCCATTAAAATGGGAGCAAATAGAAAAACCTATATATATCTACTGTAGGCACAATATTAATAACTATGAAATTGTTTAAGAATTATGTTAGTGTCAATTTGATTAAAAGCGAACACTAGAAAAAGTGAATATTAAAAACTATACATTAGAACATATTTTTAGTCTGGTATATGTTCACATTGAGTATAATATAGTAGGTATGCATGTACATTTCTGTGACGCAGATTTTTGCTAGTCTGAACACCTCACACCACCCGGTCTATCCATTACGAACAAATATGTTGATAGGTTCTGAATATCTTTATATGGTTAGATAACCGATTAACATGATGTGGACTCCAATTGGAAACTGCTTAGTTATCATTTCGGAGCTAAATAACCATTTTCGTTGACGACAGAGTGATTATAACCACATTAAATACCTAATATGCAGTATTTTGATTAACACATTGTGTTCTTTTCTGACTTCGTTGCTGTTGTGGTGGCTGTTTCCGTGAGACTGTCAACAATATATTAGTGGCGCTGCACTGTGTGCGCTATGTATGATATTTGGTCCGGCGCGTCACAGTTTGGTGCTTCTGCGAATGTCCGGAATCTATGCATGCTCAATGAGGACCCGCGTTAATTCCTATAACAGTGCATGAAAATGTCCCAGCAATCAAAATTGGCCCGTATTCTGAGTAAATCAACATGCACACAAATGAAGCTATTATTTATATAGGGTAACTGCACTAGTATCCGGACACTTAGCGTTTTTCGCATCTTTGACTTACACTCAATTTCTCACTATATACGCTGCCGCGAAAAGTTAAATTGTTTATAAAAATATAGACATTTCTAAATAATATGACGCATGTATAATTTAAATTTATAACGTTCTTAGTATTATTAAATTAAAAATCCAAAAAAGTTCGATTTGTTCTAGTTTCCGGACAGTCAAATTAAGTTTCCGGACACTTTTGTTTTAGTATCCGGACACCCGAGATTTGTATGTACACTGTATTTTTGAAACATAAATATCCTTTTGTAATCCATATAAAATATAATAAACTCTCATTTAGTAGAATTAAGATGGTAATTCATAGTTTTCGGCTACTTTCCAGTGGTCAGACAACCCGTCCGGATACTGAAAATCATAGCAAATTTTGGGTTTTAGTATCCGGACAGTAATAATTTGTGCAGAAAATTAAAAAAAATAAATTTTTTTATTTATAATATGAAAGTTTATTATATTTCAAACAGATATTACTAACTTTTTTGTAATATGTTAATAAATACTTGTTCTGCACTTATTTTCCTAAACAGTTCCACTATTTTTTTTTTTACAAAAACCTGTAATTTTGCCGGATGCGCAAACTTCTGTCTCTTAAATTACGTGTAACTTTTAAACTATACTTCTGATTCAACCCAAATTTTCCAAGGACACTCAGAAAACATGTATATTTCCATTAGTGTTGCTATTTGAGAATATTTTTTGGGGATTTGCCTTTTAATCCCAAAACATTGACATAGTGTCCGGCCACTATCGCTGTCCGGATACTGGTGCAGTTACCCTAAAAGGTTGTGAGCTAACTTCTGTACATGTATTTATTATTATTACAATTTTTATAGCCAAACAAATTTAACAATATTGTTTTATAGGTTCGGATATTGATGTGGTACGCTCCACACTAGCACCTCCTGTTAACAGCCCTACTGCCTTAGGGTTGTTGCAACGATACTCCACCCTCTCATGTCGCACCTAGACTTGTCATCATCTTCAATAGACCAGAGTTGGCTAAGTGTAAGCCTGGTGTTAAAATAGTCTGCTCCATTGTCGAATATGATCCCGGTACGCGCCGGTACTCCCCTGCAGTACATACAAGACTATCGCGGGAACAATTTGGTATGAGTGCAACCTTCTAGGGCATGCCACCACCATTCCGGTATGAAAGGTATGCCTACCTCGGCCATATAATAACCCCCTAACATTTTGTCCTTTTCCGAAGTCTTATCAATGGATATGAAACCTTGCCGGTTCTTCTCTTTCCTTTCGGAAGGAGGGATGACATGACCCAGAAGGTTACACTGGTCACACCAAATCGCTACCACGATAGTCGGGCAGTACCATAAGGTACCGGAGCGTACCGGAATCATATCAGGTTATGGACAGACATTTTTACAACACTCCCCAAAACCGTCGGGGAGTGATTTTGTTGCTAAAACAACAACAACTCCTTCGGATGTACGGAAACAGTCTCGATATATAGAAATTCAACAAAGTGGGGATATAACACCGCCATTTGGCAGCCCCTGTCTAATTCTTCTTGGTTTGGATATTGAGTATCTGAGTATGCCCGCGGTAGGCATACCGGTCGTAAGAGGCAACTAATATGCACAAAGGTAATGATGTGCAACTCGATGGTTGATTTATGGGTATGACGCCTCTCACCTCTCATTACCCATCTTCTCTTTCCTTTCGGGAGTACCACAAGGGAGTACCGGAGCGTGCCTGTTTCATATCCGGCCAAGGACTGTCATTTCGACAACACTCTCCGAAACCTTCGGGGAGTGATTGTGTTGCTAAAACAAAAACTACAACATTGATGTTTGCCGATCGTTGGAGTAGGTAGCGGTACGTCTTTTGATAGGTCAAACTCTCCGAAACCGTTCTGCACTTTGGTATATATAAATTGGTGCAAACCACTATTAATTCATTAACGGCGAGTACCGAAGAAGATTTAATGACGAGTTGTATGAGCTTTACGCAAACGTCGATATAGTTCAGCGTATTAAGACATAGCGGCTTCGCTGGCTAGTCCACGTAGTGCGAATGTATGAAGACGCTCCAGTCCAGAAACTATACTTATCGGCACCCGCCGGTGGAAGCAGAGGAAGACCACCACTCCGATGGAAAGACCAAGTGGAGACTGACCTGCGATCTCGCGGGGTCTCCTACTAGCGCCAGTTGGCGCAACGAAGAAATAACTGGCGAGCTATGTTGGACTGTCAAAATCGCTGGAGCGGTTAGATGGCCATTTAAAGAAGTGGTTGCGCTTTATTGAGAAAATGAACAGCCTGTTAGTCTTTTGGCAAGACACACTGCTTGCCCAGCAGACATTTGGCATATCAGGGTTCAGTGTGGATAGGTAAGAGTTTATGTTATGTTATATTAACAACAAAACAACTCCTCTAAGGTATGAGTACGCTTCGGTACTCTCTTGCAGTACTGCCCGACTGTCGTGGGAGCGATTTGTAAACAGTAAACACGTCTAGGTCATGTCACTTATCGACGGCATGTCATTATCTTTGTGCATATTAGTCGCCTCCTACGACAGGTATGCCTATCTCTTGCATATTCTAAATACTTAACCCTCTAGTTGAATTGCGAGTAAGTAGAGGTACACCATCTAAGTGGACGTTTAGTCTTGATATGATTCTCCTTGATTCGCCGTCTTACCCGGTTTTAGTAGGGGAATCAAATGGGTTTCATTATGGCTTCATCGACCTCGGCGATGGTTACTGTAAAAACCATAGCACAACATCAGCTTTGAACGCCATCACGACGCAGATTAACTTCGGTTTAAACCAACACCAACCAAACCACAGGACGGTTCTCGTGGCACTTGACCTGTCGAAAGCCTTCGACACGGTCAACCACGCCACACTCCTTGAAGACCTGGAGGAGACACCGCTTCCTGCCGGCCTAAAAAGGTGGACCGCTAACTACCTGAACGGTCGGCTGGCGTCAGTGCAGTTTCGAAACGAGAGATGTAGACCTCGAAGAATTAGACAAGGGGTTCCGCAGGGTGGTGTTCTTTCACCCCTTCTGTTTAACTTCTACATCTCGAGCCTCCCTCCCCCACCAGAGGGGGTCTCCATCGTTTCGTACGCTGACGACTGCACCGTGATGGCCACGGGCAAAGGACCTTCGACAGACGAACTTTGTACGAGACTTAAGGCCCTATTATGGTTTACAACTCAACTGAGTTGAGTTGTATTTAAGACAACTCAACTTTAAAACAACTCAACTGCTTTTTGGCATTATGGACTACAACCTTTTTTAGTTGAAGTTGAATCAATGTTGCCAACCTAGAAAGAGACATTTTGACAGATAATTCAACAGCTGATTATTTTGTTACGAGAAATAAAATCTATAAAATTCAACGAATAATTGTGAAATTGTTTATTATTATAAATATATTTTAAAAGGGACATAAGTCTCGATTTATTGGTGCTAAAACAGATGTGCTGCGCATACGAAAAGAGCTTCGTGACCACTCAAATCATTATCATTGCATTGGCCTAGTTCCATGACTACTACTTACTCGTCCCCACTCCGCCGCAGTTCTTGTTGGTAATCCTAAGTTATTGAGCTGTAGGCCAAATTTCTCCCACAATGCCTTCGTTTGGCTTTTGGTGCACCCAAATTGCGCCTTGCCTCGTCCAGTATCGGGATGCCTCTCCATTAATTCAACAAGTTTTTCAAACTGCTGCTTTTTTGTAACCTTGTTTTTTCTATAAATCTGTACAAAACTCACGATTAAATATTATTCTGAAATAATTTTAAAAGATTTACTAGCCTGCTCTCCATTTTTCTTTATATATTTTCCAAAATAACAGCAAAAGTGTACATTCGCTATCCAAATACAACTGCTAGTGAGCAGTTGTCAATTTTCGATATTGTAGACAACCAAACTAGCACAGGGTTGTAAATGGTAATGTCACACAAAAGTTGTTACACTATCAATTTCAACTAATAATTTTTGACAGGTTGGGTTGTAATCTATTATACCAAATTACAACTTTTGACAGGTTGGGTTGTAATCGCTAATACCAAATTGCAAAATTTCAACTAAAGTAAAGTTGAGTTGTAAACCGTAATAGGGCCTTTAATGACTACCTGCGCGACCTTTCCTGCTTCTTCACAGAGCGGAACCTGACACTGTCCCCGACTAAATCGACCGCGACCCTATTCACTACGTGGAATGCGCAGATGGGGCAGGAGTTGAATGTCCACGTAGATGGTGTTCCACTACCTACTGTCAACCACCCCAAAATTCTAGGGGTTACATTCGACAATAGCCTCACCTTCGCTAATCATGCCACCGCAATAGCTTCAAAGGTACAAAGCCGCAACAAGATCCTCAAGTCACTCGCCGGCAGTACTTGGGGCAAAGACAAAGAAACGTTGCTGGTCACCTATAAGGCTATTGGCCGACCGGTTATTGATTATGCAGCGCCCATATGGTCGCCTAACCTTCACGACACCCACTGGAGGAAATTGCAGGTCTGCCAAAACACCGCCATCAGAACTGCAACGGGTTGTTTGCTTATGTCTCCTGAGTCTCATCTCCACCAGGAGGCTCAAATGCTCAACGTTCGCGAGCATGCGGAACTTTTAAGTAGGCAGTTCCTTCTGAACTGCCACCGTCCCAGTCATCCAAATCGACAGCTATTGGATGAAACTCCGCCCCCTAGAGACATAAGGAAGCATATCCGGAAGCATTATGATGAGATCCGGCATCACATCTCGTTGCCGTTTGATCTGCGGGACCATAGGCGGGCCCTAAAGGACCTCCACACTGAGTCGGTGGACAGATCCCTCAGATCCCGGCCTGTGAACCCCGTTATTGGTGCCCAACCACCCGTTCTTGCTGAGGAAGAACGTGTCCTTCCGAGGGAGACTAGAGTCATGCTGGCTCAACTTCGGTCTGGATATTGCAATAGGCTGAACTCCTATTTGTCCAGACTGAACCCTACCATACCTAACACATGCCCTGCATGCGGTATGGCCCCCCATGACACGCAACATCTCTTTTCGTGTTCTTCGGAACATACTCTTCTAACTCCCTTATCACTTTGGTCCAACCCTGTTGAAACAGCGCGTTTCCTTGGACTTCCGTTAGAAGAGCCCGATGACAACTAGGAGTGTTCTGGCCCTTTGGGCAGGGCGAAGCACTGCTAACAACAACAACAACAACATGGTTACTGTATTATCATCTCGGTTCTCATATGCCGTTACTACTTACCGTTAGGTGAATAAAATGATTATAGTTTTATTATAAAGTTTTTCGAACTCTTGTGAGGTCCTTATTAAATGGATTGTGTTTTACTTATTCGATAATGAAACCTAACTACTATAACTGTAAGAACCATCTGACATCAGCAATGTTATGGTCGAAAAATAAATACTGATATTAGTGGGTATTACTTGGTAGGTAGTGGGTATTACTTGGTAGTGAAGTTGTTAGAGGCTATCTTGCTCCCATACTATTCTGCAAACCTGCAGCTGGCCAATCATCAACACGGCTTCCGGAAAAATCATAGCACAACATCGGCATTAAATGCCATCACGACGCAGATTAACTTCGGTTTGAACCAACACCAACCAAACCACAGGACGGTTCTCGTGGCACTCGACCTGTCGAAAGCCTTCGACACAGTCAACCATGCCACACTCCTTAAAGACCTGGAGAAGACACCGCCTCCTGCCGGCCTAAAACGATGGACCGCCAACTATTTAAACGGTCGGCTGGCGTCAGTGAAGTTTCGAAACGAGAGATGTAGACCTAGAAGAATTAAACAAGGGGTTTCGCAGGGTGGTGTCCTTTCACCACTTCTGTTTAACTTCTACATCTCGAGTCTCCCTCCCCACCAGAGGGGGTCTCCATCGTTTCGTACGCTGACGACTGCACCGTGATGGCCACGGTCAAGGGACCTTCCACGGACGAACTATGTACAAGACTGAATTACTACATGGACTGGGCAGATGGGGCAGGAGTTGAATTCTAGGGGTTACATTCGACAATAGCCTCACCTTCGCTAATCATGCCACCGCAATAGCTTCAAAGGTACAAAGCCGCAACAAGATCCTCAAGTCACTGGCCGGCAGTACTTGGGGCAAAGACAAAGAAACGTTGTTGGCCACCTATAAGGTCGCCTAACCTTCACGACACCAACTGGAGGAAATTGCAGGTCTGCGAAAACACCGTCATCAGAACTGCGACTGGCTGTTTGCTTATGTCACCTGAGTCTAACCTTCATCAGGAGGCTAAAAGTGCTCAACGTTCGCGAGCATGCGGAACTTTTAAGTAGGCAGTTCCTTCTGAACTGTTATAGACCCAGCCATCCAAATCGACAACTATTGGATGAAACTCCGCCCCCAGAGACATAAGGAAACATCTCAGAAAGCATTATGATGAGATCCGGCATCACATCTCGTTGCCGTTTGATCTGCGGGACCACAGGCGGGCCCTAAAGGACCTCCACACCGAGTCGGTGGACAGATCCCTCAGATCCCGACCTGTGAACACTGTTATTGGCACCCAACCACCTGTTCTTGCTGAGGAAGAACGTGTCCTTCCGAGGGAGACTAGAGTCATGCTGGCACAACTTCGGTCTGGATACTGCAATAGGCTGAACTCCTATCTATCCAGACTGAACCCCACCATACCGAACACATGCCCTGAATGCGGTATGGCGCCTCTTGACACACAACATCTCTTTTCCTGTTCTTCTGAACACACTTTTCTAACACCTTTATCACTCTGGTCCAATACTGTCGAAACTGCACGTTTCCTTGGACTTCCGTTAGATGAGCCTGATGACAATTAAGAGTGTACTGGGTCTTTGGGCAGGGCGTAGCATAGCTAACAACAAAAACAACAACAACTTGGCAGGCCCTCAAAGATTTACTTCAGACCCCTCCCAACATCAGATTTTGGTTTTCTAACAGGATTCTGACCTTCGTTTGCTTTTGAAATGAAGATTATGTGCAATATATTTGGCTCTTCCAGTAAAAATTATTGTAGTCCTTGTCGTAGAGGGTTGAACTCTCACAAATATGTAACTTTCCACGATGTGTGAGTAAATAATTTTTGTACTCTTGCTAAACACCAAGTTTTAGCTGGTGAGGGTGGAATTTTGTTGGTAGAATATTTAAGTGGTGTGAGTGTTTTTCATATGCTTTGCCACCCAGCAAAAAACAGCGTAAGCGGTTTTGAGAATAAGGATCTCAGCTTGCTTCTGTAGTAGAAAAGCCCTATATCGTATAACTATCAACCGAGTATTTATTATAAATCTTAGCGCTAAGATTGTGAAGGTAGCACTTCACTGCCCTATTGAACAAGAACTCCAAAAAGAGAATTGATATTCCAAAAACACGACATAACGAGTTGCTAATATTTATATTAGGGTGTAAAATGATTCATCCCATCATTTGCGTTTATCTCTATTTTTTAATTAATCGACTTTTCAAAAAAATTTACCGGACTCTGCTATGAAAGAACAAAAATACATTTCCATAAGTTTCTTATTGTACCTGTTTAAGCTGTAGCGGGAAAACGCGCCTAAAAGATTCATTTAGAGCAGGCTGAAAGACAGTCTGGAAAGCCCAACAGTGCGGGTGTTTAGAAATTAAAGGTCCTGTAATACAATTTAGAACAATGATAGCTGAGAGTATTAGTTGGAAGGGCTTTTGGGACATTCAAAATAAATTTTCTTGAAAGCCCAGTCATGTTATGAAAAGAATAAAATTAGTCAGGCGCATTAGTATTATTATCTATTATTAGAAGCATTAAATCAGAATTACATGATCAACTCGTTTGTTAGCTGTGAAAATAAAATAGCTGAGAAATTAGGTGAAAATAAATTTTTTCATTTTTTAATGAGTTCATGACGGAAGCTCTAGTATATTTACTAAATCGAGAATCGTTCGTTATTCGCAGTTGGGTGGTTTTATTTTGGATTTTTTTTGAAAGATTGGTGGAATTTGTTAGGTGGCAACATTGATGTATTTACACCCTTAATCAAAAGCTGGTGGATGAAATTATATATACAGTCAAGTACAGTTTTCCAATTGGAAATTTTACTTGCACGGTGGTGCGCATAAACAATAATGCATTTCAATTCATGCTTACGTTGATACATTTATACATACATACATAAATATGAATGCACATGTACAAATTTGTACATACATTCATACATACATATAAAGATACTCTTATATAATCGAGACGTGGATAAAATGTGAATCGTAGCACGCAAACGCTAACAGTGCTGCGCTGTCAGCCAAAAAAAAGGTGGCGACGAGGAAAACGGCGCAATGCAATTCCACAAAAGAAGGCAACAACTAGAACCGTTCGTGGCCAACATATCTCATTTGAGTCATTCACCCCTTAACCCATCTGATTTGCCTACTTGTACTGCTAGCACAATCGGCGCGGAAAAGTCATGCACTGCGCCGCGCCGTATGTATGTATGTATTGGAAGCGCTCTAGATATTGATTTTTCGTTTGCGCGTGGTTAATTCACTTTTTGGGCATTTAAAAATAATCATACAAATACAGAAGTTGTGCATATGTACATACAAACATACTTAAAAATATTCGTTGTTTTTCTGCAAGAGTGCTGGCTTGACTACAATCATTGCGTTGGCGCGGTGGGAGATGCTCTAAAGTCGCCTATTCGAATACATATGTATGTATATATGCGTAAACATGTATACATATAAATACATACTATTTATGTGTTTTAGAGCTGCACAATTGAAATGTCTATTAGACACAGATGGCTCAGAATCTCGGAATCCTTTCAAAGAATTTTTCTCCAGAATACTATCAGGGACGTCTTATCTGATGTGAGCATCCAAGCTTTTGCACCAAATAGCAGGCCCGGCAAGTGACTTGTAGAGCTTGGTTTTCGTGGCTCGAGAAAGGACTTTACTTTTCTCAACGAATCTGACTATTTTATATGTGTGTCAATGATTAGTGTAGTAAGAATAAGCTTTAATTTCCAAATCTCAACAGTTTTCGAGAACACTTACTAAAATTTGGACCCAAGTAGCAACACAATCGGTTTCAACTGCACGGATTAAGCAAGGCCTAAAGTCAGTTGTGCAATATCGGTATCATAGAAAATGAATAAGCCAAGATCGTACAACTCGATGGTTGAACTGTATATTTGCCACGTTTTTTAATCCGAAGGATATTGGAATTAAAAAAACAAAATTAAATTTTCAATAAAGTCAGGCTAGTATACGATAAAGCTGGTACCGAATTCATTTCGGCAAAGCATTGGTCAAATCCAACCCTACCAGAACTTTTAGATACATACAATAGAAAAACGATGACATAAAGAAGATGATTTAAAATGTTTGCAGTATCCATAGCTAATCATAAAACAATAATACTTTCGTGCCTTATACTATAATTTTTCGATATTGAAAATGCTTTTTGTTGAATAGCCTAGTACATACATATGTATGTAGTTAAGTACTAATATAAAAACATATTTTATATTGTGGAATACGAAAAAGAATTTCTTTGAGCTGTGCACATGAGCAATGCGAGGTATCTGGCAGACACGCCAACAATAGTCAACAACAAAAGCATTCAATGCTCATCGTTAGCAAATATTCGAAAATGTGCCAGAATTCTTAAAATAGAAAATGTTTCAAAAATGTCTAATATAAACTAAAAGAAAGAAAGAATAGAAAGGAGATAGTAAGAAACACGCTAATGTTTAGAAGCCAATTGGTTATGTTTGGATAGCTATCCCACGGATAGTGTTTGCGCAATATGCACATTGTACCTCTCAGCAAAATGTTTTAAATGGTTTAGTATGAACAAATGAATGTACAGTGGCTCACAGCCTGTGTAGTTCTATGTTTTGAATATTTCTTGATATTAAATTTGTTTGCTATCACTTTTGCAGAACATTTGCCAACTTTATCGTAAACTTTATTGAAACGTCTAGTTCAGCATACAGCTTTTCTTGCAGAAGAAATATTGACAAACTGCATTTTTCTTGAGATTTCCTCATATGCTATTTAATATCCGGAGAAGTTGGAAACAGTGGTTTTTATGGCTCTTCTGAATGATAAATTTTTTCATAGGACACCAGATTTATGCAACCTTGTTTGAAGCTCTGCGAACATTACGCACTTTACGTCTTGAAATAGGTCTTCAGCATTACATTTGGCAAAAATACTCATACAAATTATTCATAAAAAATTGGGTTCTGCTGCTTCATTAAGACATTTTAGGTAATATCTATGTATTACGCGCAGGCATCGGCCTGTTCCAATTCGCTACATGCATACAAATACATACATATTACTAAAATATTTATTTCCGATAAGATGTATTCCTAACACATTGCAATACATACTACATCGGTGAAAACTGAATTTGGTTCTATTCAGCAATTTTTGAGGCAAAAAAATTCTAAAATCCGTTTTTCTAAAAATTTGGTTGGTAGCAAATAAGCTGTGAGCCACTGTAAAGTTACATATTTACAAACATGTATATTAGTGTCTGACCGAAGGTTCGGCTTAACTTTGGCAGCTTATTCGGCTTGTATTTTGCATTCGACTCTGCCTTCGTTCAAACATAGACACAAATCGACGGCAAGAAGTGAGTGAAATACAATTTTGACAATATTCTTGAAGTTTTGTTTAAATTTGCTCTGTTATATCAATAAATTACCAATAGCCATTGTTTCGAGTACTAACTGCTAAGAAATTTTAACTAGAAACACAATTTAAAAAAAAACGGCTATCTCTTTTTTTAGACACGCACAGAAGAGGTTTTTATCTGAACTAGCTTCAGAAGGTCTATCTGCGCTTCCTGAGGGTGTGGCTAACCGTTATACGTCCAAAACAGTTATATGCGATAACGTTTTTTATGACTAAATATAAAAAATCAGAATCAAACATTTTTTTAATGAAAAATTAAATTTTAGTATTATGTCGAATATTCGGTTTAAGTTTCGGTCGAACACTAATATTTATATACATAGATCTGTATGTGTGCCTGAATCCACATGCATTGCTTTAAAGGTGATTTTTATGCTTACTCGCCTATGCATTTAGTTCGTGCCCAGAGTACTCCATATCATGCTCATAAACACGAAGCTCACCGTACAAAATACAAATGCACATGTTATACATAAACATCGAAGAATATATCCACTTACGTTATCATGCATACATACGTACATATGTAGATACATATATAGATACATACATATAACACATGTCTCACCTACCACCAAACAACATGCCGCGCAAGCTTAAAGCACAAGTAAGTTCCAAATTGGTGTGGTGGGAGAGGAGTAGTCAACCGCAGAATCAGCTAAGGGTGCAGTGCATGCGCTATTGTCCAGTATTTTGAGGGTGGCAAATTGGGGTGGGTGGTAGTAGGTAAAATTGTTGGTAGTTGTTTTGGTGTACATCGGTTTTTAACTGCCTGACTTGACTTGACAAGGCAGCGGTGTGAGCGCCAACAGTAGTGCAAGTGGCACTTTGCGAGAGAAGCATATACAACAGCACCAACTGACTGCCATGCTGACGTATGGAAATATTGATTTTTCCTTCTATTCCAGTCGAAAAACGTTGTTGTGCGCCGACTATATGCGCCGTCGCTCAGTCTGTGGGGTGGTTCATTGTTGTGTGGAAGTTTTTGAGTTTTGGTTGTCGAGCCAGTGCGTTTGCGTTAATGATTTCTTGAAAATGTTAAAATAAATAAGAAGATAAATAAAATTATGCGCAGTTGAAACGTTTCAAGTAAGATCAAAAATTAGAAATGTGCACATTTGTTCAAATCATACAGTTTATTTATGTTTCATAATCAAGCGATTTTGATTGCATTCGGCAGTGTGTATTATCCCAATACTTACAAAAGAACAGCACGTACATACATACATACATACATATGTACATATCTATGTAGTATGTATATATGTACATATTTAGTATCTACTGTGAACATTAGATCATATCGGGAAACAAATATAAAGAAAGTTGGGTTTCAAAAAAAAGAAAGAACTATTTCAGCACCCTGTGAAAGTTTTCTAATAAGTTTTAATATTATCTTCGATTTCCACTTTATCGATGTTCTAACTTACTATACTTTATTCTTTTTTTTAAATGTGACTTAAATAAAAGGTGTTGTTTTATAACGAAACATGCTTCAAAGAATATGAAATACAAAAATCAAAAACTAAAACTAAATTGCCTTCCCATTTTTTCCACTAGTATTTAGTAAGAACGTGTCTTATTTTTAAAAATGATCCCTAATGTAATTACCATATTTAGTGCACTCATCCATATTTAGACTCTAGTGCAATAGAGGGATTCGTTAAGTCTTCCAAGGTGCACTAATTGTATAAATCCATGTCGAGTTATAGCATATGTCGGTAACAAAACTCAAATATATCATGGAATATAATAAAATGTGGCGGAAAATAATGAGAAATAATAACTCGGTGCTTTTGTGAGCGGCATGAGAGAAATGAGAGAAGTACCTTTCTCGGAGGGTTGTATTTCGCTCATTGGGAGTTTTTGTTGTTGTGATTTTGCATCCGTAAACTTCGTGCTATCTGTATACCGTACACAAAAATTGGCTAATATCTGTTATTTTTCTTAGTTGCATGGAGTTGCAACAAAACTTCGCCCTGCTTAGTCCGCACGTACATTCATAAATGCGAATTAAACAGGGTTATATTTAATTATACCTTAATTATACTCATCTTTAAAATCAATCGCAAACAAACCTTTATGATTGGCTAAGTACCTATGTATATAAATAGCATCTATTGTGATAGTCCATGTAAGCCACAACAGACGCTAACAAAATAACTTAGTTTAATTCGAATGTTTACTAATTTTTATAAACTATAACGACTAACGATTAGTAAAAAATATGTAGTTAAGTCAGTTATTTGTACGTTTATTCATTTCACAGTAATGTTAATTACATTAAAAAAAACTCTAGTTAGCGCATGCCCGACCTTGTTATACAATAAATTTAAACTGAGTAAGCTTGCTGGAGCAGACAAACAAGTAGAACGGTGAATTTAACCAGACGGTCCATGCTTAGTTCATATCACCTACTTTTAGGCTACCAATAAACCATGAGTGGTTAGTAAAGCGTTTACAGCAAATTGTAATGCAGTCTGCCCATGCCTGCTATGCATGTAAATACATATGTACGCACGTATATTTATTTATAAAAATGCAACTGCCTAAGTTATTTCGATTTATACACACTGCTATTTTATTACTTTAGTATCATAATATTAGAATAGTCTGTTTTTTAATCTTTTTTGTTTAACTATCAGCGTTTTTGTGAAAGAAAAGTTCACGCAAGCGCAAATGTTAAAAAGCCCTGATGAGAAATGACCTCAATCTCTTATCTTTGGTTTATATTATTTATGTACATTGTCCATACCAGTGATGTAACGAATGCTATTTTTTGAACACTATATATTTACAATTTATTTCAAGAAAATAGTTTTAGGGCCTAATTCTCTATCACGAAACGAACTTTCGTTTCGCCTAAGAGATGAATCGTTCGCCTGTTTGTAATATGTAGGACGATCGAAGCAGCAAACAAATTTTTTTTCAGTAAAATAAAATAAATTAGTTGTCAAAAACTCATAGGCAAACGAAAATGATAGAGAATACGTTAGCAGACGAATCGTTCGTCTGAGCTTTCGTTCGAAATAGAGAATGAGGCCCTTAGGTAGGTTTGAGTGCCAAAGTCCGTGGGTATGCTCTGAAGTTATTGATCAGACGCGGCGAAGGTTTGGTTGTCACTTACCTAATTTGGCGGTAAAGATTCGATTGGTTGTTCCACATTTTTTAAGCTTATTACAGAAAAGCCGAGGGCTCCAAATCCCCGGACAGGTAACATCGAAAAACCTTCCGTGTAAACATAAGACATGTTTTGTTGACTTTCCGACAGAGAGGAAAGTTAATGTACATTGTTGTTTTTGTGTCGAACCGTTTTCGCCGCTCTGCCATATTCACTGATTCGGTTCGTTAGCTCGATGCAACTTAAACAAGTAATCGCGGAAAATCGCATATTGTGCCAAATTATTATTATTAGGGGAATGTGTATGGTAGTATAGGAACTTGTACCCATGATGAGGCCAAACGAGACTCAAGTATTACTCTTAGTAGCTTGTTAAATACAATTCCACATACATTTTGTACAAAACTAGATCCGACATAGTTTGCTTGAACGGTTGCTAAAGTAAGCTTCCTTTTTTTCGTTGCAGGTTTTCAAAGGTGTAAGCTACACTCAGCTTAATTGTGGGTATTTCATATTTCTATTGTGAATTACTTGAAACATAACCAAAGATTGGGTTGAATGCCCTACAGCTTTAGATAAAATTAGAATCTTTGTTCTACTCTACTCTCTACATTTTCATAAATATTTCATTAAGATAAGGATAGGATGAATGTAACTACAGTTTCTACCGGCACGAGCACTGGCACGATTAATACAACACAAAATGTGACAAAAACCTATAAAATTGAAATGCTGGACGATGGCCAGTTGAGTATGGCTTCGGATGATGATGACGATGATTTGATTGATAGTAGTGATAGTCTTTACGATGATGCCGATTTGGCGCACATAACAGTACAGGATGATGTAGCAAATCAATTGGCAGCAGCTGGTCCAGTTGGAGTTGCAGCTGCAGCTGCTATTGCATCGTCAAAGAAACGAAAACGTGCACATTCGTTTGAAACGAACCCATCTGTGCGTAAACGACAGCAAAATCGTCTATTACGTAAACTTCGTGGTATTATATACGAGTTTACCGGTCGAGTTGGGAAACAAGCAGTGGTGCTGGTCGCCACACCTGGCAAACCAAATACAAGCTATAAAGTGTTTGGTGCAAAGCCTTTGGAGGATGTTGTACGAAATCTTAAGAATATTGTAATGGATGAGCTAGAAAATGCATTGGCACAACAAGCCCCACCACCGCCACAAGAGGATCCTTCACTTTTTGAGTTACCGCCATTGATAATTGATGGCATTCCAACGCCAGTGGAGAAAATGACCCAGGCACAATTACGTGCTTTTATCCCCTTGATGTTAAAATACTCGACAGGACGTGGAAAGCCCGGATGGGGACGTGAGTCGACTCGACCTCCATGGTGGCCAAAGGAGTTGCCTTGGGCAAATGTGCGTATGGATGCACGTTCCGAAGATGACAAGCAGAAGGTGAGAGTGCGTTAAATCAATGTGAACTAAGCTGGCCTTTTTGAAGTTATAAGACTTTTCTATTTGTTTACAGATTAGCTGGACGCATGCGCTGCGTAAGATCGTTATAAATTGTTATAAATATCATGGGAGGGAAGATTTGTTGCCCACATTTGCCGACGATGAAGATAAGATTGAAATGTTAGAAGGTGAAGAGGACGATGACATGGATGAGCATGAAGGCACGGCTTCCACAACTGTGCAAAGTATAGCAAATGCTGCAACGAACACGACAAATGTAAGTTATTTGAATATATTGTATTTGTATTACTTTATTATGGATTATGACGTTCAGGCAAGGGTGGGGAAAATCTTTCTAGATTTGAACATATACATATTTTAGGCATAGGTTATCTTTTCCATATAGTTAAGATACCAAATGTACATTGCATCTTATTATATTAATGTCCATACGTGCATATGTGTGTATATTGCATATTCTTATTTGAATCGCAACACTAATAAGTAAAAAATCGATGTTCCTGTAGCAAGTCAATGTCGTAAAGATCAACAGCGCGGGCACAGTTATTTCGACTCACACGGCCAGCGCTCATAATCAAGGCAATGCTGTTCCAACAATCATTCAGAGTACCAATAATCAACATATAACAACCACGGCAACACTTCCAGCATCGACTAAAATTGAAATTTGTACAGCACCTGTGCAAACCTCCAATCAGACATCACATGTAACACAACAACAACAACAACAAACGAATGCCGCTAATGCTGCTGCACAAAATATTGCAAACGCACAGGTTTGCATCGAACCGCTGACATTGGGCGATGTAGATGTTCGTACTAACCAAAGAAGTAGCAATATGTAAATTATTGATGTTGTGCTCTTTGTTTCCTTACATTTTATTTTTTTATATAAAATTTGTCATTATTTTAAATGGTAGCACATTAATAACACTTGAAAGTTACATATTGTATATATTTAAATGCTGCTTATGCAAACCCGTTTATAGTTTTCTTAATTTGAGCGACGCTTATGTTTTTATATCCTGCTAAGTTAGTTTGCTATGTTATTTTGTCCTTTTATCTTTTGCTTACATAATTTACTGATATTTAGTTATTCATTCTTCATTCATCTTATGAAACTTTACTTTCTTTGTGACTTATAGTATACCACTCAAACAGTGTTATCGACGATACAAAATGCTGACGGCACAGTGTCTCTAATTCAAGTGGATCCAAATAATCCCATAATAACTCTACCTGATGGTACAACGGCACAAGTGCAAGGAGTAGCCACAGTAAATATAAACTATTTTATTTGAAGTTCCAATGGCTAACTAATTTCTGTCTATATTTTGAAATTTCCAGTTGCACCAAGGTGAAGGTGGTGCTACCATACAGACTGTACAAAGTTTAGGTGATGTCAACGGTCATGAAAACATGACGGTGGACTTGACAGAGGCTACTGTGGCTCAGGATGGTCAGATATATATAACTGCTGAAGATGGCCAAGGTAAGAACATATTATGTATTTGTGTATATTTTAGCTACGTATTTTTTCATTAAATAAAAATGCTTACCTTATCAACGGCGACCGCCGTGGTGTGGTGGTAGTGTTGCCGGCCTAACACACCTAAGGTCGAAGGTTCGAACAGTGGTTTGGAAAACTCTCCGAGTGTATTTCTGCCATGGAAAGCTTCCCAGCAAAAATCATCTGCAAAAAAGCATAGTTCCCGCCAATTTGAAGGAAAAAATTCAAAGCAGCACACCACAAATTGGAAGAGAAGCTCGGCGCGAAAATCTTAGGAGGTTGATGATATAACTGTTGTATATCGCGCCAAATATATATATATATATATATATCGCTTCCCTGGTTTAACAACGACGCAATTGTAATATATAAAGTTTTGGTGAAGCAAGTTTCAATATTTGTCCTCGCATACGTTATTCACGATTGGAACAACTTCGCAAGTGTCAAGCGCGAATACTGTAATCTATATATATAAAATAGGATGTATTCACGTATGTATGTAAATATGTATGTGAATATGTATGTATGTTATAGCCTCCGGAACTACCACGCCAATTTTGTTCATATTTACAGGATAGCTCAATAGGAACCCGGGAAGAGGACCAGGGACCGAAATATTCCAAACTTTTTTATTTATTGTGCGATTTTTTCCCTAAATTTGGGCAGAACAACGTCTGCCGGGTCCTTCTAGTACAATTATAAAATTGATACACAGAAAAGATTAGTACTTTTTAAAGCTTTTGTGAGCGTTATCTCGAAACTTTAAAATTAACAATTGCGTCGTTGTTGAACCAGGGAAGCGATATATCAACATAAATGCATAACAGTGCCTGCAGTTTTCGTTTTCCCAAGAGCAAGGTTCCTATCAAGGGAATTACTTTGGTTGTATCTTATGTTGTTGTTGTTTTGGGGAGTGTATCGAAAGTGACACTCCTTAGCCAGATATAAACCTGGTACGCTCCGCCACAATTGCACAGATTCGATTAAAGTAAAAAGTGGATTTGGTATGCTTAAAATCGTTGAGCTGTGTCAGGGATGATTACCAAAACATTTATATTTTGGATAAAATTATCATCCACAACTTATGAAATTAAATTTTCGCCAATCCAAAGATAAAATCGTTCACGATGTGCAGTATGCACATAAAAATAAAATCGAGAGCAGTTTTGTTTTGCATTATATGCAAAATTTTTAACCACCTATTCACTTTTTCATTTAAGAGATATGTATGTACATATGTATGTCAAATGACTCCTCGAATTAAAAAACGAGCTGTACGAAAACCAACTCCAGAGGTTTGAAAGAGGGAAGAAGGTATAACAATAACGAATTTGATTTTAATGACATTTCTGCAAAAATTCCTAAATGACTTAAATAAATATGTAAATATTTAGCGCGATATACCATTGAAGAGATTAAGGCCGAGTCTCTATCAATTCGTTGCATAATTCTTTTAACTTTAATAAGGCAGATGTATTTTTGCTGAAAAGCTTTATCATGGCGGAAATACACAAATTTAATGTTACCTGTCCTGCCACTTGAACCTGGGACCTTCAGTGTTATTCCTTATATAATTATATGTATCTTATATTATTGTTATTAGTTATATAAAATGACAATTCTTGTGTTTTATTGCTACAGGTTATCCAATCTCGGTGAGCAACATGATAACTGTGCCAGTATCCGCTTCCATGTACCAATCAATGATGGCAAATATACAACAAATTCATACAAATGGTGATGGCACAGTGTGCATCACACCAATGCAGGTAGATTCTCATCCCAATAATAATAATAGTAGAAACGACAACACCAACAACAATAGTAGAAATCAGTATCAATGTTACACTTTAACTGCAGCGCCAGGTGGACTTAGTGCACGATTAGTTGCAGCAGCTCCAACTGCAACTTTGTCATCGACTGTAAATCAAAACCAAATAAATTTAGTTAATAATAATACAAATTGCCAAATATTAAATCAGTCTAATTTAAGTAATAATATATCTAGTCAAAATAGCCACACCAACCACAATCACCACCATCAGGCAAGGCAACAGCAGCAAATGCAAGCCATTCCAGCTGCAGCAAAAATATTTATTAACGCTTCTAGTTTTGCAGCGATAAATAACAATAACTCTATAAATACTAATATTAATAATAAATTTGGGAATATAGCTACTGCAGCTGCTGTTGTGCCAATATCATTACCAATTATGGTAGCTACGTCGAGTATGCCAACATCAGCTGCACTTAGTTCTACCACAACTGTTAGCGAAAATGAAAATTCTGCTGCAGCATCGCTTGAAACGAGTAAAAATACAAAATCTTCTAAAACAGAGTCAATTTCGACGATGCGAAAAAGGAGCGTTCAAAAACGTCGTAAACAAACTTTTGGCAAAGTATTGCCCGTTAAGCTTGAAAGTAATAGTGATGCTGCAACTTTACTACCACCAAATATACAATTCATAGATGGTGAATCAGATAGGCGAAGAAGTAGCGGTGAGCGGGAAATGGCTGGAGATGGTGCTGGTGATGGTTGTGTTGGCGACGAAAGAGTCTCAGAGGCAAATAGTGGTACATCGGTAATGCCAAGCAAAATTATAAAAATTGAAAGTTTAGAAAATTAACGAATTACTACACGTACGAATGCTATACCTACATACATACATACATATGTAAGTGTAGGCATTATGTTATACATCTCATAGCTTAGCCAAAGTAAGGACGCCATTCCCAAAGGTGCAGCTGCGTTGGAGATGAAAGTGTATACATAAAAAGTTATGAAAATAGACAATTTGTATCTAGTCAACATATATGCATAACTCACCAAATGTTAAGCGCTACATAAGTAAATGCACACTTCAATATAAAGGTTACATATATATATTTAAAAATCAAGTTTTATAAAAAATGAAAAAGGTTTATAAAGCTCTTATAATTCAAAATATGTATGGAAATGTCATTTTAAATAGCTTTATAAACCATTTTAATTTTTTTATAAATATGGGGGAAAAGTTTCACTCACATATTTATAACATTTTTTAAATGTTTATAAAGGTACTAAAAATAAAACGTATTTTTATACGTCATTTCAAAATGCTTTATGAATATATTTTCTAATTTTTTGTGAATATGGGGGCTAAGCCTTTGTCCCTATAGGTAACAAATTGTTTAAGTTTTTGTTTTTATTTGTATGTTTATGAAAATACAAATCAAATAGTGCCTTTATAAATTTAAAATAGAAGTTAGATTCGCTAGTCGGACAATAACTTTAGCTACAATGAGAATGTAGAAAATGTAGAATATTTTGTTTTATTTCTAATAGTTTTCATAGTAGATGTGAACCATACTTGCCATTGTTGTTTAATTGTTTTATTAATTTCACAATATATTTTTTGTTTCAACACAAATTAGTTTAATTTTTTTCGAATAGTACATAATTATTCATTTATAGATATTTTATAAAATTTTGTTTGCAATTTTTATTTTTGCAAGTATATCACTTTATTTTATTGAGCCGTGACTGCTCTTCAAAACATACATGCATACATACATTTAATATCATGTGATATTAGGTTCATTATACATACCTACATATACTATATTTATGTAAGACCATTGTCGTCTAAAGAGCAATGACAAACATATAAGACACTCAATTGGTTGGTCATGATTAAACATCGGAATTCTATGAAATTTGTAATGTATGGATAATTGATGGGCAGATTTCTATCGACATTTTGGTGTAACCAACAAAAATAAAATTTTACAGGAGAAGCTTTTTTAGTTCAAAAATATACAAAATTTCAATGCAAAATGGTACTAACATCATAATTGCTTTTGCTTTATTTTCGTAACGGTACTTACTACGGTTGTAATATTTTGTGTTTTAAACAGACAGAATTGTACTACATATATCAAAATAAGGATTTTCGAAATTTTGTTGGTTACACCAAAAGTATTACAGAGAGTATCACTTTCGGATATTTTAATTTTCAATATCTCACTTCATTTAGTTGGAATGCCCACAAAAATATTTTTGGTATATTAGCAGTAGATATACAATTTTTCTATGAATGAAACAAATGATCTTTATACTTCACATCGGTCAGGTAATTCCGTTTGAACAAAGATACAGTACAGCACGTATAAGTTCATTTCACCACGAGCTGTTTTTGAAACATGTGTGAAGATGTTGGTTCTTATTAGAAGTAGAACTTCATGCCAACTTTGCAGCTCTTGCAAAAAAAAAAAAACATGTGAAGGTGTGCATATAAAATGTTAAGTTTTTTATAACGATCATTCCATGGATGCCAATGTTATATCTTCTGTAGATTTAATACTAGTAAATTGGGTAATTGAATTGTAAGCAAAAACGAAAAAAAAACAGAATCCAAAAAAAAAAAATTAAAAAGATACTGTGAAAAATATGGAAATAAGCACAGGACTCTTCTTTAATGAATGAAACTAATTTAGTTCTTGGTTTGGGATCTCTTGAACACCAAGCAAAAATATGCGTATTTTATAGAATTCCGATATCTAGTCATGTCTATGGTATGCCATTAGGGTTAGCTGGACTAGCTATTTTATATGGACACACTTAATGTATGTAAATACATTAAATTTTTTCGGACCCATACGATCACTGATTGACAACAACACAATCAAAATATATGTATATACGTCAGTAGTATAAACTATTTTTACAAGCTTGGCCATAAGCTTACCCGTAAAAAGAAATGCCGTCTATACTAACCCTTAACCAAACGTGTGCTTATCTTGTATCAAATTTTAAAAATAAAGTTGCTTAAATGTACTACAAACCAATTGAAAACTTGTTTAAGCTTAACATCAAATTTTGAAAACATTTCCAAAACAGTCATATTATTGAAAACCGTTTAATATCATGCTTCTGTATTTTTTTATTATGTAAACAGTAAATATCTATTCTTAGTTGTTACAGTTATATTGTTTAATTTTATTAAGTTTTTACATAGTCACCAAAGTTAATGTAACAAAGTAACATTTAAATTAATAATTAGAAATGTTCCTAGTTTTATTGATAAAAGTAACATAAAATCAAAATAACAAATTGATCATCAAAGAGCACACTTGCTAATAAGAAACTGAACCAAAAATGCATTGCTTAGTAAATTAATTTATGTAAATACATACTTAGTTATATATTACACAACAAAACTAACTTGTTTAATTTTTGTTTTTGTGTTATTTAATGCTTTAAGTTAAATATTTTGACTCTGCTTTTTTTAAATTTTAGAAGGTGGTCTCAACCTTACACCATAAGAATTATAGACTCCAATAAAATTTGAAAAAAGTCATTCTTGTTGGTGTAGCAGTACTGCTCATTCGGCGCATCCGTTCACCGAATTGGATGTAACGGACGAAACAGTAACTGGCATTGACAGTAATTTCGCAGATATGAATCCGGCGAGCTCCGGTACAAGCACCTTGCGGCACCAGCCCGTTTAGCTGGTAGAGATTTCGTTGAAGCCGGAATCGAAGTCGATAGGTATCTATATTACTATAGGCATACCTCGGCCATATTATGTCCCCTAACCCGCAGGTTGTTTAGGCTAACAGAGGGTAACATCAAAACTCTCGAGAGTGTATTTCTTCCCAGAAAAGGCTCCCCAGCCAGAATTCATCTGCACATGCAGACGCTGTTCGTGAGCGGCATAAAAACATGTAGGCCCCGATAATTTGTAGGAAAAAATAACACAAGTTGGTAGAGAAGCTTGGCCTTTATCTTCTAGAAGGTAAATCGCGCTTAATTAATATTGTTATTGCTGTTAACGGTCTAGACCGTTCGGCGCCGTTTTTTCACTTTCATCGGTGGGAGCCGCTGGGTTCATTTTGTGAAACTAAGTCGATTTCTGCACACAACTCATAAGAAATTCTTCCTTCCATAAGAACTTTTTCTGGGGTACTCCCAGAGCTGCTTCATCACCATACAGCAGAAGGTATACGATAAGTGACTCATGGAGTGTTATTTTTATTTCTTGAGAGAGGGCTTTACTTTTCAATCAAACGATTTCCACTCTAAGGGCCACTGTTGAAACTGTTCTAAAATTTAAGTTAGACATCTAGCTACATATACTTCTAGTGATGCGCGTTAAAATATACAGATAGACCGCAAAAAAATTTTTTTAAGTGTTGTTTTGGCGTCTGTTGTTCTAATAACGGCCCCGCATACATATAAGAATATGTAAAAGCTAACAACTTTGCAAATTTCAAGTTTTATTTAAAGTTAAATGATGTACTAATATCTTTCCCATCTTGAATAGAAACCATTGTTGTTTGTTTATTATTACGCCAATTGTTGCCAATTTTTTTATAATTTTCCCTAAATAATAATACCACGTTTTTAGTGTTAGTTACCTAAGTGCAATGGAAATGTTAAACATAAATACAAAAATATATGTACATACATATATAGCTTATTTGGGATATTCCCAAAATGCATCGCAAGGGCTGCTTTACGACATACATACGTATGTAAATGTTCATTTAAAATAGCAATTTTTTTATGGAATTCATGGTGTTATTATGGATGGTAAAGCGAATGCGCCTAAATGGTCTATGATAATAGGAAATTTATTTGCGCTGTAATTTGAAAAAAACATACTCATTTCTTGCGTAGCAAACAAAAACAACTCATGTTGAGGTATCTATATATACCGACCGCTATTGCATAAACCAATTATACATATCAGTGTTGAGCTACTATATCGTATATGTATATGTTTTATGTATAGCGGAGCTTTTAACACATAAGACGTATTCGAAAAAGTATTCATCGTTTCACCACCCATGATAACATCGTATATGTATGTATTACATACATATTAAAATACTTTTTGATTTGTGTTTCAGTTTAAATTTGATTAGAAATATCAAAGCGCATGAGTTATGTACATATAACTATATAATTGTTTTAGTTATATTTTTGATTGTAATTTATTGTATTCATATATATTTTCTTTTTATTATTGTAAATAAATAAAAAGCTAAAACCAAGTTCTTACTTTTTATTTGAACTCCAAAAATAGTCTCTCTTTTTTACTGTATGGATAAAAAACCATTTTGTTTGTTTACTTTTAATTTTGCGCAGTGAAAAATGTTTGAGTAAGTAATATTTTTTATTTTCTTTTGATTTTGCTTTAATTTTGTTTCAGTTAACTTTTATTTACAGTTTCACATCTGAACACACATTACCTTGTATGTAAATAAACAACCGGATTTCTGGAACTCCCCATACCAGCAAACTACTATCTTCACACCTTCTGGGTTTTCAATAAGCTTCGTATTCAAAAATCCACACATAACCTACATTTATAATTTCTTTCCCACATACCTAAACATTTATTAAAAACATTTACCTTTTTATCGCTTTTATTTTCAGATGGAAAACGGCGATCAATTAGAAACTATAACTGTTTCCAATGGCATGCAACAAATGTTAATTCAAGGTGCTCCAGGCACCGAACCACAAGTACTGCAAGTTGTCAGCCTAAAAGATGCCACAATGCTTAGCAAAGCAATGGAGGCTTTAACCGGTGGCAATGTCAAGGCTGAGGATACCATAATAATGGAGCAATAGAGAATTTACCAAAACCGAAATATGTAGTTATAAGACTAAATTATATTTGTTGATTTATTTCTTTTTTTTTATACATTATTCATAAGTACTCAAAATAGTGTTTTTAATGTTTATGTTATCTTTCATAATTATTTTGTGGTGGTACCCCTTTTTTTGGTTAGACTTCCCCCAAATATGCATACACAGTATAAACATAAGCTAAATGAATGTACCTGAGAGGTCCTATTGTATTTATGTACACACAAAAGTTTATGTTACATTTTTTGTTTATAAGCACACAGTTCATTATTTATGTTATTCTATTTTTAACGGCTCAAATAATTATCTTTTCCTAGCTTGTAATCCCCGTAGGTTCGTTGACGGCTAGCGAGACCATATTTAATTATTAATTATAATGTAAGTCTCCCGAGGACTTCAACCAGCAACTTCAGTATGGTTGGTCATCATAATAGATAATATAATGTCTGAACTTGGTTTCCCTAGGCAAAGAGTCAGCACATTTTCCTGTGGCAACTGCGCCTCGGTTTTCAGTCATAATAATAGCAGAAATAGTTACGTTTCACATGGTCATTCCATCAGAGTGGTGGTCTACCTCTTCTTCTGCTTCCACCGGCGGGTGCCGATAAGTATACCTTCTGGGCGACGTGGCCTAGCCAGCGAAGCCGCTGTAATTTAATCCGTTGAAATATGTCGACGTCTGCGTAAAGCTCATACAACTCGACATTAAATCTTCTTCGGTACTCGCCGTCGCAAACGCGTAACTTTATTCCACCAAAATTAGTAAAAACAAATAATTTTAGAAACCATTTTATGTGACATCTTAGAAAATGCTTTTTGAATTTACGCTTAGAAAAAAGGTGGCTCTATTTAGCTCAAGATCAATTGCAAAAAAAGATGAAATTAATGACATTTGAGATATAGTATGTAAAGATTTTGAAGACACCGCTTTCCTTACTTGTTTTTGATTAGATTTATATTGGAACGATTCCGTCATTCCTTGTCAATTTTTGTTTGTTTACAAACCGGTTTCTTCGATCCGCCATCTTCAGTGTAAATATTCGTTCTCAATTACTTTTAAAACTTTTCATCCCTACTTAGGTACTACTTGTAGATAAAACCGAGGTATTTTAAACAATTTTGAGAGTTTTCTCTTTTCTGTAGGAGTTTTTAAGACACACGACTCGTTCGGTTTGAAAATTTGTTATTTTTTTATCAATTAGTTATTGTTTATTGAAGAATTGACAAATCATGGTAATTTTTTATGACTGCTACCGAGTGTTCAAATACGTGCAAATACATGTGTCGAGAAATGTATCAGGAGACGCGCATCATTCGCAGGAATAATCAACCGGCTCGAAGAACAATTATTTTTTAGTAGTTTTCTCGTTACTGGAAGCGAAAGGCTTTTTTTTGATATCCTACACGACCACAGGTGGTAAGGGGAATACCCAGTACTCTGGAGGCAGCCACATCAGTTTCAAGAGTACCCGCTCTGGCCAAGAGAACCGCCTGGCAATTTCCTGGTAATGTCACAGTGGCCTGGCATCCAGATAATTTTTATTTTGAAGTAGTCGGCTGCAACCGTAGGCGATTCCAGACAGTCACTCACTGTCCTCGATCGAACGTTGCTAGCACTCAGCGCCCTAATTGCCGTCTGACTGTCGGAGTAGCATCCCATCCACCGCATCCTTGATGGCGGCAACCTCCGCCTAAATTTCAAGCTAATCCTAAGTTCCTGACCGTAACAGCACAGGTGGGAGCAGGAATGGAAAATGAGTTTTCTGATTATGTACTAAATGAGCAAAAAAATGTACCAAATCAAGGGAAAATGTACCATCATTTAGGTGGGCAAAATTTTTCTAAGGACTTACACTAATCGCAAATATTGCTTTTCCAAGCAAAACCCCTTCTCTAAAAATAAAACTATTAAAGCTCAAATTCATATATACATTTTTTATTAAACTCCTTTAGGAGCATACACAAATTATTTGAAATAAACAGCCGTATTCAATATGAAAATAGGTCACAAAGCAAAAACGTTTTAGGTACAAAAGATTTTATATACATGTTAACACTTCATCTTAGATAAATCCTTTGAGATCATTTGATATATCAATAGATAGCAACTGTTTGTTGATTCCAACAAGTCCTTAGTTTATAATAAATTCGAAAGGGCGTTTATCTGTAGCCGATTCCTACACTTCGTTTTGACTAAATTTTGCAAGGAAAGTATCCTTTCTACATTTGCAGACGAGTGTGGAATCGATAACACACCTTGAGCAATTCTGTAAATATTAGAAAACATTGGCGCACTTAACTCATTTTTTACTAATCTTATTTCTTCCCAAAAACTGCATATATCCATACATATACATATACATTTTTTAAGGCTAGCGTGTTCTTCTAAAGCTCTAAACACAGAATTAATTTGGTCAAAGTGTACCAAAAAAGTACAAATGTACCATCTTTTCCATCCCTGGGTGGGAGTCGTGCTCGGGTTTTCTGTTCCGACTGTAGGCTGAGGCTGAAGCTTCCAAATATCACAATACCTTTATTTTACTTTAAAAAAAGCTATCTAGGAGGAAACTGTTAATCTTTTGATAAACGCATTTCTTACTGTGCAATGGGAAGAACCGCTTTTCGAATTGTTTGAATGTATTTTTTAAATTCTTTGTTTTTTTTTACTTAGATTTTAAGAAGTTATAGAGAAATTACACAAAAAGTTGAAGTTCAATAGCTGGAATAAAAATACATAAATAATACTTTCAGCATTTGTCTTTTACAATTATTTTCTTAAAGTTAGATACACGGCTTCTAGTAAGTTCAGCATACTGCTTTGAGTCTACAACTGAAAAATTATCCCGATGAGGATTTCCGATGAAGGTTGAAATAAACTAGAAGAAAACAGAAACAACATAACTAGTGCAATGCATCTGAACTAAGCTAGCTTTAACAAAATAATGGTTAGATATTTTTTGTTTAATCTGCTAATTCAAATAAGCATCTTTAACGTATATGCCAACTTTTAAGTATACATACATACATAAATACATAATACATAGCAACATAAATCTTATTTTAAGTTAAGCCATAGAAATAAATTTAGCTGTTAACATCTTCCTAAATAAGAAATACATTTTTGAAAACTCAAATCATTATGTATAACTACATACAAATATATGTACATTCATACATGCCTATGTACATATGTATGTACATTTGTATACACATGCATATACATAAGTGTTGTACCGACTCAAAAATTGTGCAAATAATTTCGTAACCTTTTCTAGTCAACTGAGCTTTTTTTTAAACTTATATATACTCATATATGTATGAATATATTAATACTTTACTATTTTAATTAAAATAATTTAGTGTTAAATTTTTTCAGACTAAATATAGCTATGTATTAACGCAATAAGGCGCATCTAGTCATTTTATTTTAGTGATATTATACATTTATTGGTTTAATACTCATATTTGAAGCATCATTGGAAAAGTCTAAAACTTAAAATCTACAAATCGTATTTATTTAAAATGAATGGTAATGAAAAACGTATACTTGTATATATTAAACTTGGTAAATATCTTCGAATAAAAAATGTGAATAAAAAAATTTTATAAAAAGTTACTAAATAATAAAGTTAAATAAACTATATATATTTTCCATTATTAATACTCTTTTTAATCCTTCAGTTAAGATTTCATCTCGATTTAGAAACAAAAATCGAAGTATGTACACATTTTTTTTTAAAGAACTCTGCTTTAAATTATTACTCGGTCATTGGTCATGGTTTAGTGGGTAGTATGCATGACTACGATTCAGTGTTTCGCCCTGCCCAATGGCCAGTTCACTCTAAATTGTCATCAAGCTCTTATAACGGGAGTGCGATGAAAGGCGCAGTTTCAACAGGGTTGGACCAGAGTGATAAAGGTGTTAGAAGAGTATGTTTAGTAGAACATGGAAAGAAAGGTTGTGTGTAATGAGGGGCATACCGCATGCAGGGCATGTGTGGGGCTCAGTCTGGATAAATAGGAGTTTAGCCTGTTACAATATCCAGATCGGAGTTGTGCCAGCATGACTCCAATTTCCCTAGCAAGGACACGTTCTTCCTCAGCGAGAACAGGTGGTTGTATACCTATAACGGGATTTGCAGGCCGAGATATGAGGGATCTGTTTCTCTTACTCAGTGTGGAGGTCATTTTGGCCCCGCCCGTGGTTACGCAGATCAAACGGCAAGGGGAGGTGATGCCGGATCTCATCATAGTACTTTCGGAGATGTTTCCTTATGTATCGGTGAAGAAGCTGAAAAGGTTTTGGAGGTAACTTCAGTTTGTCAATAGAAGGGGCTTTGCTCGTAGCCATTATAGTGCAATCGTCAGCGAATGAAACGATGGAGACTCCCTTTGGAGGGGGAGGAAGGTTCGAAATATAGAAATAAAACAGAAGGGGAGAAAGAACGCCACCCTGTGGAACACCTTAATTCTTCGTGGCCTACATTTATCGTTTCTAAATTTGACGCTAGACGACCGTTGAGGTAGTTAGCGGTCCACTTTTTCAGGCCGGTTGGGGCCGGTGTCTCCTTCAGATCTCTAAGAAGTGTGGCATGGTTGACCGTTTCAAAGGCTTTCGACAGGTCAAGTGCCACGAGAACAGTCCTCTGGTTTGGTGGATGTTGTTTTAAACCATAATTGATTTGCGTTGTAATGGAAATCAAAGCGAATGTTGTGCTATGAAATTTACGGAAGCCACGTTGATGATTGGTCAATTTGCAGTATAGTATGGGAGCAGGATAGCGTCTAACAACTTCACTACCGGCGAGAGGAGAGATATCGGACGATAAGAATTTCCTTGTTTCGCCGGCTTCCCAGGTTTTATATTAGATTATTTTAATGGGAAATATACTTTCCGATAGTTTTTGGGAGTGTTGCCGAAAGCTACAATCCTTTACATATGGGTGTTTCCACGGTCGCGAACAGTACGTTCGTACGCTTTTGTGGGTCAAAAAACAAAGTAAACATACCTAGGTTTTTGTTTTTTTTTTTGTTTGCTACTTCAATAGCATTTTGGAAGGTCAATTTTAGGTGCAAGAGGCAGGTTTGTTCGATTTTTAGTTTAGACTGTGGGGGCAATAAACATGTGGTCGCGAACGTACGCAAAATGGAAGTGACTTTTTTGTGCAACTGGAAAAATTCAAAATTCAGCGAAATGGAATGGATTTTTTCAAAACGGTTGATAACATATTGAAGTGGCATAAAGTGACTTTCTTTACGTTTATTTCGCGTTAAAATATCGTCCGTACATTTTTATATATACGCTTAAATACCGGTCGCGAACGTACGATTTTTCCATACACCTTTTTTTCCTATTTTCGGTATAATGTTTTACAAATTATATGAATTGGAACACTTAATTCACAAGTTTAAATCTTATATGTTGTATTTATAAAGAAAGGAAGATAGCATAAATTATTAGACTCTACTGAAATCCCGCGCTCACACCGAAAGGCTCGAAAGTGGCTTGCATAATATAAAGTATACTCACTATAATGTATGGTTGTTAAATTTATGAATAACTTCATTCAAATTATTCAAAACCCTATGATCCATTATTAACCATGCAAAAAAAGTATATTAACAACCTCTTTTTTCTTGCTTCAGTTTTTGGTAGGCAAAAATATATCAAAATGCAATACGGTCGCGAACGTACGCAACTTTGAGAATAAAAAAAAAAGGTTTGGTAAACCCTTCAAGAGAAGTAGTTTTGTTTTTCAATTAAGTGCACTGAACTAGCTTTAGAAATGTAGTTCTAGACATATCCTTACACTCCTTGAGAAGTGGTAGCAAAAAATGTATTTTTTTGGTCGCGAACGTACGATCCAGGCAGAGGTAAAAGTTTCAATAAAAATTTACCGTTAAAACATCGTCGTTCAATCTTCTTTCATTTTTATAGTCTTAATTGATATTCATGGGGGTATTTTGTTGCAAAAAAGGATCGCTAGTATAAGTCGTGCATGTGAAAAAATTTAAAAGAAACGGCCTTTAAAACTGGCTGGAAATGAACAATTTTTTTTTTCAGGTTTCAAACCAAATTTTTGATAAAAAAAATTTAAATTAACTTTCAAACCGTTATTTTTTTAAAAATTTGGGTAATTTTGTATAACAGGGTTAAAAAAGAATTTATTTTTATTAACATTTAAAATTTTTGCTCTGGTTGACCATTCTACGGAAATGCTCATATGTATAGTGCCCCCCATAAATTCAGACAGAAAAAATTTCGAAATACTATTTTTCGGAAAATTTTTTCAGAAATAATTTTTCAGAAACCGAAATTCAGAAAACTTTCTTCAGAAACAAAAAATTCAGAATCAAAAATTCAGAAACACGCCTTTCTGAAAACATGTATTAATTAATTATTAGTTCAAATCGATTTGAAACAGAGCTTTGTAAAAAGGTGTCATGAATATACGATAAGAGTTCAATAGAGTTGTTGCTGTTGTAACAGTCAAACTCGTTCAAACACTCATGTCAAACGCAATAACGCGATCAATGAAAACCAACGATGAAGTGTAGAGATCTTCAATCATTATATCTGTGACCATAAGCAATAAAAGCTTAAGTCGACATGTCACAATCGCATACGAAGGACTATATCCTAGAATCGGATAGAGTTAAATCAACGTCTCTTCTATGTAGCTATCTTTTGGAATGGTTATCTTAAAATAAACTTAAAAATTTTTTTGGATCATAAATACTCTCGGAAGAATAAGTCAAAATAGCCACTTTTTCTTAAGTCCACTTAAGCTGTTATAGCTTATGACCACAGATACATATGTATCACCCACTTCAGTTAAAATATGGACCTAAATTATATCCTTCATTACAGTAATTATCACCTTTCGTTTGATATCCATATTGTACTAAAACACTTTTTTGCCACGCCAACTAAATCATGGCCCGTGGCTATTATTGCACTGCATCGTAAATTCAATATTGTAGACGAGTTTCAATACTTTTCTTATTGCACATTTTATACAATTTGGTACATTGTTATACAAATGATACTTTTGGTTATACTACTCGGCCTTGCTGTGATTAAGGGCACTCTCATTACGTTCTAAATATTAGAAAATATTACGCATACAAAGATGCACAAGGCAATGCTAAGAAATGACTATTATGAGCTATTAAGAACAGTAGGTTTTTGCATTCAGAAAATATGGTTTGATTTGATATCAAAATGGAAACTTTTAAGTCAAAAACAGTATGCACATACATACATACATATGTGAATACCGCTGTACCCGAAAGTTTGATTCACAAAATTAAGTGCTTCACGGTAGGTATTTCATATTGGTTGCCGCTTTTGACTTATCCTTAGTCCTAGTTCTAGGGGCGAGGGTTTGTTTATAGATGTAGGCTAATCTAGCTTCCTATCAAAGAAACTATTTCTAGTATTCTTATTATTTTTCGTTAACACTCCACGCTATCTGTTTTACTTCACTCTACTCGTTAAACATTAAACAGTTATAGGCAATGCCACGCCATCTCGCTTGAACCAATTAGCCGTTCTCGCTACATGTGACTGATTTTGTCGTTTCTACCGCGTTCAAAATCGGTATGATACGGTCGAGTTGCATAAAAGTAATATATTTAACAGAAAATAGTTTCAGTGTTATATAAAAGGTTTACAGCATATGTTTTCGTATGCTGATTTAAATACATTTTTAATGGTACAAAAACCCATGAAGTCGGTTGACCCATCCTGTAGTAATCACAGCTTAAAAATAGCTATTACCGCCAATTTTCAAATATTTCGGTAGTTTGCCACACCCACAACTGTTCGAAAATGTAACTTCTAAAAATGAGGTTGAGTTCGAGTAGGTAAAATGTACCCTTATGCAAATTATTATAAATATGAGAAAGCATATTTTCATACCCATTTTCCCCCATTTATGGTCAATTTCTTGAAAGCCATGAATTATGTACAAAGCGACTATTTGCACTACCGAAGGTTAAATTTAAGAGTTATGAACGAAACTATAAATTTTTAGAGTCCGAAGGAAGCTATTGTCAATGCAGCGATTGAATTGAGTATCGAGACTCTATTAATCAATTCTAAAATAAATATAATACTTTTTCCAATGTTATTATTTTATTTTATAAAGTTGTATATTTCATTCAAAAATATTTAAAATCTTAAAAGAAACTTTTTATGTTGAAGAATAATAAATATATAATAAACGTATGCTTTTTATTTCTCAGCCTTTATGAATATATGGGTGTTTCCACGGTCGCGAACAGTACGTTCGTACGCTTTTATGGGCCAAAAAACAAAGTAAACATAGGTTTTTGTTTTTTTTTTTTTGCTACTTCGATAGCATTTTGGAAGGTCAATTTTAGGTGTAAGAGGCAGGTTTGTTCGATTTTTAGTTTAGACTGTGGGGGCAATAAACATGTGGTCGCGAACGTACGCAAAATGGAAGTGACTTTTTTGTGCAACTGGAAAAATTCAAAACTCAGCGAAATGGAATGGATTTTTTCAAAATGGTTGATAACATATTGAAGTGGCATAAAGTGACTTTCTTTTCGTTTATTTCGCTTTAAAATATCTTCAGTACATTTTTATATATACGCTTAAATACCGGTCGCGAACGTACGGGTCGCGAACGTACGATTTTTCCATACACTTTCTTTTCCTATTTTCGGCATAATGTTTTACAAATTATATGAATCGGAACACTTAATTCACAAGTTTAAATCTTATATGTTGTATTTATAAAGAAAGGAAGATAGCATAAATTATTAGACTCTACTGAAATCCCGCGCTCACACCGAAAGACTCGAAAGTGGCTTGCATAACATAAAGTATACTCACTTTAATGTATGGTTGGAAAATTTATGAATAACTTCATTAAAATTATTCAAAACCCTATGATCCATTATTAACCATGCAAAAAAAGTATATTAACAACCTCTTTTTTCTTGCTTCAGTTTTTGGTAGGAAAAAATATATCAAAATGCAAAACGGTCGCGAACGTACGCAACTTTGAGAATTAAAAAAAAAGGTTTGGTAAACCCTTCAAGAGAAGTAGTTCTGGTTTTCAATTAAGTGCACTCCACCGGCTTTAGAAATGTAGTTCTATACATTTCCTTACACTCCTTGAGAAGTGGTAACAAAAAATGTATTTTTTTGGTCGCGAACGTACGTTCCAGGCAGAGGTAAAAGTTTCAATAAAAATTTACAGTTAAGACATCGTCGTTCACTCTTCTTTCATTTTGATGGTCTTAACTGATATTCATGGGGGTATTTTGTTGCAAAAAAGGATCGCTAGTATAAGTCGAACATGTGAAAAAATTGAAAAGAAACAGGCCTTTAAAACTGGCTGGAAATGAAAAAAAAATTTTTTCATGTTTCAAGCCCAATTTTTCATAAAAAAAATTTAAATCAACTTCCAAAGCTTTATATTTATAAAAATTTGGGTAATTTTGTATAACAGGGTTAAACAAGAATTTATTTTTATTAACATTTACAATTTTTGCTCTGGTTGACGATTCTACGGAAATGCTCATATGCAACGTATTTTATGGCTTTGCATATTTTTAATGTACATAAGTTTTCCTTAAGAGTTTTGAAACAACCTCAAATGTTTAAGCAAAACTTTAAAGTCAATTTTCTTGTTTCACTGAAAATGCGTCATACCCCCTTCATCCATGCATGTCTTCAATTATTATGCAAAAAATCAAAAATAATAATTATGTTTGAGGAAAATTGATAAAAATCAAAGTTAGTGATTATTCTTGAAGAAAAAAGATAGAAATAGAAGATTATGATTGAAGAAAAATTTACAAGAATTTATGCATTACTTGGGCGTTTTTTTTACATGAAGCTTTTGCTTTTTTGCTTGTTTACAGATAAAAAAAATCATGAGTACACATGAAAAGATGTTAGTTTCCAAACTTTTCATTTTCCAAAACTTCCCAAAAGTGATGTGCTTTTTCATAAGCTGTAATAGGTTTCGTGGATTTGGCCTCATATGTTCATATACATAAATGTATGTATGTACATATGTATGTATATACATTAGAGTGGGTTGATTTGTAGGGGAGGGAAAAAAGTGAAAAATCGCCATAGCGGCAACTATTCTAGGGGTCATTTTAAGCAATTTTGCTGAAGAAACTTTAGGTCTAAAGTTGGCTTGAAACCCTCGGAAATCGCGTTGAAGTTTCATAGTTAGGTAATGAAAATTGTTGTATGCGACCTATCACACTGCGTGACAGCGAGCATTAACTTTTTACGGGGCATACCTTAAGTTGTAGTTCTAGTCAAGCACTCAAAAACTACACAGCGAGAATTTCAAATACATGGTCAACATCTAGAAATAGGGTGCAAAAACCCCTTTTTAATTGTTTCAAGGATATATCTGAAACTTTAACAGGTCGATGTCTGTACATTGCAGATATTCCAATAAAAATTGATACCGTCAATCATTATTAAGCCAATAGAATCCAAATCAACCATTTTTAGAATTTTTGTCAGTCTGTCTGTCTGTCTAAATGTTTGTGGTCGCATTACTCAAAAACTGCTGAGTGTAATTAAATGAATCTTTCGTCATTTATTAGTAGACGTATCCCTTATTTGAATAACTCGACCGGTTTCCGGGTTATCGACCAATAAGTGGGCCAGGGGTGACCAACAATGTGTAAGTACAACATGCAAAAATTATAAAAATGGTTGAAATTGAAATTCTCGCTGTGTAGTTTTTGTGTGCTTGACTAGAACTAGAACTTAAGGTATGCCCCGTAAAAAGTTAATGCTCGCTGTCACGCAGTGTGATAGGTCGCATACAAAAATTTTCATTACCTAACTATGAAACTTCAACGCGATTTCCGAGGGTTTCAAGCCAACTTTAGACCTAAAGTTTCTTCAGCAAAGTTGCTTAAAATGACCTCTAGAATAGTTTCCGCTATGGCGATTTTTCACTTTTTAAATCAACCCACTCTAATATACATATATTTATACCACATACATATATTCAGAACTAGAGATAAAGCAGCTAAGAAGAAGTAGTGCGATAGGAGCGAAGTTTTCACTAGTTCAAAAACGACAGTTGAGTAACCAATAAAAGGCTTTTGGACTCGTATTTGGAAAAATGGTTTATTCTTATAATGTTCTTTAACAAAATCCATTTATTGTTTGAATTTAAGTTTTTGTATTTGATATTTTACAACAAGTAGAGTATTTATTTTTTATTAGAGAGTCAACATAGCACGTTAACTTAACAATTTTTAATTTATGAGGTTTGCTAGGTATATACTTAGATCTAGAAGACCCGGGTACGCTTCGCTGCTCACTAACTAATTATCACCAATTCAGTTACACGTAAAAGGGGGAACTAGTAGGGGTTCGGATCGCAACAGAAGCGCACCACTTCAGAACAAGAAATTTACCCAGACGCTTATTTTGATATTTTTGAAACAAGCAGCAGGCAAATATTTACATAGATGGCAATCAGTAGGAAATTAAAATCGGAATAAGACACTTGTTCATTTGTATTCTCTGCAGTTTGCATTATTTGTACTATCAAGAGATGAAATATATTATATTATTTTTGGCGTTGTTAGTTTTGTGTGCCTCAGCTCTTGCCCGCTCAGCACGAAGCACAGACGAGGACGATCATGACCTCCTAGGCATAGCTTCAGTAAAATCACGTACAGTAACTACGGATCGCGGTCTTTGCAAGGAATTATCGCGGTATGATCCACATTTTCCACGCTGCCATGAACATTGTGTGAAGCTGCACTATTGGATGGGAATGTGTTGGCAACAAAGTTGCCACTGTTATTCTTAAGAATTGCTGTAGGTATAATTTTCGTAGGTTTTTAAAGTTTTGTTAAAGAGCTAAACGAAATAATTTGTTAAATTGTGTGTTGCCATATGTAATTTATATACATACATACATATGTACTCAAGAACTTAAAAGAATTATTTAAGTCTGACAAAGTTTTTAATTTTATATTTTAAAAACTCGAAATAAAATATTTGAAATACAAAATTAATTTCTTCCTTTCTATTTAAACTTCGGTGGTCAACGAAAAAACTAAATCCTTTAATTGAAATAGTTGTCTAGTTCGTTAAATAAAGTGAACTTAACTTTTCTGGGCAAAGTTTATGTGAGTTGTTTTAAAACGTACTTCAATTTACTTCGTAATTTATCAAAAAAAGTTGAAATTGAAGCCTTGTATTAACAATATCACTAAATTTTTTAATTTTAAAAATATGCCTTGAAATTATTTTAATGATATGGTCCGGTATCCCAAATAGGAGTTTAAATTAAAGCTAGTTGAGTTAAACGGATTTGAAGCATGTCACCATAACTATATAAACATAACCAAAGAACAAATTTGACAAATGACATAAGGCAGTTTCTATCGAATAATACTATTTTAAATGTTTCAAATCAATCTTAGGCACGATAAACTTGCTAAAGAAAAAGTGGTATGAGCAGGTTGGGGGCCTGTCAAAATAGGAAGTCATATTTTTAATATAGAGTTAATTTAAGAGTTTTCATTTGAGTTAAAAAAATTGCGTGCCGTCGTGCAGGTGTGCCTAAAAAATACAATAAGGGAATGTTGCGACAATTTCCAAGGGCAAAATGGGCCTATTTTTAAGGAATCATATATTTTTTATACTTTGTGTCAGTTTTTCAAAATTCGAGTTTTCTAAGTTAGCTATAAACCCATTTTCCAAGCTTCCTGGAACTGTGATCTAATTTTTTTTCTGATAATAGTTTGTATTGTTGCTTAACAACATTTACCGCGATCGGACCGCTGTGAAGCAGTTGCAAATATTTCAAAATCTGCCAATATTATTTGTAAAAAAATAAATATGTCAAAATAAGTAATGCAGCTTTAAAGGAAATACCATCTTACAGGCGCGTATTCAGGGGGGGGTTTCGGGGGTTCAAACCCCCCCCCCCCCCTTCCCGAAATTTCCGAAAATTAAAAAATATACGTCTGTACTATAATAATTACTCTATTCACTTTTAAAACCCCTGTTAAGAAATTAGCATTAATTGCAAAATAAAAACACGAAAGAATAAAATTAAATAATATTTCACACTTAGAGAAGATATTGGTAGTCGCTAATCAATTATCAGAGCAAGTCTGAGAGGTCACAACTAAATTCCTGAAACGGTTCACTCATTAAGAAACTCGCGCAAAATTATCAGACTTGCTCTGCATAAGATCAACTTAGCATCTCATCTACATAGCATGTTAACAATATCAGGAGTGATTCGAACTCAAGTCTGTTGAAATTCAAATTAACTGCTTTTCGAGTTATTAATACAGCAGGCAAAAATCGTAAGAATGAGTGCCTCTCGTTATTGTAGTCGCGGTTGCCATAAGCTTAACCAAAAAAATGACCAAGAAGTTAAAAAGAAATACCAAAAATTCCCAAGCAGTACACAATGCAGTGTAATTGAATTACCAGAGAAAGTGACAATTAAATTGTACTTATACTTGTCGGGTGATAATAAAAAGTGACGCTAATTTGGCAAAAAAGTTTAAAAGTAAAAGCCCGGTATGCTTTTGAAAAGAAAATGCTCATGAAATATTTTCAATTATTTCTTGACCATGAAATTGTCATGAATAGCCAAGAAGTTTTGACGTTCCGTTTTGCATGTTGAATAATTGCAAATAACCCGCTTTTTTTATGAATTTCAATGTTATTTTGCTATATTTTTTTTTTGTTTTTTCGAAGCTTCAGTTTTTCTAAAGCGACAACTATTTATTTCTTGCCAAAGCCAGAGTTGCGCAGGTCTCGTTTTTGTAAACATTTTCAAGAAATTAGCAGTAGAAAAGTAGAAGAGATTCTGACACAAGAAATTTTTCTTAAGCATTTCTTAGGTGTCATTTTATATAGAGTTTTTGGATTTCTTTTGAACAGCCTAAAGCCCTGAAAAAGAAAAATATTTTCCAATCCCAAAGGAGGAGCGACCGAGCACGTTCATGATGCATTAAATAATTGTTCCATGTCTTTTTTCCCTATGGTATATCGATATATCGATATATAAAAATTGCTGCAACGCTTCCAGTTTCCGTTGCTCCTAGCGAACGGTCCTTCTCTTCCCTTCGAAGGTTAAAAACTTCGCCAGGAGATGCTGGCTCTACTCAACATCCACTCTACTTTTGAGGTAGCTCCTGAAGAAATCATAAACAAAATTTCAAAACAAACAAGAAAAATAAATATTATTTTGTACACGGCTAAAAGTTTTAGCCTAGATTTAAAACTTTTTGGGGCTGCATATAGACCTAGACCAGTATGTCTGCGTTCAAAGTGTGGTTTGTTAACAACTTTGTGGAAAATTCATGAAAATTCAAGAAACCTCGCAAAACTCTCATCAAAATTTCTAACTTTTTAGTAAAAGTTTTTAAAATTGCTAAAATCGAGTAAATCTTCTAGCAGCTTAAGATTGGTATCTTTGTTCACTACAATTGAACGAACTACAGAACTGCATACGCGAAAAAAATCTAAAATTTTACTAAAAAGTTAGAAATTTTGATGAAAATTTTTCGAGTTTTCTTGAATTTTCATGAATTTTCCACAAAGTTCTTAACTTTGAGTTGCAGTATTTTTTTTGTGTTTTTACACATACTTTGATACAAAAATAATGAAATTAGTAAAAGTTAATTTTACTTGAAATTCCAAAAAAACCTTTTGAACGCAGACATACCAAATTTGGTTTAGAATTAAATTGACGCCGTTTGTCATAGAAATGCGCGTAAATAAAATTATTTTAATTTTAAACCGAAAATGTTAACAATTTTTTATTTTTTTTTTAAATGTTAGGACTCGAACCGACGTGCCCCAAATCAGTGCGCAATGCTCTACCTAGTGAGATACCGCGCACCCATGAATTTTGTGCGAAAAGTACACATAGCGAATATGTTTATCCTAGTAAAGTTTTAAAAAATTGAGAATTTTTGTAGGAAATTGAAAGAATTGGAAATTATTACCAAAAAGTTTAAAAATTGTGTAAACCAATGAATGGTTTAAAAGTTAGGCTCAAATTTTTAGCCGTGTAGAAAGAGAAAAATTTCAAATAAATAAAAGTATAAATATGTAATATGTAAAAATATAAATATGTATGTATTTACAGGTAATTCGTATTTACTGAGACTTTGGCCAAAACCCCCCCCGAAATTTTTTTCTGGCTACGCGCCTGCCATCTTATATGTATATATACTAAACTTTTGTATGATTTGTTACCAGAAATTGTATTTGTATTAAATTGCGTCTGTCATCAAAACAGAAAAGTCACATATAGACCCAGTTTTTGTTTTAAGGCTGTGTGCCAATCGGCAAGAAATGAGGTGAACAAGCTCTTTATGTTGTAAAAATATTTTAAATTTTGCTGTCCCAAATAGAAAGAAAAATTTTTACAAACAAAAATGCGTGTGCGAAAGCAAATCTTCTGTAAATTGTAATTTACTTATTTTTTCTGCAATTATATTTCCTATTTTTAGTTGTAATTAAGATTTTAGCGTTGAGTAATGCGTTGTTCATTTGATGTAATTTTTATGTCAATATCACAGCTCCCATTAGCCCATGATATTGTCTCAAATGAAAAAATTTTGTATTTAACACTGTGGAGGGAGCAGAAAGAAAGCTATAAAAATTGAACTTGAAATGGTGTTCTAACTTTTGATCGATATTTTTTGATCGAAATTCTTCAAGAATAAAAATTAAGTTGTATGTTTTGAATTTTTCGTAGGTTAAAAAACTCAAAAGGTTTAGAACTGATCATATCTGCTTAAATTTGTATTCCGGGTATATGTATGTACATATGTATAAGAAATTGTTTAATTGGTCGAGCTTTCGACCAGGCCCGTGCGCACGGGGGGGTTTTGGGGGTTAAAACCCCCCCCATGGCCAAATCTAAGTTGCAATAATTTTGCAAAAGTTTTCAAAATACAGTTTATAAATCTTATATTGAATCTTGACTAATAATTTTTGACAAAATTTGTTAAAATAATTTTACGGAAGAAGAAATTGGTGAAAGTTGCAAAGAATAAGGTTGGCCAATACATAACGTTCCTATCGACGAAAAAGGGCGCAAAGCTGTTTGTCGACGAAGAAAAGCGCAAACTTTTTTTTGTTTGAAGAAAGACGCATTATAAATATCTTGAGAAAGAAAGATGCATTAAAATAATTTTTAAGAAAGAAAGGCGCTTTAAAATATTTTTTAGGAAAGAAAGACGCGCTTCGATAAGTTATTCAAAAAACGAAATACTAAATAAAAATACATACGTATAATGGGTACTTGGGCTGTCCCAATTGTTTTCAATCCAGCACCAAATCCCTTGTGAAGTTTACTGTAAATGTATACACTGCGCCTTTCTTCCTCGAAATATTTTTTAATGCGCCTTTCTTCGTCAAAATATTTTTTAATGCGTCCTTATTTGCCGCAATATTTTTAATACGCCTTTTTTCGTTGACAATTTGTTGAACGCGCCTTTATTCGTCGGTAGCGACGATAAGTCCGGCACTTTGAATTGCACTTGGAGCTTTCCGAAATTACAAAGTTGTGTAGCGTATGGGAATTTTTTTTTTCTTAAATTTTACTGATGAAAACAGTGAGCAGTTTCAATTAACAGAGCGAATGAACTGCAAGGCTCAATTATATGAAAGATTTCGAGGGTTTTCTGACCCTTTTTGTTGTAGGCGTAAAGAGAATTGTGAGAAAATGAACGTTGGAGAGCAGATGAGCAACACCGTTCAAATATTTGAATGTTTTCAAACATTTTCTGAGGTTTTTTTTTATTTCACCTAACAGAAGGTAAAGATCGCATTTTTCATGGACGTTTATCAATAGTCTGGCTTTGGTTTGTTAATCGTCGAGATCTAAAACTGCTCAGCTACAGAGAAAACCTCATCAGCTAAGTAAATAAGATAAAAAATAGATGACACAATTAATAAATAATTAGTTGACAGCGAATAGTTATTGTAAAGAATAAAGATGAGAATCAAAGGATATGAAAGAAAATTGTTGATATGTATTTAGGATAGAAAGAATTGACTTTTTTATGCTGCATAGTGAGTCTGAAATATCAAACGTACCAGAATGAGAATTATAATCTTGACAAAAACAACGAAAAGGCATATTTCATTCAAATTTAGTTCGGCACTGGTTCAAGATAAGTGGTTTAAAATGTCTTGATGGACGAGAAGGTACATTGAAGTTCACTTCGCTCAAAAGAAACGGGGTTATGATTGAACCATTTAGTAATTTAATCATGAAGACAATTCCAAGCATTTCCCTCCGACCAGAAAGGCTGTGAAGATTAATTAGTTTTAAGCAACTCGTATACGATGCCAAATTATACAAGGGATCCCTGTGAAGATCTCTTAATGCAAATAGTAAAAATTGTTTTTGAACTGATTCTAAGCGATCCACGTGGAACTGGTAACGCGGGTTCCAAATTATAGAACCGTATTCAAGTATCGGCTCGACTAATGTAGTAAAGAGAGTTTTAGTTACATAAGGGTCGCTAAATTCTTTAGACCATCGTTTAACAAATGCTAGAACGCCTCTAGCTTTATTGACTGTTAAGTTAATGTGGCAGTTAAAACCGAGTTTTTAGTCCATAGTAACCCCAAGGTCAACAAAATCATACATTTGCTCAAGACTATAACTGTTAATTGTATAGGAAGCTGGCTGTGATATTCCTCTCGAAAACCCCATGTACTTACATTTCTTTAGATTAAGCGGCATATAATTTAAATCGCACCAAGTAACTAGTGTATTTAGATCTGATTGAAGCTTCTTCGAATGACAAAGCTTTACATCGTCGGCATACATACAAATTTTCGAAAATTATATTACTGTAGAAATATCATTTATAAACAACAAGAACAGAATCGGGCCAAGATGGCTTCCTTGAGGAACTCCTGAGGAGACATAAATAACATCGGATTCACAATTTTTAAACACTACTTTTTGTGCTCTGTCGCTGAGGCAAGAAGAGATCTAGCGATTGAGACCCGGCTGGAAACCCAACTGATCCAGTTTATGAATAAGTAAAGAGTGACACACTTTATCGAAAGCTTTACTGAAATTAAAGTAAATTCAAGTAAGTTTGTAACGGTGGACTTTCCCTTACAGAACCCGTGTTGACAGTCGGAAATCAAGGTAGAGATAGGATTCGAGAAGCCTTGCTTCCGCTTCCATGCTTTTGGAAAAACACCACACTTTAGTGACAGATTAAACAAATTGGTAAATATTGTTAGCACACTTCTTCAAAAAGCATGTAGGAATCCTATCAGGACCGCATTTAAAAGATTCCTTCAAAGTTTTCAGATAAATAAGAACATCATTGGCGCATACAGTTGGACAATTAATTAAATTGTTCCCATGTAGCTCATAGGGATAATTTAGAAAGTCAGAATTGGTGACGGCAGAATAGTTAGAAGGGAAAAATTGCGCAAAGAAATTATGACCCAAAAGAAATAAAAAACGACCCCAAATAAGCTTCAGAAAAACACCAATAAAAGGCTCCGAAAAAGGTTCAGAAAAGCACCAATAAAAGGCTCCGCAGTTCATTTAAAAATAGTCAAAAAACGCTTCAAATTCATCAAAATCGGACTCATTTCGGACTCTTTTTTATGACTCCGTTGGAGTTCCCGCGTAGAGCGATTTTTCGCTCCATTTGGGCTCCGAAAGAAGCTCATTTTGGAGAGTAAAGCTCTGAGAAATGAGCGTTTTATGGTCCGAAAGGAGTCTTTTTTTTGCACTTTTAGTTAGCTGGGATATGCCATCATATCACCAATTCTCTATCAAATACAGAAAAATGTGTACAACCAAAAAAATTTTCTTGGGTATAGTTTTAGGTATCAGAGTATGCAGTTTCAGAAAATTTAAAGAACATTTAAATTTATGATGTATGGGTCTAGGTATCTGTTTCAGCAAATATGTTTATCTTAGTGAAAAATGTATGTGAATGCAAATCTAAATTAAAACCCCCCCCAAGGCCAATTCCTGCGCACGGCCCTGCTTTCGACCAAAGGCGATTCTGGTATACCAACCTACACCAACCAAAATGTATAATCAACTGACCCAGCAGACATTGTTTGACTAATCTACTACCGTGTTCGTGGTTATTTTAAGTTTGTTCTTCCCTTTCTAGCTTGGAACTGATTGGTCATACTTTTACTGGTGGTTTAGAGCTTTTGAGTTAAACCAACTGTCAACCTCTTAAAAAAAATGAAAATTTTTTTTTTTTTTTGTCGCAATATCAATCAATTTTCAAACAGTCAAATGTACATGCGTTTAAGCAGATTTGATTTAGAGAGAAATTTATTTAATTAAATAATTTTTTTATTATACCAATCAAAACTTTTCTGCCGTTCTCAAGTAACCAAAATGCTTCACAACTAAGCTGCGCCAGTTAGATTCAATCGTTTATAAGCAAAATAATATAAGACCGATAGTTGTCTTGGAAACTTGCACGATGATCTTATTCAAAATTGGCAGAAAATTCTTAGGTTGGTCTAATTTCTTAAGTAGACTTGAGTTGTTATGTTAAAACGGCACAGATATGCACATACAACTTTTGAATAAGGCATTTAAATTTCTAATAAATTAGTCTCATAAGATCTGTGGTTTAAATTCGCAGATCTAATCAAATAATATAATAACCAAAGAATGCATATGATGCATGGCAATAACAAAAACCTTTCCGGCAGTTGTTGGTAAATCAAACCTTCTCGTGTATACTTTTTTTTTTTTATATTTTTATATGTACACTAAGTCCGATTGAACAAAGAAGCGAAAATTATTGAAATAGGTGAAGCATTTATTGAGTATTAGGTAAAATATGATTCAAATGTGGTTTTTTAAAAATACTAGGTTTACTATGGACATGTAAAGTACGCCCTTGAAAATAAGCAAAATCGGTGAAGCGTAACGCCCACTTTAGACCAGATAAAGTGCTAGAATTTGGTAGTTACAATGACTCGATGATCTTATTAATATTTTTTTTGATTTGTAAGATCAGGTCATAACTCCAATTTTTTTTTAAACCAACTCTCATAAATTTGAATCAAAAATACTTTAATTAAAAAAGGTCGACAGCGTAAGAGTTCGCAAGCATTAAAATTCATTTATACCAGTAAATATAATAATATAATTTTATAGTATCTTCTTAGTCTGTTAGGTTTGTAATCCATAGACTTAAGTGAATAAAAAAAAAAAGCAAAGGCAGTTATGAGGTATGTATGTAAGTAACATTTTGCACTAAAACACCTTTGTTTAATCTAGTCTGTAAGATTATTGTAAATCATAGACTGAATAAATGAAAATGAAAATGAAAAATACTTAATTTAGAAGTTTCTTCTTCAATTTAAAAAATAATACAAACGATTACATATTTTCAAATTTTAATGACCTCAAGACCGTTTTATAATAATTCTTAGTCAATTATTATTGTTTTTGAACTTAAGGAAAAATTAGTAAATAGATAAAAATTATAAAGGGATGATATGTTTCAAAGTGTCCAACTTATCATCAGACCCCTTTTCGGGCACTGGGATACGAACCCATGTGCCTGCTCTAACCACTAAGCTAAATGCCCTGTAATTTACGTACAAATTAATTTTTCCCTTTGTTGGTTGTTGTTGTTTTTCTGCCAACAGTGTACACACAAATGTTAGACATTCTGTCTATATGTAAATTGTGCTTGCTGGACTTGTTGTTTGTACATTCTTCTTTGTTCAATTTGTTTCTTATTGCTTTTTATGGTTTTCTTAATTTTTACATATTTGGAAAAATAATTTAATTTATCTCATCGTTTGAAATCATCGCTCAATTTAACAAGAAGAACGCCCTAGCTCAAAATTTTTGAAACGTAATCGTATCCCAGAATTTCATTCACAAATGCCCTACCTTTGCTGAAAATGTATTGAACTTGCATTCTGATGAGAATGCTCCCTCTACGTGTATCTCTAGTTTTAAGGCACGAATTAAAGTTTCCTATTGGGACATGCGCAACTGATTAATAATTTTTTTTTTAATCATGGATATCGAACAGATTAAAAGCTAACTTGGTGCTTGTGCATCCTATGGCTGTTTCGCGATTCAACATGAAAATCGCATTTACGCTTCCGATTAGTTTCGGGCACTTTGTTAAACTTTATACATCAAATTAGCTCGCCTCCTTTTCCGTGCATTAATCGGACACGAAAACTTGAATACTAACAACCACTCACCCACCCGCCCCTGTTACAAAGGAAAAATTACTGGTATGTAAAGCATTGCCAGTAGACAAAGTCAATGGCTCGCTGTTATAGTTTCGAAAACTTTTACATTTTCACACCATTTACTCACTATTTATTCCCTAGTTAGTCAGCCGGCTGTTCAACGGCGGTTGCCAATTTGTGTCCGGGTTGTGCAGCTTAATTGAATGCAGGTTCATGGTATGCAATCTCGTTAAAAAAGAATGGCCTTGGGGTTGGTGCGAGAACTTCATAAAAGTAGACAATTTAGGTTAAGAGTTATATTTTTTTTTGCAATTCGGTATTGTTGTGATAACGCTAAGTCTTGCCTAGTCGTTTGCAATATCTGCACTCAATCTGGACTAGTAACAGTTTAAGCTGTTACAGTAAGTAGATCGAAGTTGGCCTAGAAGGACTGTCGTATCCCTCGGTAGTTCTTACTTTCCGGGGAGGAGGGTCTTCTTCAAGCAATTTAAGATCCATAATTTTTTAGGTGTTATAAAGAGCCTTCCCTTGGCAGTTTTGGCCGATTGCCTTCTTCAGCTTTTCCCAAGTACGGTCAGTTAGTCTTTAGCGGATGAATGACCAGCGATGGTAAGCTTTATTAAACGTCACCTGCTAGCTAACATGAACAAGAATGATGGGAGATCTCAACAACGGAAAGAACTCGAGAATAGAAATGCGACTTGGTGACCAATTTTTAAACAGTACAAATGAGCTTTAGATAAAGGACAGAACACGTCTCTGAGCTCTGGGAAACCACCAAACATATTTAGATATACTCTTGGTAAAGTATGTCCGCTTAACAGGGGACTAAAATTTAAGTCCAAAAGATGTTAGTGATGATGGAGGATGGAACTAATAAACGAATAGCAAACTCCCGATTAAACCTCGGATTGTCTGTAAAACTGCAACAGTACTGTACGGAAGATTGGGCGTATTGAAGAGTACGGCGGGCGAGTGCGTTTCTAACTAATGAGTGTTATGGATCTCTGTTCAATACAAAAGAGGGAAACTTCGGCAACTGCGGAATAAGACTTTCTAAATCGCATACAATAGAAGCTTATAAATTTATACAAGCGTATTTTGAAAAGACTGGAGCAAGCGTAGACCAACTGATTGTCCCTAATCAGTTCACGAAACGTAATAAAGCAAATTGTCACAATCTACCTTTTCGACAGACCTTGAAGCAATACTAACAGATCTATCAGAGTTTGGAAATACGTAGGAACTCGAAACCATGCCAGGCGTTAGACTACCTATCATGCGATTTCTTCTATACATGTATGCATAGTCATACCAAGATCGCGTTTAAGTGTTGTCTTCTTTGCCCTGGTTAAAAAAGCAAAAGAAGGCTTGCGTGAGTGGACGAGATAAAAGTTAGTCTGCAGATCTGTTATCCGCGATGTTAGAGCTTCAAGCAGATGTGAATACAGTGCAGCGGATTAACGGCCAATGGTTCCGCTGGCTAGTGTCACGTTGTGCGAATGAACTAAGAGCTCCTGGCCAGAAAGTAGTAAAAAGAATCAGGTAAGGATAACGCTGTCTTCGGCTGTGTTTAAGCTTTTCGAAAAGTATCTGATTTTTGCTATCCTTATTACATAATTATATACTCGTATGCATATGGACGTTTCATTAAAAATGTCAACCAAGAGCAAAAAAGAGAAGTTATATTCAGGAAAGTCAGTTCGGCCCCGATTTACAGCTGTGTATGTCGTCTTTCATGATTTGAAATATTTTTTTAATTGGTTAACTGCATACCAAGGTATGGTATGAGCCACTTTTTAACTACTCTTGCTCTATTGCTATAATAGCTTAACCTGAACAAAAGGTTAAATGAGTTTCATACACATTTTTGGTATGTCGTATAATCATTCATACTGAAACCAAAATCGCTTCTAAAATTTACTGAATTATAATTCAAAATTAAATTCTGTATGTGATTTTTTAATGGATACGGACGCAACATATACTGTGAGCTAAAAAAAAAATAGGTGTAGCTTTAGTTTGTCTGTCAGTATTAAGTGACAAAATAAAGTTTTATGTTGTCTCTCTGTTTCATTAAAAATATTTATAGGATCTATACACGATGCGTCTGAGTCAAGAGTCAATTTAGGTGCATTAGTGAAAATGTGTATGTAGTAGCTACACCGTCAAGAAAATCAAAATAAGTTTGATATTTTGATGTGACTCGCCCGTAAAATTTTGATAGTCAATTGCCAAACCGTTTAAAAAATAAATAACGAAAAGAAAAAATATGTTTTAGTTTCAAAAATGTGTGCCAATAAGTTCGATATGGAGGAAAGTAAAAAGTTTTCAATTGAATTCATCCTAGTATATACATATGTAGGTCTGCGATATTCATCTGGAACCTTCTGCAATGAAAACTATTCATAAATGAATGACGCAAGTGAGGCCAGAATGACGGCGAGTCAACATGTACACAAATGACGCACTGTATATAGACCCCACCGCGCTGTGTATAAACTTCCATGAATTCCTCCATATCGAACTTATGTTCTGGCACACATTTTTGAAACTAAAATATATTTTTTCTTTTCGTTATTTATTATACCTTTCATGAACATGAAATGGTATTATAACTTTGGTCCGATGTTTGTAAGTATGAGAAGAAGAAAAGATAGACCCACTATTAAGCCTTCCGAAATGATCATGTCGGTTTTAGAGATATATCGATGACATTTTCCAAGCGGCCGCCATTTTGTATAGAATTAATCATTTGTCTACCAATACAACTCACAGCTCCTCATACAATCGATTGTTCCTATAAATGGGTTTTGGCTTATTACTCTTGCAATTCAAAAGATAGGAACGTAAAATTTCGCACGTTTGCTACATATTATATATGTACATATGTATGTAACGTATGTAGGGAAAATCAGCCAGATCCGACGAACATAACATACAGCTCCCATACAATCGATTGTTCCGATAGGTTTGGTTTGGGCAAATCACAGCAAAATATCAAACTCATTTTGATTTTCTTGCTCCATGCCAGAGCTATGCCGGTGTAGCTATTACATAAATACACATTTTCACTAATACACCTAAATTGGCTCTTGACTCAGACGCATCGGGTATAGACCCTATAAAAAGTTCTGGTATCGAGATACATATTCTGTCCGTATGCTACATTTTTATACCTAGTAGTGCTTCGCACACAAGGTATATTAACTTCATTCGCCTAACGGTAGTATGTAACGGCATAAACGAATCGAGATAGTTATTGACTTATGTATATCAAAATGTTCAGGAGGAAAAGAGAAATTGATTGAGCCATGTCCGTCCGTCCGTCCGTCCGTCCGTCCGTCTGTCCGTCCGTCCGTCTGTGAACACGATAACTTGAGTAAATCTTGAGATATCTCAATGAAATTTGGTATGCAGGTTCCTTTTCACTTATCTCGGAGCGCTATTGAAAATAGGCAAAATCGGTTAAATGCCACGCCCACTTTCTATATATATAATATTTTCGAAAATACAAAAAGAGTGGATAAGGATAATATTTGGTGTGCACTTTAGCGTTAAGGCAAAAAATACATTTTTGAAGAAATTTTTAAAATGGGCCGTTGTACCGCCCACTTTCGATTAAATCAAATTTGGAAATATTATTAATCATAAATCAAAAACCGCTCAAGATAGCAGAACGAAATTTAGCACAAATATTTATATTAATACAGGCAATATTTCGAAAAAAAATTATCGAAATCGGGTTAGGTCCACGCCCAATTTTATACGAAAGATTTTGAAAAGGATCATAGATATATTGAATATGCTATAACTTTGCTTAAACTACTTGTATATCATTTCTATTTCACCTCTAAAGTGTTAGTGGGCAAAGAAAGTCGAATGCACAAAATTTTTGGAAAAAGGGCGTGGCCCCGCCCCTTTATGGGGGATTTTTCCAAAAAACTTTGCATGCCATAACTCCGGTAAAAATTGACTTATTGAAACGATATTTAGAGAAAGTGTTCAACATATAAAGCTAACTCTTTGCTGTAAAAATAAACAAAATCGGTGAACGGACACGCCCACTTTTTGAACACAGTTCTAAAAAATTTCTTCGTAAAATTAAAATCGCGATATTTCCATAATTGTATAAGTTATATAAATAAGATTTTACACACATAATAAGCTTTTTAAGCAAAACTAAACTGTATAAAAACTTTGTGAATTTTGGTGAAGTAGGCGTGGCGCCGCCCACTTTTTAGCATAAAAGCTCTGCTATTTTCAAAAGCGATTGCTTGGAATTTCAAGAATGTATTTGTGAGATACTTCCCAATAGTATGTAGTATACTCCTGCCAAAAATTACGCAAATCGAATAACAAACAAGGAAGATTTACGGGCAAGTAGTTAACACCCTACTGCATTTTTTTTATTAATTTTTTTTTATTTTCATACCTTTCATGAACATGAGAAAAGGTATTTATATTTTGTTATTTAGTAATAATTTAATTTACCACTCACAACAGAAGTGTTTTTATCGAAAACAATCAGTTGTCTTTATAACAACTTTTCCGTTATTAAAATAGACCTGAGTAAATTGGGATACCAAAACAGATCACTACTAGGTATTTAATGTTCGGTTGCACCCGAACTTAGACTTCCTTACTAGTTTTTAAATAATTTCTTTGTATATTTGAAATTCATATTCGAGGATGTTTTAAGCAAATGGATTCCACTAATAAAAAGGGCCGCTGGGAGGGCAATTTGTTCTTAGAAGCATTCCAGATTTAATTAGAGAGCTCGGAGTTAATACGATAGAATGGAACTTTTTTCTTTAAAGAAAAGTTCGGGAAGTGCCCGTACACAAAATCACAAATACCTGATTTTTTAATAGAAAAGATTCGCCGGATTCCGTCATAATAGTCAGTTATCTATCTCATGACTTCTATTTTAAAGGTAAACAACTTGGGCAAAATTTTGCTTTGCTTTCGGTTTAGGACAACTGAAAATACGTTTAAAAAAAAATTACAATAAACAAAGACCACATATCTTTTTTTATAACAAAAAATGCTTCCTAAAGGAACGTCCGTAACGCAACGTAATGTATATACATATGTATGTATGTATGTACTATCTATATAACAAGTGCAAAAATTGTCGGACGGACGGATCTATCTCTTCTTCTTCTTATCACTTAAGGTAAAAAGGCGCATTTAAGTCCATCTATCTTGTTTCCGCAAACAAAACCTGGCTGAATATAAAAATATTCACCATCCGATGTTAAAGATCTAAGTCAGTTACTATACTTCAACTTTTAAATTGTCATTCGCTTGAAAACATTAATGGAGCAGCTCAAGTATGTAATTCACTGGTTCACACATTTGATGTACATACGTCCAAAGTTTGTTTACTTTTGTTTCATTGTCGAATTGTCAGCCATAATCAGCGCAGTTCATCTGAGTTCAGTCGAGCAAGTTTCAGCTTCGATTTCCGTTTCAAGCAAATATTTTCTTAAATTGTTTGTTTTATGTTTGATATGGTTTAGTTTTAGCTGTCTCTTTTTGATTCCGCACTATCAAATGCATACATATTTACATATATATGTACATATATGAGTAACAGGCAAAAAATTAGAGTATGTCAATCTAGTTATGTACAACGACCAGTGTTGCCGTTCTCGTTATTTTTAACCAAAATTGGTAATTTTTCTCACTTTAAAACGGTTTTTTTTAAATTGGTAAATTTCTTCTCTGTTTGGTAATTTATTCGATCTCTTAGGGCCAATATATAGTTTTCATAATGGCATTTCAGAAGGGATGGCTTAAGGAATGCATAGACATTAAGAGCCTTTTTATACCTTTCATGAACATGAAATGGTACTATAACTTTGGACCGATGTTTGTAAGTATGAGAAGAGGAAGAGGTAGACCCACCATTAAGTATACCGAAATGATCTGTCTGTAATTCCGTCTGTCTGTTAGCCCTCACTTTTAGATATATCTCGATGAAATCATGCAAGCGGGCTCGGGAACCAGGAAGATCGGACTAATACAACGTCTAGCTCCCGTACAATTGATTGTTCCGATAAACGGGTTTCAGGCTATAAATCTTGCAACTGAAAAGCGAGGAACGTGAAATTTTGCAGCTTTGGTACTATTATATGCGTAACGTATGTAGTGAAAATCACCCAGATCGGCCCAACATGACATATAGCTCCCATATAATGGACAGTTTCGTTAAATGGGGTTTGGGCTATAAATTTTGCAGTTAAAAAGCTAGGAACGTAAAACATTGCACGCCTAACTTTTGATAAATTCTTCTTTTCACCAAAATAAAATTTTTGTATATTATTCGATTTAAATACGTATGTAGGTATGCATGAAGGTACATACCTGTAATTCCAGAAAAACCTGTATGTTTTCATTTGCTAAAATCGTACTTTTTTTTTTATCTGTGACTGTGGCAACACTGATAATGACTGGCTATCAAACCTGCTTACAGTTTGAATGGTTGGAGAGAAACTGGCCTTCTGTTGCACTTCGTCATTGAACCTGTCGCGCAACATATGGCGCCAAATACAAAACAAATAATTTCCTTTACAACCAATTACTGCTTTTAATGCCAATTGAGGATGGTTTAAATAAAACAAATATTGTGGGAAGGTAAAAAATGATATGGTATGCTTTCAGGAAGTATTCAGTTAAAATGACAACATTTAGTGGATGCTTACAATATTTCGTCATTATTTATTTCGAAATAATGTTTGGCCAATTGTAAGATTGTCCTACACATAACTGATTCACACAGAATGCCGCCGTGGAGTGGGAGATAATAGCTAGCCCACCATACATCTAGGATCAAAATGACTTAGAAAAAGTCGTGACAATGTAATAGTTCCCCCAACCACAGGCGTCTGGCCAATAGGTATTTTTGCAAATCCTCTGAGGTTTCAGCTCCGTTTAGGTACCAAAATAAAAAAAATCAAACACAAGCTTGTGAAATAATAAATTATTGAGTTTACTTAGCTAGAGAATTAAAAAAAAATTGAATTTCTTCATTTACCATCTTGTGAAAGAAAGATTACAAGAGATCAAAAACCGTTTTGCAACCGGTTCTACATTTTGAAACGGTCTCGGTTTCGTTTTTTTCAGATCAAAATAACGGTTACGGCTTCGGTTTTAAAAATTGTACAGTTTTGAATTGGTTATGGTTTAGGTTGCAGTCCTTGCGAAAAATATTTGCTTCTGAAAACTCTTAAGGTGTTGGTGTATTGAGCAGGACGCTATCGCAAAACTAGATACCTAAACCTATGCCTGGCTACATTTCTTTTGTATTAATGTACTAAAAGATGCATTTGATGCAACCAGTGAACGCAGTACTCCCAGCAAGACTTTGGCAAACGTTTGAATTATTTCCAATTATTTTCCGCAAAATTTGAAAATTGATGTAATTATTTTTAATATTTTATAATAATTGTTATTTTGAAATAATTATAATATGTACACACAGAGTGTTCATTTTCAATGAAAAGGAAATAATTTTTGTTCAATTTGCAGAACGATCCAAACAAATAAACTACATAACTGCAACAGGGAGTACAGTATATACTCTATATAGAATGTATGTACATATTCAATAGCTTAAAGTCTAGCTCAGTGCAAAACGAGTTTAGTTTGCAGTCGTTGCTTTAATTGTATCTAAAAAGCTTTACTATTATTACTCATTTTTTTCAGAATTGTCAGATGTTTAATAACTAGACTTAGTCCGATTTGATATTTTGGCACAGATCGAGCTAGGAGTATCTAGATATATTTATACAAATATGAATAAGCTGAACTTGATAAGTGTCTAGCTGTTACTGAAAGGTAGTATGGCTCTCCTCAGCTGGAACGAAAAGTAACAATCACGTTCAGCATATTTATGTCAATCTAAAGCAATCAGTTAGAGAACACATTACATATACAATAACTACGAAACCTGCTTTTTAACTGCAAAATGCATAGCCCACAACTGATTTATCGAAACTATCGATTATATGGGAGTTACATGTTATGTTTGTCCGATCTGGGTGATTTTCACTACATACGTCACGCATATTAAAGTATCAAACCTGCAAAATTTTACGTTTCTAGCTTTTTAATTGCAAGAGTTATAGGCCAAAACCCGTTTATCCGAACAATCGATTGTATGGGAGCTATGCGTTGCATCGGTCCGATCTTGCTGCTTCCAACAAATGATCGAAATATCAAACAGACAGACGGACGGACAGACAGATCATTTCGGTATACTAAATGATGGATCTATCTCTTCTTCTCATACTTACAAACATCGGACAAAGTTATAGTACCATTTCATGTCCATGAAAGGTATAAGAATACATCTGTGGTCATAAGCACAGCCTAAGTCGACTTAGGGCCACTTTCATAAAAGCCGGTTAAGCCTAATCGGCGATTAATTTGACAGCTAACCATACAAAATACGTCAATTAAACTCTGGTTAGCGGTTACCGGCTTTTATGAAAGCGGCCCTTAAGGAATTAGACCAGTTGAAGTTTTTGCTGGCGATTTTTTGTAACAAAACTACTTTATAGCTTAGGCTAGCATAAGTATTAGATTTAATCTCTATATACATACATACCTATGTACATATATGTATAACAAGTAAGGAAGTCTAAGTTCGGGTGAACCGAACATTAAATACCCAGCGTTAGTTTTCAGAATGAGATACAAATACCATGACTTGGCAATGATATAGGCCCTAGAATGTTATTTGAAATTTTCTATATCAAAAAAGGGGGCGCGGTTATTATCAGATTTCGCCCATTTTAAACACCAACCTGCCTTGGCCAGAAAGTAACCTGTATGCAAAATTTCATGCAAATATCTAAATTTTTACTCGAGTTATCGTGTACACGGGCGGACAGACGGACGGACATGGCTTAATCAATTCCCCTCTTCCACCTAAGAACTTTCATATATGAAACTCCATATCTAACTCGATTATTTCGCGCCGTTACATAGTACCGTTATGTGGACAAAATTATAATACCCTTGTACTAGTAGTAGTACGCTGGGTATAAAATGAAATGTCTTTCGTATTACAATGATGTCTGCTCAAACGGCTAAATCGATCTCAATTCTTGGACCTTCTTCGTGGAATGTTTATAGAAAAAAAAAAAAATATTCAAAACTTTTTGATTTTGGGCTGATAAATGCGGAAAGCTGAGACCACACAATTTTTTTGCGTTTTCAGTACATTGTATACCACAAAACTACCGATTCGGTTTTGGTTTGTGTTGGGGCATGTTAGCGCTTTCCTACCATAAATTTGGTGGCGGCGGGGTGACGCCGGAGTCCCGATCAAGGCTCTTGGAGATATACATAGGTCATAACGTGGACCCGGGTTTCCCTAACATATATTTTTACAATATGGGTATCAAATGAAAGGTGTTTATGAGAGTTTTAACAAGGGGTCAATTTCAGATTCATATCAGAACCCCTTTCCTGGATATCGGCGAAAATGTGGACCAAAGGTGACGCCAGGAGGCGTTTATAAGTTATGGGTATTAAATTAAAGGTATTAATAAGGGTTTTAACGATAAGAGGTTTTCACGTTCATATGTATGTGAAACTTTTAAAGTGATATCGACCAAAATGTGAACCAGGTTTGACCCTAGGAGGTGTTAGTACGATACGTACATAGATATATGTATATCTTAGACCTAATGATTTTGCAATTTTCTCGTACTCGGTATGCCACAAAATACTAAATCGTTGGGCCGATTTCGCTTGCGTTTGGAATATCCGTCAGCGCTTTGAAGGGAAACGTTCCCAATGATACATACATAGATACCTCACCTCACCTAACCGCAGCTCACCTCATCTAACCACAACTCATCTCCCCTAAACGCAGCTCACCTCAACTCACCACACTTCACCCTAAGTGGGGGTTATCGGAACCTCTCATACAAACTTAATTTTACAAGCTGAATATCTATAAAAGCGTTTAACGTTGGGACCTGAAAACGGGTACAGAGCTACATACATATATGATATCAAAACAATTTTTGCGCATAAGAGCAGGGGTTATCGGAAAAGGGGGCGTGGAACCTGCCTTATAATCTTAATTTTTCAATCTTATTATCTCTAAAGGAGTTCAAGGTAGGGAGCTGAGAATTGGTATAGAGCTAATTGATATCGAAACCATTCCCACGCATAAAAGTGGGGGTTATCGAAAAGGAGGCGTAGCACCTGAAAATTTGTAAAGAGCTATATGATATTAAAACAATTTTTGCGCATAAAAGTGGGGGTTATCGGAAAAGGGGGCGTGGCACCTCCCATACAAACTTAATTTTTCAAGCTGAAAAGCGTTTAAGGTTGGGACCTGAAAATTGATCAGGAGATTAACGATATCATAGCTCTTTGTGGCGTGTTTCCGTGTAGGAAAACCGTCCTCGCTATTTATTTACGCTCCGGGACAGAAAATTAAAAATTTTGTGTATCGTACAGCCTTAAACTAAATACTAAAATTATATGTGAAGGGTTTAGAACCAAATGGATCTAAGTGACTGCGAAATTGATTTGAGAGACTCAAGTTTAAAGTTTACTGCCTTTTGAAAATTCTATGTAAAATCTGGGTAGGGATTTTATTGTATGGGAAATAGACCAACAAATAAACACCATATTTCACTATACAAATACGGGTATAACTCACACTTAGAACCTTTTAGTTCTGAGCCCTTAATATTATAAGTTGTATTCGCAATGAAGTGAAAAATTGTTAATTTTCTATTAAAAAAATACCGGTGTAATAACAATTTTTGAAATGAAATTAATAAAAAAATCTATTTTGGGCAGAACGAAGTTTGCCGGGTCAGCTAGTGAACATATGTATGTAAATAGTCAGTAAAATTGATTTCAAATATTCCACTTGTGGTCTACAGGGAAAAATGTTTCCCTAACAACAAAATTGCATTTTGATATTCGTGTAGAAGAATAACGACAGAAATTTTACTTTATCTTAGTTCTATAGGTACTTACCAATTTATAAAACAATAAAGGTTCCATACAATTTCAATTACAAAAAACAATTAAATTGCAATTAATTGTACGGAGCACACTCTTCGCAAATTTGTTGACTTTATTTAGGTTTTTGACTGGCCAAACTAGTGGTGTTGACAGTGCGATTAAAATATTGTCGGGGAATACAATTTTTTTTATCGATAATCATTTACAAAAAAATAGTTACCATATTATAATGCAGCGAAATCCACCAATTTATTCTTCGGAAAAATGTTTCCCCTAGACGTGAAAGGGTTAAATTGAGAAAAGAGCTTTGCTAGAGTTGAGAAAAAATTTAGGAAAGGAAGAAAGCTCGAAACACGTTTAAAGAAAGCGAAGATTATAAAGGGAACGCGGATGTATCATTCTTTTAAACCTATAGGTTATATTGGCGATAAGCAAATTGAGTGCAGAGAAACTTCAGATTCTGAAAATTGTATGGTCCATGACTTGTTTTAATTGATTGTATGTACATATTTGCTCTTGAATATAAAAATTAATGTCATCTGACAAAAAATCGAAAAATGGTGAAAATTTATTGAGATGAAATAGAAGGGACATTCCATCGTGACTCCTGGGACATTTGACTCCAGAGCTGAGTCAACTTTGCCTTGAAAAACTGACATCGGGACTTAAATTGATATGAAATATATTTATCGACGTGGATAAATATCCAATACAACTAATGCATTAAAAGAATTGGCCAAATAACAACAAGTGCCTTTGTAACTACTAAGAAACTGAGTGTGACTCCTGGGACACCGAAAAATCCCTTTGTTGCATCTTTGTGAACACGAATACGAATTTTAGTTCAACTATTCAACTTTCACCTACAATTTGTTTATGGTCGAAAATACATACTGCATATTACCATATTCTATAAAAATATTTTATATATTCAAATTCAATAAACTATTTTTAAATATTTAAATTGTGACTCCTGGGACAAGTCTTTGTGACTCCTGGGACAAGTGCGAAATATGTAATATGCCAGATTATTGAAATCAGTTTTATTATTGTTTCAACCCTTTTTGACCACCTTATTGATAAATATCTCCCAGCAGAATTGAAACCAAGCCAATTAAATGAAATAAAATAAAGTGAAGGCAAAATAATATTAATATTTACTTAAATTTTCTGATTAAATATTTATTAAAAACAAGTCGAATTCAAAATCTCTCGAAACAATTATTTAAAACTATATAATAAAAACTAAAAACAATTAAAAAAAAAATTAATCTCAATAATATATGAGAGTTTAGATTCATGTGACTCCTGGGACACATTTCAAAATAGTCTAGAAACCATAGTATGACCCTTTTAACTAAAAAACTGTATTTAGACGGTGAGCAGCCTCTTTATACTTACTTTCAGAAATATCTGGTTTCGTAGGGTCATTTCTAAGGTTACCAGACCAATTTGTATGCCTTTTCGTGTGACTCCTGGGACACCCCATATGACCCAATTTAATGAAGGTATACACAAAAATTACATACCTTTTTTTATTTTATGTTATGCAATTATTTTAATTTTTCTCTGCTTTACTTGAATGACTAGCAAATTTTTTTCTATAAATGAAAATATAGCTAATGCAGCAATGCAAACATGACCAAACTTTTTGGGCAAAATAGTAAGATGTGAATTCAAAGTTATAAGGACAAAAATTTTGGGTTTTTACATATTTTTCTATATTTCTGTTACCATATTAGGAAAATATACACATTTAGTTACAGATAACTGAATAAATAGGAATGATTAGTAGCATTTAAAATTTTATGTCGTTTTCCTCTTTTGGCTGGAATGTCCCAGAACCATATTTACTACATAATGATAAAAAATTAAGACGTCCATTTTTTTGTGCTGATTTTACGAATTCTGACCCATTAATAAGTCGACTGACGCGAATTGCCCAAATATTTTATTTAATTTTTATGCTTTTGGCAGTCAATTCAATTTTAAAACAATTACAATTTCAGGAGGTTTATTATAACAAAAACAAAAAATATCCAAGTGGAAAACTGTACCATTTCTATAAAAATTCAGATGCACGCTTGCGCAAGGAAACTTTATTTGCTACAAAAATGCCCGAAGATATTGAACCGATTCCAAGTTCGGCAGTAGCTGTTTTTGAAGACCGCAAGGAGTGGCTTCGGTATGTTTGTGAACCGTGGGAGGAGGTACAAAGACGATTTGTAGAAACCATTGACTATCGCAGAATAAGCTTGGCAAACAGTAAAGAAAAACCAATAAACGAATTACTTTTGGAGTGGCCTTCCTACAAGAAAGACTTCGGAAAAACTTTGGTGAGTGCAAAGCTAAGATTTGTGATATATCCGACAGTGAGGATAGGGAAAGCGTGGAAAGTTTTATAAATAATTTTTTGCATATAATTAATTTGTTTAAAAGTGAGTAAAAATTAACGAACTATTTACTACAAAATGATTTGTTACAAAATCCAACACAATTCAATTATGAGTCTGTAGTAACAGAAGTAGTATCAACGGGAATTGCATCTGTCGGAAGCAAAGAGTTGTTGTTGTAGCGCTACTTAGCCCTACCTAGGTAGTCAGTATCTTACCCAGTAGTATCATCGAACTCTTCTAACGGAAGTCCTAGAAACCTAGCGGCTTCGACAGGGGTGGACCAGAGGGAAAAGGGTGTTAGAAGAGTAGGCTCGGTTGAGCAGATAAAAATATGATTAGTGTTGTGGGGGGACAAGCAGCAAGCCTCGATTTTCCTGTTTGTGCTTTGATGCAATATGTGAGCAAAACGATGTAATCCGAATTGTTGGTCGAAAATCCATAGGGATAATCAATTTTAAAAGTACCCCGAAATAAAAGTTATACGCTTGTTTGTTGGACTAAGCAAAAATTGTCAAGCCGGCTAAGCGCCAATCAAGAAAAAAGTGCAATTAAAGCAAATCCGAATATGTTAAAAACTTGGACAGCAAAACACTTCCTTGAAACAAATAAAAAAGCGGTATTATACCGCATTGTGCTTACAAACTCCGAAGCCAAGTTGTTGGGTGGTGTCCGCTGCGTCTGAGTCGTGCAATGTGTAATAGCGCTGTTGCTACTGGCCATACTTGTCTGCAAGTATAAAACCCATTCCAAAGACGGGCTCAGTTTCACTTTCATTGAAGTACTCAACACGCGAACGCGGTTACGGTAACTAGTGCAACGTTTTGTATAAAAATCGGCTCTTGTTAACGGCACGTCTTAGTGAAGTGTTTGAAACATCAAGTTGAACGATTAGCAGGCGCTTAAAAGCCATCGCGTGTGCAGACGCGGAAAAGTTGAGAAAATCATCTAACAAACGTTATTTGGGCGTATGTGTTGGCAGCTACTTGTGGGTGCCGTATATGTTCGTGTGTTTACGTAAGTACCAGCTACGAGCTGGTTACAAGCCACCGGCTTTGTTGCTGCGCAGAAGTGTATTGAATGCATTCATCGCGTTTTATGCAGCGCACTGTGTGGCATTGACTTTGAACTAAAAATTTGTTGCATGCCTGTTTTGCAGTGAGGAAGTATTTGAAGCCAATTGTTGTTTTAAATTTTCAAAGAAAAATTAAGTGACTGATTGTGTAACGGATAGAGTATAAGTGCAATTTCCACAAGCTAGCAATTATTATGCAGACGTGGTCAGCCAGTTAACGGAGGTGGCGCAATTTGGGGAAACTGGGACGTGTTGTTCATAGAGTCTCATAGAGTTAATTCTTTATTTATAAAGGGAAAGAGGGCGTGGCACTTTCTATACAAATGAGATTATGGCAGACAAATGAAAATCCCATACAAATGGGATTTGTCGATGCAAATACCTACATATCTAAGGAAAGGTTTGTGCTTGAACAGTGAAACTTAGGGAAGATCTTTAACACCTCTAGATATATCACACTTTCATAGATATATACATATGTATGTATGTATAACGGCGGTATCACGGCCCATTTTTCTTTACAATGTTCCTGCACGAATTTTTGCCATTCTTGGAACCCACCGTCGCACAAAACAATTTGCTTGTATTTTTACTTTGTTTAATGTTTCTAGGAGCCGGCATATCAAACCACTTGCTTTCACTAATATCGTCCTTTTTTTGTACGCAGACATGCCGGTGAACATTAATAACAACGTCGGTTAAACATTTTTTCATTCTTTATAATACGAGCATGTACATACAAATGTATGGGCTATGTGTTTTCGACATAACAACTTTGCAGTGAGTAAATTTTAATCAGTTTATTAGCTTGTTATGTAACAATTAGCATTTTGTTTTGTGGTTTATTGGTTTATTGCAGGTGTAAATGTATATACATATCTAGCTGAATGTATATGGCTGCATGTGTTCAATTAACATGCTTAGTCGGGCATATGATAATTTAATTTTCTCCATTTAATTGAACTTGACATTGCTAAATTAATTACAATAACAAAATCAAATTCTACAAACCAACATAAATCAACAAACGAAGACAAATCCGATTTTGCGAGAATGCAATATGTGCCTACATATATGTATGTATACATGTGCAATTAGTATACTAGTCAAAATACAATAATATATGTACAAGTGTATATTTAACAAAAAGTATTTGTGCAATTCAATAATAGCAATAACATAAGCAAGTGAGAGCAAGGCATTATTCCACCAATCATTCGGAAAATGGATAATTTACAGGTAAATAATGATTAAGTGCTAAAACATAACAGAACTGGTAGTTTGTAACGGTAATTAAATAAAAATGAATAAAATACATTTAACAGTGGAGCCCTCCCCATGTACAATGTGGACAAAAAGGGGTAAAAACACTCCGATTTTGTTGTTGTCGGTTTTTTTCGTGGTTGCCATATAACTAAGTTTATACCTACAACTCATCAGTAAAAAAATTCTGCTCGTGTATAAACACGAATTCAAACGATGTATTCTTGTACTATATTCACACTCCCCCGGAAACCGTTTAACATATGTCGATTTAGTTTGTCTTTTAACTATCACTCGCGTCACCGGTACACGAAGTGTGTAGCTCAAATCTCTATTTTCTGAAGGCTGGTTCAGAATTTTAAGGCAGCTTATACATACGAGTATATACATATGTATATATGTTTGTACAAACCACCGAACTGCCGAACAAATATCCCATTACTATAGTTCAAATCACCATCTGTACGTATTCATTAATCCGCTTTTGTTTAAACTAGATGGACCTGTGCGCGCCTTGCGCACAGAACGTCACCATTACCCTCAGCGACATCTGCAACCCAGTAAATAAAGTCTCTGATTCACAATGGCGTTGCAGTACAAACTGATTATTTTGTGCATTCACAATGGTTTATTTAAACAAATTAATTTTTATAAAATACGCTTAAACAAAAGCACTGCTGTCATTAATAAATGATTTCGCATGTAGAGGTAACCCACACCTTTTTTATTAATATTGGTTTGAAATGAGAGCAAAAAATTAGGAGCAAGCACAAAAAGACCTTACAGAAATAATATATACTATGATACCACGTAAAATACTTTTCGTTTCACATCTATTTGGCATCTCACTTAATTTTGTAAAAATTGTAAACAGGTGACAATGCTATAAAAATGGTCTGCTTTAAAACAACAATAGAAGAAAATCTCTTTTAATGTTACTCATGATAGTCCAGTAGTTGAAATTTAAAGATAATACTTTATTTTGTTTAAATAATTTTCTGTTCCTTACCTTCGCCTTTCTGTAATTTCTTTGATATTAACCAATTTTTTTTTAGATTTCTTCTACTTACATACTTCCCTTTTTTCTTAAAACATTCAACAAAAATGGGCACAAAAAGTGTGAATGAGAAGTTGTCTGGGACTGTCTCAAATGCCAAATTACGTTTTTAGTAAAATCACGCCCTATCGTTTTCGCGAAATATATTAATTAAACCCTTTTGAAGCTTTAAAAATAGTACTTACATAAATTGACAAAATTGACATTTTTTAAAGAAATTGCAAAATTACTACGACAGTCGAACTTCCACAACTCAAATCACCCAAATCCCCAAAAAAAGTTGGAGTTACGGAGACTGCGAGTTATAGAATTTTATAATTTGAAAAAGCCCAGCGTGCTTCGGGTGCACATCCAGGATTTGAGTATCAAACTATTTATAGATCAAGTTTCCCAAATGTTATCTAACATATACATATATGTACATATGTATAAAAAAAATATGGCATGCCTCCTTTATTATGTACAATTCTCAAAAGTTGTCCAAGATAAAGGATTGTTAATGTTATGCTTAAATGGTGGGACTGGATGCGATATCCTGAAATCTCCGTTCAATTGAACAAGTTTTTAAGGAAATATGTATGTACATACCCATTTTAAAAAGCCTAATAAGCTAATAAAGCAAGCATAGGAATGATAGGTGAGCATGAGATAAGTTTATTGGAACATCAGAAAATGACTACCGAAACTAACTGTACTAAATTTATATTCATTGTGCATATATATTTATGCTAGCGAAATCTATTATAAAATTAATTATTCTTTTTTTACTTACAGATTATTTTCATAACGCTTGCGTGTTTTTATATTTCAAATAGTTTTGCTAAAACCGTGGAAAACATAAGTGACAGTTTAGCTGTGGAAACAACGGTCGATACGATAACTGTCATTACAAGTTCAACACCTGAAGCAAAAAGTAAAACTGAAAAGCGAGATTCTGCCGATCAAATTGGTAAGCATATTCTATTAGAAACTGCACCGCGGTCGATAGGGTATTACAATACTTACATATATAGGTACAGATGTTTTAAAAAAGCTCCGATTACGATTGCAGCTAATTGGTCTGTGTGTAGTAACTGCAATTGCGATCGCAGTTTGTTCGATTAACGGGTCGATTCTATAGTGGTAACAACATTCGATTTACCCGGCAAACAAATATCTTGGAAACTTTTACACCCGTTTGGTATTCTGCCGGCTCAAGTTGCAGTTCAATTTCGTAACCACCGAAGGAGGTGGTAACGCCAAGTAACCGCGACAAATTGCACGTGTTTTGTAAATATTTTTTTGGACAGAAAATAGCACAAATTTTATACACATACTAGTTCAGAAGAATTAATAAACAATATAAGCACTTTTTTACGTGATGTTTCGTGCGCGTTTGCCTTTTATTCTCTTTTGCGCATTGTTTGTTTTTGACAGCGTTACCATGCGCGCTAGAATCGCGGGTACATGCACCGGTTACGATTTTTGGTAAGATAATCTTCTGGGTACAAAGTTTCCGGTTACGCTCAGAATCGACACGTAACTGTTACTTATTCGGTATTCCGTACTTTTGTTTTACAGTACAGTTCAAGATTCGATTCCAAGATTTTTTGTTTTACTTGTTAAGTTTTTGGAATCTTCCCCCACATATGTATACTGTTTTCACTTCTATATAATTCGGATACACTGAAGCCAATGGTACTAACGGCTTTTAAAAGTTTTCCCCTTGACGCTTTGCTGGTTTCATTAGGTTTTCAAAGTAAACAATTATTAAGTTTTAGCTAACTTTGCAAAACGGTTAACACCACTGGATTCAGCGTATCCGAATTATATATACATAAACGACCTATGTCATGTGTTTCGGATTTTTGAGTTACACCAGCGATAATAGTCTCATTGCCAACAGTTTGAAGTGACATTGAAAGTATACAATTTCGCTTTTGTAGGTTCAACGATTTTCACACTAAAGGAAGATGAAAATTTTAGGCCAATCACCAGTGAAACTTATCGCGAACAAGTACAGTCACATCCCCACCAGTTCGAGTTATCACCATCTTCAAGCACTTTTCAGCCCACAACCGTACGTTATGTCGCTGAAGAAGCAGCACCACAAGTAAATATACATACATACATTTAATTATGTTAACTTTAATAAGTTTGTCTTTTAGCTATATTATGACAGACCCCCTAATGTAGTCCGAGATGTCAGTCATGTACTCCCAACCACAGGCAATGGAAAAGTTTCGGACTATGTTAGTGGCGGCGTTCAATATGCCACACCTTCAAATGTCTATCGAGGACCATATAGGGAACCATACGAGCTGGCGCATGAACAGACTCATTCACAGCGACAGCCACATATGGAGCAGCAGCAACAACAACAACAACAGGAACTGCCACATCCACACAATTTACAACAACAGCAGCAGCAGCAACAATTTCAACCGACTCAACGAAAGCAATCGCCACAATATGCGCAACCAGTGAAGGCATCACCCAATCTTGATAATGTCTCTCCACCTGCAGAATCAGGTTTCATACCATTGCAGGGGCTCGTGCAGCAACAACCGCCATACTACTTCAGGCAAGAACCAACTCAGCCAAATATTCATTTCCCGCAACGAAATGAACAACAGAGGCAACAACAATATACATCTTATCAAAAGCCATTTCAACAACAAGCACAATATGTTGCCTTACAAAAACAATCTCTGCCTCCACAACAACAACTACAACAGCAGCAATTTCAACAACCGGGCCGTCAGCAAATTAATTACATCATTGCCATACCATTATCATATGTGCGACAGTTGCAACATCAATTAGCATCACAACACGAACCAGCACCACCAGCACCACCTGCATCAGCATCACCCACACCACAAAATCAACAACAATCGTCATCTTTAGTGCCATTACAAACACCGCGTTCACATGTACCACCGCTTCTTGTGTTGCAACCCATTACTAGCGGAGGGGGCGCCACCAACGATTTATACCGCCTACAGTCACCAATTCATTATGCACCACCAGCGCCTACACGTTCTAACCCAGAAGTCAATTCACATCCTCAGGCAGCGCCGGCCTTGGCACCACAACAATTGCCATATCCAATGAATTTGGTTCTGACAGCAGCGCCGGTGAGACCGCGACAAACTATATATCCGGCATCACAGTTACTATACGTGCAGCCCCAGCTTATTCGCCAAATACCACAGCAGCAACTGCAACTGGAACTGAAGCAGCATCAGCATTTTCCTCGTTACGGTAATTAAAATTCATTGACGTTTAAACAAATGACTTTCTTTGCCATCTGAATGAATTTTTTAATGAGTTGCGTGAATATTTATTGATTGCAGTATACATACTATACTCGCACGTAACTGCACTTTTTTCTTAATTGTCTATTGTCTTGGTTCCGGTAGATGTATTTTATTTTCAAGAAATACATACATATATGTATGAGATGGAAAGTAGGAAATTAAAAAATGTTATTCGAATGAGAAATAACTCTTCCCTAAATCTGAGTTGGCGCGTCTCTAGTGCATTCCGAACTAGCTCAGTACTCTATAGTTTAGATTCACCTCGTTTATTAGAACTAATTCCTTGGTTCTACATTTCCTTCCTTTTCTAAATATTATACTTAAAAAAAAAATAAGTTAGAAGGGGAGGTGCCACGCCTTTTCCAAAAACTCCCACCTTTTCCGTCAGTATGTCGTATGCCGTAATGTGCTTTGGCGATATTGCTCTTCTTATAATTGAGTTTGAGTTACCACAGAAATACTTATTATATCACCCTATAAATGGCGCCTACTTCCTTTTAAATCTGAAAACAAAAAACTTTCTTTCTTATTAATATTTAATTTCAGTTCAAAAGCCGGAAGAGCCACCCCAGCGAGCCGAGGAGCGTAATACACAACAAAGGCAACAGCCACAGGAGCAACCACAACCCCAATCCCAACCCCAACAACATGAGCATCCACGAGTTACATATTTTGTACCAAAACCAACGGTGAAACAAGTATTAGTGCCTTTACAAGCTGCAGGAGCATCTTCGTCGCAACCATCGAACTCCATACCCACAAAATCCACACTTCCTCATACACCGCCTATCATATTTTATAATCCTGCTTATGTGCAGCCACCACCGCTTGAACAGCACCCTCTACCAACGTCACCCTATGCCAACCACATTCAAGCCCAATTTGGATCGGGACAGCATGCAACATCACTAGTCAAACTGGCTGCGTTCTCACCCCACTACTATCCGGTTCATAACGTCCGTGACCCACAAAATTTGTTAATTTCGAAGGTACCCATACAAATTCAGCAAGCTACCCCACAACAATCATTTGTTAATCGTCCATCTGTATATATGGCCCCGCAAGATATTATTAACGGTATTAAAGTATCAGAAACAGGGGGTGGGCTACCTTTCTTTATGCATCCAGCTGGCTTACACTATGGAACGCACCTATACAATCCAGGTATACCCTTGGGAGTGTCGTCAAAGCTTTTGGAAAGTGGAGATTTAAGTACCCAACAGCAGCACCAGATTCAACAATTCCGATCGGAACACCATCGGAAACATCAACAACAAGGATTAGCTTCGACGGGTACAAGTGGTGGCAATACCGTCAACAATGCCATTGTGAAGTACCCTTAAGGTATGGGGACACTGGAAGATTCATGCTAGACTTAACGGCAACCAACACTTACGAAAATTTATTTACGTTATGCACACGCACATACATACATCTGTACATAGTCACATAAGAGGACGTGGTTGATGAATTCGGTTTATATCTTATCACTTTTGCATGAAAATTATGAGATTAAATATTTATTTTAAATTCGTCTCAGAGACTTATTTTTAAGCTCTAAAGGAGCAAAGTTTTATTACCGTCTAATGTTCTGTTTTTTGTTTAAATAAATTTATGATTTTTAAATTAAAAAAAAACAAGTAAGGAAAGGGCTGTCTTCGGCTGTGCCGAAGGCTTTATACCTTTCATGATTTCCAAACCACACTTATCGGAACAATCGATTGTATGGGAGCTATACCTTATGTTGGTCCGATCTGGCTGATTTTGCCTACATATGTTACATATATAATATGTAGCAAACTTAATAATAATAGCTATATAATAGCTTTTTAACTGCAAAATTGAGAGCCCAAAACCCATTTATCGAAACTATCGATTATATGGGAGCTATATGTCATTTTGGTCCGATCTGAGTCATTTTCACTACACACGTTACAAACACAATATGTACTAAACATGCAAAATTTTACGTTCCTAGCTTTTGAATTGCAAAAGTTATAGGCCAAAACCCATTTATCGGAACAATCGATTGTATGGGAGCTATGACATGTATCGGTCCGATCTTGCTGGTTCCGACAAATGATTAATCCTATGCAAAATGGCGCCTGCTTGCAAAATTTCATCGAGATATCTCTAAAACTGAGGGACTAGTTTGCGTTCAAACAGACGGACGGACGGACGGACGGACAGACGGACATGGCTAAATCAACTCGCCTCATCGCCCTGATCATTTCGGTATACTTAATAGTGGGTCTATCTCTTCTTCTTCTCATACTTACAAACATCGGACCAAAGTTATAATACCATTTCATGTTCATGAAAGGTTTAAAAATTATGTAAAACTTAATATATAAAGCTTTAGATTGTTATGACTTTTTGCTGCTAAGGCTTTGCCCCAAAAAGGCAAACTCCGTCGCAATGTTAATGGTAACTATCAACGGCTGCCAAGGCGCCGATTTGTTATTTGATCAAAGCGAATACTTCTCCTATCACAGATACACCCACAATCTTCGCTTCTTTATCCAGATTAGAGAAGGTAATATGGTGAACATAAATATGATGGCTTATTGCAAAAATAGTTCCATTGGGGTTAAAGTCTATCGCTCGACTTAATTATTTGCAATTCTGACAGAGATCGTGGTATTGTTCAAAGCCTTTTGGTATAGTCGTATACGCTTTGAAGAGAAGTCAGACATGGTACGATGTGGAATCGCCTCTCAAGTGCAGTCGGCAAAACAAATCACCCATTAAAGAACTTAGTCAGCTTTTCAGCTCTGAAGTAAGACTAACGTCTCTATGTTGATTGGCGCCACCCAGCGGAATTTCTTTTTCGAAAACATGTACCAATTCTCAAGCTCCTAGGCACTGGAATGTTAGTTAAGACCTCATGGCAAGATTCCCAATCTCAAACAAATTTTCTAAATACCGCACTCTGCTCCAAGTTTCTATTAAGTTCTACACTTTATGTTTTAGAAAATTCTTCAGATACATAATTTTATAATCCCAATCCAGGGATTATTGGCCTGAATGTATGAAAGAAGGCGGTTTGACCACATTAAAACAATACTTCCTTTTCATTTATTTTAAATTATATGGGTATATGGGTATGTAAGACTAAAGTCTTTAAAAAAACATCAACAGTTCGGATTCACAAATGTGAAAATGAATACCTTTCATAGTCTTCCAGACACACTTGCAAACGCTTGGGGGTATTTGACATAATCATATTGTTGTTTTCTACATTCTCCTCCAGCAACACAGTTTCACTTCTCTCATCTGCTGAATTTTGATAAATGTTGGTTCACATTCTACTCCGATTGGGGCAACTTCCACCCTCTAATCCTTGGTTAACCATACAAACTGTATATGTATGTATATATGTATGTGTGTCGTATATTTAATAACCATAGCTTCCCTCAGGAGGGATTGCATTTAATAAATTTTCATTTGCCATGTTAACAATAGTCAACATAAACTTCCGTCAGTCCTTACTATGACGATTTATGCGAATTAACAGAGCATGCCCCTTCAACTCCAAGATCCATTACAATGCCAATTACGTTACCTAATCAGATTATTGCTTAAGCTGGGAACAGAAAGTGTGAATTGTGATTTTGTCATCTATCTCTCTTTATTTTTCTGTAAAAAATTATATTGCCGGGTCTGGTTTTGAACAATCTGAAAATGCAATTATTTTTCTCCAACTGCAGTTGAGAAGTATTTACAGCTCTAAATTTTTTACCTTGTAAATATGAATGTAAGTATATATATATGTATGTATGTACTTTCGTATGTTTGTTAATAGGAAGTATGACTGTCACAGAAGAAAAATACACTTTTGCCTTAAAATGACCTGCTTGGATAACACCGGAATTTTTTTTTATTTGTAGTATGTTTACGATTGTTCAATAGCTAAAGCTACAATATTTGATTTTATGTCATAGATACATATGTATCTCCGTTGTGTAGGGACATTAAATGGCATACAATCCCGCAATCGTGTTCTCTAACAGTCAGAAGTAAAAAGTTTTAGTCAGAAAATTTGTTGAAACAGTAGCAAATAAAAAACTAATCGAATTTACATATCGGACAACAAGGGAATATATGAAAGCGAACATTTTATTTAAAATTGTTTATTAACATTTCTTTATTGTAGCAAATTGATTTAACTTCCCGCCATTTAAAGAAAATCTTTTAGATTTATCTTGAAGTTGCCAAAAGTAACATTTTAATACCCCAATTTTTAGTATTAAACAGTCAGATCACTGGGTAGGATCGGTGTTTTCTTATGGTGAAACACAAATTTTTTACAAAGCACGCCTAGCACTTAGAATTTAGAAACAAAAAAATTATAAGCTAAAATAAAAAGCTGATTGTGGAGGGTTAAAAGGTATGTACATATGTGTGGCTAGGCACATATTTAACAACACAGGGGGATAAATATTGTATTGTATACATTGTAGTCACATTTATAAATATGCTAGTGTTTTTTTAATTCAAGTCGGACCAGGGCTCAAGGGGTTTGTTTGTGAGTTTGAGTATCAAAAGCACCTCGGTTTATGTTCTGAAAGGCTTGCAAAGAAAGGTTTTAAAAGAAATCTTAGTTTGCACCGGCAGCGAAACTGACTATAGAGCAACACCGTTTCCTTAATGCCGTTAGAATCTAACGGTTAGATCGATACTGCGACATGTGTTATGTTCCATGACGTTCCGCGCTACATAACACGAAAATAGTCCTGTGTCCGGTACCGATTTTGAATATTCATATTGGTCATTAAATCTATAAACAGTCTTATTTAATTTTATTTGCCATCAAAAAGAAATAAAACAAAAAAATTAAGATCAATAACCTGGATGCGATTTTCTCGCAGCGGATTTGCTTTGAGCGTGACGAAATACAAAACGCAAACTGTCCTCCGACTTTGAAAAGCCTTCGATTTTTTTTATGGAAAATATAAAAATAAACATTACGTGGTCCTTCAACAAATTTGAATGAGTAACTTGACTTGGGAAATACGTAAGATATTCGTAATAAAAAATTGAGATTGGCAATCTATCATTGATATCTTCAATCTAAAAAAGGTAAAATGTCAATTTCACGAAAGTTTCGTGTGATAGACCTCCTAAACCTGTGTATTTTCGGGTTCCCATAGGGAAAAAACGTTATGTTACAAATGTACCTATTAATTAGCGCGAGAGAAATTACAATAACAATTTGTTGTTGTTTTTGTTTTGATTTGTTAGTAAGAGAGAGTGCAATAACAAATTTGTTGTTCGTTGTTGTTTTTGTTGTTTTTTTTTATAACAAAAGATGTTCATAGGGAATATTAACAAAAGCAAAAGTGAAAATAAAATTTTTAAAGTTTGGTACTTATTAGATACATATATAATGTGTGGAGTGAAAATCAGATAGATCGAACCTACATAATATAAAGCTCCCATACAATCGATTGATCCGAAAAATGTGGTTTGTTTAAATTAATTATGTAGTATCTTTAAGTTAAATTTTGAAGAGTTTGTACCAAATGAAAGTAAAGATCGGACACTCAAAGCAGTTATGCGTATTCATGAAAGGTATAAAGCCCTTTCCTTACTTTTGCAATTTCACAGTAGTAGTTGCTATGGATTTTTTTATCGAAATACATAATAGAAATTGTATTCACCTCAAAAGTTTCCAATCCAAGCTACCTTTTAGTTAGGGTTGTCATCTTGGATTTTCACCTAATTTTTTAATATTAAATCTTTCCTCTGTATTTTTTCATTCCCATCACCTTTTTAGTTCATAAAAATGCTTTATCGGCCTTTATTATTTTTCTTCAAAAATACGCACTTTGTGATAATTCAGTAAATAAAATTAAATAAACGACCTTTTGTGTAATTGTGTCAGATAAAACAAATATGGGTAGCTGCGTGCTGGATTTCAATTGCAGCCACCAAAGCTCCTCATGCGTAAATTGAAAACCGATGAAATGATTAAAACATGAAAATATGAAAGATATTTTCACTGAGTTGATTTACAAAAAGCAGAAAAATATATTTATGCACACATATGACTTAGCATCTACAATGTACATATGTATTATGTTCTGATGACCTTTTGAGCCTTGAACACCATAAAAGTAGTATTATCATACATTTTAATATGTGCGGTGGAGCAAAAAAGCTTACTTGGAAGCAGGGATGCAGACCGGTTTTCAACCGAACTACAGCGGTTTTTCAGTCTTTGAACCGAACCATTTTTTTATTTTGAGATGTATGAAACGAACCCAAAACCACTAAAAAAAATATGGTTCGGTTCGGTTCAAAATTGCATTCCTAAAACATAAATTTTCCCAAAAATTGCAATCACAGCTTTGTCATAAGCAAAACAAAACATGCAAAACTGAAAGCCCAGGGCGTTGCCAGCAAGCGTACACTTCAACGATTCAAGGTTTGACTACCCGCTGGGAAAAGAAAAGATAATGTTTTATCCATAAGATGCATGCAAGTAATGTATGAAAAATTGGCTTAGATGCATAATAGCTCCTACTCCCAAATTAAAAATAGCATGGGGATCGCTATTGCCTTAAATATATCTATATGTTATACAAAACGCTTATGTGAAAATAAATTTAACTAGCGCCGGCTAAGCGATCCCTGACAACCACATTCGGATAATTTCTTGGGAAATTACCGGGTCGCGCTTCCAAAAAGAGGGATAGAAAATTGTAATTTTTGATATCGCAAAGCGCTAAATTTTGATTTTGTTCCCACCATGGCTAGCTCTGGTTGGCAGGGTATTGTTGCAGTATTTCTTTTCGCTGCCATTTAGGGCTTTGCTGGTAAAACTGGCAACGCTTTTGCGTTTACACGCAAAGGCCGATGTTGACTAGACGGGGAAACGAAAACTCGATTTCTGAAATTTGGGTATATACGCGGTGTTGCATTTGGCGTTTAAGCGATATTACACGCCAAGCGACAATATATCAAATGAAAGTTGAATCAATTTCCTGTCCAATAGGAAAGAAATTTTGAAAATCGGTTCATTTGTTTTCGAGAAATTTTTCTTTAAAAAATGCTCTTGTTTTTGTTGTTTCCTCCAAAAAAGAAATACGCCGTTATGTACATTACGATAATATCTGTTGACCCCCTCACTTTTTTTCACGAACCGGTTCAAGGTTTAACGAGATAGTTCGAACCACTGAACCGGACCACCCAGATTTTCAGGAAGTGATTCGAACCACTGAACCGAACAGCAGAGATTTTCTTAGCAGTTTGCAGCCCTGCTTGGAAGTTAAACCTCAGGTAAATTTGGAACTTCTTATAGTTTCACGTTCTTTGACTTTGACAGTAAAATTTATTTCCATACATACAGGTGTGTAAGAATTTTTATAGTCTGCTTTCATTTGCGATTATCTGCAATTATATTGTTCAACTGCAAAAGAACGTGACAAATTAAATTTTACTGTTTCGAACTATTTGTTAGCAATGTTGCCATTTTGGTGCTTTTAGAGCTAGATCTAGGGCTTTTTTTGGCGTTTAGATCCAAAATTCCGTTTTAGCTCTTAGCTCTTTTCCTAGTCCTTTTTTCATTTTTAGCTCTTTTTTGGCTCCAAATTTATTTGGACAAATTGTATTGTAAAATGAAGAAAGTTTTTATTTCTTTTATAATCGACGTCGAAATTATTATATTAGTTTCATTGTGTACCATGTGGCAACTCAGTTTCCCTTACCGCTAACAAATACCTAAATCGGTTAACTTTGTCGAGTAAAATTCCTAAATGCCATATCGATCCCCTGGTTCAACAACGACGCAATTGTCAATTTTAAAGTTTCGAGATAACGCTCACAAAAGCTTTAAAATCATCAATTAATCAATTTTATAATTGTACTAGCAGACCCGGCAGACGTTGTTCTGCCTGACCAGTGACTTCCCTAGAAATACATTTTCAAATATTTTTCTTTAACTTTTAACATTCCATTTATTGCAGTGCTTTAGGATATACACCCTACTAGACAATGTTGAGTACTTTGGGCAAAAAGTTACGCTCATTTGTGCAATCCCCCCTCATTTTCCAACACATTCACATTTCCAAAATAAATTTTGTTTTTGGAATTTCTAATGCACAAAAGAGATAATATCGACGGAACTATTACCTTTTAAAAATGCTTAAGATAGAAGGAAATAGATGTACATATAATTTTATGTCATGTTTTCTTTTTGATAGACTTTTCGAATTTGATAGATGTCAGCATTGGATGTTTGGATGTCCAGACGTTTGCTTTTGTTCCCTAAAAACGTGAGAATGGCTGGACGGATTTTGTTGAAATTTGGCACGCCTACAGGTTATAGTCTGGAAGGAGCTATAGGCTATTTTTTTTTTTAATTTTGGGGGTTCCGACCCTGCTAGGGACCGTTCCTTTTCGAAATTTTTTTTATTCCATATAACTCTAAGTATATTGAACCTATACTTATGATATTTCGCATATAGGTATAGAAATATCGTACAATATGGGTATCAAACGAAAGGGGAGGGCCCCAGGTTTCATTTTGGCATCGATATATTTCGATAAATTGATCGATAACTAAGTTATCGGTCAAAATTCGATTGCCCAAAAAACTTAATATTAACCTACAATATGGGTATCATACGAAAGGAGATGGCCCCAGGTTTCATTTGGGCTTTGATATATTTCGATAAATTTATCGATAACTGAGTTATCGGTGAAAATGTTATTGCACAAAACCCTTAAAATTGCCCTACAATATGGGTATCAAACGAAAGGGGATGGCCCCAGGTTTCATTTGGGCTTCGATATATTTCGATAAATTTATCGATAACTGAGCTATCGGTGAAAATGTTATTGCACAAAAACCTTAAAATTGCCCTACAATATGGGTATCAAACGAAAGGGGAGGGCCCCAGGTTTCATTTTGGCTTCGATATATTTCGATAAATTGATCGATAACTAAGTTATCGGTCAAAATTCGATTGCCCAAAAACCTTAATATTACCCTACAATATGGGTATAAAACGAAAGGGGATGGCCCCAGGTTTCATTTGGGCTTCGATATATTTCGATAAATTTATCGATAACTGAGTTATCGGTGAAAATGTTATTGCACAAAAACCTTAAAATTGCCCTACAATATGGGTATCAAACGAAAGGGGATGGCCCCAGTTTTCATTTGGGCTTCGATATATTTCGATAAATTTATCGATAACTGAGCTATCGGTGAAAATGTTATTGCACAAAAACCTTAAAATTGCCCTACAATATGGGTATCAAACGAAAGGGGAGGGCCCCAGGTTTCATTTTGGCTTCGATATATTTCGATAAATTGATCGATAACTAAGTTATCGGTCAAAATTCGATTGCCCAAAAACCTTAATGTTACCCTACAATATGGGTATAAAACGAAAGGGGATGGCGCCAGGTTTCATTTGGGCTTCGATATATTTCGATAAATTTATCTATAACTGAGTTATCGGTGAAAATGTTATTGCACAAAAACCTTAAAATTGCCCTACAATATGGGTATCAAACGAAAGGGGATAGCTCCAGGTTACATTTGGACTTCGATATATTTCGATAAATTTATCGATAACTGAGTTATCGGTGATTGCCCAAAAAACTTAACATTACCCTATAATATGGGTATCAAACGAAAGGGAGGGCCCCAGGTTTCATTTTGGCTTCGATATATTTCGATAAATTGATCGATAACTAAGTTATCGGTCAAAATTCGATTGCCCAAAAACCTTAATATTACCCTACAATATGGGTATCAAACGAAAGGGGATGGCGCCAGGTTTCATTTGGGCTTCGATATATTTCGATAAATTGATCGATAACTGAGTCATCTGTCAAAATGCGATTGCCCGAAAACCTCTATATTACCCTACAACATGGGTATCAAACGAAAGGGAGGGCCCCAGGTTTCATTTTGGCTTCGATATATTTCGATAAATTGATCGATAACTAAGTTATCGGTCAAAATTCGATTGCCCAAAAAACTTAATATTAACCTACAATATGGGTATCAAACGAAAGGAGATGGCCCCAGGTTTCATTTGGGCTTCGATATATTTCGATACATTTATCGATAACTGAGTTATCGGTGAAAATGTTATTGCACAAAAAACTTAACATTACCCTACAATATGGGTATCAAACGAAAGGGGATAGCTCCAGGCTACATTTGGACTTCGATATATTTCGATAAATTTATCGATAACTGAGTTATCGGTGATTGCCCAAAAAACTTAACATTAAACTATAATATGGGTATCAAACGAAAGGGAGGGCCCCAGGTTTCATTTTGGATTCGATATATTTCGATAAATTGATCGATAACTAAGTTATCGGTCAAAATTCGATTGCCCAAAAACCTTAATATTACCCTACAATATGGGTATCAAACGAAAGGGGATGGCGCCAGGTTTCATTTGGGCTTCGATATATTTCGATAAATTGATCGATAACTGAGTCATCTGTCAAAATGCGATTGCCCGAAAACCTCTATATTACCCTACAATATGGGTATCAAACGAAAGGAGATAGCTCCAGGTTTAATTTGGATTTCGATATATTTCGATAAGTTTATCGATAACTGAGTTTTCGGTGATTGCCCAAAAAACTTATCATTACGCTATAATATGGGTATAAAACGAAAGGAGAAGGCAGCAGGTTTCATTTGGACTACGATAGGTTTCGATAAATTGATCGATAACTGAGTTATCGGTGAAAATGTGATTGCCCAAAAACCTTAAACTTGACCTACAATATGGGTATCAAACGAAAGGAGATAGCTTCAGGTTTTATTTGGACTTCGATATATTTCGATAAAATTATCGATAACTGAGTTATCGGTGATTGCCCAAAAAACTTAACATTACTCTATAATATGGGTATAAAACGAAAGGAGAAGGCCGCAGGTTTCATTTGGACTTCGATAGGTTTCTGTAAATTGATCGATAACTGAGTTATCGGTGAAAATGTGATTGCCCAAAAACCTTAAACTTGCCCTACAATATGGGTATCAAACGAAAGGGGAAGGCCCCAGGTTTCATTTGTACTTCGACATATTTCGATAAATTTATCTATAACTGAGTTATCGGTAAAAATGCGATTTCAGAAAAACCTTAATATTACCCTACAATATTGTATCAAATCAACATTTGAAGTTGAATTCATCCTGGCACAATTTGTCAAAATTGAATTCTTGAAAGGCCCCCTAACGTTACCAACGAATACCGCAAAAGAAAATTTTTGAAAACCGGTTTTCAATACTCTTTTTTCATAATTTTCAAAATATTCGAATTTGGTAAATTCTTCAGTAGGCAATAATATGTTATATAAATATGAAATCTTAAAGTATATTATTGATTTTGAAAGCCCCCCTTACTAGTTACATCCCGAGCAACGCCGGGTACCCTGCTAGTGTAAACATATTTATAAAATAATTTTTGTCTAGATAGTTATTTAGTACGTAAATATTTTATAAAATATACAGTTTATATAATTGTTTGTCCATAAATTCATATGTATATATGTATATGTAAATGCAAAATAAAATATGAAAAAAGATCAAAATTTGAATCTTCTTCTTCCTTATAAGTACTTTGGAGAGATAATGTGAGTAGTTTGGAGAGAAAATATAAGGGGTTTGAGCATTTGCTGTGAATAGTTTGTGAGGCCATATATAAGTAGTTCGAATGAATAGTTTGTAAGGCCATTTTTAAGTACTTTGAACATTAGAAATGAACAGTTTGTAAGGTTATTCATCAGCACATTGAATTTTAGTTCTAAGGCGTTCAAGACGTAAATATTGAGCAGATTGATTGATATTTCAAAGTGATTTGTCAGCATTTGAATGAATAGTTTGAGGCTTTGTTAGAGCAAAGAAGATATATTTCTTCATTTCATACAATACAATTAGTAAAAACGAGATATCATATCACATCGATGAGGGGAAGTGTTCAAATTTTTCACACGGCCTGAACAAAATTGAACACATTATTAAGGGCATTCGTCATTAGTCTAGTAGGGAAGCGATATGTTTATTTTGCGAACAAGTATCAAAATGGAAAGTAAATTGTGTGTAGAAAACACTTTCCTAATTTCCTAAAGATTCTGAACAGCCCCCGATTCTGTCTTCATGATAAATATTCAGAAAAAATATTTCAAGCGTTTTGAATTCTGAGTCAGAAATAAAATGACTTCATTTAGCTTTGACGCAAAACTAAAAATTATTTTTGAGTTTTACTAAAAGTTAAATATTTTTTTCTTAACTATTTATCAAGCTTGATAATTTTTCAAGCACACATTTTTTTTTTTTTGTTGAGTTAATTACATATACTTTTTATACTTTTTAAACATTGTTAAAATTAAATCTATATACTAGTAATCAACTTTCAATTTAAATATTTCGAAACAATGTCAGACCTACTTAGATCCGTTGGCTTATAACCCTTTCATATATGTATGTTTGTATGTACATTAAGGTGGATCGACGAAAAAAGTGTTTCCAGTCCACCCCTAGGACTAAAGATATTTTGAAGGCGATCCCCCGATGGGCTATTTACTTTTTTTGACACTACGTCGCCATTTTAAGTCCGATTTTAATGAACCGTACACCGCTGTTCATGGCTTGGAAGCCGCCACAATTCTTACCTTAATCATTTTTGCATTAGTGACGACAGTTCCGCCGATACTTCATGTGGCGTTTAGCCTTCGGTCATTGGGATTACAATGTGCTTATTTACTGCATCAGTTTTAATTAACATTCGAGAAAAAAAGAAGGAAGACAGCAGCTATACCAACAAAAAAAACAAGCAACGTAGCATACCTCGTTGATCACTCAAAGTTTTTGTTCAGAAAAAAGATGAGAAGCGTATTATCTGCCTCTCTTATCACCGACCAGGCAGTGCACATCACGTAATTATCACCCTAACTTTGGTTAACTTGTTTGCTGTGCACCTAAATTGGAAAATAGTGGTAAGCTTCTTTGCATTCAGGCTGTTGTTGTTGCTTCGTTATCCTCAAGTTTCTAATAGATTAAAGCAATAAGCGAAACTTTAAAATTAAATAACAAATGCAGTGACCAACAAAAAGGAACATAAAAAAAAAAAGATTATAAAGTCCAACGCTTATTCACCGACAATTTGTGGTAAAATGTGTGACACATTGACAATACATATCTACATAAATTCTAGAGCTTCCAACATGCCACTTGTATTCCAAATTCTTGCTGCTTTGGAAAAATAAGCTAATTAGCACAATTAAGCTGGCAGTCATCACGTTCAGCATCTACCTCTATCACTTGGTTCTTAACTTTCTATTGGAGTAATAAAAACGTTTAAATGTTCTATCATCAGCACACCAAAATATGAGCTGCACTGACATCTATTCGTACAAAGTGGGCATGCCAATAGAATTTCGTAGTTACCTTTTACCCAATGACGTTAGTTAACACCAATAGCTTGCTTCAGTGAAATAGCGGCCGAGAATGGTATAAAAAAAAAATTAGGGAATAACGGAACTTCTGTAAAAGTCAAAATGACGAACTATACGATATGAATCTGCATATTCTTAAGCAAAAACCAAAACTGTAAACTCCGACCTTATCAGGTCTATTAAGGCATTGGGGCTTATTTCTTTTCGGAGTTATTTCGTAGTCACTATTAACGTGTCGATTCTGAGCGTAACCGGAAATTTTGTACCCAGAAGATTATCTAACCGAAAATCGTAACCGTTGGCAACGCGGTTTATGTACCAGCGATTCTAGTGCGCATGGTAACGATGTCAAAAACAAACAATGCGCAAAAGAGAATAAAATGCAAACGCGCACGAAACTTCGCGTAAAAAGGTGTTTATATTGTTTATTAATTCTTGTGAACTAGTATGTGTACAAAATTTGTGGTATTTTCTGTCCACAAAAATATTTACAAAACACGTGCAATTTTTCGTGGTTACGAGACGTTACCACCTCTTTCGGTGGTTACGAAATTGAACTGCAACTTAAGCCGGCAGAATACCAAAAGGGTGTAAAAGTTTCCAAGTTATTTGTTTGCCGGTAAAAATGAATGTTGTTACCACTCTAGAATCGACCCGTAAGTCTACTTTTGCATTGGCTAAAACCAGCTGGGCCTGAGAGTAAGCGTGGCCTAAGAATTCCTTATGTTGGGAAGAGATAAATATGTATGTATGTATGTATGTAAATATGAAAACCACCGATGATGCGCCTAAATGTATGCATCCGACTTGACAATTGCGCATCATCGCCTTTGTACATATGTACATAGGTCACGAACATTCGCACCCACCCGATCGCGGCAGTCGCTAGCAAGTGGAATTGCCAAGAATTTGAGATTTCGGAGTCAATACGAGTATTTAAAAAAAAAAAAATATGACAAGAATAGGTAAAGTGTAAGTTACTTTTTCTATTAATTATTCTATTATAGGCATCTAATGATTTTCTTCTGAGTTATTATACCCGAATACTGAAAAAACTTTTATTTATAAGGACGAAGTTCTTAATCATTTTAGTAAGTAATCTTATCCCTAACAATTTTGTATTTCTGCACAAATGATTCCGTACACTAAGAGAGACGGTCTAGCGAAATTTTTTGGTAATATGAAAACAATTTATAAAGCATTTTTTTTGGCGAAGTCTAATGTACATTCACATTAAGCTGTTCGTTAAGAAAACAAATTTTTTTCGCCAGGCGCAATATGATGCGTTATGCTGTAAAAATAAGCTGTGCGAAATTTCACTCGCATTGTATAACTCTTACAACTCGCGCGTTGCATTTGAAAATTTTAAAAACCATATGCAATCAGGGTGCAGCAGATCATATAAAAAATTTGAAAGCCGTAAACTTGGTTCACATTTATTACGAATTTTTCAACTGAATTTTTAACTAAACTTTCAAATAAAATTTTAAATTGGATTTGAAAATACAGTATCGATATACCGCATGAAAAAATAACACTGGATAAATTTGCTATAACTTTTATATTTATTATCCGTTTTGCAAAATGGGTTCAACATTTATTAACAATCGATCCATCTCCAATACTACATCAAAATAAATGCAAAAAGGTTACTGCTTCTAAGTCTTATTTAATGTTAATGACAATGCTGATGGAAAATGTGCCCGTTTTCTGAAATGCATTTGCAAATAACTTTTAAACTCATAATCCAATTGGAAAGATTTATACGGCAGGTTGTTAGGGCAATGAAAGATCTTTAATAAGATGAAAAGAGTTTTTTCATCGAATTTGTTGAACTGAGGCTTTTTTGAATAATACGAAAACGGCGTTTTCTCACTTTGTAAGGAACGATTACTTCGCTAAATCTCAAAACCGAAAGCTTTTATTGAATTTTTGTCTTCAGAATCGTAATCTGCAAGTTTTTCCACGTAATAAATGTGAACCAAGTTCACTGCTATAAATTTGTTTTATATGATCTGCTGCACCCTGATTGCATATAGTTTTTAAAATTTTTAAATGCAACGCGCGAGTTCTAAGAGTTATACAATTCGAGTGAAATTTTGCACAGCTTATTTTTACAGCATAACGCATCATATTGCGCCTGGCGAACTTTCAGGTTGCAAAAAAATTAAATAACTAACAGCTTAATGTACATTGTACATTTATAGTCCGTGGGCACAAACCATTCATGGGAAAGTGAGCGAAGAAAAGCATCTCTCAGAAGATGAAATGAGAAGGTCAGCAAGTTGGCAAATCATTCCTCTGGAGGTTTCCAACTATTTTCTCTTTGGTTTAAAATACAAAAGGCAATATATATATGTATGCTATGCCATATGTAGAGATGATATAAATATTTAGTTGTGACATCTTTTTGACTAAATGTTTACTAGCTTGGTTTGTTTTTTGTTCAGACAATGGAGTTTTGAATACAATCTTTCGAATTGTTCTAAGAGATGAGCTTTTTGAAGAATATGTTGAAACGATTTTCCTTTATGCTTTAGATTATTGTCAACAGACAAGCTAAGATAAGATAGATAAGAAATCCCGGGATGGACATCCCTAATACAGAATACATATTTAATTTTATTATGTTTCGCTTTTATAAATGTCCATTTAACTAGTTGCAAGCGCATTAAAAAAAATATGAATGTACTTTATGTCGCCATTATTCATTCATTGGTAACAACGGTTACGAGCTAATATCCAACTATTGGCTCTTTATGTTAAAGTTTGAATGCACGTACTCGTGGTATGACTTTTATAACATGAGGAAAGGAGGTTAGAAATGCCTTCTTGCATTCATAATATCAATTTAAAATGTAATATTTGTCATCTATAACCAAAGGAACGGCAAGTCAAAGTTTAAATGTCATTCATTTAATTTCACTTTAACGTATTGTCGCTCAACACATGAGGTCTTCGATTAAATATACTGAATGAAAATATAAAAAATAACTAAAAGTTAAAAATAGGGCCATTGTAAATGTTTTATACGCCTCACGCTGTAAATTACTTCCCCCGGCAATTTATAGTAAGCAGTTTATTGATCAACGTACTAGTACCGGATTCATTTCCACTTAGGAATGTCAAAGGTAGCATGGGCGCAGGCAGATAAAGACTCTGAATGCTTCTCGCCAACATTTGCTAAACCTCACTTTTTGCCAAAAAAAAATATATGTATGTAGCTTTATACATAATTCATCGATATTGAGAAATTTGATTAACAAAGACTTGACAAAAAATGCACTGTTTGGTATATAACTACTAAACATTTTTTTGTTATTTCTTCTTTCAATAGACATTTTTGGGCCTCCTCTGCAATATATTTTCCTAAAATTGCATAGTTTTTGGCCTACCGAAATAACGTGGAAGTTCTCATATCTCTCATTTATTATTTTGAATATACATACTATAGATAAAATATGCCTTACGGCATTTACTTTGATGGTGTTTAAAATTGTGCCATGAAATAACGCCCGGGCGTTTTTTGATTTTGAGTTGAGCCATTGGAAGCAGTTTATATGACGTCGTAGCAGCTCGACAAACATACATATGTACACACAACAATTTTCCTTGTATTTTGTTTTTGTAATTTGTGAGTTTATATTTAAAATCGTACTGGAAAATATTTTGATTGTAAAATTGTCGGTATGAGGTGAAAAAAAAAGGACAATAGTTCCTCAAACGAAATTAAAGTTTCGAAAGCACAAGTCCAGACTCGATAAGTAGCCTCTTGGGTGTTTGTTGAATTGTAGAGCTCCACACAGTTATCAATTTGTACATACATCTAACAATCGAAGTGAAATGAATGCCCAGAGGCTGGTAATGGAGTGTTATGGTGGCTGAAAATATGCCCTTCTTGCTTTGCAATCGGTTTATCGTTTACCATACTTGTATCTAAAATCACAGACAGTTTTAGACGTATGAATATTTGTGTGCTGAATTATGTATGTTCAGAAACGTGTCGTAAATGAATTGCTTATATACATAAATACTACGATTCATTAACCGACGTCGCGCCATCGATTTTTCGATAGGTTTTTGGCTCAGGAAAAAAAAGTTCCACTACGCATACCCCAATTTTCGAGCCTGCGAAATTTGATTTTTTTGAATTTTCTTCGACTTTGATTTTTAAGGTTTTCTTCATGACCTACTAAACAAACTTTCATTTGGTTTGCAAATTTCCATGTAAGCCCTTTCCGACCCAAAAATGTCCGCTAAAAACGTTGGCGATAACAGTTTTTTGAAAAAAGCAATATTTTTTGGGTTTTGGGGAGTGTTTTGGTCAAAAAATCTACCCTTTCGCTTTTTTTTTTTAAGGGTTTTTTCAGCATACATGCAAACACTTTTTCGATGAAAACGATTTTGTCTCACATATCCTTTCCCACTCAAAACATATTTTGGTTGAAACATCTACTTTTTCATTTTTTTTCATTTTCAAGGCTCCAAATCATTTTTTATGTATTTTTTTCGGTGTCAATTAGCGTAGTGCCATGTGAATTCATGCGCTAAAGACGATGGTAAATTCAGTTAAAAAAAAAAAAATTATTTAATGTATGTAGTTTTAGATGAATTTTGGTCGAAAAAACCAATTTTTTAGATTTTTCATTGACAAAACTCTATTTAAGCATTCGTTTGACAAATAATAATCATTTTTAAAAAAATGCTATTCTTTCTTCATTTGCGAATAGTAAGCTTCACCAACTTTTTTTTGAGTCAAGGCGTCGTCTTTTCGACCGTCAAACGAAAATGTTTCCAAACACCCTGTTGTGCGTCGGCGGAGAACATCCGATCTAAGTTTTCTCCTTTTTCTTTCTACTTTGTTTTTGTCACAAACAATGGTTTGGCCGTGACGATCTTTCCATCCAATGTCTTCAAACAAAGCTGACGCTAGGCAAGATGCAACTCTGCTTGTCACGCCCAATCTATCGCACATCATTGCAAACTTTGGTATACTGTATCTTGGAGAATAATGGGATTGGTACGATGTATCACACACATCCATTCGAGTATCATGTTGCAAAGCTGAGGGAGTTGGCTGATACGTTACATCACCAGATGATAGCAATGATGGTAGTAATGTAAACACTTCTGACTCTGAAGGATCCTCAACAACAGGTATTGTTAGTGTTCTATCGTTGTGCTGGTCAAAAATGAAGTATTTAAGGTTATCGGGAATTTTGCCACAGTTGCAAAGATTTGTTTGCAGTGGGCATTTGCATTGTGCTATGAAGAATATTTTCTTTGTACCATCCACGAAACTTTGAAATTTTTCCAAATATCGTCCAGACCTAGACAATTCCTTGTATTTTTCAAGTAATGCATGTAGTTTTTTTGTGATGCATTTATTATCCAATAAATCGATATTCAGTTTGCTCCAAATTTGTATAAGTTTATTGTAAACGTTCGGTGTAAAAGTCTTGTATGTGATCATTTTATTTGTCTGTCTGACCTGATCGGCCAAAATAAAAGTAAAACTTCAGAATATGGAATTCTGTTGGCAAAGAAAGCTCATCTAGATCGCTTGCTGGCCCAAATAGTTCCACATTATAAGAATACAAGTTGCTTAACGGTGCTGACGTTGATGTTTCTTCTATATCGCCCTCATTGTGCTCTACATATCCTGATGATGATGATCCTCCTACGTCCATACTGTATTCCTTAATACACTTTTTCACTGTGCACAAATAATTCAAGAAAAATAATATTAACACCACACAACCGCAAAAAAATCCAAAGTTTGATCAATGCAAATTCACTTTTCACATAAATTTGCAGTAATTACGCACCTTTACTTTTGATTATTTTTTAATAAACTGTTTGTTTACACTTATTTTGTCGAAAGAATGAAACATGAAAAAACTTTATAAATAAAAAAGTTGATTTTTCAATATAAAACTTCAACTAAAAGTAACAGTTAATATGAGTGTTATAATTAAAGTATTAATGAGAAAGAGAGAAATAGGAGATCATTGATGGTAGATTACTCATAAAGAGAACAAAGTAAGAGAGAGAATTAATAAGAAAACTTGGTGGAAGAAGATGGTATTAATTAGGGCTGTGCCTTTATTCGATTAATCGAGTAATTAATCAAATTTTCAGTAAATCGATTACTTGATTAATCAAAATTATGAGTAATCACAACAAGCTTTACTCGAGTATTTTTAAAAATGGTTAATCAAAAACTGATTAATTTACTCATTCTCTTACATATGTAAAAGTTTGCCATGAAATAGTTGAAAATAAAAAAAAATTAAAAACCAAATATGCTTCAAATTTTTAAAAATAAAAAAAATTTAAAAAAAGTATTGAGGTATTTGCCGATCGTGAATGGGCAAAATGTCGAAGATGCAATAAATGGTTGAAGTATCAATGAACTTTCGTTTTAATATATGATTAATCATTTTATTCAAAAAACGATCAATCAAAAAGGCGGTAATTCAATTAATTTTCTTTTTAATTAATCAAAATCTTGATTAATCAAGTAAAGACCCTTTTTGATTAAACGAAAATCATAATTAATCGATTAATTGAGTAATCGAAATTATGATTACTCAAAATTTTGATTAATCAATGAATCGCACAGCACTAGTATTAATACATAACTATATACGTAAGTTTGTTAAATCTCCCGTGACACCACAAAACCAAGTAAGGCGTCTCTTGTGATAAATGCAAAACCTAGTCGCAGTTATTTTCCCAACTACTTACTTGGTTTTGCATTTGTCAACGATCGACATTGATGTCTGAATATCGGTCACTAATATCGATCACTAATACATATGTATGAAATCGCACCAGGAAGAGAAAACAAAGAAATTTCAGTGATTTTTTCATTATATCGCCAAATGAATACTAAAATAGAGTTTTGTCAATGAAAAATCTAAAAAATTGGTTTTTTTGACCAAAATTCATCTAAAACTCCATTAAATAATTTTTTTTTTTAACTGAGTTTACCACCGTCTTTAGCGCATGAATTCACATGGCACTACGCTAATTGACACCGCAAAAAATACATAAAAAATGATTTGGAGCCTTGAAAATGAAAAAAAATGAAAAATGATGTAGATGTTTCAACCAAAATACATATGTTCCAAAACCCGAAAACAATTTTTTTTTTCAAAAAACTGTTATCACCAACATTTTTAGCGAATAATTTTGAGTGGGACAGGATAAGTGAGACAAAATCGTTTTCATCGAAAAAGTGTTTGCATGTATGCTGAAAAAACCCTTAAAAAAAAAAAGCGAAAGGGTAGATTTTTTGACCAAAACACTCCCCAAAACCCAAAAAATATTGCTTTTTTCAAAAAACTGTTATCGCCAACGTTTTTAGCGGACATTTTTGGGTCGGAAAGGGCTTACATGGAAATTTGCAAACCAAATGAAAGTTTGTTTAGTAGGTCATGAAGAAAACCTTAAAAATCAAAGTCGAAGAAAATTCAAAAAAATCAAATTTCGCAGGCTCGAAAATTATTTTTTGGGGTATGCGTAGTGGAACTTTTTTTCCTGAGCCCAAAACCTATCGAAAAATCGATGGCGCGATATCGGTTAACTTTCGTCCATACAAATCAACCCAGCCTAATGTACATACATACATACATATATGTAAATCAATTTATCTTGAGTCTTCAGAATAAAATGTTTCACAAATTTTATGTCCACCTCAGCTGGCGTGAAGTTAGAATTTGTGCTTTATTTAACGTAATGAATGTCATATTCCGGCTAATAAATAGGAAAATCGGATAGATTTCAGTTTTCAACATGCAAAGGTCCTTGCTTTTGCCGTTATCTCATATCTTATTTTAGGGTTGCCGCGGTTATACCGACAAGGGAAATAAACATGTATGGATTATCGTGAAACTAGTTAATGAAGGCTAAAAAAGTTTGGCAATGAGTAGGTATATGCAAAAGAAAATCTAGGAGGGCATTGTCAAATCCCTGATAGGCAAACTCATCCAGTGGTATGGTGCACCATTATACCCTATTTTCGCTACCCAATGGGAAAGGAATATTAACTAGTATCGAAAGCAATTGTAGTAGTCTTCATCACAAGTGCAATGTAGCTGTCTTCGTATCGTATTTTCAAATGCACGTGATAGTTCCGAAAGTTATTCAATTCAAGGAAAAAAAATGCACAGCTTTGTTTTCGAATTTCTCCTTTAACCATCAGCTTATATTTGTATCCGGAGCTCATACAGAGAAATATTATGCGGGACGCCTTTTTTAAACCTACTGGTAGACCTTGCAGACTCTGGCAGTTTAATTCTTACAAAAATTCTTTATCCGCATCGGAATCATTGAAGATCTCACAAGAAATATATGCATTTGTGTACTTGTAGTAGCTAAAAGTTTTCAAATAATGTACGCATAAGTACATTCAATCCAAGCGACAAAACCACTGCAAAGGATTTTAGATTTGTCGCAGTGGTTTTATATTTCCGGCTTTTTGAGGCAATTCCACTTTTCAAAATATTTCTTTGGCAGTCTTACAATAGTTGGACAAACAAATATACATAAGCAGAACATCGTCAGTTGCAGCAAAATTAACTTTTCTCATTTCCTTTAAATTTATATTAGTTGTGCAATGCCGGCGGAGGCCTCTGACTTAAATACATATGTATGTAGGTACATATGTAATCCGTTGTTCTTCGCAATGTTTTGTCAGATGTATGTGTACATCTTTTGTATGGATCTTGCAGAAAATTGGACTAGCTCAAAACTTATCACTGAGAGCTAAACCATTTAGCGACACCACCAGTCGCTCAATACCCAATCATTACATTCAATTGCCCACTTTTACATGGCGGTGCCCTGTCGCCAGGGCATTACTTTGCAAATCGGTGTCCATTTCAACAGTTCTAAGATAGCATAGGAAGGACATTCCAGCTCGGCCAAGGGCGAGGGCCTGGGTTCCAGCAATCCCTGCAGAGCCGGAGAGAATCCTGGCTATGCTCCGAATTATGAACCCAACTCTCCCCGCCCAGGACTGGAAGATCATCCAAGTCGGCGACGCTGAAGGTCACAGAAGGGAGGTCGTTCTGGCCCTAAACAAGGAGGCTCTCGAACCTTTGAGGAGAGCAAACGGACGTGTGCATTACGGCATTGGCGAAGTCGTAATCCACGTTTACCGTGGCGACGCGCAGCGCGCATCCTTTTCGGGTACTCCGGTGGACATGGACATCGAAACACCCGAAGAGGAAGCGGAGCTCTCTGACGCTGGCAGTATGGTGTCCGCCACGTCAAATTGTGCAGGCGCTCTGCACAGTTTATCGATGGAGGATGCCCTGCTGGACAGCGACGGGGAAGACCTCGACGTCACGGTGTTGGTAGGGGAGTCTGGGCACACTCATGTTGAGGGTGCTTCAGATAAACCTACATAAATCGAAGGCAGCTTCGGCTGCTTTAATTGGTCGCCTTTCTAAAGGCGACGTTGATGTGGTCCTCATCCAAGAGCCGTGGGTCAACAAAGCACGGATTTGCGGACTGGGGACTAAGGAATTCAAGCTCATCAGAGCTGATGGAGAAGGTAAAGTTAGAACCTGCATTATGGTTAGGTCTGAGCTAATAACTTTTCTTCTACCTAACTACAGCAATGGCGACGTCACAGCGGCCAATGTCACAGTTGGCAACGTTAATTTAATTATTGCCTCGGTCTACATGCCTTATGACGCGGAAGATCCTCCACCGCAAGACAAGGTGAAAGTACTGGTGGCCGACTGCAGCAGGGACCACTTGCTTATTGGAACGGACGCAAATGCCCACCACGTCCAGTGGGGAAGTTCCGACATAAACGCTCGAGGTGAGTCTCTTTTTGATTTTCTTTTAACGACTAACCTCGTAGTTTGCAACGTAGGTAATGAACCAACATTTATTACTAAAAATCGAAGAGAGGTCATTGACCTTACTATTTGTAGCGAAAGCGCTTATGAGTTAATTAGGAGCTGGCGGGTTCTTGATGACCACTCTTTCTCTGACCACCGCTATATTGAGGTGGTTTTAAACCTTGCCGTCGAACCGGCCATTATGAGACGGAACCCACGCAGCACAAACTGGGAGCTGCATAACGAGCTGTTTGATAGAGGTCTGCCAGAACTACCCTCTCAATGCCCCTCTTCTGTAGAGGTGCTAGAGGACATGGTTACGACCTTCACAACGGCATTCTCAAACGCCTTAGAAAAGGCCTGCCCAGTACCAAAACCGCGGGGTAAGCATAAACCTTACTGGTGGTCCCGGGATCTGGACTCATTACGGAAATCCTGCAGGAAACAGTTTAATATAGCCAAAAACCTCGATTGTGAGACTCAATGGCTTGAATATAAAAACAAACTGAGGGCCTATAAAAAAGCCCTGAGACAAGCGAAGAGAACTTCGTGGAGAAACTTCTGCACTGGAGTCGAAAGTGTCGACGACACAGCAAGACTTAGGTGCGTGCTATCAAAGTCGCAAACGGCCATGAGCTTTTTGCGGCGACATGACGGTACCTGGACCAGCTCAGAAGAGGAGACTCTAGAACTGCTCCTGGATACTCACTTTCCGGGAAACATGCATTGTGCTCCAAATGCTCCTTCAACCAACCTGGCCGTAAATATACCCATCACCGTAGAGGGAGTTAAATGGGCGGTCAAGAGCTTCAAGCCGTTCAAATCCGCTGGACCGGACGGGATTATTCCCGCACAGCTAATCAACACTTTGGAGACATCAGCTTACTGGCTGTATCACATTTTCACGGCCTGTTTGTCTCTCAACCACATTCCGTGCTTATGGAGAAGCGCGACGGTGATCTTTATTCCGAAGGCAGGTAAGGCCTCTCACTACGAGCCGAAAGACTACAGACCGATAAGTCTAACGTCGTTTGCTCTCAAAACCCTGGAGAGGATAATAAATAACTACCTCACTACCACAATTGACAGCAACCATATATCTAGCTGTCAACACGCTTACCTCAAAGGTAAATCTACGGAGACTGCGCTCCACACCCTAGTCTCTACCATAGAGGCATCCATGGACGAGAAAGACTACTGTCTGGTTGCCTTCCTCGATATCGAAGGAGCCTTCAATAACATCAGCCCAGTTGCTGTTAATACCGCACTAACAGATCTGGGGGTAAACAGGTCCCTGGTGGGACTGATCGACCAACTACTCAAAGGGAGAAAAATTCTCTCAACTCTGGGGTCTGTTGATATAACACGATACGCCACAAGAGGAACTCCTCAAGGCGGCGTTCTCTCGCCTCTCCTGTGGAACCTAACAGTTAACTCGCTGCTAAGAGACACATGTTGGGGCAGCGGCAAGGTGGTGGCATACGCCGACGACCTGGCCGTGGCATACAGAGGCAAATTCCCACAAACCCTGTGCGATCTGATGCAGGCGGCGTTGCGAGAGATCTCAGTATGGTCCTCTCGCTGCGGGCTTAGCGTCAACTCCGAGAAGGTGGAACTTGTCTTATTCACTAAGCGATACAAAATACCACCGTTAATATTACCAGAACTAAACGGCGTGCGCCTTAATCTGGCCGATAAGGCCAAATTTCTAGGTGTAGTTCTGGACAAAAGGCTGAATTGGAAAGAAAACGTCATTCAGCGCCAAAAGAAAGCGTATATTGCATTATACACGTGCAAGAGGGCCATAGGCAGGAAATGGGGTCTTAGCCCCAAGATATGCAAATGGATTTACACGACTATCATAAAACCCATATTGCTATACGGGGTCGTCGTGTGGTGGCCTGCCTTGTGCAAGGCCTCAAACTTGAACCTATTAGGGAAGGTTCACAGGTCTAGCATGATCAGCATAGGCGGAGCTCTGAGAACTACTCCGAGCGAAGCTCTACAGGTCATTCTAGACCTCATTCCTTTAGACATAGAGGGCTACCGAGCAGCGGCGACATCAGCCCTGCGTCTACGGGAATCGTCTATCTGGATCACTCGGACCAAAGGACATTCCACCATACTAAATAATTTCAATTTTATTCCCGGAAGTACGGATCGCTGCGTGACTACTACAGTTACGGAGTGCGACTTTACGGTAAACATCCCCAGTAGGGAAGACTGGGTTGAGCCGGACTGGTGCTATGGCGCAGAACACAGTATCTGCATATACACCGACGGCTCCAAACTAAACGGGAGAGTCGGCGGAGGGGTCTTCTCAATAGATTGCGACTTAGAACTCTCCTTCCGACTACCCGATCACTGTAGTGTCTTCCAGGCCGAAGTCTGTGCAATCATGGAGGCCACAGCCCGGATCGGACGGGACACTATCGGCAAGGAAATATTCATTTTCAGCGATAGCCAAGCCGCCATCAAAGCACTTGGCTCTAACTCGTTCAATTCTGAACTAACGCTAAACTGTCGCCGATCTCTTCAGGAGATGGCCAAGCAGAACAGTGTCAACCTCACGTGGGTACCGGGCCACAGGGACATTGAGGGTAACTGTAGGGCAGACGAGCTTGCTAGGCAGGGCACTACCAAGCAAGTTCTTCCTGATAAAGAACGCTTGGGTATACCCTTTGCAACATGCAGGCTAATGCTAAACGAATTCACCTATCGACAAGCCAACGAAAGATGGCTTCAAACCCCAGGCTGTTTGATATCCAAACAAACCTGGCCAAAAAGGGATCCAAAGAGATCCCGACAGATCTACACCCTAAGAAGGGCTGATATTTCCAAGATAATAGGAGTGCTAACTGGCCATTGTCTTATTGGGAGGCACGCAGAGAGACTGGGTGTGCCTTACCGCCGTTGCTGCAGGAGCTGCAAAGACGACGAAATGGAAGAAACTGTAGAACACCTCATCTGCAACTGCCCCGCACTTAGCGGCGTTAGACGTCGCTTCCTGGGTGCTCCCTTCCTGGACAACATTCGCCAAATTGCGAAGTATGACATCAAGGACGTGATGGCCTTCATCAAGTCTTCCAAGTGGTTCGAAGAGGAGGAGGTATAAATATGTCTCTATGTGGTATCACAACGGGCCTAATGTTACTGGCCTAAGTGTGCGTCTTTGGCAGCCACTTCAACCTAACCAACCTAAGATAGCTTGGCTTTGGCTAGTTTTCAACCTACATATGGGTGTTTCCATGCAGCCGTATGCGACATTCGTACACTTTTGGAGTAATATAAATCTCACATAAAACGAGTTTTCGGGAAAATAAAAATACAGTTACGTTGCAATTAAAAAGAAGTATGTTTGGAAAAAAAATGGTCGCCCTGAAAGCTTTGGTGTCTAAAATATCCGTTCAAAATCATGACTTAACTATATAGGTTGAACTAATAGGGCAACAACACGAAAGTACCGTTTGTCGTTGTTTCGTACTTATGTCAAAAGGCGTGTGGGACAAACGCGCAAAAACGTTCAGACTTTTAAATAAACTATATAGTATATTAATAATAAAATGCAGGGACGAGAAATATGATAAAAAGGTCCCATTTAACCATTACTACTGATGTACTCAAATATTGGTTATAATTAACCATTACCGTAAGACATATTTTATATTGGTCAACATAACCATTATAAATGAGAGAAACATTTTTTGGTTAACAATAACCATTATTGTAAGTAATATGATTTTTTTGGTTATCGGTAGCAAAAAAATTCAAACAATATAAAACAACTTGAGTTGCTGGAGTGGCATGACCAATGTCTGCAAGTTCCTCGAGGAAAAATTTACCACTATTCAGCAAAAATAGTTAATCTCTCATTTATATTGGTTTCGATGACTAAAATAAAATAAATCTGATGATAATGTGAATTCTGAAAGAAAAAAATAACAATTATTTTCGGTCCCTGATAAAATGTTTTTTGTTTGAAATTTACACTTTAATTAGGAAACAAAATAAAAATGTACCTATTCTTATTATAAAAACTATATGATAATGAAAATAAAATCGAATTCATAACATATGTATTTGTTGATATACATTCTTTATATATTTACATAAACTCTAATATTTTCTCGTAAGGAGTATGCCGTTCGAGCAGTATTTATATGTTGACTGTCGACGAATATATCGATATATTCACAAGCGCATTTATAAAATGAAAAAGCATTTGGTAAAATTATATTATTAGCTTTTACTATTTGCCACACCTTTCTCTTTATAACAACACCTATTCCATCCACAGCGCCTTTGCCATGCGAGGTGGCAAAGAAATTCCATTCAAAATATTTGCAGCTAAATTTATTTACAAAATAAGGGATGCTTGTTAAAATAAACTTATTTTTAAACTGCACCTATGTATTCAGGATAATGTTATTGAAAAAATTGCTTTTAACGTCGATTTTAATGTATTACAATAAAATATTCATACTTAAAATAACGTATGCGACAAACTTTAAAGGGTAATACAATTTTTATTACTTCGATTCAAAAGAACAAATAGAAATTGGATGAGCTCAAAGTTTGCTCTGAATATTGCACTGACGTCAGCCTAAGCCAATTTTTTATTTTTTGAGAAGAAGAAGAGATAGACCCACCATTAAGTATGCCGAAATGGTCAGGACGATGAGCTGAGTTGATTTAGCCATGTCCGTCTGTCCGTCCGTCTGTTTGAACGCAAACTAGTCCCTCAATTTTAGAGATATCTCGATGAAATTTGGTATGGAGCCACCATTTTGTATTATATTAATCATTTGTCGGAACTAGTAAGATCGGACCAATACAACACATAGCTCCCGTACAATCGATTATTCCGATAAATGAGTTTTGGCCTATAACTCTTGCAATCAAAAAGCTAGGAGAGCGAAATTGTGCAGGTTTAGTAGATATTATATTTGTAACCTGTGTAGTGAAAATCACCGAGATCGGACAAACAAAACATATAGCTCCCATATAATCGATAGTTTCGATAAATGGGTTTTGGGCATAAATTTTGCAGTTAAGAAGCTAGGAACGTAAAATTTTGCAAGGTTGGTACTTATTATAAATGTGATGTGTGTAATGAAAATCATACAGATCGGAGTAACATAACATATAGCTTCCATATAACCGATTGCTCCGATAAATGTGGTTTGGCCATGTAGGACACTTGAAAAAGATATGCGTATTCATGAAAGGTATAAAGCGTTCGGCACAGCCGAAGACAGCCCTTTCCTTACTTGTTTTTTATTACTATTGCGAAGATGTTATAAGTATTTCTTGACAGAATGCACAATAAAACTATTTGCTTTGAAATACGACAAAATACCAAAAGAAAAGGAGGTTTTTAAGAATTTTGCGAAAATTTGTAATGAAACTTGAAAGAAAGCTTCTATTAAGATCAGCGATAAAGAAATATGAATATGAAAGATTATGACCTTTCTTGATGACAGGCAAATATTGGAGATGAATCAAGAAACACTATGAATGATTATAAACAATGGAAAGGAGAAAAAGAAGAAGAATATTAGAATCACACTTTAACCCTTTTAACCCGGATGGTACGTATGTGTACCACCAACATTAAACACGTGGAAGGTGATCGAAGCGTGTACGTTTTGTTGAATATAACACTGCAAATTAAACTATTTTTCATTTTATAACAACAAATTTTACCGAAATAAAGTGGATTGTACATGTGTCAAGTAAATACGGTAAGAAAATGGTATTATAAGCGTAGTTTTTTGCACATTTAAAGAGTTGGTACTTATATGTACCAGTCGCCTGCTTAAGTGGTACACAGGCGTACCAATAGTCTGGTGGCTTGACAAAATAATAATACAATTGGTACAAACTCCTCAGAACTGTAAATTTAAAACTTAAACCACATTTATCGGAACAATCGAGCTATATGTTATGTTGATCCGATCATCCTTTTACACCACGGCTGCGTTGACAGCACAGAACTTTTGTTTTCGGTCCAATTAACCTATTTCTTACACTAAACGAAATCTACCATTGCCAGGGGAGTTCCGGGTAGAAAGGGTTAAGTATTAAGAATGGTAGAGCATTAAGTATTAAATTTAAACCAAAATCTTATGAGTCATTATAAAAGCTGGTTAGATCTTTTTTTAAGCGCAGCGCATTACTTATCAGCCGCAGTGTAGACTCTAGAGGGAAGTAAGTTCTAAAGATGTATCGAGGTAATCAATAACTGACAATCTTGAGGATTGATGGAAGTTTACCATTTGATATAAATAAGATGGCTCCTTCGTATATATTAATTTATGTATGTATGGCAATAAGCGTTTTAACTTTTAAAACGTTATCAAAAAATATACAAGACAGCTTGTTCGCGTGAGAAGATATGTGGTCAATGGGGACCACTTAACTAAGCTGCATCCATGATCCAACTATAGAAGGTCGAGGCATGAGACAGCTGATTAAAAAGTTTTTTCTTTAATTTTGACATTATGCCCATTTTTCAGAGTAATTTTGACAGTACGCACACAAAGTACAACAACAAAATACATTACACAAATTATGTACGCACGGGTGTATGTCACCATGCCATCAACTGTTTATTGCATCATGGCTGCATCCCTACGCTGCTTTCGCAAACGTCAAGCTGTGTAGCTGTACTTTTTATGCCATAAGTCCGTCAAAAATTGATTTGTCGAAACGAAATGGTTAAGGCTGACGCCCAGTTTTGTAGCATAGTTCCGTATATTAGTCTTTTAGTGATCGTTGTTACTGTTCGCCAATTCGTAAAGTTATTAAATTTCTAATCTGCCTTCGTATAATAAAGTGCTTTGTGTCCGCAGACTGAAGTTCAGCAATGTATTTATGTATGTACATATCGCTCGTTCTATTGTAAAGAAGCTAGTGCTAAATATGCTTTAGATTTATAATTACAATTATAAGTTTAATCGAATCAAATAAATAAATAAATATTGTAAACAGGGTTAACTCAAAATTTAATTTTTTTTAGATAGTACGATACATTTTAATAGCTAGCCAAGGACATTATATTCAACGTTATAAAATAGTCATTGAACTAAAATAAATAGATGTATTTGTATCTGTGTATTATAAATTTTCGTAGCTTATCAGTTCAATGTAAAGTGAATCAATTCGAAATAAATCTATATTCCACCAACATACAAACATGTTCTCTGGTTTTGTTAGATCAAAAGTGGTTTGATTTCGAGTTGATTCACTCTCTTAGAAAATAAAAACGCATTATTTCAAAAAACCCTTTTAATTTTTTTATGAAACTGCAGTATTTAGAAAATTTCCGTATGATGTTATTTTTTTCTGAATAAATTTTTTATTGTAAAGTGAATTATCTCAGAATGAAAAAAGTTTGGATTTAATTAAGCATCTCCCTCACATTAATATACATATTTTGCTCATCAGTATACTAGCTTAGTGCTTGTAGTTTGCCGTCATATCTTATAAATTGACGTGACCCTTCTAGTACCAACTACATTAGTCGTAAAAGTTCGCTGTTTGAATAGACAAAGCTTTATTTGCGTTTTCCCAAAAAATTAGAATTTTGAGTTAACTCTTAAATAACATATATGTAGCTACCATACAATTGATAGTTTCGTTAAACAGGTAATGGGTTATTGCTCCGTTAAATGTGTTTGGGCTATGTATCTTTAAATTAACAGTTTTGAAAACTTTGCAAGTAAGGTTTGGACACTTAAAAAAGTTATGCGTATTCATGAAAGGTGAAAAGCTTTCAGCACAGCTGAAGACAGCCCTTTCCTTATTTGTTTCTTAATGATTTTTACTTTTCATTCCAAGATATAAATACATACATAGCTTGGGTACTTACCTTTTTTTAATATTCTTACTTTGATAAAATACCACACTTTGTACATATATGTATGTATGTACCTATATTTTATTTGCATTTTATTCATATTTGTGTTTTGATTTTAATTGGAATTTTATTCAATAATGGAATTACACAACTTCATACCGTTATTACTATACAATAAATTTTTCAAATTTCATAACACAGCATTAAAATACATATCTTTCATAAATTCATACATTAAATAAATTTTCAAAACCCTGCGCTCATTTCACTTAAATTTATCTATATTATTTTGCATTTTTACATGTTGTTTTTGTTGTTTGAAATAAGCAATAATAAAATGGGCGTGCCCACAACGTATGCATATCCTGCTACTTATGCCAGGAAACCAGGAATGATGTTTATAACAATAAATTTAGTTTTTAATATGTTTGTATGTATGTACATGCAATTTGTGTGTTACTATGTATGAGTCATATGTATATGTATGTACATAACTATTTAGTACTGATTATAATATTCATTTATAATTCTACTAAAAAGGTACTTAGTTATTTGGAAAAAATTGCTTGGAACACAACTCGACTACAATGCTTTAATAATGATAAATAATGAATTACACAATTACTTAGATATACATACGTTATTATGGTCTTATGAATGAATGCTAAATGTATTCTATTTGGTAATTTTGTAACTGTAATCAATTACCGTATTTAAATTTAATAAGCGTCTCTTTTGGAAGAATTGTTTGCTACTGCCGCACTCCATCTTATAAATAAAAATGAATGTGTGTGTGTGTGTCTGTATCGGTGTGTCCTTTACGCCTAAAAAGGGCTTAGCCGATTTTCATGAAATTTTAAAAGTATATTTTTAGTAATCACGGGTTAAGTCATAGGATATATGTATATACTTTTGGAAAAGTGGACGGTGCCACGCGCCAAGTGGGGCGGGTAAAGATTATAATTTTTATGCAAAATTAAAGAGTGCAATGCGGCACTACTTAACCTTAAAATTATCGGCTCATATTTTTAGAGCACTGTTTTAGGCTTCAAACAAAACTTTTGAGCATGGTTCCGAAAGGATACCCATTTTTTTGGTTTTTTACAACGCTCTAATATACATACATACATACAGTATCGGAGTGCTCCAACTATCACGTAGGTGCTCCATAGACTATTCAGAAAGGTGCTCCGAGATGGATTAGGTGATCCAATCACCGGACATGGCCACATAAATTAGATCACCTTTTTATATGAATAAGGATAAGTGTACGCCACACGAAAAATTTGTCAACCTTTTTGTGGGCGATCCAATTCAGTGGAACGATGTTTGATCTGTGGGATAGAATTATTAAGGGCATGAAATTCGGCCTTAGATTTATTACTTATCAAGAGATCAAGGGATGAATGTAAAAGATATTACGATAGGGAGTCAAATTCCTCCCTTAACCATTCCTACCTCATTATAGAAAGGCCGTTTTAAGAGAATACTTGATTATTGGAAAGGAGGACTTAGAACTGGCCAAACTAGCTTAAAATTTGCTGGTTGTTTATCTAAAGATTTTATTGGTCGAATTTTCGATCACAAGCGATACTAGTAGTTATTATTCGCCAGACGGTAATTAACTTGTTTTGTTTTGAAATGCAAAAAAGTTGACTACTAACATAATATAAAATAAAATGAGAAAAAAGATAAAACGAAATAAAATTAAATACAACAAAAAAGAAGTTAGGCAATAAAATGAAAAAAAAAATTTATAATACAGTAAAATAAGTTTAAAATAAAAACTGTTGAAAGAACAGAATATCAAATAAAATAAAGTTTTTTGGTTCAATTTCAACCACTGGATCATATTTAATCAAATCTACTCGCATTATAAACATCAAACTCCACGAGTACTTGGTAGTTGTTGTTGTAGCAACAAAATCACTCCCCGAAGGTTTGGGGGGTGTTGTCGAATTAACAGTCCTTGGCCGGATATGAATCCGGTACGCTCCGGATGACCAGTGCAACCTTCCAGGTCATGTCATTCCTCCTTCCGAAAGGAAGGAGAAGATGGGTAATGGTGAGAGGCATCATGTCCGTAGATCAACCATCAAGTTGCACATCATTACCTTTCACGCTAGTCACGCTTTCTTTGAAACCATTTTAGTTCAAATTCATCGCCCTATACTGTATTCTTGACAAAGTGACAATATTGATAAATAGTTAAAAATAACATAACCGTATAATTTTTTGAAATTTTATGTCGAAAAGAAAAAAAAAACGTTTTGAAGCACTGCTAACAATTTTTTTTGTTTTTAGCTATTTAAAAATGTTGATAGACAAGAACACAGAATCGGAGGTTTTGAATATCTACATATAGTTTATAAAAATTAACAAACAATATTAAATTTTTTTACAAGAATTTAGCACCTGTTTTCTTCTTTTACCACTGAAGTAGTGGGCTTTATTGGAGAGATAACTGCTTTGTTTGGTTGGAAATTTCAAAATAATGGTTAAGGTGGATGATAGGCAGGCCGCTTTGGCTGAGAGTATTATCTGCGGCAAACTTCTATAATAATATAACTGGCATCTGGAACAATGTTTCCACCTGGGAGGAATTTTATATCTAGGCATATGGAATAACTCAACTAAGACAGGCGCCTTAAAGAACCTAGATATAATTGTTGATATCATAAGGCATATCTGGACCGGGTTTAGTTTGAAGCAATGGAAGAATGGAGCAAACGTTTTTCTTTTGGCAAAACTTTGTTAGACTTTCGTATGTCTAAATAGAAAATACTGACATAAATTATAATCTTGAAATAACTTTTGATTTCCCAAATAAAATATCCATGTTTTGAATGTACAAAAAAAACTGGCATGAGTATTGACAAATAAGTTGTAAAAATGTAAATAATCGATCCTAGCAATGACATTGCCTATATTTTGACAATTCTAACATTTATGTAGTTCTTTTAATTTACGGCTTGACTTACGTTTAGTATACTTCTTATTAAAATTGAGTTTACTTTAGATTTACACTTTTTCGACTTATGTATGTATTTCTAAACATAAACAAATAGCTTTACTCAATTGCGTAACAAAATTATAGGAAAGTACAAAAGTTTTGAACTATTCTACACTCTACCTACACTTTCTCTTTCGTTTTTGTTGTTGTTATTTTTCTATTTAATACTTTTTCAGTATTATTTTATTCTTATATTTTTCATAAATTTAGACTGTCTTCGCCGATTCTAAATGTGTGTTTAGTGTTATTTTAGGTGTAAGGTCTATAAGAATACTTTAAGATTTTTTCAATGGTTCCGTTTATAATTAATTATTTGTCGCATAGAAACAATTAAGAGGACGGTCATTAAAACTAAACAAATTCTTTTTGTAGTTGTCTTCATTGGTGACATTGTAATAAGCTAGATATTAACACTATAACGAAATATAACGACATAAAGTCGGATTTTTACTCGTATTAACAGTAGTGCTCTCCTTCTTGTAATGTACGTACAAGGCTTTATCCCAATTGGATGAGACAAAATTTTAATTGTATTATTCAATGATGCATGGCTTAGTACCTTTTGTAAAAATAAAAGTGAGCTCAAAACTAAGCAAAAATCTATGTTGATAAAACCGACAGGGTATACGGAGAGTCTATATAACAAATATTTGAATTATATCAAGGGATATAAGGGAATTCACTAAAACTTTGAAACTTGCAATAAAACAAATTTTCACTTACATAAAAAATATTAAAATAAACTAAGAACGCACGAATTTTACCCCAAAATTTAATTGTCACTTAGAAATTACGTAGAAAATCGAAAATCAACAGATACCCTATTTATGAAGGGTAAGCGGTTATATACAAATTTCATTGAACGTGACCTTATGTGACAGTTTCCAACTGAAATAAGCTTTAATAAATGTTTTTTTGACTCAAAATAAGATTGATTTACATATGAAGGGTTTAGAATCAAATGGATCTAAGTGACTCCGAAATTGATTTGAGATATTCTAGTTTAAAGTTTACTGCCTTTTGAAAATTCTATGTAAAATCTGGGTAGGGCGTTCATTGTATGGGAAATAGATGGCACTACACTGTCCGAAATGACTCGTATCTATTTGCCAACAAATAAACACCATATTTCACTATACAAATATGGCTATAACTCAATTTCAAAAAAAATTTCACTTAGATCCTTTCAGTTCTAAGCCCTTTATATATTTTTGAGATTTTTAGGAAATATTGAAAAAAGGTCTTTGTTAAGTGTTTGGAAAGCGCAGTAGACACTTCGTGATGACAATGCTGCCATCTCGGAACTTCGAAACATGTGTCTGGGACCACGCTATTCGTTGCCCTTGGACCCACCAGAGTATATGCACTATTTAAAGTAGTACCAGAAGCATGGGCCTTACCGAGCCTATATTTGTCGTACTGCTAAATATGAGGCAGATATTTCAATTAACTTTTCATATGCATAAGTACATATATACGAGTTTATATGTACATATAAAGCTTTGGATCATATTTAGAAAAAAATTTGTATGCGCTTATTATATCAGCATTTTATTCATAACTTGTAACCCCCGCTCTCTCAAAACAAATAATAAACTGAGCCCGATTTTAATCATTATATCCCATACCATAGCGAATGATATCTTAGTAATACAACAATAAGAGATCCATTCAATTCCATTCAGCAGTTTTTAAGTGATGCGGGCCCAAACATACAGACAAAAATTGTAAAAACGGTTGATTTGGCTACAGTACGATCTGTCCTAAATACTCGTATCTGCAACTTGCAGACATCGATCTGTTACAATCTTATTACATACATACATATGTAGGTATATGTGAGATAACCCACTTCAAGGCGGGAGCTACTGTTAACACGAGGCTTCCGGTACGTGTATAAATTCCCACTTTACTAGTTACCTAACTTAGCTTACAAATGTATTTTATTATTCATTTCCTATCTTATATAAGTACCCTGATTTTCATTTATAATTTTTGATTATTTATTTAGACTACCTATAACTATTTAACTAATTTCCTTAACTATTCAATTAAATTTTAGTTTAAGCGTATAGTAGTTATAGTTACACATTTATAGTTTTTCCTGTTATGCTTACTATTAATTTATAATAGTCCTTTTGATTTAGCTTTTTGTTTGTAATCCGCAGCCTCGCAAAGAAATCGCTCCAAATACTTCGCAGTGGGGCTCGTTTTTTATTTAAAAATTCCTAGAAAAATGATAAATTTTCAATTTTTTTAAAAGAAAATTTTCATGATTTTTCTGAGGAAAACAGTTAAAAGATCCGCTGAATCTTGTGGTGCGAAGTATTTGTTGGGAGTCTTTGTGTGTTCTCAAATTTTTAAATGTAAAAAACAATAATGAATTTGTTCTATATACCAAGGGGTGCATTCGTATCTTAGTGTTTCATAAACCACAAAATTAAAGAATATTAGCTACAAAAAGATTAGCATGTATATCGGAAACAGAGTTTTAAAAAAAATTTTGTTTACGGAAATGTTTTTAAAATACTTTTTGTTGTTATTTTTGAGATATGTGAGCCTATCGTTGGTTCGTGTTCGAGTTTTAGACGAAAAATTCATTGCAAGTTGGGATTTATGATATGTTTGGATTTTTCTAAAAATTATAATTCATACATATATGTACATATTTTTATATTTCGATTGAAATATAAAAGTATAAAAACATACAATTGGTAAGAAAGTTTTGCTTTTAAACCTACCGGCATCTCTTACATATTTATTAACCGCATTTGACTTCGTAAAAATAAATTTCTTTTAGTGTCTGGTTTACCAATTTGACTGAACAAAATATATCAATGACAGAGATGTAAATATGACGTTTGCAGATATAGCGATAAGTGTTGGTTTAATTTCGAGTGAATAATAAGCTACTTCAAAGTCTGGTTTAATTCTCTAAGTATGCACCTATGTCTTTTTGTTTTTGCAACAGATTTATTAATGACTAATCTGGGTTTCAAATAAGTGAACCTCTGCGGTTTTTGAGCAAATTTGGAGAATAAAAAAATTTTCAAAATAGTGTCTTTTTAATTATACCCAAACAATTTCGTCTCTCTCTCAAATGGAATTTTACAAGCGACAAACGAAACGACTTTTACCCATCCAGACCAAACAATTTTTTTATGGAATGACTGGAAAGTTTCTTTACTGATTCGTCGCCAATTTTGCAGCTCAACAGAATGTAAGAATACCCTTTACAACATGGCCTAAATAGCGATGCCACTGTTTTTTTTTTAGGTTTTCGGGTCAGTTGTACATATATTATCTAATATTATTTCTGTTTTAACCTACTGCATACTTATTTATTGGTCTGTATCATGAATTTACTGAATCCCTTACAATTATATTAAGTTATTTGATTTTGTGCTTACTTTAAGATGATCTTTTTTATAAAATCGCGAAATTTTACTATTTGTAGTTTTTATAACTATCTATTGGAATATCTTTTGTTTTACTTATATATAGATAATACTTTTTTGCTATTTATAACATTTGTAGGTTTTATCGTTTTTTACGATAACAATTTGCTTGTATATAACATTTTGCCCCTCTGTAGTTACTTTTGTTTGTATATCTTTGATTTGTGCTGATGTCAATCACCCTAAATGCATGATTTTTTTGAATGCTTTACGAAATTCTGGATTGAAGATGGTATAAATAACTGGATTGATGAAACTATTAATGTAGCCCAGCCATGTTGTGAATATGAAAACGGTCATGCCTGGCCGGCAATCCCATTTGAATATCGCACCTATTGCATCCATTACATTGCAAGTGAAGAAAGGCAGCCAACAAACGAGGAAAACACCTTGGAAGGAAAATTGAATGAAATATTGTATGAGTGAATTTTTAAGAACATAAATAATCTATGTAGTTTTTACATTAGAGTGGCCTTTACTTATTTCATACAAAAAGAAACTCAAGTTCCTTGAATGATTTCATACGACAAGAAAACACAATAAATTTTGGATTGGTTGACCAATACGTGCTGACACAATAGTCGCGTTCCAATCAGCTATCCAGATCAGTATCACGATTAAAATCTCATCTCTTACAAATCTACTAAAAAACCAAAACGAACAGAACTACTATACGGATCCGAAATTGATCCAGAAAAATATCAGGATCACAACGTTATTGTTGCATTTAGATACAAAATTTTTATCTCGACCTGGATCACTGCTGATTGGAACTCGCCTAATGTATGTATACTAATATTAGGATAATATTGAACATACATATGTCTTCATGTATAAGGGGAACAAAACAAAATTTATTTTCTATTTATTAAGGCGGAAATTCATTGTCAGTTCCCTATTTGTTTCACGTGTTTAGACATGATAAATTAAATAGACACTTGTAAGGAACTATTTTTTTGATTTCATTAAACAATTCCAGAGGTATCACACAATTTTCCAGTTTAGGGCCACTCTATAAGTAGACCACATAAACCTAATAAGCACTTTCTCAAGTTCTCCCCCTAATAATTTTGCTTACCTTTCCTTATTATGTGCTGCTATATGTATAAATGAGATTGGGCTTGTGTGTAAAAGCCTACACTCTTGTACAAAACTTCGGATCAAAAGTCATCAGCGAATTGCCGGAGCGGTTCTTACGCAAGGGTTCAAAAAGCTCACTACTTCCGGGCGCTTGCCCTCGTAAGGCAATATATTTTAGATAACGAGCATGACAATCATTCAAATTGTGCCTCTAATAGGATGGTTTCCTCAGATTGACTTGACAGAAAAATCTGACATCACCATCACTATAAGAGGTAATGGACGGCAAGAGGAAATAAGACCATTAAAACTTGTTATGTTTGCTGGAATACCAATGCAGACGAGAAATCCTCGATGTCAATCCACCCCCTTTAAAGCTGCAGAGATCGAACCATGTTGAGATCGACGGCCTTGAGAGAGAGAGGCCTTTTTCGAAGGAAAAAATTCGAGGCAGAAAGTTGTGAGGGCGAGTGGCTTGAGCCAACAAGGGTAAGCGTAAGCAAGTTCTATAAAAATAATTCGTAGAATTTCCTCAGAGAACAAAAGTTAAGTCTAAGTGTTCGCTGTCCCGTTTAGAATTAGATAAATTTTAAGTAGTAAAGGACTTTACAGATTTATTTATGCCAACTAGTATTACTTTGGATTTAGCGAGCAGCAGTACAGCCAAGTATTCTTTAATAAACGAAAACCAAGCTCTATAACTCACTTATCTTTCCAATCCTGGTCTATAATGCAGAAATTAAAATCCGCCGATTACGTAGATATATATGTATTTACAAAACTCCACTAAGTAAAATCTAAAAAACTAAAAAGGCAGAAAGATTGTAAACTTTTGCGAGGCCAGCACCCTAGTGCAAATACATTCATGTCTGATTTCAGATTTTCCAACTACTTTAAACACCTTTTTATTTAAATAGTTATCCAACCATGCTCACAAAAACATTTAACTAACTTTTTGTTGTCCTAAAGTTTATCTAAAAAGTTCGCCAGTCCGTTCTTGCGTTCATTCAACTTAGTTGTAAATACTTACCCAAAACGATGGCAAGTGTTTTGGTGGCTTTGCGTTCTTTCCTCGCAGACACTTTTTCACGCTTCTTTTTTGAAGCTTTGTGGACTTTGTAAATCGTAAACCTGCCGCAAGCCAATTTGCATTACAAAATGAAGTCAACGTAAGTGGAATGAAAAAATGCAGGCGGGACCAGGACAATGATGCAGGATGCCAATGTGCAACAGCAACCGTCGAAATGATCATAGCCGCATGGGAGAGATTGAAGAAAAAAATAGGAAAAAAATGTAATAGTTTCGTATGAAATGGTTACAGTCGTAGTAGTATGAATGGCAATAAAGGCATGAGGTGACCTATGAAAATTTAAGCAAGCTGGTGTTAATATGTATGTAAAACTTTGGAGCAAGCTATGTTTGAATTAAAGCGTAGCTGGTGGCCGATCACAAACTCAATATTCGACGTTGGCGAGTTGTGTTGACATAGCCACTTGTTACCTGTGCCGCCTGTCACGATACCAACATATAAATTTATTTGTGTAGTTTGCTTAAGACTAACTTTTACCACTCACCTCGATGCCTGCGAACCTTTCTTATCCTTACGCGAAGATGTCTTCGATGTAGCCGAAAGGGTGGAATCGTTACGTACCAACGTCATTGCTTCTTGAACACCATATCGAACGAAAGACAGCGGTTTCATGGCAACACTGTCAAGTCATTTGTACCCATGTCGTATTCCAAGCCGGTTAAGGAAGAAAAAAGTTGGAGGTAAGTTGAAAGATAAATGAAAACTTAGGCGGTAATAAATTTTAAAAAGTGCCAACACAACTGGCAATAGAAACTTACAGGCGAAAATTTTTAAATGTACATACATAGTCATTAGGGTGGGCCCATCGTGAAGTAAGACAGGTGACGCCAAATGAACAGCTGTTTAATTTTTTTTTCTACTTTTTTCTGCTTTTTATTGATTTTCAAATGTCAAATTTTTGTCAAATCCAACAGATATTTTGTTCAAACATTCAAACTCACGATACTCCATGAATTTTTGGTTCCCAACCTTTGACCTTACGATCCTTGCCAGCCGAAGCAACCAGATTAGACTTGGGGGACCACGACATACTATGAACAGCTCCTGAATGTGCACTAAGGGAAGCTTAACAAGGCTGCAACTTCAGTGTCCACTTAGTTTGCATTTGGAATGCAAAGCCTGTGTTTTTACCGCGGTGTTCACTTAATTTACCAAAAATGGTCTAGCAAATACGCGGTCCAACTTCTTTGCGTTCAATGTATGGATATATTACATATTATTCAACAAAAAAAGAATAATATGATATAATTTGAAAAATATTTCTGTTTTGCTTCTGCTTATTTGTAAACAAACCAATGCGATTTGACAAACTTTTGACATCTGAAACAAAATTTCAACAACAACAGCAAACACACGAAGCTTCTGACGACGCAACCTGTATTTATAAACCTTGGGTGGGCCTTAAAAAATGTTTGCTTTGATTGGCACATGGAAAATCGAATTATGCCATTTTCAACTGCGACAGTGAGTAACTTTTGATTCGTTACATATGTACATAAATAAAAAGTACATATATAACACCGTTCTATAGACCGTTCATACACCTGCGGGTAGGGGTTTAGAATATGCCCGCGGTATGCATACCGGTCGTAAGAGGCAACTAATATGCACAAAGGTAATGATGTGCAAAACCTTCGGGGAGTGATTTTTATTGCTACAACAACAACAACAACATAAACCGTTCAATTTTCCACATGAGTATCATTTGGTAACACTAATAAGAAATATTTAACAAAACCTTAATTGTTTCAGAAAATAAAGTTTTATCATTTTCATAGAAGCCTGTGACAAGAAATTCGATTTTTCGTTCCACAATTAGAAATCAGAGAAAAAACATTCTTTGTAGTCCACCCTAATACACATAAACACTGCAAAATTCTATCACAGCGTGCATTAACACAACCCTGCACAAAATGTTATCTGTATAGGATGAATACGGGCTGAGCCGCAAGGTCACATGCGCCTAATACCGATTGTGCTCTTTTTATATGGGTTGAAGTGTTCACATTTATACCCGAAAGTCTGTCTTTCTACCCCCGCGGCTTTCTATCCTCATGGGTATGACACACAAATTCAAATTGACTCACGTACACATATTGAATCAGAATCCCATGTGAAGGAAAGGGACTAATATAAGACCACTCTATTTAGAGCTCAGTCACAAAATTTTTTTTTAGGGACTGAGCTGGCACCATTGGCATGTTGAACAGGTTAACTTGAAACAAACACTGCCGTGCAAATGGATAAGTTGAACGTTCCTTTCTGCTTTTTATCAGAGAAAAATTGCTATCAATGACTTAATTTGGATGGGTTCTCAGAGCAAAACTGTGCTTGTGTCTCAGATTCTGTTTGGCTAAGGCTAGATTTCTAATTTTTAATGACTGATTCATTTCATAATTTGATATATTTTGTATCATCACTGACAAAGACTCGTGGAACATTTTATCCAAAATATTCCTAATTATTAAGCGCAAGACCTACGAATATATTTGAACTTATTTCGATGTAAGGTGGTGTACTGTATGCGTGTGCACATACATACATATGTATTTACGAATGTTTCTGTAAAAGGTAGTACCTTACCTGAGTGCTGGCTCCCTTTTGGTGGGTGAATCGCCAGTTGTGGTGTTACGCCGGCTGCTGCTCACGCTCGACCGCTTTAATGTCCCACTCGGTTCGGGGCTATCCGGCGGTGATGAATCGGCGGCTGTGCCTGTAAGGACATCGTCAACGTTTGAGGGTGCATAACCAGAATCATGATTACCATTTGGATCGGCCACCACAAGCTGCGGCGGGCTGCTGATCTGCGCTACGACACTGCATACAGCAACAACAGTAGTTGCAGATTGCAGTAAAATGCAATTGCGAGTTTTCGATTAAGTTTTTAATAATTTTTTTTTTTTTGCCGAGATTAAATTGATGTCAATGTTGTGGTAACGGCGTCGATACACGTTTGTGGTATTTGCAGTTGAAGAATATTGTAGGAAATGCAAGAAAAAAGTCAAATGTGAAAAAAGTGAGAATAAATTGTAATTTAAATTTTTGTTTGCTTGTGCATCAACATCCACACGTACTGTACATTAGACTGGTGCCATAAAATTCGATCTTCTTGGATGGAGTAAAAAATATCTTGATTTGTAAGGTCTGCCATTGCTAGTCTAGATTTTTGGAGCCTGATTTCATTTTTGCTTTGAAACCGTCAAAGCAGTGAATTAAGAACTTGTCAGATGAACCTTTTCAGCTTAATTACCCTTTAAATATTGCTACTGTCTTTTGTTTTCGAGTTCATATTTCGGAAGTTTGACAATAGGGCAAAAACCAATGTAGAAAATATGTATATACATAAGTAAACACAATTCCTAAATGAGGTTGTATGGTCTAGAAAACAGGCTTCCAACTTTTGTTTATTAATTTGCTTTTCGGAATCTATTTATACAAACCTATAGTAAATAAGCTTATGTACGAAGTACGAGCATTTTCGGTCTCCTAATCTTCAAAAGAAACCATTGACAGATTTCTTGTGAATATGTAAACGATGATGTGTAGCTTATTTGATTTTTTTTTAATTTGTATACCTTTCAAGAACATAAAATGGTGTTTATAATAATTTGGTCCGATGTTTATAAATATGAGAAGAAGAGACCGCAAACTAATCTCTCAGTTTTAGATTTAAATTTTCCATGTTTGGTATCTACTTATTATACATATATGTACATGTCTAAGCTTTAGAGGAGGCATGGTTCTGACGACCATGTTTGCCTAAATGTTCAAAATTGTTCTTTGGAGAACGAGAGGGTATGTATGTATTATTGGTGGCGAGCACTGTTGGCTCTGAGGCATGGCGCGATTGGCTTCCTCATTTTCGCTTGGAAAAACCACCTTTTGGCTCAGGCCTAGGCGACCGTATTGCTCAAAAGGTATTTATTAAATCATTTGGCTCAGGTTCTGATGACCGTGTTGCGCAAATGTTAAAAACATTTTGTTCTTTATGTTGGCTCTGAGGCATGGCGCGATTGGCTTCCTCACTTTCGCTTGGAAAAACCACCTTCTGGCTCAGGCCTAGGCGATCGTATTGCTCAAAAGGTATTTATTAAATCATTTGGCTTTCCAAAACATAAACTACATCTTCGAAATATTTTATAAGCTGATTGCGAATTACAAATAAAATAAACGAATGAAATAACCGTAGCTTATGTATGTATGTCGCTTAAACAGTACATATGTAATGTGTGTTGAGAAAATCACCTAGATCGGACTAACATAACATATGTTCTTTTCCTTACTTGTTTTTATTATATTATTGCCGAATGTATTTATATTCTTTCTCATTTGAAACATCAACTTTTGGAAAATGTAGATGGGTCTAGAGGGTTTTAATCGTTCGGCTCACAAATAAATAACGTTTCACATATGTATGTACATACACATTCTAAACATCTACACATCTTCTGTGCATATCCAGTTTCACTTTAATTTAACAGCAATCATATTTAACCTCGTTAAATATTTCACTTTCGCAACGCTTCCTACGAATTCCCTGCACACCTAATTACTTAGCCTTGCTTTCTCTCCTTTACACTATAATTTATGTTTGTTTTTACTTCGTGTTTCATTTCATTATGTTGGCTGTTGCTGTGTGTGCAATTAACTACATGACGTTCCTTGTAATATTGTTAGTGTTTCGTTAGCACTTACTTGCCAGTCTCCTCTACCACAGTGGCCAGCATAAATTCTGTGGATTTGTCATTGACAATGACATGACAATCGTCGATATCCGGAGATATGGCACCTCCACCGGCATCTTCCTCCTCCTCATTTGAACCGGACGCTGTGTTTGTCGCTGGTTCGTCAGGAATTATGCGGGCTGCATGCCTGCCACCGTCCAACGCCGTCTCGGCTAACCTGGTTGTTTGCGCTACATTCTCAATGACACTGCCACCTGTCAGTTCTGATAGGTGTGGTTTCCGGAGAGCGTGATGTTGTTTTCGCGCTCGGTCGCGCAACGCCTTTTGTTCGTTTGCGAATCGTATCGAAGTCAGACAAAGAGAAACAAGTGAAGAAAAACAGCATATTAAGTGACACACGAGAATTTAAATTGTACAAAACACAAATGTAAATGATATGCGAACACAATGAATGAATGAAATTATTTTCTTAAATACCTTGAATATACTGGAATATAAATATCCCATAAGAAGGCAGGGGATGTAGAAGCTGACAAGCGAGGATACCAGAATGTAGTATGTGTTGTAGAAGGCGCATACGTTTGGTACTCGATCGGGCGTGTCGTTGATACCTACCATGATGGGAGCACCAATGGAAATCGATGACGCCCATGCCGCTAGGATGGTTAGACAAACTCGTCGAGTATTTTTGTATTTCGCATATTTTATTGGTTGTGTCACAGCAATGTATCTGTAATAAATGAAATGAATATATACATACATACATAATCATTAAATCGGTAAGTTTGCTCTGAGTCTTGATATGCAAAAAAGAAAAGGAAATAAGAAATGCAAAATATCATCGCTTGCCAGTTTAATTAATCGACCCCAGACTTGTTGCAATTCAAAAAGAGGAACAGCAAAAGTGCGATTGATTGGTTAGTCAAATTTGTATAATTCGTTTGATTACGCAACCTGGCTGATTAATCAAATTCTGAGTAATTATGTACTATTTACTGGAAGCAAAACAATTTAAACCTGAGCAACTAAAACCAACGTGGAATATATCGAAAATATTAATAAAAATTTGTGGTCACTCGACGATTGTTTTCTAATGACCGTTAGGTTTTGTGGCACGTTGGGCGAAACGAATAGCTTCGTAAGTATAAGTAAAGACCTCACAGAGCCACTCGAAACTTGAGTCGTGTACATCAAGGGACGTTGAGCTATATAAGATCCCACTAGCTAGATCATGTCATACGAATAACCAAAGCAGCTTCGGCTTTTCTGAGGAGGCTCGCAATGACCTAAATCCTTCTGTGGTTAAACTCTAATTAGTGATGGTTATGTTAATTAATACAACGGAAGGCAGAATATGTTTCCTTAGCATTAGCTTAGCTCTACAAATTTGGCTTACATATTAATGTACGGTACGAAAAATGTGCCTATAAAACCCCTTGAACTGTTTATAAATCTTGTACCATTATGTTTTGTTTAAACAATATACATAATTGAAAATATCTGGAGCCTTTATCCACTGAAGCATATCCTTGGCTCATCCCGATTTGACAAACGTTGTTTTTGAATATTTTTGTTTGTTGTAGCCTCCTACGAGTATTTGAAAAGGAAAGCTTAAAGTGTACGTGATTTGTTTCAATTATTCATCGCTTTCTTTCTCATTTCGTTGGGTTTAATTAAATTTTGATTGATTAAAATTTGCTTGAAGCAGTTTTGTTTGCGCGCGTGAGCAAGGAATTGTAAAGAAAAACAGTAAGACGACTTTAAAGCGAACGGTGACAGGTAATAGTGTCACTGGTAATAGTGTCAATTGACACTATTTCCAGGGTAACTTGGAAATAGTGTCAATTGACACTATTGCGCTTTTCGAAATGGAAATAGTGTCAATTGACACTATTGCTATTTTAGGCAGCGGTTGTCTGCGCAGCGCAGTGTTGTAAGAGATGGATTTTTATTATTCCAAGTCCTTCTGCGTAGGCGGCCTTCGGCCGCGCTTATTATAAATAACCCTGGGCTACGCCATTCCAACTCCGGGTGGTTGCCCTGAACGGTGGCAACATGCCACCGTTCCCACTCTATGGGCGGGATCCATGGTATTTTTTTAATTTTTATTATCACCTGAAACTAATGATTATTATATCGCGCGATTTTTTATTTAAAATTTTCATCTTATGTTATTAGCTATTCACATATGTATATGCATGTACACTATATTTTTATTCCCTTTATGTTATCTTTATTGCCAATTCAGAAAGGTGTTCTGCACAAAAATTCCTTGGCAACCACCCGGAGTTGGAATAGCGTAGCCCAGGGTTATTTATAATAAGCGCGGCCGAAGGCCGCCTACGCAGGATGGTGTACTACGCAGAAGGACTTGGAATAATGTAAACCAGGGTTGTTTTTTAAATTAAATTTAAAATTTTGCACATACTCGGTTTTGCGCCCACAACAGTGGTACCTCAAATGAAAGGTAGCATAATTACCTATCCAATACATAATTTGAATTTATTTCACACATAAAATGGGGATTTCGTGTTGGGGATTCTGATTTTAGGGATTTTTCCTTTGCGGGTTTTGATTTTGGGGATAATGTGGTAGACCCGTTTTTAGCACTTTTGACACTATTTCCATTTCAGTTTGGAAATAGTGTCAATGACTTATTTTCCATTTTCTTGTTGACACTAATTCCATTTCGAAAGCGCAATAGTGTCAATTGACACTATTTCCAATTTAGAACGGAAATAGTGTCAATTGACACTATTACCAGTGACACTATTACCTGTCACCAAAGCGAACATAACATGAGTGGTATTAATTTGAATTTAGCAAGCTTCGGACAGAAGTACGCCGAGGTTCTGCCCAAACTGTAGTGTGAATGGTATAGCTTGACCTTGCCTAAGCTTTTAGATCGTCTTATGCATATCTATACCGGATTGATAGTGGGACATGTAAGAAATAATATAAATGGATGTCCATATGGAAAAGTCGTTCCAAAAACAAGGCAGCCCCAGAGATTTCTTTCCATTTTTTGTTAAAGTAGAACTGAAGTGGAGGAATACCACTGGCTGCGGAATAGCGGCCTGGGTTGCAGCCATTTCACCTACACAAAGCACGGCCAAATTGAAACGAAAAAAAAAAAAACACTGACACGCCTTCAGTTCTATATAAGGCTTATGATTTTTTCTTTTTGTTCAAGACTTTACTGTATTTCACCTAAAGTGCTTTTACTTCAAGTCGCAGGAGCTTTTGCGTCAAACTAAAGCACAACTGAAGGAAACAACAGTCGTGCGATTAATTTGAAGGTTGCTGTGAGTTGTTTGAATTTAGGAGTGCGTAAATCTGTTCGAGGTCATCACAATTGTCAAAATGTTATAAAGCACGGGTATTTGAAAATTTTCGTATTGTTTTAGACATTGTTCTTGTAGAAAGCATTTGTAGGCAGGGTATCTGTACATCACAATTGTGAGCTGCTTTAGAGCTGAGCAAAAGCAATTAATTACAAATTTAATTTGTCCTTACGCCAAGTAGAGCGAGTCAAGAAGGTCTTAAAATTGTATTGTTAAGGGCGCAGAATTGACAACAAAACATAAAAAGTAATTTATTTTGCAACACTTAGTTGCTGGGGATTTGCCGAGAAAATGGCTGCTCTTTTTCTCCTCATCATTACGAAGTGTTGCAATATTACTTTTATTTCTTGCCTTTTACTTATAGTATAAGCAACCATAAATGTATGAATAAACATACATAGCTTACATATATAGCTTTCACGATGCCTTGAAGCTAACTTAAAAATTAATGGTCCGTCATTCGACTGTGATCAGTATCCCCTGGGCGCTTCATGCATCTAAGGGAAAAGGTGTAAGAAAGCGTTAACACATCCTTTGCAAAATCAGGATGAAAGGCTAGCAGATCTTCACTAATCGTCAAATCGTGAATAAGGCTGAGTACCTGTTTTCGAGCACCCATGCAGTTTTACCCAGGGGTTACGACTCTTGGGGGTTATTAGCAGGTTAACCATACGTCTGTGCATTTAAAGACAGGAGCTCGATAAATTATATGGAATTTTCTCTGGTTCAATGCTGGTTCTTGAAAGCGCCCCGACTGGTTTAGACGTATAGATTTCTCTATCTAAATTAAATGTATCGAATGGCGTCGTAAACCAAGTTAAAATTTACTGTGCAATTTTTAGCAGTAGTCCTGCGGACTGAGGTAGTACCGCTTATACTGTCTGCTAGGGTTAGACATCTTGGAATCATAACTGATATTAAGCTGTCATCAAAAGCTAGGGTGGAGAGATATCGACCAAAATGTGGATAGAGGGTGAACCCAGTATGCGTTACCCATACATAATCTATACTAATATATATTTTGAAAGCTGTTTTTTTTCTTAGCGCAAAGCTTGAGATCGGCCCACCCGGGTGTGTGCACGAGGCGGACATAGGCTAAAAAAAAAATAAAAAATTTTCCCGGTTTTCGGGATATTCGTAAAAATTTGGACTGGGGTTATCCTTGAAGGAATTGTGGCAATATTGGTATCAATTGAAAGGTATTAATGGGTGCTTCAAAGAAACGTGAATATCAGGTCCATATGTGAACCCGTTTTCGAGATACTTACCAAAATTTGGACCAGGGGTGACCCCAGGAGGTGTTTATAAGATATGGGTATTATGACAGTAGTCGGACACTGAATTTATGAGATGGCGATTGGTGTAATACTTTCCTAACAAGTGTTTGTCTTGTAGAGCCCACTGAACACGTCTTACTTATGCACTTAAATGACCCACCGAATAACATAGCCTGTCGTTTGGTGTTTCTGAAAACTGGTGCCAAAAGCAAACACCACAGGCTCGCAAATCGGTCTTCACTTAGTCCTTTCGTCGGTTTGGTGGCCTTCCTTTGCTTCGACCGCCAGATGCCGGGGAAAATATCTTCTGCCCCCAAGCCTATGGGCTTTTATGACGTTGGCTCGATAGTTGGTAAGATGGGAAGATATACCACTATGACTATTTCCGCTACCATACCGGTAAGGGTATCAAGTGCTTTACGTTTGGGTGATTCACAAACCAATAATTTGTTAATGGGCGTAGCCAGACATTTTTTTTAGGTCTTTTTACGAGGACAAAAATCAATGCAGATGGAAATAGAAACCAAAGCGTGTAAGGAATTCGAAGCTTAGTAAGTAAAGTTACTTTTGGAATATATCACGCTTTGAATTCCTTTACTCTTTTCAACATTATCTATTGATATGCAGATGAGTCTGAAGACCAAAACTTGATGTGTTATAGGGTCGAATATGTTTAAGGTAAGGGTACACCTAGCAGCACTACTTCACACGACATTACGCGACCAGCCCTCGTTGTTTCAACATTTTCTCCAAATGTCGTCGCGGAGAAAGATTAATTTTTTCTTAAAAAACGCAGAATTTTTCGAGGACTATGGCTTAGGTTGGGGCATTTGCTCTACCTGGTTACGCCCATGTTTTATTTTAGACAAACATATCGCACCCTAAATCAAAAACAGTCACAACTCAAAATTTTTTTAGGTCGCTTTCTTGGCATAGATTGCCTCATAAAAAGTAGTGCAGCCAATACATACAATATTTTTCTTTTTGACTATTATCGTTACTCTTTAAAGAGCACAGTGATGTCAAGTTTTTAAAAATCAAATCACTTTTGAGCGATCCAGAAGCAATTAACTGAAAGTTACTCAGATTTTGAGTTGTGACTCTTTTTGATTTAGTGTGCGATATTTTATATCATCGTATTATATGTAAATATATGCGTAAACAAAAAGTCTGGAACCCATAAGTTAGATACTAATCTTCTCACTCTACGTCCATTTTCCTTATGTGGCTGCACTTTTTCCTTCGTCATGTGCTTTTGACTTAGCTTCCTCGTCCAGACCTTTATGCTAACCAACCGAAGCAGGGTTTGAACACTCTTCCGCTGACATTCAATAGCTTTTACTGTCGTGTCTGTCGCTTGCAAAAGTAACATTTCCAGATCAAAATCACATACGTGTTTTTCAAACTGAATTCAAAAATTTCATTATCTACCTTATTTATAAGTGAGTTATGGTTCACAATTTTAATTATGATTGAATCTCTTGCAAATTTGACCAGGCCCATTTCCAAAAATGTGGAATTATTTTATAGCATGCCTCAAGTGACATATGTTTGCATTACTTTACCGTCTAGCATTCTACCCCTAGGCACAGTATTGGTTTTGTCATTCTTAACACTTACCTATCCCTTGATATCGCCACCAGGTTCATGATTGATGAAGTTGAGCAAGATACGTCCATACCTATGTAAAAATCACACAGCGATTCCGGCAGATCCCAGCTGCCATTATTTACCTGCAAGAAAATAAATGAGGAAATATTCAGTACTTCACTTTCGAATAGATAGAAGCAGCAGAATCATTGTGTTCTTTCATTCTTGTAAATAAGTTAGATGGAACTATATATCATATACATAGAACACGATTATTAATTCGCTATACCCTTTCTAAGGCATTAAGACTGTGCGGCCTTTTCGAATGTGTGGTTTACTGTCTTTTAATTATAGTGCGACCTAAATATTTTATGCCCACTTTGAAGGGTATATGGTAAGCTAGATTTATTTTTACCGAGCAGCATTTCATGGCAAAAATACACTCCTACGCTTTGCGAACGTGAAGGACTATATTTTAGAGAACGAAATAAAGCATTGGAGATGTCGCATCGACGAAACCGGTTTGCTACAAAACCAAAATTGACAAGGGACGACGGAAATTCGTGCCAATATAAATGAATGACTATAATTTTATGGGCGTTGTAATTAAAAATCCACCAAAATAAATGTCCCAAGGTGGTCCGGTGCCATAGTTTTAGAATATGCCTAAATAAATACCCACCCAGAGGTTTAGAAATGATCCTGGATTAGTTTCGAAGTAGTCCATACCACCAGCACAATCATAGGTTTATTATTTTTAATATACTGGGGTGGTATTACGACATACGATCCGTGATCTTAAACCCTTATTTAGGTCACAATAACTTTAAAAATAATTAAAAATATCGGAAAATTTTATGCATTTTTCTTTTTTAATTTCAAAAATGGGGCAGTACCGCACACGTTTGATTGAGTTAGTTTAAAAATTTGATTAATCGCAAATCCAAATCGGGAAAGATGGCAAAATAATATGCGGCACACCATTACCTTGATTACAGTGTAAAGTTCCACATTCTCTTTTACACAAAAGATCTTTCAGACTAACATAGGCTGATATAATAAGCAACTACTGTGAAAATATAATTTAATTTTATATAAATTCTATTTTACTTCCAAAGAGTCGTTGGAGAAAGACAATCGAAGAAATAAAAATAAAAACAAAATGGGATTATTCCGCAACACTTTTAAATTAATAACGGTAATAAAGCTTATTATGGTGGAAATGTTGGTTTTACAGCGGAGATTGTTTATTGGGAAGTAACGTGGTTCTAAAAAATGTTGATGTCTGTACATTATGAAAGTCAAAACAAACAGTTATTGGAATCTAAGATTTCTCTCTCAGAATGCTTGAACAAGCTTCACTCCAAATGTAATACTCTTTTTAAGGTTGGATATTGTATTCCTCAAGAGTGTAGTGGTAACCATTACACTAGGCTCTCATCTTAAAAATAATAATAAACTTAAGGCGCGATATACAACAGGTATATCATCATAAACCTCAGAAGAGACTTTTGCGCCAAAAGTCTCTTCCAATTTGTGGTGTGCCGCCTTGAATTTTTTCCGACTCCGAACGGCATCTGCAAAGGAGATGGATTTTTGCTGACAAGCCTTCTATAGTAGAAATACACTAGGAGAATTTCCCAAACCACTGCCCTTGCTACCTGAACCAGGGCTAGAACCTTTGATGAACTGGGTATTCAATGTTCGGTCCGACCTAAATCTTAAACTTCCTTACAAGTTTATATACTTGTGGTTTATTTGAAGTTTAAAGTATTTTTGATGTGGTTTTCTTCACAAACTGGAATCTTTAATATAGAAAGACACCACCTTCAAATTATACCACTCCTGCCACCGGTGAATGGATTTAATGTATTGAATAGTAATTTCAGCAATATACTCAAGAAAATCATTTAGGTAAGAAGTACTTAAAAGCACTGAAATTGCCTTAACACAGGAATTATTAACGCATTTGGTTTCCTTTAACAAACCTCTTGTCACAATAGTCATCACTTTGACTCACTTATTCACGAGATATCAGCGTTAATGATACGTAAAAACCTTTCAAATACAGTAGGTATGTATGTAGCTGAGTTTATGATGAATATTTCACCAGAATAAAATTAAAACCAAAACTAATATCCTGTAGGAAAATTCCCTTTCCCAGAAAAAGAATATCCATATATTGGTCATAAAAATGTATGGTATAAATTCATACATATTTTCGATTGCTTTCTTATACAGTCTTACGAATAGAATGTAGAACATGTTTTTGTTTAGTCACATGAGCCACATGTGAAAATATCCCCCTAATGTGGTTTTGAGATTCTTCCACGTAGGTTACTTTTCCTTTTAACCTTTCCTGTCTTATTTCTTCGAAAAGTCTTCAAAAATTAAGGTATGAATTGTGTGGAACTTACTGAAATTATTAAATGCCTCCATCGAGAAACTTAAACCCAAAAGACTGGCCGAAGAAGCATGATCAAATTATGGCATGAATCAAATTCACTGCGCGAAAATTGCCGAAATAGTGGGCAGAACTTATTTAAACATTATAAAAGAAACAGTAAACCGCGGTGGTGGAGTAAATAAAAGCGCTACGAAATTATTCTTAGCGAATAACTATCCCAAGCATATTGCAGGAACAGTGAAGCTTTACATTCCCACAACAGCCGGTTCTTTCCATGGCCAAATCTAAGTTGCAATGATTTTGCAAAAATTTTCCAAATACAGTTTATAAATCTTGCATTGAATCTTGACTCATAATTTTTGACAAAATTAGTTAAAATAATTTTACGAAAGAAGAAATTGGTGAAAGTTGCAAAAAATAAGGTTGGCCAATACATAAGTTCGGCACTTTGAATTGCGCTTGGAGCTTTCCGAAATTACAAAGTTGTGTAGCGTATGGGCATTTTTTAAAAAATTTTACTGATGAAAACAGCGAGCAGTTTCAATTAACACGTCCCTAATTTGTACCAGTACAATTGATGTCATGGCCAAATGATGCTAAGGTTGTGTCAAGTGACCAGCTGGCTTCTACTTTTTTCATGTGTATTGACAGAATTCTTTTCCGTACCTCGAAGAGTTGCAATGTTAAACACACTTTAATTATAGCCATGTATTCATAAAAGTGCGAATAATTCCAACTTTCCGAAGTCGGAGCGCTCCAAAAAAAAGCATCCAAAAAGAGTCCGTAATTGGAGCCTTTTCGGAGAGAAGAAATGAATATTGAAGGCTCAATGATATGACAGATTTCGAGTGTTTTCTGACCCTTTTTGTTGTAGGCGTAAAGAGAATTGTGAGAAAATGGACGTCGGAGAGCAGATGAGCGAGAGTAAAACTCTGAGAAATGAGCGTTTTATGGCTCCGAAAGGAGTCTTTTTTTACACTTTTGATTAGCTGGGATATGCCATCATATCACCAATTCTCTATCAAATATAAAAAAATTGTCTTGGGTATAACTTTAGGCATCAGAGTATTCAGTTGCTGAAAAGTTAAAAAACATTTAAATTTATGATGTATGGGTCTAGGTATCTGTTTCAGCAAATATGTTTAACTTAGTCAAAAATATATGCGAATGCAAATCTAAATTAAACCTCCCCCCAAGGCTAACTTCTACGCACGGCCCTGCCGGACATCAATGATATATTCACAGTAAACACAGACAAGCTGGCCGAGCAATTAAATTACTTTGCGATGAGGAAGCTGCAGTCAATAGTTGTAGATTTTCCATTAAAATGGCAGTCTCTGCGTTAGTTGACAATAATAGGCGGACATTAACAATAAAAAGTCGATTCCAAAAAGGGCTGTAAGCGAAATGACATGGGCTCTGCTTTTCAAGGAGAAGCGAACTCATTTAGAGCACTCGTAATTTTCGCAAATGAATTAACCATTAAATTCAAAATAAAGGCCATGAAATTAGATTTTACTACTTTCAATGAGTGGCCGTAGAAATGTTAGTTGTATGTAAGAGACTACACATTAAAGCCAGATAAATTAATTTAGCACAACAAAAATCACATCTGTGTGTTCTTCATTTATTCTACTTTCTCACTTGCAGCAACATACAGACAACGCGAAAGATCGTTCCACAGAAAATAATACAAATTTGGTTCAATGTTTTTTATTAATGTCGTTACACATATGTACATATGTATATACCCAGTAGTGCTGCTCATAGAAGTTATATTGACTTTATTTGAATTTGTACATAAGCCGAATGCTAGGATCCCACGTATGAAAAAACTAAATGCAAGATCAGTAAATTTTTATCTACTTATAAATTTTTCCTTAATTTCAAAAACAATAATAATTGACTAAGAATTATTATAAACGGTCCTGAGCTCATTAATTTGCAAATATGTAAAAATTAAGTAGACCATTAAAACCAAAAACAAATAAAAATGTTTGAATACCAAACTATAATTAACTTTATTTAAAATCTTTTTGCTGCTTTTATAATACTATTTCCTTTACGGAGACGTTAAAGTCTTTCGTTTTTAACGCTAAAGTTTAGTCTGGTGATTTTGAGGCTTTCAGAAACGATAGAATTATCAGAGTCGGCCTTTTTATAGCCATTCAGTCGTTAAGGTCTTTTAAGGAGGTTATGTTCCTGTCTACAGGTTAAAGGAATTCAAGTTTCTCCAAATACAGCATATACTTAGTGGTTTGTTATATTCCTCCCTCATATGATATTTCAATCTACAATGTAGATGGTAGATTCTACATATATGCAGCACATTTCCTAGTTCAAAACTGTTAATTTTAATGAAGTATAGAGCCATTTCCATCAAAAGCGTGGTATAATGGCTTACTTAATCAAGTAAATGTTATACCTAACAATTTCGGAAAGGTCCTGGACTTGGACTTGGACTTTCTAAGTATTTTTTGGGTGTCCACGTTGCTATGTTACAGCCGACTTTAAAACGATTGTCAGTAAGATGTATATAAAACTATACATGAAGCTTTAAGCCGAGTTACGATGCAAACTATTGGAGGGCTCAATAAATTTTTCCTCTCACACTAATAACGTTACTGAACTTTAAAACGACTTAACAAAACCCAACAATAAGCTGTGATACCTACATTCATATTTATGTACATAAACCAACTGTTACATACATACCCAGCAAACACAGCCTCTAACGTTAGATAAATACTGTAGTTTTACATTAGAATTCTAATGTAGTTCTCTAATGTATCTCTAATCGAAAATCACGTTAGAGAACTAGGCTAGAGGACGATTAGAGAACGATTAGAGAAACACTCGAATAGCGAAGATGCGTGTATTGTCAAGTATTGTATTTATAAACTAAGGTATAAAAACTTTGAATTTTATTCCCATTGGATATTTAAGCTTAAAACATGTCAAACATATTTAAAGCAATAAATTTATCGAAATAGAATTAAACAAGAACAATTGGATTTCATTTCATTTCAGTTAGAAATTTCTCATTAGAATCCCATTAGAATTTCACGTTAGAATTCGAATCGATAACTAACCTTTTTCTCGATATCGAGAATTAAGTCCCCTTTTTGTCGAGAATGCTATAATTCGCGACAGTTTCACATATCGTTCTCTAACCTTCTACCTTAGAGAATAACATTAGAATTCGAGTCGTTTTCTAATCGTCCTCTAACCTTGATGTTTGCTGGGTATGTACATACATATGTACGAGTACCATCAAACACGTAAAACGCTTCTAATAAACTCTGTGAACAGACCGTTAGAAGCTTTAATAGCGTAAGCTGGAAATATACGCATATACAATACATATGTATGTATATATGTATCTATATACAACTAAAGTGCCTAGTCACTTTAGGTCACATTCACTAGCCAACAAAGTAACATCAGTAATACTAATTTGGACAATGAAAGTGGCCGGCAGTTGTATATGCGTTTCGTTTCGAAACTACATACCTTTGATACGTTTGCTTCCTGGATATATTTCCTGTGTTAGACACATGTGCACCAGTGAGTTTAGCACATGTATACATACGAGCACACACATCACTATTGCACTATAACGATCCTTTTAAGTAGAGTAGGAAGTGTGTGCTTTGATATTTGAAGGTATAAATCCATATCGAAGTGCTTATGTCTGTGTGTTCGCAGAAATGTATTGGAATAGTATTTTGCATTCGAAGCACGTGCTCGGCATGCAATAAAAAGTTGTACGCCTAATGTAGCAATTTTAACTTGGATCTCACTATTGTTGTTGCTGTACTATTTCTGTTAAAATGTTTATACAAAATTCCATAAATTGAAACATTTTTTCATCAACATTAAAGAGACATTTTAGAACCTGCGTAGTGAAGTATAATTTACCATAACTGATTTCTAATTCCAGACTCCAAAAACAACTGCGAAATTCACGATAAAAAAATCACCAGCTGGAAGAAATGGAAAAATTTTAGGAACAGAGATGGATCTATACTTTTCAAAAGACTACTGTGTTTTTGAAGATATTTTTGCCTTTAAGTGCGGAGCTCACGATTTACGGCGCTACTTTCATTCCTGTTACATTCTTTTGGTACATAGTATGTATATTTAATATGTATTTCAATTGAAAAATTTTTTTTGCAACAGGAGTAAAAAATTTTGGAATCCTTTTTGTGAAGCACACGAACTTTTTTAATAAAATTAATTCTTTCATAACACTGCAAATGCTTCCATAACCTGGCTTCATTAGTATTTGTTGTTATATACCCAGCAAACACTCTACTGGTAATAAATTGTGAATTAATCAAGTACAATGACAATGTGCCGAAGGCTTCATACCTTTCATGAATACGTATAACTTTTTTGAGTGTCCGATAATTACTTAGAATTTTTTCAAACTTTTCATTTAAACAATAATCGATTGTATGGGAGCTATATGTTATCTTTGTCCGATCTGGCTGGTCTTCACTACATAAGTTACATATATAATAAGTACCAAACCTTCAAAATTTTATGTTCGTAGATTTTTTATTTCAAGAGTTATAGACCCGTTTATCGGAACAATCGATTGTATGGGAGCTATGCGTTGTATCGGTCCGATCTTGCTAGTTCCGACAAATGATTAATCCTATGCAAAATGGCGCCTGCTTGCAAAACTTCATAGAGATATCTCTAAAACTGAGGGACTAGTTTGCGTTCAAACAGATGGACGGACAGACGGACATGGCTAAATCAACTCAACTGATCGCGTTGATCATTTCGGTATACTTAATAGTGGTTCTATCTCTTCTTCTTCTCACACTTACAAACATCGGTATCAGACCAAAGTTATAATACCATTTCATGTTCATGAAAGGTATAAAAATGGTTGCGGCTAGGGTTTTTCATAAAGGGAAGAAGATTGTTTTAGTTTTTATTGTTGTTGCTCCAGTTTGAGTGTGATATGTATGCATACGAGTATGCGCATTTAAAATATGTATTTAGGGACGAAAATTATGACTTGGCATGAAATATTTCTGTTGATGGAACGTGGTTCAGGTGAAAAATGTTAGAATGCAACAAAAAGAGAGGGGAAGAGTTCAACCTAGGTTACTGTTGCGAATAACTAAGCCACTATGTATGTAACACAGTCATGGTTAGATGGTGCGGAAAATGTTTTTTTCTCTCCACAATCACCAGTTGTTCTAATCTGTGGAATTCGTTGTTGTTTGCTGTTTTTTGTTTGTATTTACTGTGTCACTGCTGTGACTTTGTGATTGCATTGCAATTTGCGCAAATTGTTGGAGTTGTCACGTGCCAAAATCCGCGTTTTTGGTTGGGTCTGTGTTTGTGCTTTGTGGGGTTTTTAGTTATGTAAAAACTTTTGTGATTTAAGTTAGCAATGAAAGTTCGAAACGACAGAGGAAAGTGCTCTCCGACGTGGTGCTGCCTTGTGACCTTTGCTGTTGATGCCGTGCGTATACGTATGTAATTAATATGTGAATCCAATTAAATACATTTCGTTCATAGTTCCAGCAAGTGACATATTTTATATACAAAAGTGATTGGGTTTTTAAGAAAGCGAGCTCGAGATTTACTCTACAAAAAATTTCGTTGCGTCTTAGACGAGATCTATCATTGGCTGTCATAGAAATATATCATATCATTACGGTAAAAACCTTACTTCCATACATGGAACAACAGGTCGCGTTATTGAAATAGCTGAGCAGCCGTGTCTTGTGTCAACATCTAAAATGCCTATGGAATATCAGCGAAGAGCCGCCAAAGCAAAAATAATATATTTTTATGGAAAATAAAATAATAATGAAATAGAATTTCCTTCAGAAAAGCTGTCTTCAAGCATGTGTAATTATATAAGAAAAAATATTGATATGTATTTGCTTTCTTTAGGGGAATTAAACGGTGTGTCCGAACTGTGTGACACTAAATGCAGATAACTCTTGTAAACGAATGTTAAAATTTTTTAAGATTTTGCCCATCCTAGCTTATTGTTAGATGAGTAAGAACTATAATGCCACCAAAGTTTTCTTATAGCAGTAATTAGAATATAACAATGCCAATGTTATGAAGTAAGGTCAGTTTAGTATCAACTTAAGGCAGCATCCGACACCTCAAAGTTACATGGATAAAAAAATGTGCGGGGCTTTAAAGAAAGTTCACATGTTTTGAGATTATACTAGTATTACAGCGTGGCTAACATATTTGCATACTTTTGTGAATTGAAGAACTGCTCAGAAACCTATATTTCAAGTGCATGAAATTGTTGGGTGGCACTGCTGATAAATTCGGTCTAAGCAAAACCCAGAATCTCTCTTATAAGGACTGCCATCAAACAAAGAGCTAGCGCTCTTGGGTCTTTGACTTTGCCTGTGTGGGAAACGACAATTTTTTTTAAAAATGAATATTATGTTGGAAATCCTATGTAGAACTCTCCCTTCTCAACTATTTTGATTATCTCTGGTACTTGGGGTGGCAGTGATGCTGTGCAATTTTCAAAAATGGTTCAAATTTTTAACTATGTTGTAGACAAAATAAGGGAGCAAAACGGTCGGCAGTGTCTTAGATCGTATTACGATCGGATGACAGCATAGAAAAGTGGGACTTTTATTGCTGTACGGGTACTTACTGTAAGAATTGACCTCAGTGCTTGTAAAGTATTAACAACTGGTTGGGTTTGTTGGGATCATTCAGTTTACTAAGCACCAATTAAAATAACGGCAAACATCAAGCAAAGATTTGATCTCACTAACGGAATGCGGATAAAGTGGAAATCTCTTCCACTTGTTCTCAATTTAACTCAATGGTCTATTAATTGCTTTCAGTACGTATGTATGTGCGTATTATGCGTTAAAGATGTTGAGCCGTACACTTATTTCATTAGTTTAAGTGCGTTTTAATTAAATGTAATGACGAGCATTGCCACTCATTTATATGATTATTTTGTATGTTATGTACTTATACGCCGTGTTGTACGTACTCGTAAATGCGGTAGGAATGTTACTCTACCATCAGTTCAAGCTACGACACGCTTATTCAGTCGAGAACGGCCTGATGAAATAAATCTTATCTATAATTCTTAAGACATGTGGCATGCATAGGCATATACAAATGTAAAACTTTCACAAATAACATCTTCAAGCAGCTAAAATGTAGTAAAGTCTTTGCTTTTGAAATTATGCCAGCAAGGATCAGCACTTAAGGTGTGCCGAGTTCCACATTTGTTTTGATATGATTTTCCTACAATTTCAGCTTCCTCCGTAAATACAAACATATGTACATATGTATGTATATTATACGTCATTTTGTACAAAGCGTGTGGCATATTTCCTACTTAAGTGTGCACAAAAAGCAGAAAATATTCGAAAACGAAAGGAAGCCTGATTGAATTTATTAATGAGGAAAAGAAAAATTATTCAGCTTTTGGGTTGTGGGCACAATTCTGAATATGGGAATATATATTTTGTGCATATCCCAGCGGGAAAAGGTAAACTATACTAGTACATAAAGATATGCATGAATACAGTATACATACATACATACATTTAATGAAAATAGACATTTGCATTACACATTACATGCTGCATTACTTTCCTTACAGTATAGCGATCGCTTTAAATAAAGGATTAACATGCTCACAATCATCCTTATTCCACAGGCTTTAGTATTGGGCGAGGGGCATCTAAGAGCTGTCACCTTCTAGTCAAGGCTATTATATGACACCGTGCCCCTTGGACTATTGCGATGTTCCCAAAAGCACCTGACAATAGCAGAAAATGGCCCTGCACTTCAGAAGAGATTTTTCTCATAGCCTGTTTACAAGACATTCAACACTGAAAAAACAAAACAATTTTTTTTTACTAAATTTATATTTTCTATAATACATATCGTGATTCGTTTCATATATGGAATGCGTTATGCATTTCCTACTGGGCATGTAGTAAACCAAAGATAGCCAAAGCATATACTCCGTACTCATTATGTTTTTTTATCTGGATATTTATTGGAAAGAAATTTCTGTTAAAACACAAAAACAAATTTTTGCTTTTTGTTGTTGTGCCGAAAAGTTTAGAAAACTGAGACGTCATGATTTCGCAAGTTCGTAGAGTTTTCAATAAATTGTATTCCACCAAACTCGAAATGCCCGGTTTCGATTCATATTCGGGAGCTATTATTATTAAGTACACTCGACCACGAATTCCAACTTTTACTCTTTACCAGAAACGCCGTTAAGAAATTCGTATGTAAAACCACCCTCCGATTTCGAAAATCGAGTTCACTTTTGATTCTATGGTACCGTTTTCGAGATATTTGCAATTTACCGTTATTCGAAAGAACCAAAAAGACGGCTCCCTTTAATTACGTATATCTCACGAACGGGTCAAGCAATTGCAAAAAGGTTTACAGTTAATTATAATTATTATTTCTAACATATTATCGAGTTGAAACTTACGTAAACCTATAGCTAATTTTCCGATTTCGAGTTAAAAGCTCACTGAATACACCAACGAAGGTGTCATAAGCAATAACAGCCTAAGTCGACTTAAGAAATTAGACCAATTGAAATTTTTGCTGGCGATTGTGAATAGCAATATTTTTCAAGACTTTCATTGGTCTTTTATTATTTTGTTTATAAACAATTCAATCCAATATGTTTGCCTAAGTTGTAAAGCAGTTTTGTTACAAAAAATCGCCAGAAGAAATTTTAATTGGTCTAATTTCTTGGGCCGAGTTAGGTTATTGCTTATGACCACAGATATCAGTCCTCTCTGTCAGTGCCTAAAATTATGAAGTCTTTGCTGACTACATGATTGTATATTCCTGGGCCCGAATCGTTACAGACGTGAACGAGCAACTCGCTACGTAAAAATGTCAATATCGGATTATGACAGCCGTGAACGTACAAATTTATCGAAATTTCGGATGATGACAAACGTGAACGAGTAGATGAACGTACTCGTTCGTTCGAGTTGCCGCTCGTACACAAATTGTTGATCGAAGGCGAAACGAATAGAAGCAAATATTTGAAAATGAATGCGTATTGAGTTTAAATTGGTATATATTTATTATTTTAACTATACTTTTTATAAAGCACAAACTATAATTAACTTAATTTAACACAAAAGGACATACTTGTGAAATTTATTAGCGAACATCCCAATTTGGCCAAAACTTTGATACCAAACTGTGAGTAAAAAAAACGGCTGCAAAACAAATTTGGAAGTAGCTTTGAGGCATCCAATAACTGAAAATGACAAAATATTAAATAGCACAAAAAACCTGTGGTAATTTAGATCAACCTCGAAGAATTCTAGGTTTACCACAAAACACTTTTTGTTGCTCTGCGAATCATCCGTTTCGAAACGTGCAAACTCCGGACACAATTCTTTCTCAGATTTGAAGGAATACTGTGGACGGATGTTGTGCTCTGACAGATTTCAATCAAATAATCACTGCCAATAGCGTGTTGATCTCCGCCACTCGCAAGGGCTGAAAAAGTTGCAGCTAGTTGCAGGACTGAAGGAACCGACTTGTTGCCATGACACATAAGACATAAGATTAATTTTAGGGAGGACACAATTGGACACCTCTTGTTCATCCCACATCGTTTAATAAAGCTGCAAAATATAAAACACACAGAGGTTGATTGCTAAATGTATGCATATGCATATGCCACACTTACGCATTATTTAAAGGCTGCAGGGGGCCACTTTGGTCTTTAAGGTGTTTGCGCACCTCTCTTTCGTCGTTTTCACTCTCATTCGAGCTTAAATAACACATAAAATTAGGTTCCGTTGTCTCTTCGCATCAATTTTATATTTTGACAACCTTATTTTGACGTTTAAAACCCTATTGTAACCTTGAAAACTGAGGAAGAAGGAGAAAACAATCGATAGCAAAACTGACAATTACGATACGTTCACTTTCGTCTGTAATAATCCGATATTATTCACTCGCTCTTCGACTGACGTAATTTTTGATCGTACGATAGTGCACTCGTTCACGTCTGTCACGATTCGGGCCCTGATTGGCACGGTGAATGAATGAGAATTTTGCCGCTATAAGAAATCTGTGGGCATCTCTAATGTAGACATTTTTACACATACAGTTGGTCGCAAACTAATAGAAGTTAACGAATTTATAAAAAAAAAAACTAAAATTTTTGTATATATTTCTACCAAACGTCTTAAAATTTAATAATAAAGCAACATCCATGCATCCAAAGAGGAGTATTCATTATTGCAAATAATTTTTGTTTTTATTTGCAAATGGTTTTCCAGCTCAAACATTTCAATCTGCAGATTTAATAAATAAATAAATATGATGGTGAAGTAAGTTGTCGAAAATGTGCTAAGTACAAAGAGTACTCCACATTCTTCACAGTGGCATTCCTATTGTTTTGTGCACAACTGTGTCTGACTTTAAAATATTCACTTTTATGTTAATGGTGCCACTAAAAGTTCGGATACGCATTTGTTTTGTATAGCTACTTGTGGGCGTATTTTGTAGCGGGTTAATCCCCATCCACTGTCGAGTTGTTTTGAGTGAGTCGATTTTGCACTTTATAAAATTGAAAAAAAAAAAACGTTATTTCTCGTTTACGATTTTGTGTATGGAAAGTGAAGAATATTGTAAATAATAAAGTAATAATTTCACTGAAAATGTTACGAGCGCTTGTGGCTGTAATAAAAAGTGTAAAAATATATCAAGTCACTTAGTATGTCCACAGTCGAGCGCATTTCATACTGAGCTTATTTTTCCATCTTTACGATGGGCATAAATAAATAATGAGAAAAATATTGAAAACATATTCCTTATGTTACAAAAGAGAAAGTTGAATTTAAGGGTGTGATGGATAGCGCAAGAGTAAATATGTACCAGTTTCAACACAAATTAAAGTAATATAAATGTATTTGCTTTTTGTTTTCAAGTGTATTTATAGCTTAATATAAATTTTCCACTAATTTTCCACTAATTGTAAACATCATTACTATGGCTTGCTCTGTAGGTAGATACTTCATTTTACATGCTCAATCGATGAGTTGACTAATTTGGTTGTTTTCCCAAATTTTCGATACCAAATATAAGGAGCTTCCATTTGATTTCTCCCCTTTCCAATAGCAGCCTTCTTTCCTGGAAAGTGTAAAAAAGTATAGAAATAAGCTGATACAGGCAGGCATTTACCAAAGTAATCAGCACCCTACGAAACTGGTAGAGCAATAAAGTAAGGCTAGTAGGCTAGCTGACAGAATAGGCAGCTGATAAAGTGTGCACTTGATAACATTATTGAGCTACTTAGGACCCCTAAACTTAACAAAACACAACAAACATTCAAAGTCAACATAATGCAAGTGGTCGAATAAGCGAATAAACAGGATCACATCATCTAAAGTCAATTTGTTTTTAAGCTTCAGCAATGGAATTCGTGGAAGTAATGTACCCAAGCAGGAGAACAGCGGGCAAAAGGGAATAAAAGGGGTATCTGTGTATCGTAATCTCTACAGCTTATTGAAACGGCTTGCTAATGTACTAAATTAAGGGCTGTAGCTTTTGGTATTAAAATTGTCGTTATCATAAAGTCATGGCATAAGCATTGATTAAATCAAGCATTGTAAAACTATCGATAACCACTTATAGGTGAATACTGTGACGCATTCATAAGGACGCAAAATTTATTAAAAATAATCATTTAATTACTTTAATCATACAATTAAAAATAATCAAATTAAACAAACAATCTTATCAGAAACGCAATTAAATGGCATTAAAAATGATCAGACATTTTTATATTAATCATGCATTTAAAATTTATTATTTAATACAATTTTTAAATTGCAGCTACTGGCATTTAATCATTGAGGATGCTGCAATATAATTAACGATCATTATTAAATGGGTTTGGAGGAAACTTCAAACGCCAAGTGTTTAAAATAAATCTTTTTAGAGTGATATGTATATTTAGTATGTATGTAAAATTGTATACAGTGGCTCACACTCCGAGTTAATTACTCAGCAGGCAATCAATCCATCCCCTAGATACTAGATACTTTATTATTCTTCATTCGGAATATTGCTAATATCACCCATTACAATTGGGTTGGAACATAAATTCCGTCAAATTTGATTTTGTAGTCGAGTATATTATCATCTCGGTGGTTTGAGCTCGATTTTCTTTTAATGGGGCAGAGCAGTTTTCATGTTAACAGGAGCTTGCTCCGGATTTTAAGCGTTCAATCAGAATTTTTGAAAGCTATTCCTGCAGACCAGCATCAAGCTCTTCGCACTGACGATTTTCTGCCTTTCTTTTTTTTTCTTATAGAAGCGCTCTCTCGCACTTTCCGTTGTAAAATAGAATGCACTCGAATTTTTCGGCAGCGTCGAACGATAAAAATCGGTGGCACTGTGAGAAGAGAAATAGTGAACTAAAATTGGATTTTGGATTGTAGCAGACCGCAATATTCATGCACATACACCAATAAGGGGAACGCAAAATGACAAAATTTAGCAAAGCGTAAAAGAATTTTCTGGAATCAACCAACAAAAAACGTACTAACTAAAACCACATTACGTCCGAATCAAACATTCTCTAAGAACATTAAAAAAATAAAAATTATTGTTGAAATACTTTTTCCAAACTGCTACAGCCTATGTATGTTTTTATGCTAATTTTCTTATACGTGCATTTTGTCCCATATAAAATACATTTTTAAAACTTCAAAATTCCGCTTTACATTTACGTTGATTTCTAAAAATAAAATTCTATCAATCCATAAGCAAGGCGAATATATATATGGTGGTAGCAAAGCGAATTCAGCAGTACTCGCTGTACACGGAATTGTCATATTAAAAGGGAATAAGAAGTGTTTATTGACAGTTCCGTGTACCAACGAGAACTTAAACGAGAAGAAGAAGAAATCAGCTGTTCACTTACCATTACCATGTAATGAATTCGCCTTGTCCATAAGCATAAAACATAAATTTACAAAAAACAAGTAAGGAAAGGGCTGTCTTCGGCTGTGCCGAAGTCTTTATACCTTTCATGAATATGCACAACTTTTCTAAGTGTCCGCTCCTTACTTACAATTACTTACAAACTCTCCAAAACTGTTAATTTAAAAATACATAGCCAAACCACATTTATCGGAGCAATCGGTAATATGGGAGCTATATGTTATGTAAGTCCGATCTGTATGATTTTCACTACACACATTACTCATATAATAAGTACCAAACCTGCAAAATTCTACGTTTCTAGCTTTCTATTTGCAAAATTTATAGCCCAAAACCCATTTATCGAAACTATCGATTATATGGGAGCTATATGTTATGTTGGTCCGATCTAGGTGATTTTCACTACACACATTACTCATATAATATGTACTAAACCTGCGAAATTTCGCTCTAATAGCTTTTTAATTGCAAGAGTTAGAGACCAAAACCCGTTTATCGGAACAATCGATTGTATGGGAGCTATGCGTTCTATCGGTCCGATCTTGCTGGTTCCGACAAATGATTAATCCTATGCAAAATGGCGCCTGCTTGCAAAATTTCATCGAGATAGCTCTAAAACTGAGGGACTAGTTTGCGTTCAAACAGACGGACGGACAGACGGACATGGCTAAATCAACTCAGCTCGTCGCCCTGATCATTTCGATATACTTAGTGGTGGGCCTATCTCTTCTTTTTCTCATACTTACAAACATCGGACCAAAGTTATAATACCATTTCATGCTCATGAAAGGTATAAAAATAAACGATGAATGGTGAGGAGAAAACTCTGTGTCATTTAAACTGAGCAATCTTCCAGTTCTTTATTCCATTTTATGCTTTTCCTCGTACATGTCAAAGTATTTCATCGAAATGCTTTTGCGGGGAAAATCAAAATGTAAACGTCAATGCTTTTTTTTTGTTTAAACTATAGCTGCAATATGATTGGTTTTAGTTCTCTGAAATGTAATCTCCTTGGAATTTCTATACTTCCAAATTATATTACATAGCCAAGCAAGGAAATATTAATTTTATGGCGTTACTACACAGCCTTTCGTAGAAATTTTTATTTTTTTGTGGAATGCTTTTACTGATCGATATCAGCTATGATAAGTTCCCATACCAGCAAATATCCATTAATAGAAAATGGGAGTGCAGTTAAGATTTTTAAATTTTGCAGAAATAATCACTTTGATAAGAAATGCTCGAGTACGAAGCCTAATTTAAATTAAGTGTTTGTAATATCCCCAAACAGTTTTATCAGTGGCGCGCCATTCACTTCAGCTTGCAATATCTCGTGCTCTTGCTACCCTATCCGATGTTTACTTGTCTGAAGATACGGACAATACTGGGCAACAGGGTTGGGTCACTTTGAATAAAAAAATCCTTAAATGAAAAATAAAATTTTGCTAATTACTTGAAAAAATTTGTGTGACGACAAATTGTATTTGTTATTCAACTATTTAACCCTCCTTCTATGTTTGGGTCAATTAGACCCAATTGAAAAAAGCTTAACCAAACACATATGTATGTCGGTTTATTTCATAGAATAGTGTTGTTTTTTGTACTTGTTTAATACATTAAATATAAGGGGTTGCACACAAATTAAAAGCATAATGGTTTTCAACGGTAGTGTTTTTGTTACATTTACTGCGTTAGTGGGCCAAATTGACCCACCATGTGCTTTAGTATACCACAATGTACAATTTATTCCTATTTCTCGCATACTATCCTTATCAATTATCGATAGCTTCATTAGTACAAAGACAAATGCGAACTAGATTTATACTGGAACTGGAACTGCTAGGTATCTCCTAGAGAATTTGCTGTTTCTATTCTACCGTCATATAGAAACAAGCTTTGCAATTAGCAGCTTAGTGTGTAAAAACGCTCAGCAAAACATTCACCAATAAATAAAAATTATTTCTTTTGTATTTTTCGGCCTTTGAAATTGACGATTATATTTATTGTCGGGCTCTAGGCCACCCAGATATATCGATAAGGTGCAGTCAATAGTATCCTGAGGATGACTTCAAATTGAGGTCGAAATATCGATAAACGTAATAAATATATGATTTAAACAAATTTAAGTGTTTTTCTTCATATATATCTGGGTGGCCTAGAGCTCAACAATAAATATAATCACAAATAAAAATATTTTTTATATTAAATAATTAATAAAAACAAAAATGAAGTGTAATTAAAAAAATTATAAGTAGCGCTAATTTTTCATGAGTGTGTCAAATTGGCCCAAAACACTTAGCGTGTGATTTTTTTCTAACGTAACAGAAGGGTTCAAACTAGCTCTAAGAATAAAATATATTTTTTTTTTGCAATCTTTTGAACATAAAAAATAAATACATCGAGATACAGCAAAAATTATACCCGCAAATGTATATAGACCGAAAGTCTATTTATAAAGGCTTTTTGGGATATTTCTGTATAACTTGAGATTCAAGTTAGGGGGAATTTCGCATAGAATAAAGCTTTTGCCTGGTATTCGTAGGAACTTTTGCTACTGGTATTGCTTTGGGGATAATATTAGAACTTTTTCGGGAACATTTTGGAACTTTTTTAGTGATCATACTGGATATTACTTCAAAAAAATTGTCTCGTAAACCATAAAGTGGAAAAAGCCCACAAAACAATCTAGAAAATTCTCAAAGTGACTATGAAAAAGTCCTGAAATGTTTCCTAAAACTATTCTGAAAACATCCTTCAGTGTGCTTGAATACATTATTTCTATATATTTTTGTTGGACAATACTTTTAAAACACATTTGCTTAAGTGGTTTATTTGTTTTCTGTTACAATATCTATGTTTACAATAGAAAAGAAATGAAAACCATAAAATACTCGTATATACAAATGTGTGTGCAAACGTGAAAACAACACCCAGGAATACTCAAATGTCGGTAATCTTGTTTTGTGTCATTTTTATGGACTGCATTAGGTAAACAAACATATTTGTGGGCATATATGTATTAAAGTATTGTGTAAACCATACAAGAAACCCCGAATCTACTGAAAAAAATACCAGGTTCCGAAAAGTACCAAACAAAGATTAGGCCAATAGCAATTGGCTTATCACACCGTCAAATCCGCCAGTTTAGTAAACATTACACGGCATTTAACTAAAAACGAACGAAAACTTTTAAGTTTATTTCTCGGATAAACACAAATTTTGTTCCAAGAATATGAAGAAATAAACTTGAAAAGGTTTAATAGTTTTACAAATATTATCAAAACAAGAAATAATGTGTCTGTAAAACAAACTTGTCCTGGTTCAGAAAAAAACTGTGTCCAACGTCTGTGTTTTAAGTGTAGTTTAGGGGTGAAATCGTGCTAGGATCTCTGGGTTAAAATTTCCGGCAGAGTGTCGGAATGGCAGTAGTGGTTCGGAATGCCTACAGGGAATATGTTTATGCATGAGTACCTACTGACACATGTAAGTGGATAGAAGCTCGTTTGATGTGGCGAGTGCATTCTTAAATTTTACAGCAAACAAAAGACTTGTTGTCACACTACACTTGTATAGAATAAACAAAGTTAACAGCGAACACACAAATATGAATACAAAAACACATACATATTTTAGGGTACACGCACATTGCTCTCATAGTTCTACTTGTATACACTAAATAGCAATATACAAAGTAAAAATGTCCTTGTAAAAACTTTCAATGCCAAAACATATAAAAAAGAACCTAAAATAAAGTGCAAAAACACATTCATCGGATGTTGATGCTAATATGGCATGTCGACTAAAACTGTTATCGCGACGTATAGAGCGTTGCGCTTGTCGTATATGAGATGGCTATTGAACAGAGTACGCGAATCTCCTTTGGCTTGTCACTTTTTCAAGCTTCCCGTTACGTATTATTAAATTGTAACTTCCATACAAAACATCTATTCGTATATATAGTTATGGCGTTTGTTTATATTTTTATACCCAGTTGTACAGTTCAATTTATAGACCACCTACATGAGAGTACTCTCAAACTACCCTCGTTGGATTACTGCATGGATTGGGTGATCCAATCATCACCATATAAATTGGGCCACCGTTTTAATATGAATGTGAGTAAGTGTTGGAGTACTCCGATACTCCAACATTTCTTACAGGGTTTGTAAAGGTATAAACTAATATATGTATATCTAGATATAGAGGCCGATATAGCAAAGTTCTTTAAATTAACCGATCGATTAAGTCATGTCTATCCGTCCGTCCCTATGTGGACACGATAACTTGAGTAAAAATTGAAGTATCTTAATAAAATATGGCACACAGGTTACTTTCCGGCAATTTTTAAATTCGACTGTTAATAATCTTAGAAACGTTTACGATGGAATGACAAAACGCTAAAAACTTTGGACGTCCCATGGAATATAACAATATAATAAAAGGACATATTTGTCCAACTGTCCTTAATTTGAGCCAACAAGTTTCGTAGTTATAACGAATTGGAAAGAGAGGGGGCTGGTAAGTGCTCACTTTTCATTACCTTCATACATACAAACTTATGTCGAACCCGCGAATCGGCTGTGAAAATTTCATAAAGATCGGTCAAGGACTTTGGACTTTTTTTATAGCTAGAGGAAAGATTGTGAAAGTAAGCTTGACCATTACAAATATACTTTAAATAAAACTGATATGATTTTAAAAATGAAGATCATAATCGTGAACTTTTAATGTGAAAAATTTCAAAGTTTAAAAAAAAATTATCAATTACACAGTGTTACAGTGAAAAGACACTCATCATGCGACTTAGCTAAGATTGTTTATCTAGTCGGTATGTATTTGAAAAATCCGCTATACCCTCAAATTTTTTTTATTGTTAAAAAACCGTGTTTTCAGTTTCTTAACAAGTAATTCATTAAAAAAACCAATTTTCAACCGATTTCAAAATTCTCAAAGTTTTTGGGTAGAGAATTGTTGACAATTCCGAAATATATATAGTGTTTTGTTCATTTGAAAAAAGTATGATATGTTTTTTAAGCCAGAAGTTGAAATTTTTGGAAATTTCATCCGGTTTCGAAGTAATTTTTTTGCCACTAATTAACAATGAATGAACCTCTTTGGCATATGCCATCGAGAGCCACTCACTTCTTAATTATACCAGTGTTTTTTTTTGGAAAGGACTTCAAGTTTTATGAAGCCTAATCCAATACTTTAAAATGGCCTAAAATGCATCTGGTGTAAAAAAAAATTATTGTAAAATTTCATGGACACAAGAAATTATGAATCAAACCATCGTCAAATATCACTATTTGTTGTTTAAAATTATAATTGATGTCCTAACAGAAATCCATTTTTTTACTTACACGGGGTGCCCCTGGAAATGGGAGTGTTAGATTTTTGATTATGGTTCATAACGTAAAAACTTGAAGTCCTTTTAAAAAAATATAAACTGGTATATTTAAGTAGTGAATGCTTCTCGATGACACATGCCCAAAGAGGTTCATTCATTGTTAATTAGTGGCAAAAAACGACGTCGAACTGGATGAAATTTCCAAAAATTTCCACTTCTGGCTTAAAAAACATATCATACTTTTTCCAAATGAGTAAAACGCTATATATATTTCGAATTTTGAGAATTTTGAAATCGGTTGAAAATTGGTTTTTTAATGAATTACTTTTTAAGTAGAAACTGAAAAAACGGTTTTTTAACAATAAAAAAAAATTTTAGAGTATAGCAGATTTTTCAAATACAGTTTCGTGTTACACTCGACTAGATAAACAATCTTATCTAGGTCGCTTGATGAGTGTCTTTATTTTTTTTTTTGTAACACTGTGTTATTCGTATATTGAATTTACATTGCCCAGTGACAAAATGGGAAATGCATTACCTTTTTCATGCTTGAAAAGATATACGAAAATTTTTGTAAGAAAACATCAATCCAAAAGCAATCGAATAAGTAATGTGTCGCTCTATTTTTATTTGTAGTACTACATTTTTGATTTTTTCACTGAGTTTTGTGGTTTTTTATAGAAGCAGACAATGTGAAAATTTTCATATTCATTCTGAAAAATCAAAAAATAAAACACATTGCAAATTTTTTGGAGTGGGCTCTCGTTTTTTGCTGTTTGTGTTGATATTGCGAACTCAGAGCTTATTCTGTGCTCAATGGCAGAGTCCCCTGCCTTCATGACCCCGATATTTGGGAGGCGATTTTTAATTAAAAAAAAACTCAGAAAATGCTTGAAAACATTCACAAAATTAACGTTGTCGCTCATCTGCTCTCCAACGTTCATTTTCCCACAATTCTCTTTACGCCTACAACAAAAAGGGTCAGAAAACACTCGAAATCTGTCATATTATTGAGCCTTGCAGTTCATTCGCTCTACAATATTCATTTCTTCTCTCCGAAATTCTCCAATTACGGACTCTTTTTGGTTGTTTTTTTGGGGCGCTCCGACTTCGGAAAGCTGGGATTATTCGCCCTTTTATGAATACATGGCTATAATTAAAGTCCTTTCAACATTGCAACTCTTAGAGGTACGGAAAAGAACTCTGTCAATACCCATGAAAAAAGTAGAAGTCAGCTGGTCACTTGACATAACCTTAGCATCATTTTGCCATGACATCAAATGCACTGGTGCAAATTAGGGACGTGCGATGAACAGATTAAATCATATCATAAGCATACGCGGGGCGGTTTTGTTCAATTTGCTACAGGAGCTCGAGATAGCTTTAATGCACAATTGCAAATTAAAACGTCATATTTGAAGAGAATTTTCGATATTCTTTTGACTCACCCCAATGCGTATACAAAGTTTTGCAATTACTAAGCAAAATTCAGGAGAATTTGATAGATGCTCCAACAAACATAGTAAATGTGTTGACAATGCCGTTTCTCCAGCTGAAATTCAGCTGCCTGTTAAGTAGTTGTTGCTATGCAGCTGTGTCAACATAAAATATTGTCTGTAAACATTCCTTGATGGAGTTAATAAAGAAGTGCCAACAGCAACAACAAAGCAACATGATATATAAAATATAAAGAAATACAATGAAGTGACATACCATCAATTTGACCTGAAATGGAAATCTAAAGAAATGCAAAAAATCCTCCATAAATACTACCATACCCAAAGAAAGCAATGCATGCAGATGAAAAACATTTTAGTTATAGTGTGTGTAGTCAAGTCAATAGATTTAAATGGGGCGGTAGATTACACACCATAACAAAAAAATAAAAAACAGAAAGTAACGACGACGAGCTTTGCTTTGTTTCGAAAGAGTTAGTATTTAGTGCATTTTTCAGTGGGCGTTATATCTTTTTATGGAAAGGTAATAAATCACGGAAATAGTCATTTGGTTTCATTTTAATGTGTGCGGAATAAAATATGGCCTAAAAATCAAAATCCGAAACATAAAATATATACATAGTTAAAACAGTTTAAATAATTTTACAAAAATTACTCATTCTTGCCTTATATTCTGATGCTCTTTCCGTATTTCTTTCTAAAACCGCTTGGTATACATTTCGGACACCTCTGTTTCGATTATCATTTTTAAGCCAATTCACGTTTTTAGGGCCCTTCCCATAAACATTTCTTGTAAATTCGCTCAAACAGCTTCTGACTTAGAGGAATTAGTAGGAATTTGTTCTTGACCAAATATACATTTTGTTTTATATAGCATTCAACTTGGATCTTTATTCACTATGTGATTTTGCTGAACGACCTACAACTTAATTAATCATTTATACGAATTCCAGTAGGAAAAAATTCAATTTTTGTTTCACCAAATGCTTTTTGGAATAATACCTAGGTATAGTATAAAATGTGATCATTTTCCGTTTTAAAGCTGGAATAATCTATTGCTTCTTTCTAAATTTGCTTAGTTTTCTTTTTTGCAACTTCAGTAGGAATTGGGACTGCAATTTTTTCCGAAACGCAGTGCTTTTATAGAACGTTTACAGATAAAAAGACGGTCTTCAATAATGTCGATGCATATATTTAAATAAATTTTTTTTTGTTTTGTATTACAATAGGAATTTAATCCTTCAAACGTGAAATTAAAGAACAAGGCGGAGCATTAGAAAATTCATATCACAATGGAACATCATAATTTTAACTTTGAAATCGGACAGGAATCAAAAAGATGTGCTTTGCTTTTGTCCATCGGTATTATAATGTTCCTACTATCATCCAAGTCCAATTCACAAAATCGTTCCACTGAACTCAGAAACTATCACTTGCCAATTAATAAGTATTAGGCAGTTAACGCCAGTCGAAAAAATAGCTGAACGTGCTAGTATCGTAGTGTACCGGATGCATATCCCGCAGAGGACTGTGCGCACCTGCAATACTTGATCAAGCCTAAGAGCGATTTTTGACGATCTCTCCACAGCTAACAATCCTGCCACTAGATAGGTTGTTGATAAATAGCAATATATTCGATTCAACCCAGTAAGGGGTTTTTCGATAGCTATCAATCTAAGTTACCAATCGACTATAATGTGACAATCTCGAATGGCTCTCATAGCCATAGTGCACCTTCTTCATAGCTAAATTTGTATGCAACATTGAAGAGTGCGAAAATAAAAGTTCGATCCTTCTTCAATTCCTAAGGTGATTGAAGTAAAATAAATTTACGACCACTTAAAACGCCGCTATATAACTGTTTCCTTGTGCATGTGCTTAAATCCAACTAAGCACATTTTAACTGTTATTGACACGAACAAGCAATTGGCTTGATTGAGCAAGATTTCGAAAATCAAAACTCAATGTCTAACACTCAAACATCTAAAATAGTTTAAAACAACTCTCAAAGTTTAAGTAGGATACTCTGCTTTTATTATAGTGGTTTGTAGGTAAGGACTAGCCGGTATGCAAGCAGACAACAAAGTATAGAAAGAAGCCTTGAGAACTAGCTTTGTATGTTTAGCCACAGCAAATAGGTTTAATATTATTTACAGTAAAATAGAAATAGGAAATGTAACTCGTTATAAATTGAATTAAATTAAATTTAAACTTCTTAGTGTTCTTTCAGTCAGCTCATTATTACCTTTTCTGGATTCTTTGGCAATATGCCCAGAGTTTTACAAGAACAGATCACAAAGCCTTCACGCGATACTAGCCACAAGGCGAGCTTCTCTTCCAATTTGTCGTGCACTGCTTTGTCCTCCAATCATTCCAACCCATAACCTTGGTATGGTAGCATTGCACAATGCTATATGCCGAAAAGTGTGTGTGCACCTCTTCGTATATCTATGTATTAATGTAATGTGAAAATGGTAATATAAAATCTAAAAGCTAATATTCCTTTTGAGTACTTTCATACCAGCGTATATTAAATCTACTCACATCCTTAGATGAACTAAGTTGTATGTACATATGTACGCACATTCGCAAGTACTTAGCTCAACACAATAAATAGAAGTTAATGCGAAAACTAAAGTGTAAAATGGAAAGATATCTTGCACTTAACATATATTAGCTCTTATACTCCGAAAAGTATAAAGCGCGTTCTAGGAACCCAATTTTTTTTAGACTTTTACAAGTCGGACATTTGCTGATGTTATTTTAAAATCCCAGGATCTAGACAGTTTAACAGTAGCCGGGGTTTTTTTTTTATCTGCGTCTGCGTTTGCGCTTAATATTTGTATGGACCGCTAAGCGCACAACTTTATCTGCAACTAAGAAATAGCGGCTGATAAAATCAGTAATTCCAAGAAGTTTCCATTCATTTTGCAAACTGCCTTACCAACTTCCAGCAATCTCTTTATCATCCCTTAATAATAACCGGAATGTCAACAGAGGAAATGTATGTATGTATGCGCGTTGATAATGGAATAAGCGCAATTGCAGATGACCGTTTTACTTTAGTCGCAGACGCAGATGTACATACATACATATATGCGTGTAAAAAAAACAGGCCTAGTATAGAAATTAGTCGACACCCACCCCTACGAAATGAAAAATCGTCAATAAACTTTATCAATTGCACAGGGGACGGTCTGCTATGGAGTTGGCGGCCAAAAATACTTCCAGTAGAGATATCGAAATTAAACTTTGGTCACAGCTTTATGAAACCGTTAGAAACGTTTTGTAAATTTGGTACGGGTGACACCACCCCCCCGACCCCCCACCACCTCCCATACCATCCACTTTCACTGCATGCATACAAATAACGAAAAAAAAATTGTTTTTTTTTTTTATTTTGGTTTTAAACATCGTGAAGTAAGACAGGTGACAGCAATTGAACAGCTGTTTAATTTTTTTTTCTGCTTTTTTCTGTTTTTTATTTATTTTCAGATGTCAAATTGTTGTCAAAGCCAACATCCATTTTGATTCCAAACATTCAAAGTCGTGCAAAAACTTAATTTGGATTTGTTTTGAAAGTTTTCTCCAAATTTTATGTAAAATTAGCAAAAAAATAAGTAAGAAACAGAAATTGGACGCACACCAATTAAAAGTAAAACTTTTTTCTTTTGAAATTTTTTCATTTTGAAATTTTTTCTGTTTTGCTTGTGTTTATTTGTAAACAAACCAAACCGATTTGATAGCCATTTGACATCTGAAACAAATTTCAACAACAATAGCAAACACACCAAGCTTCTGACGACGCAACCTGTATTTATAAACCTTGGTTTTAAAAAAGTCTTTATTAAGATTTTCTTCTACAAAAACCGCATTCATAACATATTGAAAGACAAAATACGTAAAAACAGCTAAAAATAACAATGATAAAAATAATAAATAGCGATCGATTTCAAACTTAATCTAGCAAATCAAAAACAGTTGTTGTTAAAATTGATTTTGATTTGAATGGTAATTTTCTTTGTTCTGTTATAAGAGGATCCGAAGGTAGGAGCAACCGTTTAAGTAAATCCGTATTTGTTAAAATACGTGAAGTTTTACGCATGTGTCCACGTCTAAACTTTTTGATATCTTTATTTCTAGACTCAGCTTCCTCTGAGCGCTCTCCAATCGATACCAGTACATTTTCTACAACATCGGGACCGTGAATTAAAACTTTATGGACTGAGGGGGGAAGGTAGTAACATGGATACAGCTCTATCAGCTCTTTAGCAGTATTCAGAATTAAATAAAATAAACTTCTCGACATTTATGTATCTTTTACCGTGAAGACAATGTTTGCAATATTGTTGCACATCTCTCAATGAAATCTTTTAGTTATAGTTTTCTAATTCTAATTCTAATTCTAACTCTAACTCTGATTCTATCTCTAACTCTAATTCTAACTCTAGCTCTAACTCTAACTCTAACTCTAACTCTAATTCTAATTCTAATTCTAATTCTAACTCTAGCTCTATTCTGATGGTAATTCTTATTCTAATTCTAATTCTGATTCTAGCTCTAATGCTAGTTCTTATTCTAATTCTAACTCTAATTCTAATTCTTACTCTGATTCTAACTGTAACTCCAATTCTAATTCTGATTCTGATTCTAAATCTAAGTCTAATTCTAATTCTCATTCTAATTCTAACTCTAGCTCTATTCTAATTCTCATTCTGGTTCTAACTGTAACTGTAAGTCTAATTCTAATTCTAATTCTAACTCTAGCCCTCTTCTGATGGTAATTATTATTCTAATTCTAATTCTAATTACAATTCTAATTCCGGTTCTAACTCTAATTCTAATTCTAATTCTATTTCTTATTCTAATTCTAACTCTAATTCTAATTCTAATTGTAATTCTAATTCTAACTATAGCTCTATTTTAATTCTGATTCTGATTCTAACTGTAACTCTAACTCTAATTCTAATTCTAATTCTAATTCTTATTCTAATTGTAGCTCTAATTCTTACTCTGATTCTAACTCTAATTCTAATTCTTATTCTAATTCTAACTCTATTCTAATTCTGATTCTGATTCTAACTCTAAGTCTAACATTAACTCTAATTCTAATTCTATCTCTGATTCTAGCTCTAACTCTAATTCTGATTCTAACTGTAACTGTAATTCTAGTTCTAATTCTAATTTCAACTCTAGCTGATGGTAATTATTATTCTAATTCTAATTCTAATTCGAATTCTGATTCTAACTCTAATTCTAATTCTAGCTCTAATTCTAATTCTAACCCTAGCTCTATGCTTATTCTGATTCTGGTTCCAACTCTAATTCTAATTTTATCTCTGATTCCAGCTCTAACTCTAATTCCTATTCTGATTCTGATTCTAACTGTTACTCTAACTCTAATTCTAATTCTAACTATGATTCTAACTGTAATGGTTCAGTTAAGCTTGCATAGCAGGGTATAGCATAGCAATACACAGCACGTAAAAGAAAATGTTGATTATACTTCGCACAACGCACAGCCCCTCAAAATCAGATATTCGCGAAACATACAGAATTTCATGAGCTCGCACACATTCTTTCAGCTTTTCTTCTTCCATTACAACGCTTTTATTTGTTTTTTACTAAAATTTATAAAAATAATAAGCAAAAGCTTTGACAGTAGGTATGTTAAGTTACATAGAGATCAAAATTCAACAGACTTCTATGCCATGCTCTGGGTTGCCATGCGTTGTATAATCGAATACATGTAAAACCAATTCAACAGATATCGGAAATGACAGATCCCATGCAATGTATTGCTATGCTATGCAAGCATAATTGAACCATAACTCTAACTCTAATTCTAAATCTAATTATGAATATAATTCTAACTCTAATGCCCCGCCCACTTTTCAGCATAAAAGCTCTGCCATTTTCAAAAGCGATTGTTTGCAGTTTCAGGAAGGTATTTCAATGAAAGTTAGTGAGATGCTTCCCAATATTATGTACTATACTCCTGCCAAAAATTACGCAAATCGAATAACAAACAAACCAGATTTGAGAGCAAGTAGTTACACCCTACTGCCTTTTTTATTTGGATTCCTTTCTTGGAAACTTTTACACTATTTTGGTATTCTGCCGGCTTAAGTTGCAGTTGAATTTCGTAACCACCGAAAGAGGTGGTAACGTGTCGTAACCACGAAAAATTGCACGTGTTTTGTAAATATTTTTGTGGACAGAAAATACCACAAATTTTGTACACATACTAGTTCACAAGAATAAATAAACAATCACCCCTATTCTGCATTACAATTACGTTCCCGCTCTACGCTCCGCTTGGATCGTAAATATGCATTCTGAGTTACGCTTGGATCGAAAGAAAAAGAGGAAGAGCTATAAGTTTTTCGAAGTCAGCTGTTTGCCTTGGAATGTGTGAAATTGAAACATAACAAAGCAAATTACACAAATTAGTGCTATTGTAATAAAAGTAAAATTGTATTATTTATTAACATAATTACATATATTTACTAATTACATATGTATTGAGTATTATTAAATAAATTAAGTGAATTATGGCAGTCATCGGACGACCAACAAAATCAAGAGGGCACTGTTGGTGGATGTTACCACGTCTTCAGTAGGTACCTGGCATTTTCAATAGAGTTGTTGCTAGAAGAGTCTGCTTCGTCGACCAGGTACACAGATGGTTGGTGTCGCGTCGTGGGGCCACACCATACGCCGAGTAAACATTAGACATGTCAGAGTTAAGTTTGACCGCAGGTGGTACTTTTCGCTGTAGGAAGACATTGGCCGCCCCGGAACTGACAAAGAAGTTTACAGAGTATGAGTGGGTGCTGTGGAGTGGCCGCCGGTGCACGTTTGGATATAATGTCAAAGTCAAAGCCATTACCTTAGTTTTAATTTCGTTAGTAATATTGTTTGGTGTTTTGAATGCTAGTCCAATTTGTAATTGTTTACAACCGGTGCCGATGCTAATGCGCGTCCAAAAATATTAGATCTCCGTAGGCGGATTCACATTCCTGGCATCGAAACGCGTCTTTTGATTTCCCTCCCTACATTTTTGGACAAATATTAGCACTCGGCACCGGTCGAAAACAATTACCCTGCAAACATATCAAAAGACATCATTAGAGCACAAAAACAAAATATAGCGAGCGTTTTACAACTTTTACATACGCGTTTTACTTAAATTTTAAGAATTTCAACAAAAAATCGCGGAAATTAATGGTAAATTGTTTGCAAAATATAAAACAAGCAGTTATCCGCCAACAAAATTCCAACGTAGAAAAACGGAGCTACGATCGAAGTGCAGAATTAGCAGAATTGGAAGTTTCGAAGTTGAACGTAGCGGAATTGAAACGCAGAATACCAAAGTTGCCAAGCGGAGAAATTTTCGATCCAAGTCGAAATGCAGAATAGGGGTGAATATAAGCACTTTTTTACGCGAAGTTTCGTGCGCGTTTGCATTTTATTCTCTTTTGCGCATTGTTTGTTTTTGACATCGTTACCATGCGCGATAGAATCGCGGGTACATAAACCGCGTTGCCAACGGTTACGATTTTCGGTTAGATAATATCCTGGGTACAAAATTTCCGGTTACGCTCAGAATCGACACGTTAGTGATAATTTTATTTACCACTTACAATAGAAGTTTTTTTTATCGAAAACAATCAGTTGCCTTTATAACAACTTTTCAGGTACTAAAATAGCCCTGAGTAAAATGGGATACCACAACAGATCACTACTAGGTATTTAATGTTCGGTTCCACCCGAACTTAGACTTCCTTACTTGTTCTCATTGAATTCAGACTTCTGGGCCTAACAGAAATTCCTATGATACCCATTATTAAAATGTAAAGAGTTTAACTTGCTGCACTATCCCTATTTTAGGTGCTCAAGCTGGTTTCGAACCTGGAGTGGCGGTTCAATTACATATATACGACTTTGTTCACTGAGCCAAACCCAGTAGAGTGTAAATATATCACTTTTATTTCAAATCTAAACCATTTTTATTTGAAATACAGTTTTATGGTTTTCATTGGTCTTTTTACAACTAGTTAAAAGATAGTGTGAATTCGTCCACAAAATGTGTATTCAATGAACTAGAATGTTTGCTGAGTAGTTTGGCAGTTGACTGCAGAGTCCATACATACACTGACGAGCTACCCTGTAACAAAATATTGCAGCTCACATGATATATGCTTACAAAGTTATGACAAACAATAATTTTTGGAATATTTGTTTCGATTTTATTAGCTTGTTAATAATATACAATCATAAAAACAATAATAAGAAATCCTCGGACTTTACATAAAAACAACGACAAATCATAAAATCCCAAGTTACACTTTTGCAAAATTTCAAAAAAAAAAAGCTTTAGAACTAAAGTTTTGTCCAAAGACCTTTTGCTTCTATCAATACCTCCAACCGAACTGGCATACTCCTAGTATAGTTGTCAACAAAATGATGAGGTATCGCTTTCCAAACTTCCTGAGCTCGCTCCCACTCATGCCTTCCTTTTGGTGGGTTTGGATATTGAGAAAGTTTTGACTCGACAATACTCAAGAGTTTTCTATTGGATTTATGTCTGGACATGGTAGAGGTCATTGTAAGAGCGAGAACTTAGGGTGCTTCAGTCTGTCTTACATAATCCGTGCCGTGTACTTTGGATCATTGTCTTCTGAAAAATTAGTTTTTCAGCAGTTTCTGTTCATTCGAGAAGAGTGACCTGTTTTTCACGTTACTGATCGTGTAAGGAAAATTATTGGTATCGCGATATACGTTCATAATCGTATCGTAATCCTTGACTGTGTGCATGATCCAACTATAGCAGGTCGTAGCAGCTCGACAAACATACAAACACACAAAAAATTTTCATGTATTTTGTTTTTGTAATTTGTGAGTTTATAGTCAAAATCGTACTGAAAAATAAAAATCAGCTGGCCTATTAACACGAGTATTATTGGATCATGACTGTGTGTAATAGATTGAAGTTAAAATGTAATAGAAACTGACATCTTAATGTCAAAAATATTAATTAAATTTAATTGGGCCCTTCAAAAGTGAAAAAAAAATACAAAAGGGAATTTTGGTGGTCATCCTTTCGCTATGATTTTGCGCCTTTCAAGGGCGGTCCTGCAGTAATCAATCAATCCACAGCCTGGAGGCTGTTGCCCTGCCCTCTGCACAATTGAGGCTGTTTTTTTATTCAAAAAAGTTGTATTTCAATTTCTTTTCGAAAGCATTTTTTCTATCGAATTATTTCTTTAATTTGACACCATTTGAGTGCATTCACTGATATCGCCATACCAAATTACGCTAGGTATAGTACTTTCACGTATAAAGCGATACCAAATAAGCAATTTTACGAAACGAGTATTCAGTTAACGGGAAACGCGATACGCCCCACAGTGTTTCGACTGTATGGAGTTAAGTGGAAAAAATGCTAAACCATTATAAATGTGGTCTGTGGGTAGCGGTATGCCCACGTTAAAATATGGGATACTTTTTCTTCCGGGAAGTGGACTCGGGACCGACCTATTCAAAACTATTTCATATGTGACCCGATTTGGTTGAAATTTGGTATGTGGGTAGTGCTATGCCCAAGTTAAAATATGAGATAATTTTTCTTCCGGAAAGTGGACCCGGGACCGACCTATTCAAAACTATTTCATATGTGGCCCGATTTGGTTGAAATTTGGTTTGTAGTTATCGCTATAGCCAAGTTAAAATATGAAAATAAATAAATTTTGTATGTATATTCGTTAGGTCTGTGAGATGGTTGTTATCTACTTTTTATGTTCCTAAAGTCAATTCGTACATTTATAAGCAAATTCTGTAAGCTGGCTCTAGTCACTAATAAAGACAATTTGTGGTCAATTTCAATTTTGAGACAATTTGGTATTCAGTAAGCTGTCTCACATCTCATGTCTCAAAAAAGAGTCACTAATTTGTCAGCTGGTTGTAGGCAGGTCACAAACAAGAAAATATAGGGATAAAAATTAAATAAATTTAAAAAAAAAATTTAAGTTTGAAATCATTTATAAATGTTTAAAAAAATAATAATTAACTAACAAAAAAAAAAGAAAAAAAAAAAAAAAATGTGTCCTCGATCCCGGGTTTGAACCTGTTTCTCACACGTTGTACCTCGAGACACTTAGTTGGTTACCGTAGACATAAACGGGATATAATGTGGGAAAATAAATATTGTTCTGAACTTTCTCAGCCGGTAACATTTCTTCGCAATTGAGGTTAGTAGGAATTTCTGAACTACTTATGTACATCCCGAGCAACGCTGGGTCCCTGCTAGTAATTCTATAAATTTACTTATAATTCAAAATCACACGCATTAATTTAATTTTCTTCATAATTCTTGCACTTTATAGTTACCAAAAGAACCTTTGTCAAATGTAATTTTGTTTACACAATTCAATAACAATTTTAACGAGAATGATCTGCTCCCACTAACAGTTGGAAAATCAAGATAGATAAAGGGAATTTCCATGGCAGAGATTGATGAAAGCGAAAAAACCAACATTTTATTTTTAAGTTGGTAATATGGCTAAGTTGTTGTAAATATATTAAATCATGATGAATAAATGCCAGAATGACATTCGCATAAGCCTAACTTAAATATTCTTAAACTATTTAGGACAACCAAAAAAAAATTTTTTTTGTTCTTAAATACCTTGTTAAGAAACTACTTTATATTTGTTATGCTGTGTGAATCTTAGTAACCAGGCATTACATGTTACTTTTATTTTAATTCTTAGTGAAATTTTGAAAAGTATGAAAAATTTGTACAAACATTTTTGGGTGTAGAAAAAAAATTGTTGTGCGCCATTTTTTGTAACGTAAGTGACGAAAATAAGCATTTTATTGCATAAAATATATAGTTTTCTGCCAATCAATTTAAAATCTTCGATTCTCCATCTACAAGGTAACTAAATATACTATGTAAAGTAAATTTGTTTTTAAAATAGTATACAATCTAAAAAAAACCGGTGCGCTTTTGTAACGTCAGTGACGAACGCTTACGTTCTTACCCACCTTTTCAAACAAACTTTTTATTTTTGCTTCTATTTTTTTTTTTTTTATTATTAAAACGTAAAGATCCTCTGTATATATATCGAATGTCTATGTATAAATATTCCACACAATAGACTCGAACAATATTTGGTGGTTAATGCAACACATTTCTTGTAATACAATTAGTACTTGGCGTATGAGCAAAACCTGCTAAAAAAAGTCTAAACTGAGCAAAGGACACCTGAAGATAAACCCTTTCACGATTTTCTGCAATAAATCAATTGACCTGTTTGTTATCACGTCCATAAAAGAAAACCTAGTCGGCTTTTTTTCTGTTACTTCGGAGGTAACGTCAGTGACGAATTTTACGTAACGTCAGTGACGGTACATAATTAACTATGCATGCTACATCTTTATAAAAGTCCTAATAACAAAGATTTTTATAAAGACTTCATTCTATTTCTAATAATCTCCCAAACATTGGAATATAATTCTGTCAAGGGGTTTCGCAGAAATTTGAATAAATCACCGGTGCCCAAAACCCCTAGTCCTAAAATTGTAACGTCAGTGACGACGGAATTTTAGTCCGTATTTAGTATGTTTTTAGAATTTAAATACAAAGTTTAGGCATAACAGCTTTGAGTAGCTAAACTCCAAGTAATAAACCATTTTTCGTGTACTAAAACGTGCAAATGGTAATGCAATTTGAGTTTGAATCATACAATTTTACTTGCGATGTAACGTAAGTGACGGTGGAATTTCCCTAAAATATTTGGGAAGTATTATGTGTTAATATGTAAATGTATCTGCATAACTCAATCTCGTCTAAATAGTATTGCGGGTATTGGGGTTAGCACTTTACTTTAGGCATGTCCTTTTAAGACAAAAATATAAATAAAGTTCGTGGGCGTTATTGCAATGCACTGATGTAGGTATTCCCTTGTCGGATTTGGATCCCTGAACAAGAAGTAAATATTTCTGATTTGCTGAATGCCATAACTATCCATAGGTAATTAGCTCCCGTTAATTGAATCAAAATAAATTCAATAAGGAACGAAGATTCGCTGCCAGTTTAGAAGACGAATAAAGCCATATTAATTTTGTAGACAATGTGACTCGTAAAGAATGGTACATGCTTGTCCCGATTTTCCAGTTGGCGAAGGAGAAATTATAAATATTGTATTTGCAATAAATTATTTAGTCCTTGCATGTGGCTTTGCTGCAGGTGCCTGTGCGTACATCACCATGCGGTCTCAATTACTAAGCCAGCAAAAATTAATGTACGCAATAATCATAAACATTAGATTGCTCCAAAATTCAATATAAAGCTTAGATTTATATTTTAAAACCGCAAAAAAAAACGTTAAAAATTCTTAAGGAATCGATTTCATAAATAAAAACAGATTTTAAAAATTATTTTCCTATAAACCGCATCAGCTGATTGAAGCATATACAAGATATATCGTCGCCCGCTTGCCAGAAGCATGCCATTTCAGGTTTTAGATAATAAATCGGCTGACATTTGGGAACTGGAGTTATGGTCAAGAGAAAGCTGAAGCATTAATGAATGGATTTCAGCACTTGAAATCTTTCAGCTTCTGAAATTATTTTTGAACTATCACTTATGAACTATCTGACAAGTACCAAGTTGACAAATCGTCTTCTCAAACGAGCACCCTAATGTGTATACATATACATGCAAATAGCGTGTAGATAATGTTATAAAGTCTTGAAATATATTAATAATTTTTTGCTTTAGACATCTAACACCCAAGCTTTTATCGTTTATATATTTTCGTTCCCCCATCCACTTGCTTTACCAGCTTGAATTCATTACATATCCTCGGTGACACTTCAAATGGTTTTATGCCGGTTTCGAATTTTTAGATTCTAACTTTCGTCGGTGACATTGCAAAACCGCGTAAGTGACATATGTACATACATATATGTCAAAAAATTATATAGGCCCCTGCCATCAAGATCTACCCAGATCAATATCTAGTAGAAGAACAGCCAAACTGAGATATCACTTACCAGATTTTGAACTGATCCTGGAATTATAACGTTGGCCACTTCTTAGCTACGTTTGTCTAAAAGATAAAACTCATTTAAGAAAATATGTATGCACTGACTGACTCACACCGGATCATTACAGCCCAAAATTTAAAAGTAACATAGCAGGTTTTGCAGTACGACCGACTATTGGTTGAGCGCCATTTCCTTTCTTTTAATATGTTTATGTGTATAAATACACACTGTGTAGTAATTTGACACCCTTTCTTCGTTTCTTTATTCATTTTCACCTGCTGAGCGTAAGGATTTTTCTTTTTGCATTCACAAGAATATTTCCATATTTCCATATATAATATATTTTATGCTGTTGACTAGCGTATAATTCATTGCTTTGTGACGCATATGCATAGATACAAAGATAACGGCGGGAAACAAGATAAGGGGTGTTGGTGCACATCCATGAGTTGTAGATGGGCTGATAGTAGATGCGAATACATATTTCAACGTAAACAGAATAGGTACAGGTATTGTTTACATAATTTGTTTAGCTTTGAATTATTGCTTTGATTTAAGCGCGACATCTCATGTTTGGCTTGGGAGCCATATGGGTCAGGGGCAGCTCACTGCTTAGCAATGAGCTTTGAGTTGTGCAAAAGTATGACTCCCTCAAATATGGAGTCAAGAGCAAACATGCGTATGAGTAAAAAGTGAAATAGTTTGTCTGGCACGTGAAGTAGAAATAAAACCCCCACACGTCATACTTTTTCTTTGTACTTAACATCACTTTAACTGTAGATATGTTCGTATCCAGGATAGTTGCCACCCATGCCAGGACACCCTTTCCCACTCAAAAAGTGCTGCGAAAAAGCTTTGGTGTTGAATCCCCATTAGCCTAGCCCTTATCACCCAGCTCATTGTTCATTTTTTAAGTTTCGAGGATTTCAAAACAGGTAAAGCTACATTTTACATGTATAATGAGTGTTTTGCCAATAAGGGAGCTTATACGTTTTGACGGATGCCCCGGACATAATATATACATTGTTGCGATTTATGATTCTTTATGTACATATATGTACAAACGTATTAAACACGAACAAAATTTTTATCTGGTTTTGAAGTCCAGCTCAGAATTTACTGTGATAGAATTAAATAATGAGGAGTGGGGGAATATTTAACCAACAAATGAATAACAAAAAACTTAATTATCTAAGGTAAGTTCAAGATAGCATTATCGAACAGTTTATTCCATTTTACCAGGGCATATTTAGTTAGCCGACAGCAAATGTTGTCGATGATAATAATGAGGAGTATGACTAGGGGAAGTGGGGCAGCTGTGACACCTTTTTTGCGAAGACATATTTCTGGCATATTTTTCGAAAAAAACTTAGATTTTAAAAACTACTAGATATTAATCCTAATATTTAACTGGTCAGGGAGTTACAAAAAAAATTCTACATACTTTATTTAGCCTCTTTTTAAAAAAAAGCCGATTTGTCAAATCCCCGTCGGAGGGGCACATTTGACCATCTTGTTTTTTACTTTATCATTAACTTTAAAAACAAGACTTTATTTTAAAATCAAAATAAATATATTTATTTCAACAAAACATATACGCAGGCTTTTTTTTTTCAATGAAGCTATAGAAAAATAATATTATAGTAAAAAAGAGAGAACAAAGGTAATTATAAAGGATTTAATTATTCAATATAATATTCTCCAAAGTTAACATCAAACAAATACTTCGTCCGGGATCGTGATGTACCAGCTGGATTAGTTGGCTGAGGTAATTTGAGTTCAATTTCACATCTTGAAACTAACGCCGTCAAAAGTACCCCATACTCAAAAGTCAAATGTGCCCCGAATGACTTTATCGATATTAATTGTTTGGATTTTTTTATTCTTAAAAACTAATTGTTAACTACCGATTTTTTCTCAAAATTTGAGTCTCGAAGCACCAAATAATATTTTTAGCTTACAAAAAACAATTACTTCTTCCTGAAAAAATTCTTACGCAACGCAACACAATAATTACATTACCCAATCGAAAATCACTAAAACACGTGTTGCTCCGCTTAGCATTTAACGAGAAGTGGCAAACTACATATAAGCACCTGTTATTATATTAGGCAGCGTACAGTTCTGTTCTGAATAATTTTGACATGGAAAATGGCAAAGTCAATGCTGCCCCATAGTCACAGGTGCCCCACTTTACCCCATATACACTGAATGTATTCAAAAATTTAAAATTTAACCATTTAAAATGTGAATAAATAATTCTTAATACTATTTCACGTAACTCAGAGTAGTAAACTGTGGCTTTTTTTGGTAATTCAATATTTAGACAGTCAATCCATATACTCGTATAAGGCAAAACAAAGGTATTAAATTCCAAATTGCGAATTAAACTGTTTTTATTGCCTCCTGAAAACTTCCAAACTTAAGACCTAATTAATTAATTATCAGTTTCGTATAAATTTTTTTGTTAATCAAAACTTTTCTCGGATGTAGATAACTACATACATACATACATATTTATTTAGCTTAGAATAATTAGCACGCAAAATTCCAATTTAAAAAAAAAAATTGTTTGCGTGAACGATTACCATTCCTTGTTGTTTTGTTTTCGTTTTGGCAGTTTGCAGATGCAAATAAGCACTTAATTGAAAGCGAAAGCAAAGTGGAAAGGAAAATGAAAAAGTTTGGCAACAAATCTAAAATACATACATTTATATTTATGTATGTTCGTACATAATATTTACTAACAAAAATTTCGCTATATGTAAACTGTTCTGCATTTTCACTTGGCTGATATTTCAATTATTCGCAGACTATAAGTGCTTATAATATTTTGTTTTTAGGGAACTGGTGGCACGTACATGTAAATGCCGACTCGGCATCTGCTTTGCATTAATTTTAGATCAGATTAGATTATTTATTGAACAAATAATTAGTAAATTTAGATTTCAAATCTTTTATAGTATAACAATCGGGAACTTAGATAAACATGCGGGTATATTAAGCACTAGTTTACTAGAGAAGATAAAATTAAATTAAATGTCATAATAACTTTCAGCTAATATTACATATAAGACATATAAAAATTTAACACAGTTAAACAATCAATCGGTCTGACTATTTGTCCTGGTAAAAAGTACCTTAAATAATTTCCTTCCGTTTAATCTCTTTCTAATTGAAGCTGGTATGGTGCTCCAGCTTCGTACTGCATTGACAAAAAACGGTCTAGTTGATATTAAATACTACAACGAAATTCGTTAGCTTAACTGAAAACCTGCCCAAGTCTCCCCTATATCATCAGCGTAAGCATGCATACTAACACATTTACATGAAAATAATTAGGGGATTCACAAAACTGTCATATCAAGTCATATCGTCATATTGTCATAACTGTTATAACAGTCATAAACATTTTGTTGCTACTTTCCATGCTGTATGCGTACTAAACAGATACAACTCTGCCCGGTATGTTTATGGCTGGCTGTATTTGATCAGCTGTTTTGTTAACCTTCTTATTTCACAAATTCTAATTGTGATTCTTATTTTGTAGCAGCGAAATTTGCATTTTTAATGTTTTCGGGCGATCAGCTGATCAAAATGGAAAATATCACTCAGATTTATGAAGGTGTGCTCACAAGTGCTATATATTTGCGTTGTATTGTTATATATCATATGACTTTATGACACCTTGTGAATCCCCTAAATATGTCTTTTATGAACTAGGTGAACAAAATAGGTCCCAGTATGCATCCTTGGGGAACACCTGAAGTAATAATTCTACTGTTGGATACAGATTAGCCAAGAAGGTCGGTCACCACAAGCTTCAAAGAATGTGCGCCAAATCCAAAGTATTTCTCAAGCTTAGAGCAAAGGGTGGAGTGGTTTACTGAGTTAAAAGCTTCATAAAAGGCTAATAGCAAAGGAGTGTCAGCTGATTATTGTCAAATGGTGAACGAATATCATCTAGAATTTTAATAATCGCAATGGAGCAACTTAACTTAATTTTTTCCTGAATCCTGACTGAAAGTTAAAGACCAATTTATTAATTTCCACATGCAAATTGCCAAAAGGTCTTCGAAGACCTTTGAGAGCGCTGGCAGAATACTTATAGGCCGAAATTAGTAGGAGAAGAAGCATGCTACCTTCCATATGTTCGAAAAACAGCAGGTACCAATGGAGTGGTTAATGTGATTTGAAAATATTCATTCATATCAAAATATGTAAGTCATAGATCAAAAGAGCCGGCGAAACTAAAAAAAAAAGATAAAGACATTGCCTCCTATTCAATGGGAGCGATTCCATGGAGTTCGATAGAAATTAAAGCAAATGAGAATCTCGTTTATCCTCTTTCAGTATTTGGCTTCGCTTTTCAAAACTATCATTTTCACCCTAATGTATTAACCACAAACGTAGGTGGTTGTCATGTTGTTGCCAATAATATAGCTAAGGTTTAATATTTCTACGAATTATTCGTTTCATTTCAGAGTATTGTACCACTATAACCTCAAAAGTGGTTTAATGGTAAAAATATTTTGCGAAAGTTAATAATATTTAGATATTTCACTGAACTTTAATTAAACTTGTTCACACTAATTAGAGAGAGTACACAATGGTTTGTTGGAAAAAAATTAAAGGCGGAGAATGTATGCAGCTTGTCATACATGTAAACCGAAATGTGGTTAACTCGATATACATTTTAATTTATACGCATATGTATATCGCTCGTTCCATTGTAAACAGAGTTAACTCGAAATTTTTATTTTTTGCGAAAACGCAAATAAAGTTTTGTCTATTCAAACAGCGAACTTTTACGACTAATGTAGTTGGTACTAGAAGGGTCACGTCAATTTATAAGATATGACGGCAAACTACAAGTACTAAGCTAGTATACTGATAAGAAAAATATTTATATTAATGTGAGGGAGAAGCTAAATTCCATCCAAACTTTTTTCATTCTGAGATAATTCACTTTATAATAAAAAATGTATTCAGAAAAAAATAGCTTCATACGGAAATTTTCTAAAAACTGCAGTTTCATACAAAAAAGAAAATGGGTTTTTTGAAATAATGCGTTTTTTTCTAATAGAGTGAATCAACTCGAAATCAAACCACTTTTTGATCTAACAAAACCACTGTTGGTGGAATACAGATTTATTTCGAACTGATTCTTGAAAATTTATAATACACAGATACAAATACATCTATTTCCGCCATTTTAAGTTCAATAACTATTTTATAATGTTGAATATAATGTCCTTGGCTAGCTATTAAAATGTAAATTTTGAGTTAACCCTGTTTACAATAGAAGGAGCGATATGTAAGTTTATTAATTAAGTTTTTAATATGTTTGCATATACGTCTGCTTTCTTCCCACACATTGGGAAACCAGACATTGATGCTATTCGTGCATGATGTGCCGGCAGGTGTCGTTAACATATGTACATATGTACATATGTAGTTTAGCTCGAGTGAGCAGTTTACAAGTTAGAATGAAACTGAAATAATGAATATGGAACTAGATCTTAAAGCGGATACACAACCATTGTGTACCATATCAAGGTGATATCTTAAACATAGACGTCAAAATTCTGAGAAAATTTAACACCTGTTTTTTTTATGTTCTATATTGGTTTCATCCTGCATCTCTTTCTATCATTCGTTAAAAGATAGGAGTAGCGGATGCGCCACCATATTGAAGTGCTCGAGTTAGATATGGAGTTACATATATGAAAGTTCTTAGGTTGAAAAAAGGAATTGATTAAGGCATGTCCGTCCGTCCGGCTGTACGTCGGTCCGTCCGTGTACACGATAACTTGAGTAAAAATTGAGATATTTGCATGGAATTTGTTATTCAGGCTACTTTCTGGCCAAGGTGAGCTGATGTGAAAATTGTCGAAATCGGATGATAACCACGCCCACTTTTTCGATATTGAAAATCACATAAATTAACATAAGTTGAGTAAAACTTGAGATATTCGCATGAAATTTGGTACACAGGTTACTTTCTGGCCAAGGCATGTTGGTGTTTAAAATGGGCGAAATCGGATGAAAACCACGCCCCCTTTTTTGATATAGAAAATTTAAAATGAGATTCTAGGGACTATATCATTGCCAAGTCATGGTATTTGTATCTCGTTCTGAAAACTAACGCTGGGTATTTAATGTTCGATTCACCCGAACTTAGACTTCCTTACTTGCTACAAATAATTTAGGTATTTATGGCGGTCCAACGTTTACAAGGCCCAGAGGAAAAACACAGCTTTCGGGTTTCTAACAAACGATATTAGCCAAACGAACGACATGCTAGTGAAACTAGGCAAGTGTTTGATGTCTGAAGAATCACTTTATTACCTATTGCGGGGAGTTGAAGTCTGATGAAATACAAGTACTAGGACAAATTACACTGACAAAATGGTCTAAATTTGTGTATATATTTAAAGGGAGAACGCTCAAAGTTGTGAGACAGGTACTCGTACTATGATAAGTTAGACAAGTAAAATACTTATATTAGAAGCTTCAAAATTACAAGTTTCAAACAAACCATTTCATTCGCTCTCTTAGCAACACATCAAAAAATGCTGCACATAAAACACGAAACATGATGGGTGGTAATAAGCTGGCTCGTAGAAGTTCCCACTAAAGCAATATGACATATGTAAATTAAAAGCGTAATGTTGCCACAGATGAAACTTGAGGACTATCAAGTTGAGCTAGTCACAGATATCTTTTTTGGGGAGTTATTGGCGCGTAATGTAACAACTGCATTCATACGCATATTCATATATGTAAACGTAAAGAAATGGCATGTCATACATGTGATGGCAGATAACGGGACTACACGCATATTTATATATATGTACTAGCAAACCCGGCAGACGTTGTTCTGCCTAAAATTTGATTTGCCTGTCGCTTCTTCCACTTTTATTCTTATATCTTCCATTTTCTTTCGCTGCCGACGCCTTTATACCGTTCCTCTTTTTAAACTCTTCATTTTACTCTAACACCGGCTCCACATCTCAAATTTATATTCCTACCCGTTCTTTTTCCATTTCCTTTGCGGATTTTAATATGCCCATTAATGCTATGTATCGAATTTGCTTTTATTTAATACTGGCACCGCCCTCTGTTTCAAAGATTTTTTTGATTTGTGAAACACATGTCGAGCCGAAAAGCTTCACCGAGATCGTCTTTAAACTTTGGACATTAATAATGCGCAAACAAAGCAAAAAAGTGGGAATGTCAGGACACACATATGTATACGTTTTCATTTATAAGGTAGAGCAAATTTCGATCTGCCAAAAATAGATTTTTAGCATTAAGTTCATTTAAAAACAAGTAAGGAAAAGCTTTATGAATACTTATGCTTTCATGAATACGTATAACTTTTTTGTGTGTCCGATCCTTACTTAGAATTGGTACAAACTTTTCAAAACTGTCGATTTAAAGATATATATCCCAAACCACATTTATCGGAAAAATCGATTGTATGTGAGCTATATGTTATATATGTTAATTTTACGTTCCTAGCTTTTGAACTGAAAAATGTATGGCCCTAAACCCGTTTATCGAATCTATCGATTATATGGGAGCTATATGTTATGTTTGTCCGATCTTTCTGATTTTCACTACATACGTTACATATATAATATTTACTAAACCTGCAAAAGTTTATGTTCCTAGCTTTTTAATTGCAAGAGGTATAGACCAAAACCGGTTTATCGAAACAATCGATTGTATGGGAGCTGTGCCTTGTATCGGTCCGATCTTGCTGGTTTCATTAAATGATACATGTATAGAATACGCGTTGTTCTATATTTAATATTTAACATTAACTTAAATCTCTTTATTAAAATACAAACTAAAAGGATACAAAATCTGTTGAAATAAAAAGTGTGCAGTTTGACGTAAGATCATCGAATGAATGAGATAAAATTGTGTCGGTTGAATTCAATTGATGACACGAAGCTAGTCGTAGTTTGTTAAGTTTTTATCTGCTTTCTGTGGTTGCCACATCGTGTGGCAAGTGTAGGTTCAGGGTATTCACTACACCACCCCTCTCCCAGTAGGCCTGACGGAGTATAGGCCTGACTATCTGAGGATTTTCCAATTGCCGCCAATTCCTCTCTTGGAAAATACGCTGGTTTAAGTCTATCGACGGACACAGTCACCGGCCTTGATCCGATCATTATTGTGTATGTTTTGGGGTACCTGCTCACCACGAGATACGGCCCATCGTATGGTGCCTTTAACGGCTTTTTAATGGTGTCGTCGCGTAGAAAGACGTGGCTACAGAACCGTAGATCCTTAGGGACGAAAACGGCTGGTTTGCCATGCTGTGAAGTCTGTATCGGTCGTAGTGTTTCGAAATGTCTATGTAACTCCCGCAAGAAACCGTGTTGGTCCCTCGGGCTGTCTTCTTCCGGGTCCATGATGTCTCCCGGTAGCCGAATTGCTTGCCCATACACCATTTCCGCGACAGAAACTCCTAGGTCTTCTTTAACGGCTGTCCTCAGACCCAACAGAACGATGGGCAGAACATCCACCCAGTTCGCGTCAGCCGAATGGCACCTAAGCGCAGCTTTCAATACCCGATGCCATCTTTCCACCATGCCGTTTGCTTGCGGGTGGTAGCTAGTGGTGTGTATGTGCCTCACGCCCAACAGTTTTGCCAATTCCTTGAACAGAGCACTCTCAAATTGACGCCCCTGATCCGTGGTAATAAATTTCGGTGTACCGAACCGGCTTATCCATCCGCCAAGGAATTGTCTCGCCACCGTCTCTGCTGTCATGTCTTCCAAAGGGATCACCTCCAACCATCTGGAAAACCTGTCTACACATGTCAGACAGTATGTGTAACCTCTTGACGCTGTGAATGGTCCAACAATGTCCACATTGACATGTTCAAATCTCTTAGCTGGAACTGCGAATTGTTCGAGGTGTGTTTTGGTGTGTCGTGCGATTTTACACCGCTGACAAGCCGGACAGCTGCGTACCCAACTTCGTATGTCGCTACCCATTTTCTTCCAAACATAGCTTTTCGTTATCAACTTAGCGGTAGCTTTCACTCCTGGGTGCGCTAGCCCGTGGCTCGCATTGAATACCACCCGCCGTAAGGTTTCAGGTACGTATGGTCTCAGGACGCCGGTTGATTTATCGCACACTATTACAATGCCGGCGTTCGGGTGTCGATATTTTATTAGCTGTAACGAGGTAGGCTCGCCGTCGATCAGCCCTTTAAGCTCCTCGCATCTACTTTGCTCGTCGTGTAACTGCTGTAGATCAACTGATGAAGGTACCGTGAAGGTTTCGATCCTCGAGAGCATATCAGCTACGAGATTGTCCGTGCCACTGATGTGTCTTATGTCTGAAGAAAATTGGCTGATGAAGTTCAACTGTCGTGTCTGACGTGGTGAAAGTTTCTCCCATTTCTGATCAAATGCCTGCGTCAACGGTTTGTGGTCGGTAAAGATAGTGAAAGTTGTTCCCTCCAAGTGGTACCGAAAATGCCGAATCGCCTTATAAATTGCTGTTAGCTCACGGTCGTACGCGCTATAACGCTGTTCTGCTGGAGTAAATTTTTGTGAAAAAAAACCTAAAGGCGCCCACTTACCCTTGACCATTTGCTGCAAAACAGCGCCGACTGCAATGTCAGAGGCATCAGTCATTAAAGCAATTGCGGCATCTCTCATCGGGAACGCTAACAGAGCTGCCTCCGCCAATTGTTCTTTGAGCTTCTCGAATGCTTCCGTCGCCTCTTTTGTCCACTTAATCTCCGTCTTGTCGCGTTTTTTACAAGGGCCCATTAATTCCTGTAGTGGTGCCTCGGTGGCTGCAGCGTGAGGTAAAAATCGTCGGTAAAAATTAATAGCTCCCAAAAACCTTCTTAGCTCGTGCACTTCCTTCGGCTTCTTGCATTGGAGGATACCTTTAACCTTTTGCGGCAGTGGTCGGACCCCGTCAGCTGAGACTAAGTGGCCTAGGAACTCTACTTTATCCAGACCCAGTTGACACTTCTCGCCGTTGATGATAAGACCTCTTTCGCGGTAGCGATCGAAGAGTTGCTTGAGGTGTTCAGCGTGTTCCTCTGGCGATGCGGACGCGACAAGTACATCATCAAGGTATGGAAAAACGAACGATAAACCCCTGACGGTCTCGTCGATGTATCGTTGAAAGGTTTGGGCTGCGTTCCTTAACCCGAAGGTCATATATTTAAATTCAAAAAGCCCGAATGGGGTCAGAATAGCCGTCTTCGGGACATCTGCAGGATGCACTGGTATCTGGTGGTACGCCTTCCTGCAGTCTATTACGGAAAAAATCTTCTTGCCAAACAGGTCCCCACCAAAATCTTGAATATGTCGTATCGGGTAGCTGTCCGGGACCGTCTTTGCATTCAACCTCCTATAATCCCCGCAGGGGCGCCAAGCTCCGTTTGCTTTCTTCACCATGTGCAGCGGACTTGCCCATTGGCTACTGGAACGCTGACAAATACCTCGGTCGATTAGGTAGTCGAATTCTTTCTTCGCGAATGACAGTTTCTCCGGCGGCAATCGTCGTACCCTCTGTGCTACCGGGGGCCCACGGGTCTCGATATGGTGCTCCACAGCCGTGACAGGCCTGTTGGCCCTCGGCACGTCGTTGGTGAGATCGGGATAGCGTGACAAAATTGCTTGGAACGGGTCCGCCCCCCGTAGGGATAGTATACCGTGTGGCGGCACTATGATTTGGCACAATGCTTGAGCGCGCGTTGCTCGGTCGATGATCGTTTTGTTTCTCAAATCCACTAACACGTCGTAATGTTTTAGGAAATCTGCACCTATTATAGGGTGCGCCACGTCGGCGATGATGAAGGACCATCCGAATGGCCGTCGTAAGCCTAGGTCCAAAGTTAAATATCGTTTACCAAAAGTGTTAATGGTAGTGTTGTTTGCGGCAACCAGTTGCATGGCTGCAGGTTGCTTACTTTCCCCGTGTCGCGCGGGTACTACCGAAATTTCGGCACCCGTATCGATGAGGAATTTCGTTGAAGAAGTTCTGTCTAGAACGTACAGGCGGCTAGAGTTAGTGTCTTCCTCCGACATAGCCGCTTTGAACGGAGGGCCCACTAGTTTTCCGAGCGTTTTGGCCTGAAAGTACAGGGTGAACGGCACCTTGTTGCGTCTTTACCAAAAGTGCGGTGATACCAGCAAAAATCGTATTGTGCACTTCGTGTTACATCACCGCGTGCGCCGCTTGACAGCGACTGCTGTTGAGGTGCCTCGAGTTGTTGTTGCTTCTGCGCTGCAGTGCGCCTTTCCAAACGGTCCAGCCTACCTACCAACTCTGCAATGCTTGCCGTTGTATTATCATTTGTTGTGCTGACGGCGTCGATACTGCCACCCTTTGCTGGAATTGCCAATATGTCATCCGCTTTTTTAGCCAACTGCTCTACGTCCCCTTCCATTGTCACTAAAATGTGCTGCACATGTAAGGGCAGTTGCCGTAACCATAAGGACTTCAACATCTCCTTGCCCAGCTGTTGGTTGGCCAACTCCTTCATTTCGCGTAATAATGATGTAGGCTTCTTTTCGCCCAATTCGCAACCTTCGACTAACCGTCTGAATTTCTTTTCGCTTGATTCGCCAAATTCCCCAACCAACCTGCGTTTTAATGTGTCGTATTTGCCGTTGGCAGGTGGCGATGCAATGATATCACTGGCGTGTGCGAGTACTGCTGAGTCGATTTCGGCGACAACTGTAAAATACTTAGTTTCGTCGGTAGAGATTCCTGCGCGTGCGAATTGCGCTTCCACCTGTGCGAACCATAAACGGGGATCGGGCTTCCAAAAAGGAGGTGGCTTAACTGCGAGGCGCGCTACCTGAAACGGTGCCAACGCGTCTTGAAACGCTTCTTCATTTTCTCCAGGCATGGCGTGAAAACGTAGTGGCTGCAAATGTTTCTCTGACGTCGGGGTCACCAATTATAGAATACGCGTTGTTCTATATTTAATATTTAACATTAACTTAAATCTCTTTATTAAAATACAAACTAAAAGGATACAAAATCTGTTGAAATAAAAAGTGTGCAGTTTGACGTAAGATCATCGAATGAATGAGATAAAATTGTGTCGGTTGAATTCAATTGATGACACGAAGCTAGTCGTAGTTTGTTAAGTTTTTATCTGCTTTCTGTGGTTGCCACATCGTGTGGCAAGTGTAGGTTCAGGGTATTCACTACACATGCTATGCAAAATGGCGCCTGCCTGCAAAATTTCATTATATATATACGAGTATATCTCAAAATAAGGGACAAGTTTGCGTTCAAACAGACGGACGGACACTTAATAGTGGGTCTGTAGCTTCTTCTTCTCATATCTACAAACATCGTACCAAAGTTATAATACCATTTCATGCTCATGAGAGGTATAAAAAGATGAATTGATAAACTAGTATCTATTCCAATGTAAATGGATATTCGCCGACACACTTAATCACTTTTACCAGATCGCTAATTTTTTTAAACAAAATACCAATAAAACAACTCAGATTATCTACACATTCGAAACTGTTTATTTCGTAAATGTAAACTATTTAACACGAAAAGCTACAGCTACCGCTTCATTTATTAAGTTAGAAATAATATTGTAAGCTGTCAAATGGAATGACCGCTTACTAATTTATTTCCACTGAGTATTGAAAGGCCAAAATCACCTAGGCGGTTAGAAGGCTATTTTAAGAAGGCAAGTAAGTAAGAGTATTGCTGTAATATATCTCCAGAATCAGGTCCCTACCACCAAAAAATTAAGATTGAACGTGAGCTACCACGCCCACTTTTCCGATAACCCTCACTGTTTTGCATGGGCTTGAAAGATTTACTATGTATGGGGGAAAATAAATTTTTAAATTTTTCAACTTTTCCGGAGGGTTTTCCTAAAATTTTCGTCAATTAGGACCGACTCCTGGTAACTATGAGTAACTGGAAAAAAATTCAACGGAATCGGGCCAGCCGATCTGAAGTAATGCCTAACCTTCGATTATTAAAATAAAACGCTTATGGATTACTTAGTGCAAGTACCTATTGTTTTAAACTTAAGCTTTAAAAAACTCGGTACATAGTTCAGATCCCACAGATAATGACATATGAGCTGAATAAAACCTAACTGCATTGTGTTAACTGCCATTTTAGCTTTAAAATACTCCAGCAACTGGTACCGATTTTTTGTTAGTCACGCTATTGCCCCCCTAAAAAAAAATTGCGCACGCTAGGTAGATAATATCTTGTATTGAAAGTGAATGTATTTCGCACAGGGTCGGAGATATTGGGGAACGGGAACCCCACTGTAGCAGTATAGACTCTTAGAGACAGCTACAGTTTTTGTTAGCTGTTGAGGTAGAGATATTGAACTTTGTTAGGGTCTCACTTCTCTTTGTCCAATTTGCCACAACGCAAAAAGGATGTGAATATAGGCGGGATGCAATAAAGCCACCTATGGAATATATTCTGCTACTGAATTTGGCTTCCCTATGTAGCTGATTATGTTATTTTATGTTGATCATTGCAAACAGCTTCATCAGGATTTGGAATAACATCTGAAACCCAATCGAAACAAAACAAAGTTCTTTCCTTTTGCGTATGCGAAACGTGTTAGTCTCCTACGCAGAATTCTGACGTTTGCTAAAACCTTACGCTCATAATATAATTTGTTGGTATTAAACGCAACCCAAATTGCCCGAAATAATTACAATTTACGATGCAAATACACATTGCGGTGTCAGGTACATGCTCTTTCAACCTCACTGCTGATAGCACATGTATTTCGTTCAAATACATGTATGGCTACATATGGATGTGTGTATATATGTACATATGTATATGCATGCAGACATTTAAATATAAGCACAAGCTCCGGCAATTCGGCGTTTAAAAAATACGATGTAAGCAGTGGGAGGCGTAGGCAAAATGTGGTGGAATTTTTCTTTGGTTGTTATCTTGTCAGGGCCGGACTTACCATATAGGCTGACTAGGCTGTAGCCTAGGGCGCCAAAATTTTGGGGGCGCCAAATTTTTAAAACCTAACGACAGATTTTTAAATCAAATGTGTAAGGAAAAAAATTATATTGGATAATTATTTATGTCTCAAATAATTTAAAATAAGGAATTTGTTCATTCATTTAATGGATCATCAGTCGCAAGCATTCAGATAAAGGCGCGAAAATGCATAAAGTGTGTGCAACAGAGCGTTTATAGCTTGAACAGAATCAGTCCGCCAATTCGTCACGTACGTCGATTTTAGAGCAAATTCTATTTTGCCGTATCCGCCGTATCTGTTGTTACGCACACAAACACCAGTCTACTTTGCTGTCAAATATCCGTTTTATCGGGTTTAATTTTGCAAAGTATGTTTTATTAGAGAGCACTGAGCATTTCATTGAAACAGCCAATACTGACAACCACAATTAATGAGTCCCAATAAACATTGATTCGCCAAAAACTCAAAAGAATAATTTGATAAAAATTATTCGACTGGTCAAAAGTAGATACACAAAATTTTCAAAGTTCAACAAAAAAATTTAAAATTAGTTTTCAAAAATTATAAAAAATCAATTTGGCGTCCTTATTTCAATGTACAAATTTGATTCTTATAGGCTTCCCAGTTAGCAAAATCATCGTTAACGAGTTCGTAAACTGATGTTTTCTCTAAGAAAACTCTGATAAAATATCGTTATTGATATCCGTTTACGATTCGCCTACGAATACTGTTTCGCTTTAAAATGAGTTTCGTAAATGTATCGAAAAAGTACTCGTATATGAATCTTTATACGTCCGTTTTTTGATCGTAAAAGTACTTCACACTTTTAAAATGTTTGAGTCGAGTGTGACGACATTAAAATCGAGAGTTTTTTCGATTTTCGTACAGAAACGGGGTACAGTACTTAAAATAAAATTTAATGAATTTCAAAAATTTTTCACCAAATTTTCAGTTTTTTATAAATAATTCTTAGAATTTTTTTGAATGCGCAATTTTGTAGCCCATTCAATTTTACTTGAATGTATATGTATATGGAATTATTAATATAAATAAAAAAGTAAAAGTATGTAGATATTATTTGTTACGATTTCTTTTAGTTCATATAAATATCCAAGAGAATTTTTAAAAAGTGGGGGGGGGGCGCACAAAAATAAACAGCCTAGGGCGGCAAATACCTCAAGTCCGGCCCTGTATCTTGTAGATATTAAACATTTGCTTCACATATTTTTGGCATGATTTGCATTAATAAGTGTTTAGTTTCCACTTTGGGGGCATAATTTAAAATTTTCTTGGGAATGCTGTTTCCTACTTATATGAGTTATAGCGAACGTAGATAAAAGCTTGTATGGGTTAGAAAGTTTACTTTCAGCTGGGAAACAAAATTCCTCAAAAGTAATTGAAAAGTTGCCTCTGAAGTAGAAACTAAACATGAAAATCATGCTATTGATATAAGTATGAAAAATATTGATCAATTTGGTGAAGAACGGTTAAAAGTTTCGTTTTTTCTAAATGCCTGTCATTACATAACGTTGGATGAAGATGAGTTTAAATTGCACTGAAATAGCTGCACAATATGGGGAAGAACTAATAATGTTTCATAGCAGCAACGTTTCAACCAAACATCGCAAAATCGATTGAAAATCGAAACGTTCACTCCTGAACTCAGATTGAGAAAGATTCTACTGACAACCATTGTTCAAGCATCACAGATATTCCGGCATATAGGCCCAATTGTAAGTGGAATTAAATCCACATCTCTAAGATAGCAGCTATTAAGATGATGATAAACAGTTCCTAGAATAATACCAACCTAATGTACTCTATTAAGGTCCTTTTTTTCCTCCGATTATTTGTGATTTTTGAGCTCACATAATGAAAATTGTGTAAGATAATGGACTATTCAATTTTATTCGAAACATTAAGTCAATAAATCACTTTTCGAGTAACGTACACAAAAAGAAATTTACATTACGCCGACATTTTATTAATTTTATTCAAGTGTCAGAGTTCAACAGATGTAACGATTTTCAAATAATTGATTGAAAAACAGATGGCTGAAGGGCACCCTCTTCGAGCTCTAAATGAAATTTAGTGACGGAGTATCTCACCGGCACTCCACTCTAAGTGCTAGGCTTGAAATCATAAACGCATTTTTGTGACATATTCACAATAAAGAATCAACAACAAAAACAATAGCAAAACACTGCAAGATAAACAGAAAGGTGAAGAGGTAGCCATGCCTCAAGCAAAAGTGCGAAACTAAGGAAATTATGTGTTTAAGTTTGTATATGTAGTGAGTGAAAATTGCATACCTCTACTAGGGGACGCCTGTAGGGCAGTTGGCAACTACATATACTTACATACATACATACTTCCATGTAATGGCAGTTTTCAGAATGTTTGGTTACAAAGCTGATTGCCCACAGCTATACAACGATCTAAGAGCGTAGCGCACTTGGAAATTTGAGGTTGAACTGCGTATTCGCCATGGGTGAGTACCACACTCTTGTTAGACAAGAACAATCCAAAACAAGTGTGAGGGTGTCAAAAGGAAATGAAAGGACCCTAACAATCCACCATAGTGCCCGAGTTGATGTGTTGCATTGGCGCTGGGTAAAAGGAGTTCAGAAAAACCAAGGCAATATGACTGACAAGTGCTGTTCGTGCAAAAAATGCTTTTAAACGCGTTGCTAGTTTCCAGTTGTTGTACAGTGACTTTTCTGTAGGACTTTAATTTTTCCATGCTTATACATACATATCGCACCCTAAATCAAAAACAGTCACAACTCAAAATTTTTTTTGGTCGCTTTCTTGGCATAAATTGCCTAATAAAAAGTAGTGCAGCCAGTACATACAATATTTTTCTTTTTGACTAATATCGTTACTCTTTAAAGAGCACAGTGATGTCAAGTTTTTAAAATTCAAATCACTTTTGTGCGATCCAGAAGCAATTAACTGAAAGTTACTCGGATTTTGAGTTGTGACTCTTTTTGATTTAGTGTGCGATATGTATATCAAACCAAATCTGTTTATTTATATGTTTCAATATTAAAGTGCAGAGTATAAATGTTCGTTAGAGGTAATTAAGTATTTTCTAAAAATGGGTCGGGAGCGCTTTCCAGTGAACCCTTCATCAACTGCAGCAAGTTCTAAGGGCTATGCGTTAGGAAGATCACAATATCAAATCTTAAGATTATATCTATGTATCAGTAACTACTTGGGCTTCGTCAAACGGTTTGCGAAAATCGAAATCGAAATCGAGAGTTTGCCCCTCCCAAGGGCGCGTACTAGTATGTATCTATAAAGACGACACACGAAACATTTTTCTATTCCTTTTACGCCGTCCTCTTTGGCGGATTGAGTCGAATATAAGGGGTGGAATCTCTCTTTCAACCACTGCTGCCTGTTGGGAAGGAACTGAGCATACCAACTTAAATTTCATTCCACGTATCTAAGAAATTTGTTTAGTGTTCAAAATTTCGACGTCAGGTTATATGTATGTATTAAGAGATAGTACCTGAGCACCGAGATTTTTGTTTGACTAAGATACTTATCAATTGGTTAAGAAATGCCGATAATTTGTATATGAATATAATTTTATACAGCTCCAAACAGAAATGTCCTTTTTGAAATTCGATAAAAAAACATCTGAGTAAAATTCTTAGAATGCGGCACACTATCAATGTATGTACATACCAAATTTCATTTAAATCGGTTGATCCTTTTTGAGATCCTCTAGATAGCTCATCTAAAGTAATAATAAGATGAGCTCAGGTGGCAACACGAAGTGGCAACACTCCAAATTCAGATAGGTGGCAACCCCGTAAAACTAACCTTAGTGGCAACACCTAAGTAAAAATTCTAAAATGTCGTACTCTATCTACATACCAGATTTCATCCAAAACGGTATCAGATTTCAACCGTTTTCGAGATAGTCTAGATATACAAATGAATGGTCGCCTCAAATAACGTTGTATGTCGCTATGTACATATATAATGTCGCTTACAATGTAATTTGAAACAACCATTGAAATATAGAAATGTACAAGAATAGCTCGTTTAAAGTTATAAGAAGTCATAAGATATACAAATTTTGTGTCACGATTTGGTCATATTTTCAAGAAATTTGTTATTGGTAGGTATGGGAACGGACCACGCATTTTATTTTCTACTGCTGACTAAATGGCTGATAAACAGAAATTTTTAATTGCTTAGTATTATTTTATGAAACAGCTTACTAAGGAACTACGTCCATGAGAACTTTGTGTAAGGGTCCGTCCGGGTGCTTGTATAGCAGTATCACACGGTCTCCCTTAATAAACTTATGTACAGACAAGCTGCCAGCACGTGAGTGTTTATTCCAGCTCATAAAGCATTTATCGGTTTTAAATACAGAAAATTGTTCAAGCATTGCCAATATGAATGCATCAATCTTAAAAGTGACAATAGACGTGACATAGTTTGTAGGGAATTAACTGCCTGTTGCAAACAATACGCTGCACATCACCCCCCCAGACAGACTTGCACTCTAGCCTACTCGAGAAGTGATCAGCACTAATAGCGTTGGTTCATGACAAACATTGCACACTTCAGCGGCGTTGCCCACGGGATGCCATAGAGTGATGTCTATTTGTTAATTAGAGTGCTTCATTGTTTCTCAATTGCTCTATATAGCAAATTTAACTTGTTGAAATGTTCATCAGATCAAGAAAACTTATTGCACGTTTTCGTATTGGAAGATACAACACAGAGGGTCAGCACCAAATTTTTCCAAAAAGGCCGAACAAAAAAGTGTTCTTTTGGCCAATTATCGAACAAAACCAAACTGATTTACAAAGACCTTTCCACTTGACGTTAATAAAGCGACTGAGCTTTGCTATAAAATAAGAACTTGTTCTGCCTCTTAGTTTCTCCTATAGAGGTTTAGGAAAATTTGATTACCAACTTTTTTATTGGGGAAATATTTCTTGAGAGCTCCGTTAAAATATGTTTCCATACGAATAAAGAACACCCTAATACATGCAAGTTTACAGCATAAATGTTGGCTGTTGGTTGGATGCTGCACAAAGTAAGCATTTGAAGAGGTTCGTGTGCTCCAAGAGCGTAAAGTAGCAAAGTGTGGGTTACTGTAAAATTTATATGAAACTGGTTATGGCATTCAAGTCTAATTAACTGTTCTGAGAGTTAGAAAATGGACACCGAGAGAGGGTTGCTTACATTGTTGATAGCATGTGCTAACATTGGCGTATCAGTATTGGCTTGGTATTCATATACTCGTGTGTACTTAACGGCTCGAGTACCATAAAATGAGTTAACACACAAAGCTAATTGAAAGCGGAAATTTGTTTGGAAATGCTCATTACAATACAGAAAGGGAGAACCACACTAAAAGACAAAGTCTTTTTCAGACGATATCGTTCATTAAGTAATTAATTTTCAACGCACTTGTATTTTATATTGAACAAACTCAAGTAGTTTGAAAATATCGATTGGAGGTTTTTGTCAAATGTCTGATTTTCACAACCATCAATTTACTAAGTTAAAGTAAATTTTTTGTTTGAGATACAACAGTTCGAATTTATGTATAAAATCCTAACTGGTTTTGCATAAAGTGATCACCTTCGAAAATGGGAGAATTTGTATACTGTGCGTCGCCACGCCTACTTTTATAAAATCAACAAAATTTATTTGTGGTAAAGTTTTGCTTGAAAAGCTCTTTTCGTGAGTCATATATTGTGTATATATATTTATATAACATTTACCGTTAAAGTATACAGCGTTTTAGCAAGTTATTGTTAAAGTAGGCGTGGCCTTCCACTTCAACCATTTTCACCACACACAGCTACCTTCAGAGTGTATACTCATCAAACCTCTTTGAATCATTTTATTGATTTTAAAATTCTTGACTTCAAAAAACTTACTGTATCGAATTCATTTACTGCTAGCGAATATTTGTATTCAAAGCCAATAGATTTCGGCTCGGGTAGTTTCACCAGTCATCTATTTGCACTGTTCCTAAATTTATTTTAGCCATTTCATTGTGTCCTCTTTCACGCAACCAACTCGAACTCGGCGACCGTATGTGTAATATTTTGCTTATTCAGGATTCTAAATTTCCTGGTTTTCCACCTACCATTTCTGTGCAGTGATACACATTGCCCTAAAGCAGGACAAGTATTCGTTTTTCTTGTTTCCCTTCCTTAGCTTGCGCTCCATTTGGGATTTTAATGTGTTTAAAAAAGATTGTCGTAAGATTTTCTTTCTTTTTTTATCTTAAAGGTAATTTAAAGTTTTTCGGAAGTTTAGCTAATGCGTGTTGATTGGATGTGAGCTACTTTTAAACATCAATGCCGTGACGTGCCTTTCTCAACTTAAGATAATATTCCATTTACGCTAAATGTAGTCACGTACTTTACACTCGATTTAAGCATTAGTAGGTTGAAACGAGCTTTTTACAATCGTGAAAATAATTAAAATGAGAAATGATTGTATGTCACATAGGCGCATATTAGGTTAATGGTAGGACAACGATGTTGCTGTTTTTGTTACATTCAAGTTTTCATTCAAGTTTGCAGAGATCTGTGGGAGTGATTATTCCTGTCCGGCAATCCACCACCAAACAATAAAAAAAAACATTTTATGTGCACACTTTCCCTCCAATTCTACACAGTTTAATGCATTAGAGGGATTGCGTCATAAACATCCGTGAAGTTCAACTAGTGTCCGAGCACTCAAGTTTTTCCGCCTATCGCTATAAAGCGGTCCTGTAGCACAGAAAGAAAGAAACCCTCAAAATCAAAGTGGAATGGTGCTAGGAATAATGTGATGATCTCATAAATAAAAGAGTATGAAGAGCTGGTCCAGTTTTTATAATTTTTATCATCCATATTATAACTGTAATAGTTGCAAAATTTGCCATTCATAGTTATAGCCCAATCTCCGTTAATGGGAATTATCGATATTAGGTGACCTGTACGTTATATTGGTCCGAACTTGTTAGCTCCGACAAATGATTAACATATCATACCACACTGAATTATAGCCAGATATTTGTAGAACTGTTATACAAGATTCTGATCAAACAACTCACCAAAGCCATTATAAAATTTCATGTTCTTGGAAGATACATACATACTTATAAAAAAATAGGAACTTGTCGTTCCAGTGTACCGAATATACCATACATGACTGTAGATTATTTCGGGACTCCACGTTATATAAAATTATATTAATAGTTTTCCTTTGTTTATTATTGTTATTATATGTATTTATGTATGAGAAACTCTTTATACTTTGTACTACGAATTGAGGAAAATAACTGGTAAGTAAGTTTTAACACAGTAATGCATCCATATCCATAGATATGCCACAGTAAGTCTACTTCCTCCGGGTAGGCTGCACATGGTTAGAATTGCCGAACAAAATTTAGTCACCTTTTTGAGTTAGTTGGTCCTTCGGCTGACTTACTCGAAAGATTTTGTAGGGCACTGCTGGGTATGACTACGGTTTAGAGATCTATTTCGAAAGCAGTTTTCATGTAATCGATTCAACAATAGCTCATCGAAAATATCCTTTTATTTATGTATATACGAGTAGTATAGTGCACGCTTAATAATCTTTATCGATTCTGAATATTAAACAAGTTACTTTATTTTAAAATATACATATGTACATATGTAGCATAAGAGCGGGCTGATATTCTCCATTAAAATAAAGAAATGTTTTTCAAATCAAACGTATCCTAGCTGACTGTAAACGGTTTTCAAGATCAACTATGACAAAAGTACTTTTCAAGTTGTTGTACAACTTTTGATATTCTCATATATTTTAATTTATAATAAATTGCTTAAGGAGCTTAGAAAGTTTAGATTACTTGAGATTTTGACATTTCAACACAATTCTATTCTAATCATATTCTAAGAATGGATATTACGTATAACAATACTCGTAGTATTCACCTATCATGCTACTTAATGCGTTTTTGCGTGGGAAATGTGATTTTCATTTATATTGCTTTTTGTGTGGATGGAAGTATTCAACCATACTGACATAAGCTTCAAGTGAATTTTTTATGTATATAATACCATTGTTATTAAGCACAGCAAAGTGATTGATCCCACATACACCTTTTCTCTTTCAATAATAATCAAAACATTGGCACGTACACCCTCGAACACCTCCCAGATTAATAAGTGGGAAGCCACTGTTTTGATTATCTCAGTGGCGGATCCAGGATATTTTAAATGTAGTTTCGAAGACATCTTTATCCACAGTTTCTGAAAAGTATGACTTTTTGGACTTCGAAAAGCTAGGAGGGACTGTTTGAGAAGACGTATAGTAACTTAATATTTTTGTTCAGTCAGTCATGGGAATGTTATGTGTCACTTTGCATTACTTTTTGATGCATAAAAATAAATATAAAAGTTTCTCCACAATTTATCTTAATAATATTATCCAGATGAATAGGCTAATTGAGTTAAGTTTCCAGCTGTTGTCTCTACGGGCTATGATGCACTAGGATTTGCACAGCTATGGTATGGAATGACATGTTTCAAAGTTGTCAAGTTAATTGCTTTGATGAAGGTATTTGTGCTCCTCCCGTTGGCCAAGAAGGGGTCTTTTGAGCAGTTTGTGACTCCAACATTTTTCATCCCATACCAGGGCAGTGAAAATCGTTGCAATTTTTTTTATGCCAATTACCGTGAAAACTTTAAAAATTTCCTTCTCTAGGTTTTGCTATAATTTAAACTAAAATTATTAAAATTTCTTCAAATATCAGGGAACATGAAATTGAAAAACTTCTACTGTTAACAATTTCATATCCCTTAACGGTAGAGTGGCAAAAATTGGGACGTGACATATTACAGTTATGAAGAGAGAGAGCAAGTATTTAAAAAATGTCTTATCTGGAATCAATTACGTATTGTGAAAAATTTGCCATCATTACTAAAAAACGATTTAAGATAGATTTCCGAAAACTGCTGCAGATCTTATTACTGTTAAAAAAGAAGACTGGGAAATCGCATTCCATCTTTTGTACATTGAGGTATTTTATAAGCAGTTCCACCCGAACAGCAGTACGAGTATTCAACCCTGATTCATTCACAATTGTCATGGAGGTAGTTGAAGACCCAGAATGTTAGCTTTTTCAGCATAGCTTAACTAAAAAGATGTTTGCTTATATAACTTTCCTTAATAGTGATTTTTTTTGGGACTTTGCTAAATAAGGAAATAAGTGGGTTTACTTAATTTTCAATCTCTGAAAGTGGGAGTTTTATATTTTACTGTTTCCAGCGGCAAAGTAGTGCTAGAGTAACAACATCACATAAGTCATCACAGCGGGGTTGAATCATTTGTAGAGAAGATTGTCCTATCCACGTCCAACTCCAAAAAGTGTAAAGTGAATATTTAGTTGTGTTTGTGCGAGTGCTTCCCTACTTACTCTAATTATATAATGCATTTTGTTTTTGTACACGTAAAAGTAATTACATGCATGACAGCATTACGGGGGATTTTAATAGTAAAAACAATGTTGAACACAGTTTCCGACCACCTTAGTGCGAATATAACAAATCTGTTGAGCGTGCACTCGTGATGCGATGGAAATTTTAATTAAAACAATGTCTCTATGAACCACTAGCGGGGGCGATTGTGGTATGCTGATGTAATGGAAAGTAAATATATGTTGTATATTAAAACTAAAACACGTTTTTGTTTTATTAAAACCTTGTTATGTAATAGCATTAAATGCTCGTTTAGCCTTCTGTTGAGTACATGGTAACATTAGAATTATCTTTTACTGCCTTCGCAGCTATCACATTTTTGCTTTAAGAAATCCCTATAATTGAAATTCACAATCCACCTTTAATTATTTTCTTAAGCACTAACGCAATTTTGTATATAAGTCGGTAGGTCAAAATCTAAACTTTAGTATGCAAGTGGCCTAAATAATGGTATTTTTTTGCGCATCTTTTGGAAAAAAATTAAGCCAATCGGATCATTACTTGAGGAGTTTTTGAGGTTTTAGTGATAATAGTACGCGGACGTGTAAATATTTCCGTATGTACCTTGTACTGAATTTCACTAATAAAAGCATGCAAACAAAAATTTAAAAAATAGAAAAAATTATTTTTGTATGTAGAATTTAGTTAGGTCCGTAGGGACCTTTTCACACGGCCTTGAAGTTCAGAACTGTCTCTCATCGGAGGGCTAAAAATTAAGCGAGATATCACAATATGAAAAGGTATTTCGAATAATTTTTCTCCAAAATTATTACTTACGAGCCGACGGGTATGTATTCGAGAGATATAGGCCCATATACATAGGCAAATTAAAATAGAGTTTTATCTACTTAACCATGAATCTAAAATAAAAACACTATTTCGTGTCTGTCATAGTCAACTTGAAATACATTTTATGTATAAGAACATCATTTAACTTTGCTTACTCCACGACATGTACCTATATTTTATTATGGTTTCCGAATAGAATAGTTGACACAAAGTGACCTTGCAAAACGTTTCACAAATTTTCATACAACCAACCAATTAATTTTTTTTTGGTAAGAGGACCCTGTTTGATTTCATTTGTTTAATATGACTATGCTTAACCAATATTTTAAAAGCTTTTTCCATTTAAGTGAAGATTTTATTTAAGTAACCAGATAATGACTTTGTATCCTGAAGCGCTCTCCCACATCCCTCTCTTGTTACAGTCCCCTTCGCGTCACCCACCAAATTCTAGTGATATATAGGGTCCAACACAGTCCAAGTGAAACAGCTTCAGTCTCAATCAGTTTCAGTATTCCTCAAGTCACTAATGCGTGTCATGCAGATCATGGCTTCAGTGAAAAAAATTGCTTTTGAATAGGAATACTTTATTTACCATTTTCAAATGACGCTTTTTTATTGACAACTGGAATTTGTGTAGTACGTGGCACTTGGTACTTGGACACATGGAAGTTCAATTTCGGATTACAATTCTACAATGATTTCATCGCATTTCTCTCCAGGAAAATGTATATTTATAGAAGCTTTACCAAAAACACCAATTTAAATAAATGCAAGCACCCACTTACAAGCTGGGGAGAGAGCATCCAAAATACATAAAATTTGCAAATTGGCCTCTAAGCGATGCTAATCCACGCACAGAAAAACTGAAACTGATGATCTGTTAAATCGCACAATGAAGTGTTGCGTATACGCAACGGCAGTCCGGGCACAATCCGAATCAAATGAATACATCTATGTGTGTATGTATGTGCAGCTGTAGATATTGGTTGGCATGCTCGAAAAGAGATTGAGGGTAAAAATATTCGCGGCTGTATAAAATACACACATCATTATACCGATATTACAAAGATATATTGGTAGGGACTTGTTTATTGGTGCTTGCTTGCTTGATATTTGTTACATTTTTCTTATGGTTGCATAAATATAAAACTACGACGCTATCTCGCATGCATGTCAATCCCGAGATTTTCGGCGACCGATTTGCGAATCCATAAATCCCGCGATTAGTCCCGTTGTTTAGTTATTCGTTTTGCTACATTTAAAAAAAAGTTAGGAAAGTTGAGCAAAAAACTAGCGAATGCTTAAATAAATGTAAAACGCCGTCGGTATACTGAAAAACCGAGTAACGCACAAATGCAAAACCGCGTAAGTGACATTTGTGTCAAATACTTTTATAGGCCACTGTCGCCAAGATCTACTGATTCATTAGCAAGAAAACTACATGTTGGCTTGGAAAATAATTAAAAGAATCTATCTTGGTAGGAACCTTTTCCATAAAGATAATACTAGTCTTCGGAGGAATTCGTAGTGGAAAAACGGCCAAACTCAGATATCTCTTACGTGGTTTTGCATTTATGCGTTATTCGCTTTTGCTTTGTTACCGATGATATGTAGTTACGTAGATGTTAAATATGATTTTTGAAATAGATTTTACAAAATTCAAAATATACCTACAGGCGGCAGGAGCAAAAAAATAAAAATATATATGCTTGACCCCAAATATCAAAAATCGTTAGTAAAACAAATTTTTGAAATAAATTATTGTTGCGGATTAAAACAAAGAAAAAAATAGTGTTTATTAAAAGCTATTTCGTTCTTAGTAACATTTTTCAAACCCCCAAAAATCTAATTATTCTTATGAAAAATGTCTAGAAATTTCTGCACCTAAAAACTTAAGGGATACCTAAATTATTATATTGTATATAATAAAATAATAATAAATGTATATTAAATAAAGAGACTTCCTTAACAAAAATCTTGAAAGAATGCAAAGCATTTTACTTGTTATACTATCCAGTTAATAAAACGTTGTTAATAGGAACTCAGATATTTCGAACTCACTATTAAAATATGAGCATGTAAATAAGAAAGGGAGAAGGAGATATTATGGAAAGGTTTCACACCAGGAATATTACGATTTCCGGCAATGAATTAAGTCGTATAGTCCTAAAGATTCGTATCTCACTGTAACACCATGTTGGTAGACTTTAAATACTCTTTCTTCCGAAAGAATTTGAGAAATGAACAGTTCTTTGAAACTTGCTTCCATACCGTCAATAATATCAATACAGTAGACATATGACTCTGTCCTCTTTGAGTCTCTGCTCCTTAGATTTGATAGTTTTGCGTTCAACAAAATTTGAAAAAAATCTATTTTTATTCTTGTTTGCACGCAGTTTCCACCTCGTGTTCGCTCTAAACAGTTATCGCCACGAATGTTGAAAAATTTAACATGGTTTTGTTGTTTTCATACACAGTTGCTTGGCATGTATACGAGAGTGAAGAGAAGACATGTTAGCCGAAAAATGTGCTTGGGCAATAAACAGTTTAAGGGAGATTTGCAGCACAATTTCTGTTTTTTTTTTGTTTCTTCCGCAACCTGACCAACTTTTTAGCACAAACACTTTCACATAAGTTCCTGTGAACAAAACGAAAGGAACCAAAATTACAACAACAAAAAAGAGAAGAAGGAATCCCATATGTAGATGTGGTTTTGCATGGATTGCATTTTTGGTCAGATACGAGTTCAACAACAAAAGCAACACTAAATCCTTGAAAGTGCTTATACTCTGGAATCTGGTTTCCACTACGATTGCCATTTGGTGTGTACTAAACAAATTTTCAGCTTACACCAACCAGAAAAACAATAGTCTTTGTCTTATTTTTTCTTTACTTTTCGTAAAATCTAGAGCAATATTATTTACTGTCTATGTATGTATGTGAGTCTACATGGGTACTTGGGTACAAAGTATGCGTACTGTTTTTATTTTATTTGACAACACGTTGTGTGAAGGACCGAATGGTATTTAAACTTTATTTACGAATATAAAATGTGTGTTTAAGGTAATACTTATAAGCTATATATATCTGTGGTCATAACCAATAACAGCCTAAGTCGACTTAAGAAATTAGATCAGTTGAAATTTTTGCTGGCGATTTGAAATAGCAACATCGAGAAATTTTTCAAGGTTTTCATTGGTCTTTTATTATTTTGTTTATAAACAATTCAATCCAAATGTTTGCTTAAGTTATAAAGTAGTTTAGTCACAAAAAATCGCCAGAAGAAATTTCAATTGGTCTAATTTCTTAAGCCCAGTTATGTCGTTATAGCTTATGACCACAGATATGTTTTTATATGAAGCCCACGTGTGCACTCCCACTTACTTATGTATTAGGCTGGGTCAATATATGTATGATAAAGTAATTTGTCATGTAAACTCGAACTAGGGGGTTCGGCGTCATAGCTTACTATCATTCCTAATGAAACTTTCATTGACCATTCAGGTTTCGCTTTGTACAGCTTCAGTTATAGTCCTCAGAATAGTTACGCCCCATATTAAATATTAAGTTGTTAACTTGTTGTAACCCAGAAGGAGAAGGTGGAAAAATGGGAGGTAGACGAATGGAAATTTTAGGGGAATTTATGCTGTAGGTGATTTAAAAGAGTAGACAAGCGATCTGTATGGATAGGAAAATGAAGTGGAAAAATTGCCTACAAATATTGAAGAACGTAACGCCTGTCAGAGTTAATGGTCTAATTGAATGTTCTGCATTCACAAAAATCTCGAACAAATTTTGTAAAGTTGATTGCGCAAAATTTTCATTAAAGCACATTTATAGCGAAAATGATAATGTGTCTATTTGGTACAGTATTCGATTTTCCGCGGCCCAATTTTTACAATAGTTAAATGTTTGAGTTACCCTAGTGTACATATGTACATATATGTATAATTATTTACAACTTGGATGCCCCATGAAATTAAGACAAATATTGTGCAGGATTTTAATTAAGCATTTCTTTCGATGCCCTAAAAGAAAAATGATTAAAGAAACATACCTTATGTGGGGTAATCAACATTCATTCATACAAATGCTAAGCTATATACATATATATGTTTAGTTTAAGGTACAATAAATGTAGTGTGCACTAATCACTAAACTATTTTTATTGAATTATAGCATTGCTTCAGGTCCATAAGGTCCTGTTGCCAACTGCATGTCTCGTCATAAACACTCGTCTTTGGATGGTTTATCCGACCGATTTGTATTAGAAAAGAAAAGAACTACACTTTTGAAATGCTGCATTGCTAATTCAATGAAAGATAATAAGAAAAAGGTTACATGGAATTATATAGGCTAATTCTTACAAATACTAAAACAATTACTATAACAGATTTTCTACTTACATACTTTGTTATGTACACATATTCATAGAACAGTTGGAACCAAGCAAGCAATACGTACCTGTAAAGAAAGCAGGAATATATACAGATAGGAATTAGTTGATTTGTCTATAGTTCTTTTAAACATCTTTAACATAAAAGTAGGCGTGGTTATTATATATCGTTAATTTTGGCGAAAAATCAATACAATCTGTGAGTTGTCTATGAAAACGCAAGTAAGAATATCTGGTGGGGACACTTGAAGAGGTGTTATTCTCGAAACGACTTTATGTGCCCATTGCCTACCCAGTCCAAAGTAGCCGTTGTTGGCAAGAGTATCAATGTCATACGACATACGTTACAAGAAAATCAAGTTTATGCATATACAATATAATGCAATAGATTGACCTTTGCAAGAATTAGACTATCGTATATGGCGAAATGTACATATTTTGACTATCTTCTAGGATCTTATCCATTCTTTTGTGTGGACTGACCAACTTTGCCCATGCGCATCCTTACTCAAAGCTAAGCACCATATTTATAGCTCTACCATGAAACTAAAGCCGGATTTTATTGTTTGACCGCGAGCGTCGTAATACCTAACGGCATAATGACTTTACAAGCGTGTGACATGCCATTATTTGGTCGCATCAATCCCAATGCTTTGTAATACAAAGCCACTTCCGCTTCGGACAATGTTGAAGTAAATGCCTTTATACATACATACATATCTTTTTTTTTTTTTTTTTTTCAAGGGACGTTGTGGCAGCGCACTGCCCTCAAGTGGCCCCATGACACCAGGCTAATCCTGTTCATATGTACCTCCACACCCCGTGGGACCGCCGTTAGGCATTACGTCACGGGGGGGAAAGGCGATTCAATCGCCACTGCTTTGCGTGCGCAATTCCCTGCGCTCTCTCTCCACGACCATAAGCCGTGACATAACTAAGAACGCCATTTTACTCACAGCGTTCCAGCATTCTACACTTTTGCACATATGTTGAACTAAGTTCCTCGTGGAAGGTTCCTCTCCAAAAACCCTGTGCACCGTGTTCCTTTCACTGTGGAAACGGGGGCAGTGAAACATGACGTGTTCTGCATTTTCCAGTTCGGTAGGACAGTTTGGGCAGAACGGATCGTCTTCTATTTTACGTGTGTATAAATACTCCTTAAAACCGCCATGCCCACTCAATATCTGTGTAAGATGGTAGTTTAGTGTCCCATGCTTCCGTTCATTCCACTGAGCTATATCCCGTATTAGGTTGTATGTCCAGCGCCCTTTTCTAGATTCATCCCATCGGTTTTGCCACTTAATAATGGTTCTTGATCTTGCGCTTTTCTTGGCTTCTTGTGATGGTTGATCGACATAGAATTTGTACAAGTCGGCCATTTCGCTTGTCAGGAGATCTACTGGGATTTTCCGAGATAAAACAAGGATCGCATCGTCGGACACTGTCCGATAGGCACTTGCTATTCTTAAAGCTGTAAGTCTGTAGGCTGCTAATATATCTTTTTGGTGGGTCCGTTTAGATCCATGCCACACTGGGGCTGCATATAAAATTATGGAACTAGTTACTGTGGCCATTAGCTGTCGGGTGGCTTCGCCTGGACCACCTATGTTTGGCATTATTCGCATAAGAGCTCCGCTTACTTTAGCGACTTTCTCTCCCACTGCTCTGAAGTGCTCCTTAAAGGTTAGTTTGGAGTCTATATGCACTCCTAAATATTTCAGGTGAGCCTTAGATGATATTTGATTATCCCCTACTGTTAAGACTAACTCGGGCACCGAGCGTTTTGAGCTCACTACTATCACTTCTGTCTTTTGAGTAGCCATGTCCAGCCTCATATTCGTCAGCCATTCTCTTATTCTTCCTACGGCTTCGTTACTAAGTGCTTGCAACAGGTCCAATCTCTTGGCCACCACTACGACTACTATATCGTCTGCATAACCAACAATTTGTGTATTTTCTGGTAGGTCAATATTTAGAATACCGTCATACATTGCATTCCATAACGTTGGCCCAAGTACAGACCCCTGCGGCACGCCGCCGGTTATGTTGTACTTTTTCGCTCCTTCCTCCGTGTCAAAGAGGAGAACTCTGTCTTTAAAATAGCTTCCAATTATTCTAAGTAGGTACTCCGGCGTGCCGAAGCTTCGTAGCGCTGTCATAATCTGCATCCAATTCGCGGTATTAAAAGCGTTCTTTATGTCTAGAGTAATCAGTGCACATAACTTCCTTTTATGTTGGCCTCCGGTGATGGCTTCTTGGGCTATATTGACGACTGTTTGGATTGCATCCACCGTGGACCTTGATTTTCGAAATCCAAATTGATAGTTTGATAAGCCTCCTGGGCATTCTAGGGTGTGCTGTAGGCGCTCACTGATAATGCGCTCGAGAATTTTCCCTTGCGAATCTAGCATACAAAGTGGCCTGTACGAGGATGGCTGCTCGGGTATCTTTCCATTTTTTAGTAAAAGGACCAGCCTTTGCCTTTTCCATGTGCGAGGGAATACGCCTTCTTGGAAACAAGCGTTGTAAAGATCCGTAAATACTGATGTCCTTCCTTTAATTGCCGCTTTAAGGGCTATATTTGGCACTCCATCGGGCCCTGGAGATTTATTATCAGCAACTCTTTGTACTGCGTCCAGCACCTCTTGCTCAGTGATCCTTGGAATTTCAATGTCTTCGATGTCATCGCTTCGAAAAGTCCATAGCTCCTGCGTTGGAAAAAGAGTTTCGACGATACGACTCATTAGTATCGGACACGAGGGCTGTTTCGACATCTGGCCTTTCAATTTACCCATGACCTTTCTGTAAGCCAGTCCCCAGGGATCCAGTTCCGCATTCTCTAGGAGTTGCTTGAAGCATATTCTCTTGCTTCTTTTTATAGCATTTTTCAGTGCTGTCCTTTGGGATAAATAAGTCCTGTGCAGTTCCTCGCATTGAGGGGATAGACGGGCCCTCTGTGCTCTTCGTCGTGCTCTATGGCGTTTTCTACGTTCCTCCTCTATTTCGTTGTTCCACCAATACACCGGGGTGCGACGGACGTTCGCGCGGCTTCTGGGCATGGCAGCGTCGCATGCCGTCCACAGTGCTTTCGTTATTTGCGCCGATAGGTCCTCCGCGTGTGATCCGAGTATTGTGGTATCCTTCCAAACGATGTCAAATGCTTGTTGATCGAAAAGATGTTGTTTCCATCTCCTGTTTTGGACTCTGTTTGAGACTGCCATTCGTGGGGATTCTAGCAGCTCCATGCTAATTGCCTTATGGTCACTGTGGGTGTAGGCGTGACTGATAGACCATTTTGTACGTCTCGCGATTTCGGTGCTGGCAAATGCAAGATCTATAATGGAGCGTCTGCTGCCCGTGTCAAATGTATATTTCCCCGGTTCATTCAGCAGTTCCAGCCTCAGTTGCGAAAGGCTCTCCATAAGGATTCTTCCTCTTTCGTTGGTTCGATTGCTACCCCAAACAGTAGACCATGCGTTAAAGTCTCCACAGATTAGAAGCGGATGTTTGTCATGAGCTTCAACAGTTATCCCGACCATCATATTTTCGAACTCCACTATAGTCATGCTCGGAGGGGCATAGCAGCTGAAAACGTATATTCCGTTAATTTTCGCCCACGTGAAACCAGTCCCCGTCGGTGTCATCTGTTGCTGCGGAAGAAATTTCCCAGGTGTCCAAATTGCGGCTTTTCCTGCTGAGTCCGAAAGCCAGCTCTGCTCCTGACGGTTTTTATACTGCTCTGAAAGAATTAATATGTCAATTCCTCCTTCGAAAACTGTTTGCGATAAGAGATCTTGAGCAGCTTCACAGTGATTTAAGTTTAGTTGCAACAAAATCATGAGACAGTTTTTTTGCTCCCCTCACGTTGTGGGCATCTATAACTACCTGCCGAGTGTTTTCCTTCACATAACGCACACTTTGGGGCATTTGCACAGTTTACGGCTTTGTGCCCATCTTGGCCACATTTTCTGCAAAGTTTTGACCTATCTATGGTCTCCGTACACTTCTGTGCTATATGTCCGTAGCCCCAGCATCTATAACAGCATTTATCCTGCTTGACCTCTCTTACCCGGCAGGATACCCATCCTACCCGTATTCTTTGTGTATTAAGGACAGCCTTGGCATCGTCCACACTAAGGCTTATAAGTGCGGATTTCGTGCCGCTGTACCCTGCACGAATGCTTCTTATGGCAGTCGCATCTGGTCGCTTAACGCCGCATTGCTGATGGAGAGCGTCGCAGATCTCCTCAGCTGTAGTGATCTCATCAAGGTCTCTGCACTGTAATGTTATTGTTTGTGCCTTTGCAGTGACCTTTGCCGATTCCTTCAGCACCGCCTCAATTTCCGCTTGGTAGGCACTTGTTTTACCCTCCTGAGATCTTTTCATCTGGAGTATCAAGTCTCCTTTAGCCGTTCTTCTAATTGTTTTGACGTCTTTCCCCATTTGTTTTAATTCGTCGCAACTTCTTACTTTGCGCAATATGTCCGCATACGACGCATCTCCTACCTTGGAAATTATGATTGCATCCGGCCTGGCCTTAGGCATAATTTTCCTTTTTACATTTTTCTTTGTGGTTATTTGCCACCCTTCTTTCGGGTATGCATTATTGCCTTTTTCCCGATCGCTCTTCTCCTGTGTCTCCGCGTTACTTTTGTACCTGGACGCTTCTGAAAGCATAGCTTTAGTGGATGAAGCAGCCGACTTGTCTACCTGCTTCTCCTTGGCCGAGTACGAACTCTTCCTCGGTCTCTTTCCGGGGGGTGATGGGCTTCCATCCTTGGCCTTATCGTTGCCCCTTGCCTTTAGTTCTAGGCCCTTCATTTCCAAGGCCGTCTCAATGTACGCCGCCTTAATTATAGAGGTCAGGCGCTTAATTTCGGCGTGAATGTTATTACGCCCATCGAAGAATTTAATTAGGTCATCAATTGTCCTGCCTAATTTAGCCATCTTATTCTCTCCAACTGCTGAAGTCACGCTACCGCTTGTGCCTTGAAGATTCTTGGCTTCTAACGCTGACGAGGCCTGCTTTATTAGGTCACTTAAAGAAGGAGTGCCTGTTTGTGCCTTGTTGTCGCAGTTTGCCTTTCCTGTTGTCGAAGAAGCAGCAGGAGAGGCTACACTACTCCTCGCTACTTTTGGTTTCGCCAGCGTGAATGGCGAAGTATCTTGGCTTTTGCCCGATGAGCCAAGCCCTTCTGGAGAGCGTGGTAGCTTTCTCCCTATAAAAGGATTAATGGGCCTGTCCTTCTCTCTTTCTTCATTTTGTTTTTTGTTGTTTGAAAGTGTGTCCATGCTAAAAGGGTCCCGACTTGAGGCCGCTATCTTAGTCTGGATGTGCAGTCGCCTTGTCTGATCCCGTGGTTATCTATGCCGGAGCAGGGAGGCCACGTGAAGGTTGACGCAGACCCTCATGAGGACTGCGTTCAGAGCCAGATCAGCACTAATCGGGAAACACTCAACCGAACCTGCACCACCAACTTAACGGTGACAGACTTCGAACGTACCCCAAGGCTTGCCAAAGTTTTGACGGGACGGAGGCGATTGTGACATTAGCCGGAGAGTCGTTTCGACGGGGTTTCAAGCCGTTTACTAAGATCTCCGAATATCACGCTCACCGGCTCGCAGCAAACATATCCAAATCTTGTTTCCAGTATACCTTAATTAAGACCTTACTGGGCTCAGTCTTAATACATTACCTCTCCCTCTTCTTTCGGAATTTTATTTATTTATTTTTGTCCTTGCTGTGTATCCCACGTCGCAATGTTGCCTCCCTATCTTGGGTAGGTATTCCCTCGGAGCAACCTCAAAGGAGATTGTGGATGCTTACTTTAGGGCGGCACCTACACGCCCTGTCACTGGAGGTTCACAGGGTTCATAAGGCCTTTTAAGCCAAACCCTCCTCACCAGCCGCTCTTGGTCGAGGACTGCTTATTTTTATATTCGCAGTTAACCTAGTATAATAGGCCGTCCACTGTCTGCCAGCAGTGACCCCATTGGCCTGAGCTTAGCCCATACATACATATCTACATATACATACTTATGTATATCTATTTGCACGTAAATAAGTATTTGATGTCCCTCCCAAAACTCCTCCGCCCATAGACATACATATATGTACATATACATACATACATACATACAATATGTTGAGATTGGTTTTTTTTTGGAAAAGCTTAAGTGAGGTCGAATCTGCAGTAAAGCACTATTGTCCATATGTATTATTGAGTACTGAGTATCTGCCACTGACACAAATCCTCTTAACGAAATGAATTTTCTCTTAAGACCTTACAGCACTGACACATCTACATACATACATAATCGCTGAAAATATATTTCTAACAGGGGCGTTACACAATATGAGAAAAGTGGGCCAGGGCGCTTACCCACACTTTTAAATTATTATGTATAATATCTGAAGTGCGTAACAAATCAATTTATATTTAAATGTATTCACGATTGAAATTGTGCTATAGAAATGATAAAGATAATTCTACAAATATTATTAGCTATAAATCAAAAACAGTTTAATATATCATAACCAAATTTGCCACACAAATTATGAACAATATCGATCCAATGCCACTCCAGTCTATTTAATGGAGCCTCACTCGAGTGTAATCTATAATTTATTTGTAAGTGTAAATGACTTAGTATTAAATGTAAAGCGTAGTCTACCTCCACAACCCTTTCATATGTACGGCCCTGATTTATATTACTGCAAACGTTTTGCTTAGATATTGGCCCACTTGACGCGAGTAGGCTGGAATGCGTGTTTAGCTTTCACCATATAATGCCTATAAAAGGCTACTTCATACACAAATAAACACATGTGGGTTAATATATATTTCGACATTAGTTTCTTCACTTTTGACCTTCCATTTATGTTTCGGTATTTGTTATTATTATTAAAGTGAATATACGAATGAATTAAAACACATTTGTGGATAGTGAAGGTATTTACTTTGACTTCAATATATGTCTAATACATTCATAGTTATTATGGCCATATGTGTTTTGGAAATCTCAAGAGAATATCTAACCCTTTTCAATACACACACAATACTTCAAGTCTATGCAGCTATTGGAAAGGTGAACCAATGTATTGTATTTTGTGGTGCTAATTTATTTTGATAAAAAAATTTGCGAGAAGTGCTAGCTACAGGGATTTTTACCACTTCCAATATTACCAAACTCTTTAAACACTTTGGGGGAAAGAACTTTCTAATCCAACCAAATTGGAGGCGCGCTATGGCGGTTATGCATGGTTATATGTTAGTAAGACCGAAACCCAGAAAGGTGACTAGCTATCTGAAAAGATGCGCGTTTTTTCTTTGGCGCTCCTCGAAGATATTCATTTTTTGCTGACAGAAGTATCTAACTAATTTTCAAAAGCCATTGAAAACCCAAAGAACTTTTAGACGAATCCGCTTAACACGATGCATGATATCATTGTCTGTAAAAGTGCACAATAAATTGAGGCATGAGGACAAGAAGAACTATTTACAGTCATGAAAAATAACATCAACATTAACAGATACGAATTGGAAACAATAAAGGACTTGGTCGTTTTCGTATCTAGAGTTAACGTCGAAAATAATGTCCATCTAAGAGTCCAATGTCCACTCTCTAGGATACTTTCCATTCTGGGCCTTGTTGCATTTAATATGGCAAGTCCAACCTCAAAAAACAAGGATCACACTCTTTAAATCTCTCATTATAATCGCATGACTTTGGAGTATTCGCAAAAACATTTTCCAGCAAGATTGTTGGTTCATCGCGCAAGCCAAAATTTGTGAATCGATAGATATTTTACAATCCTTGGCCAGATTATCTGGATAGCTTATACAAAGTAGATGATTTCCATCTTCACGAGGGAAGAAAACTAGTAGAAGGGAACCATCGACCCTGGCGAAAAAGCTACGACAGTTGTTTAGTGCTGACAGTCAGTAGCAAAATGACTTCTATGCGAATTCCTCGCAGATAGCATACCACTTTTAGCCTTTTCATTTTACCCTCTCATGTATGTATATACGTAAGTTACTTGTAAGTTCAAACGAAAAGCCAAAAAATGTTTAAGTCTAGCAGTATGTATTTGCATATCGAGAATAATGTCTGGCTTGTTAAGAATATTAATGCCCTCTATTTTCCTCTATTTACCTTTGTTTTCTTCGGCTTTAAGTCTACATATTTGTAGGTCCGTGCATGGGTGTGCGCTTGAAAGAGTTTTTCTTCTCAAGTGGCTTTTAATATTTAGCTTTTTGTACGATTTTCACCTCCGCACATTTCGCTCAACCAAGTAGAAAAAAATATTTACCATAAGTTTCTCTATTGTTATATTGCAGTGTTAGCATGTGCTTTAAATCATAAATTATTGTTTACAGTTTCCGGCTTAATCCTCTATGTCTACATTATTTATTTATTATTCAAAACCACCTCTAACTACGTTTCATCTCAGTGAACTCTTAAAAAGCAAATACTCATACGAGCATCATTTCATTCTATTTAACGTTTAACCGATTTTACGTGCTCTTGGTTTTGTCGTCACGAGCTTTAACATTAAACACAGCCGTGCCCCTAAAATTAGCCACGCTAATTTTAATAAAGTAAGAGCATTCGCACCGACACCCACGAGTTAGTGTTGCCTCTGCGCCAAGAAAGTATTAATTTAACCCTTTTTCAATCCCTAAGGCATTGGTATCTTGCCCATAACCATATAATATTATCCAAGAAATAGGCCGGATTATTTTAAATGTGAAAAAGGAAAGTAAAATCTAATGATAATTTTTTTGTACAGACTAGAATAAGGCATTTTAATGCAATTTTCTGACTGCAAACCCACACGATTTGAAAATATCTGAACTTGATTGAATTTTGATTTTTTTTAGGGACTAATATTGAGTTCTCGTCACCCTTTTCATTTAAATATGTTCACCTTTGATGATGAAAAGCTAATAATATATGTATTTTGCACCTTTTAAAATTATACTTAACAAAAAATGTATTGAACATGATGATCACTATTGAAAACAAAAAAACAATTTGTTCTCTATTTTTCATTGCATATTTAAATTATTCTAATTCTACTGTTCTTACAAAAAAAAAACCCAAATTGAAAGATTTTGGTGGAGCTAAGACTACTATTGTGTTGGTTTTTTTTTTTGCAAAAGTGGACGTGTGCTTTCTGGCCAAGGTAGGTTGCTATTGAAAATGGGCGAAATCGGATGATGACCACGCCCCCTTTTTCGATATCGAAAATTTCGAAAATTACATAAATTGACATAACTTGACTAAAAATGTAGATCTTTGCATGAAATATGTTATACAGGTTACATTTTGGCCAAGGTAGGTTGCTATTGAAAATGGGCGAAATCGGATGATAACCACGCCCGCTTTTTGATATAGAAAATTTCAAATAATATTCTAGGGCCTATATCATGGCCAAGTCATAGTATTAGTATCTCGTTCTGAAAACTAACGCTGGGTATTTAATGTTCGGTTCACTCGAACTTAGACTTCCTTACTTGTTTTTTTTTAATTTAAACTTTTAAATTAATTGAAAACAATTATTTAAAAAAACGTAAAAAAAATTCAAAACCGTAAATTTCAAGGGCACTCGAACGAATACAATTTTTTGACGTTTACTATTTTTGAGGTACATATGTACGTTCACGGATCACGTAATACCAAATAAGCATTTTCAAGAGACGGCTGTTCAGTTCACGGAATACTTAATTCGAGAATTAAAGACGAATGATTGAAGGATTTAAGGATAAACAAGCTGAAGTGAAACTTCATAGTGATAGATTGTTCAAAACAATAAAAAACAGCGTTTGGGCCAGTTCTTCTTGCTAAGTTATAGCTATGAACCTGTTTTGGTCATTTTTTAAATAAATAGTCATGTATAGAAGACATCAGTTCTCCAAACTGCATTTCTCATTTTGACATTTTCATTTTTTTATTGCTGTCACATGTGAGAACCAAAGTCTTCTCTCAACGATCAAAGCTCTATAAGTTTCTTATAATATATGTATGTATGTATATCCGAGTGTACGGTTGTGATCTTTGGAGTATTCCAAATATAAGTTTACAGCGTTCTAAAATAATGATTAAAACAAGTTTTGCTTCATGTAAATCAGTTGGAAAGATAACTTTTCCTATATATAAAAGGATTAAATTGGAGTTTCTTTCTTGTTTAAAATGCGATTTTGATATAGAATATTATGCACACGTTCTAAGTTTAAATTACAGGCTGTACTGCAATGAAAGTCTTATACAAATTATTTTCTTAGTTTCCGAGATCCTTACAGAACAATATGTAGGTAAACAGACAAACATACAGACAAAAGTTCTAACATTCTTCAGCCACTTTTTCAAAGAAATATTCAATTTACAGACACAAATTCTCTAGACTTTTATTGTACAAAATACAAACAGGATACATTTTTTTTGAAGAATGAAAAAATAATCTGTTTTTAATGAACTCGCATTGTTGAACAGAAAAGCAAAATGGTGCAATAAATATATAAATCAAACACATATTTACATGCACAGACGTGTGTATGTTTGTGTTCACATTAGGTTAATATGAGTTAAAATAAAAACTGAACTAGGAATAGGGTTAAAAAAAAAAAATTTCTGAAAATAAAATGCTTTAATAAATTGATGTAAAGAATTTAACAAGAGGAACGCAGGAGTATTCGAGTGAGTAAACCTTTTGGGTGGTAGCCGGAGAGCAAAGGGAACTTGTTGGGTGAAGTTCTAATGCAGGGATGGGCATATTTGCGGCTCCTAAATCAGTTTGAGTGCAGCGGGTGATAGGTGAGACGTTTGTTTTCTTTTGCGGTGTTCGGGGAGTAAAAAAAATGTATTGAAAAATCCTACGCTCCGCCTCAAATCATATTCATCGCAACAAGGTTGCGGAAACACTAAACAACTGAACAGGAAACATTCTCTCTCAACCTCGACAACCAATTCTCAAACGGTATTGCATTAGTACGAAAACAAAAACATACATTTTTTGGCAAGAAATACGAAAAGTGGAATAACAATAGGCTGATCTCGGCTTTATGCTAAGCAGCGCATTATTGGCATCCATTTGGCCTTCACATACATTTAATTATATGAAAGATGATTCATTTTGCAATATATGCCTACAAATATTTAAAAAAGTATTTTTAAAGTAGTAGCATTAGAGGAAGTAGTAGTAACGCACATTTCTCCTACAATCGTAGGAAGACGAGACCCTTTTCAGACTTGTTGGCAGCGTTGTCGTGATTCTCTCTTTATCAACCGTATGTGTGTTTGTACATATATTATTCTCTTCCTGCGTTCTTCGCCCCACATACCTGCACTTCAACGTCCCTCACCCTGCACCTAAATGTGCAAAGCTCGCCCGTAAGTGCAAAATACTCGTATGAGCCGTTTTGCCCATCGCTGTTCTAATGCATCCCAATACAAGGACAAATCTCTTCAGGGATAATAGTGGCGGCATGGTAATGGAAATATGGACCTTCTTAAGCTTTCAATACCACTATGAGATAGGAACAAAAATAATAACTTGTCACGAGTTTATATACTATATAGATTAACTCTTAAGCTAATTATGGTGGTCATATGTATAGCTTCAAATTGAAAGTTAAATATTATATGCCCAATCCGCAAGAAATCTCGAAAGACCACAAGATGACCTGGAGGAGACTCTATTTACATTAGCTCCAATCAAACTGTCACTTTGCTAGAATGTCTATTCGCAGGGGAGATTTTTATTACAAGAACAACAACGTATTTATAAGAATGTTGTCGTACCAGAAAGCTGCCTAAGAAAGAAGAAAAACTTATTAAATAAAATTAACAAAAAATGGCAACACTGGCTGTAATATTTGCTGGCTATACACATGTCCACACTAATCCGTATTTGCACATTTACACTTAAGTGGTACGTGCACTCGCACATCAAGTGAGTACATGTGATTTATTGCATTCATTACGACTAAAGTGGCAAATGGCAAGCAGCAAGTCTCAAGCTAGTTGTCTCGGTGGTATTGGGTTTGAGGTACACAAATATGAAAGTGTATCCTATATATATATTTTGTTGGCCGTGACCGTCATTAAACTAGAGTGTTGGCGTTTGTGGTTCGCACAGTTACATACATACATATATACATACTAAGAGAGTGATAAGAAAAGCTTGTTGAAAATTTAAATCCATATTGGTGTCCTTGCGTCTTTTGGCAATACCTTCTTGGCAGAAGCGCTTCAATAATTTCTTCAAGGCATTTGGCATAAGCTAAGTGCTTGAGTGTGTCACTTGCAAAGCTCTATGAAGTGCGAAAGCTTTGAGAAGTTGGAAATATATTGTGTGTATTAAAAACAAAATTATGTATTAAAGTATTATTATTCTTCGTAATGTCGGTTACTTGGGTTACCTCACTTTATCGACATCGTTTAAAGAGTTTACTTCACTTATGTTTTTGTAACCCTGGTTTTTCGAGCAGCCAGCAGCATCATTCTTCGCGGTAGATACTGTTGCAGTTTATGCAGTTAAACTTTCAACAATGGCATAATAGATATACGATATACATATATCGTACATACATATATGCCATAGAAAATGTGAGCAGTCTTACTTGAAGCCTGTCGAAATTATTTGGTGCACTCCTCCATGTTGGCAACTAAGTAAATGGTGAATATACCAGATAAATTATTCGCAACTAGTGGCTACTCTAATCCTCTAAATACAAACACAAACTTGGTTGCAGAAATCAGCAATTAATTGTTAAATAAACAACCTATGATTTCTTAATTCTTTTCTTTAAACTAGGCCAACTTTCTGGAGTTGATTTGATTTATGTATAAGAGAACTTGTGTTGAATGTGGTATTGAAGTTAAATCTGGTATTCGTGTATGAATATAGGTATGTAAGTCCGTAAGTTTGTCATTTTATAAATATAACATTTTGCTGTTAAACAGCCCACTGTCACTCAGGTGATTTGAACCGTTAGTACTTCTTATTAGCGGGAACATAAATGATAAATATGTTTTTGGCACTCGGGTTGTCAATGACAACTTGTCATATAAAATAGACCCCAGCGTTCAACCGTCGCTGATGCTCCTCTCTTTAGGCAGGAGAGCTAGATATCTTAAGAGTTGCCTACCCCGTAGAGTTCCTAAGGGCTCTTGTGCCGTGTGATTTAAATAAAGAATATAGGTAATTAAATCAATTTATATTGATTTAGCAAGCTTAAAACTGAAACATCGGAGCTGATTTCGGAAGACTTGCTTTGCAACCAAAATCAAATGTTTCTAATTGAAAGTAATGCATTTTCAGTGGTGGCCCCCATAAATTCAGAAAGAAAAAATTCAGAAATTCTGTTTTTCAGAAACATTTATTCAGAAAACACTTTTCAAAAACAAAAAGTCAGAATGAAAAAGTCGGAAAAAACTTTTCAGAAACAAAAAGTCAGAATGAAAAATTCAGAAATCACTTAACAGAAAAATTAATGAAAAATTCACAAAATCTTTATACTTCTTTTTGCGTTTTCGACATGGTTCACCTCCAGCTGAAAATTGCTGAAGTTTTGCGACAGTTAAGGCCTGTTCGTTTTTTATTGTATTTAATGCAACTCTTCTCGTCTGACTGATAGTTCCCCTGTCACATTTTTTGACAGGGGGATAAGATAATGGGGGAATTGGCGAAGATTTTCCACTTGTATGTATTCACAATGATATGAACAATGCGTTTTTAGAAAGCTATCAGACGGCTGAAAAAAAGAATGTAGAAGTAAAAATTCCGAAGTAAAAATTCAGAAGTCAAAATTGAGAAGGTAACCAGACGGCAGAAAAAAACATTAAATTTTGCGCAAAAACCCGCAATTGCGCATTTTCAGTAAATCCAATTACTGGAGCGGAATAATACTAGTCTGGTCCACAACCAATACGAAGATAGCTCCATATATGCCTGACTTATACGGCTTGGCGACAAGTAAAGCTTCGAACATTAAATAGACACGCTGGGCAAAGACCTCACCGAGCTTCTCCTTATCATAACATGAAATGGAATACAAATGATAGCAAATCTTCTTTTCACTTCTTTTAAGGTCAAAATTAAGAACCAAAACCATTCCAGTTCTTTAAAATGTATATACAAATATTTGCACGCCCAGTATTAAAATAAATTAGTGCAAGATTACATACATATGTATGTATGTATGTACATTCTCGTACTTACAAATATCAAAAAGTTATAATATCATTCCACATTCATGAAAGGTATAAAAAACATAATCATCTCTTAAAATCATATTACCTTCAGACCTGCTTTCAAGCCTGCAGACAGTTTTTGGGCTTTAAAAGTTTCGAGAGAATAATCAAATTATTTGAAAGGAATACATAAAGTATAAATCGTTGAACTAAATTCTAAATTCTGAAAAACGAAAATTATGTTGAAAAAATTAACGCGTATTCTTTTATTCAAAAAGTCAAATAGCTTCCCAGCAGCCCTCGAACAATGTAACACTCTTGCTGCACTTATTGTCTTTCGTCCTGCTGTGCTTTAACGGAAGGCTAATGATGTTATCAAAATATTTGTTATGATTATGTTGCTTATTGTTTTCACATTTCTGCATGGAAAATTCGGTCTACGGTGGTGGTAAACACAACAAGTATTCTCACAAAATACATCTAACCAAATAGTGACTAACAAATAAGCTTCGCCCGGGCATAAGTGCTGGTGGCGGAAACGAGGTCGGAGGAGCAATGGGACCTTAAACAAAGAAAGAGAGAATAAATGGCAAAACAAACAATCGACAAGAGTAAGAATTGTTGTCAATGATGTTGCAGCTGCTGTTGTTGTTCAATGGTTGCCTGCCGTCTGTTTCGTCCCACACCTGACCTGATGAACAATGTGTACGCACGCAACGCGTTGTTGTTATCCTGTTGCATTCTGATACAGTTCATAACTGTACAAATAATGTCCCGAGGAGACATACTCAAAGGATGCTGAGTGTTGCCATTTGATTGTTTTGTTGTTATTATTGCAATTATAAACTGAGGTCTTTCGGTTGCTTTACTTTTATTAGACGTCGAATTGAATTACAATTCCGCAGGGCTTTTTATTTTTTTTTGTTTCATTTCAAGCTTCGCTAGGCGCAAATATGAAAGTAGAACTTTGGTTGAAAAAAATACAAAAGAACAAATTATGCTGAAACATTGTTGCACGTTTTTGACTTAGTAAATATTTGTTTAAATTTTTGGCCTGCATTCCCTTGTCCAACTTAAAAAAAAATGTATGTTCTCTGTGTAAATATTTGAATGAATTTTGTTGGAGCTATATAAGAGTATATGAAAATGATTTCAGGTCAAAACTTTTGCTACATGATGGCCTTCTTCTCTTCGTCTTTATTCTGCATCTTTTTTCGGCCAGTGCAGTCAAGGAAAATTTTCAACCCTTGATATGGTCCGTAGGTGCTGAATTTTTATTGCAACAAATCCGCACACTGTTAGAGTTTTAGTTTTTTAAGCATTCCTAGAAAATATTCGGCGTCATAAACGATGTTTACGGAAGTTTTATATGGGTATGAAGGATCGGTATGAACCTTTTTACGATTTGGAAATAAATGCATTTCCCTTCATGTGATGCCGTCGATAAGAAGTCTAGTCGGAGTTTTAAGCACATTTTTTGTTCCCAATATAACGCTCGTCATATGTTACCTATTGGCTTCATATGCATATGAAACAATTTGACACTAAGTTTTTTTAGGAGGCAGTGGGAATAAGATAACTTTTAAAGTTCTGCATACTTTTTCAAAATTGTTTTATTCCTTTTCTTAAAACTAAAGCTGACGAATTAGCTGAACAATGCTTAATATCTCATTAGCGGCTGTATACCTGTGCTGCATCTGCACCTCTTCACTAAATATATAAAAATGCCAGGAACAGTGCTGCCATAGCAATCAAAAAATTAGCCTAAAATTAAAAAATTATACAGTGCACTCGCGAAAACTCGAACTAATGAAAACCAGCCCTGTCCGAGTTATCGAAATGTTCGAGTTTTCGAACGTTATGTATTTTTAATCGATAAATGTATTCTTTTTAAAAGTTTTTATACCCTGTCCAATTTTATGGTATTATTAATCAACGAGATTCTCTGGTTTGATGTTTTGTAGTTCATTGCCAGTTTATTTAATAAAAAATGCTAGCAAATATGAATGTTGTTTACAAATTATGTATTAGAAAAAAAGCAGTGATTTTGGTTTGATGTTTCTTATTTTCTACCGCATTCAATACAGCCTTTTTTCCTAACTTAAAACATTTAGTTTTCGTCCCAATATAACACGCAAATAAGTTTGATCCTAACCGCGCAAAATCCCGTGTATCACTGACAAATATCAATCAACTTAAAAGAAAAGTTCGGTAATTAGCACGAAACCTAGCCAGTGCGGCGCCTTAGAATGAAACAAAAGAATCACATAACGACAAAAATTTGAATATCGGCCGTTACAGCACATGCAAAACGACAGTTTCTAACATGTTTTTCCATGAAAAAAAGAAAATAATTGTTCGAGTTTTAGAGTAGCTACATTTTGTTCGAGTTTTAAAGTAGTCAATGGAGAAAAAAAAATGTTCAAGTTTCCGAATGTTCGAGTTATCGTGTGTTCGAGTTTTCGCGAGTGCACTGTATTACCAAAAAACTGCCAGTAAGTACCTATATAAAAATCAACACATATAGGTTTATTTGAAATAACAGGTCCATACGTAAACTAAATAAGATACATTTCTGAAAGAATTGTGAATAGAGAAATCCAGAAAACCTATTTCTTTCAAAACTTAAGTTGGTTTTTCTGCAATTGCATTCTTGCAACATTTTGCGGCCTCACGACACCAAAAAAATTACGAATTTTGGTTAGTGTAAATGTACATACATATCGATGACGAAAACTCCCTAAAGCAAAATTTTAATTCATCTTGACAGTGCTTTGGATATTTTATTGCTACTTTACATATATGTATGTCTCAGCAAAGGATGACTAAAAATGACCAAAAGAATAATGAGTAATGAAATTCCGGGTGTGTGCGTAACTTTCGCTTTGTCATAAAATCTATTTGCACAGAATCCTTTCTATGAAGAAAATGCAGCTTGTACTAAAAGCTTTTTTATACCCAGCGTACTAGTACTAGTACAAGGGTATATTAATTTTGTCCACATAACGGTACTATGTAACGGCACAAAATAATCGAGTTAGATATAGAGTTCCATATATGAAAGTTCTTAGGTTGAAAAGAGGAATTGATTAAGGCATGTCCGTCCGTCTGTCCGTCTGTCCGTCCGTGTACACGATAACTTGAGTAAAAATTGAGATATTTGCATGAAATTTTGCATACAGGTTACTTTCTGGCCAAGGTAGGTTGCTATTGAAAATGGGTGAAATCGGAAAATAACCACGCCCCCTTTTTATACCCAGCGTACTAGTACTAGTACAAGGGTATATTAATTTTGTCCACATAACGGTACTATGTAACGGCACAAAATAATCGAGTTAGATATAGAGTTCCATATATGAAAGTTCTTAGGTTGAAAAGAGGAATTGATTAAGGCATGTCCGTCCGTCTGTCCGTCTGTCCGTCCGTGTACACGATAACTTGAGTAAAAATTGAGATATTTGCATGAAATTTTGCATACAGGTTACTTTCTGGCCAAGGTAGGTTGCTATTGAAAATGGGCGAAATCTGATGATAACCACGCCCCCTTTTTCGATATCGAAAATTTCGAAAAACGTATAAAACGGGTTAATTCAATATCAGAAGCAGCTACAATGATAAAATTTGCAATATGTTTTGATTTATATGTTCTAAGGCGGATTTTACCAAATTTTTTTAAAAGGGGCGTGGCACCGCCCCCATATATTTGAAGAAATTTTAAAATTTTGACTCCTAATAACTTGAGAACAGTTTATGCTAGTATAACGAAATTTTGTAGAGGGCATACTATTGTTGTGTTAAATTCAGATATAGAAAATAAACGAAATCGCTTGGCGACCACGCCTACTTTTTTATAAAAGTTATATTGAAAGGAGGTGGAAATATTGAAAAGTCCATATCTAATTAACTGATACCGCTATAATAATATAATTTTGTACATACATCAATTTTCATATTCTTTACATTATTTTTGCAAAATTTTGGAAAGTGGGCGTGGCACCGCCCACTTATGAGTCAAGCAATTTTCAAATTCGACTGCTAATAACTTCAGAACGATCTGAGATAGGTTTACGAAACTAGGTTCCAGGTATGTTATGTTTATGTAGAGTACTACCACAGAAAATAAGAAAAATCGGTGAACGACCACGCCCCTTTTTGGACTAAAGTTCTCTAAACGAGAGTTGGGAAACCGGAATATGCAATATCTGTTTAACTGATAAAGATATAATGCTAAAATTTAGTACACTCATTCACCTGATGATGTTATTTGTGATGTTTAAAGGTTTTTTGGTAATATTTTGGAAAATGGGCGTGGCACCGCCCACAAGTGAATAAACAAAATATCAACATTTCACTATTAACAAGCCACTGTGAAAGTATCATAAAGATCTGCAATGAAAACTGATCTTCAATAGGGACAAACAACATAATAAAATCCGTGGGCGTGCCACCACCCACTTTTTTAAAATTATGTAAATATTGATTAATGGACACATATATCCGTACATCGAAAAATTTCACAAAATACGTTAAAAGTTATGGGCATGGCACGCCTTCTTTTCCAAAGTTATATATAGGACATGGTATAACCCTTGAAAAGATCGATTCAGTACTTTTGGCTCATGTAAGCGGTTAAAGCTTTATAAGCAAGGAGCGTGGCCGCGCCCACCAAATTCGCTATTGTTTAGGCTCGGCATAGATTGGTTTTTAAAATGGGCGAAATCGGATGAAAACCACGCCCCCTTTTTCTGAAAACTAACGCGGGGTATTTAATGTTCGGTTCACCCGAACTTAGACTTCCTTACTTGTTTTTGCTATGTTTATTTCATTAAGAAAGTACCCTGAAAGAAATAAAAACTGTAAAACGATGCAGATACACGTAAGCATGCATATGTCTCTGATATAGCCATTTAAGTTATTTCGTAATACAAAATGCCCCTTTACTATAGAACAACATAGGTAAGTTGTTATGAAGAATCATTTGGCCAGTCATTCACCGTGTTGCGTGTAGTTTCTATAAATTTAGCTATGCTTATCTGGCAAGAGTTGCTGGTATCTACATCGCTTAGATGGATATAGATTATATGTCATCTTGTGGCACTACTCCGACTACCGTGGGACCGACTGGTTTGTGGATTTCACTCGCCTCTTACGGCAGGCATACCCTGACCTTGGTATATTCTGGACCCACTACTTCGTTGACAATATCTTCAAAATTACACAAATCAAAATTAGCAAAGTGATGCTTTCCTAAAGGGTATTCACTGCAAACCTTCAGCAAGTTCTAGTTCTAAAATTTGCTTTGTAAATGTTATATGTGTATGTAAGTAAGAATACTTGGTTATACGGGAGCGCATGCACGTATTCTGGTCAAGCAAAGCGACTTTGTTGGAAGCTGCGTCTAGTATTTGCTTAAGAAAAATATTTGCTAACAGTACTTTGTTGGTACAACACTCACATAGTCAGACCCATTTATTTTCTGCTGCAACTGAAAGCTCATTTTCATCTTCGGGCTATGAACTAACTAAATTGTGAATATAAAGTGATGCAAAAGAAATTAAGCGGAGTCTCCAAATATATACTTGCAAACACGTACACAAACAATCTCAAGCTTTACTCTTATGCTCGTATAAGACAAAAAGTCCACGCAGCCTTAGGCTAGAAGATAATTTTTGTATAATATTACCATAGATGTAGGAGAAATATGTCTGCTGAATATAAATCAGTTTGAAGGGAATCGAGATTTGTTGTCTTTGCAATCCAAATAAAAACGAAGACACTAAGTCATCTTGTTTAAATATTTCTTGAGATATTTGCTACCATAGGTGTACATATGTACATACATACATGTATGTATGTTCTGTAGACAGGGTTGCGTGCTAGATTTGATTTTCGCAACATGTCTAAGAAAAATAAGATAATATAACTCCAACTCAAAGATAACAAAATTGGTGTCTTTGGCTTGGGAAGATAGTGCCAAATTATATTATAAAAACGTCCAACAAACTGCGGTGGTATCGTTTAGCTAAAAACGTGAAAGCAAACGTTAGACATAGGTCGAATGCAAACGCAACCACTATAGAAACCTGAAATTTTATAATGACCCAAAAATAAGATAGCAGAATGGCTTCATTTGGAATTGTGCTGTTACTAGAAGTGAATTATGGAAAGGATTGACCCATAAACATGACTATGCTTTGTCTTTAACTCTCGTAAGCGTTAATTGTAAATTTTGAGCTACAAAGCCAATTTGTGAATTGCCATTTGCTTAAAGGAAAAAACAATATGATTTTAGTTGCCATGCCATTCTTACCCTGACAAAAATCTTCTGACTAATCTCGAAAAAGAGTAGTAGATATGTGATGAATCCCTTAACCCTGCAATTGGCTATAATTGAATATAAAAGGACATATGTACGTACTCACACAAAAGCTCAGCTCACCTTAAGAGAGCACTAGCCGCATGCTGCTTTGCGCCTCAGTCCGGAATGATACTAGACTAATCGCATTTTTTGCTGGGAATTTTCAAATATACACACACATTCGTACGTACTCATCCATGTGTATGCAAAATCTTCATTGTAGATATGTAACTAAAAGTATTTTTCTTGGAAAATTTACAATTTCAATTGAGTTTAGTATAGGATGCTCACGAAATGATTACAATAACAAAATATAAGCTCATTCAATTTCCAACTGTTTTTTCATCCAGCTCAGCTTTTTCAGTATAGATCTGCACACGGAATCTTGTATCCCTCCAAATACACTTTCTATTGTCGAAAATATAATCAAGCAGAACGGGAAAGAGAATATCCTCGTCGTTTAGAATTTAACTATGGAAAGCATATTCAGGCATGCAATGAATGTCAGCGAACGATGCGTCAGTTGCATCAGACAGAATTTATTTTGGCGGTAAGCGGAGACCAGCAGGTGTGTGCATGCAAATATTTGAACTTATTCTTGTGCTTTTAAGTTAGTTGGTAAATAAAGTAAACATTACGTGTCGCTTTAGCAACTATTTGTTATGTTAGGAATAAATCTATAGAAGAAAAACGAATAAACGATAAATATGAAGTATGGAAACTTTGTGCGGTTTCACTTGCTAAGGCATTGTATATATCTACATGTTCTTTGCATTCTGGGATTTCGGTTTATATCCCATAATAATCATAATTTCGAAATGGTAAAAGACTTTGATTAACCATGAACATCAACAAAAGCATCAACTAAAAATCAAACGAAGAATCACTCTGCTAATAAATGTTAATTTGGGCTGAGTAAGCAATTGAGAAGCATACAACAAGTCGGTCTTAATAACCGTCCTACAAAACGGAGAAGAAACATGAACGATGGCAACCACGTAAAACCCTTGCGTCATTTGCCAGATTCGTTGATAGAATTTACTCGCATTGTTTTTGCTCGAAAAGGCCCCTGATTTCATTCTGAAAAGAAAAGTAGCGTTCACTCAATCCCCTTTCTCTATTTTTCGTCAAACCGAGTGTTTTTTTGGGCCCGCCGATATTAAGGGCCTCATTCTCTATCACGAAACGAACTTTCGTTTCGCCTCAGAGACGAATCGTTCGCCTGTTTGTAATATGTTAGACGATCGAAGCAACAAAAAACCATTTTTTCAGAAAAATAAAATAAATTAGTTGTCAAAAACTCATAGGCAAACGAAAATGATAGAGAATACGCTTGCTAGACGAAATCGTTACGAGACGAATCGCTCGTCTGAGCTTTCGTTCGCAATACAGAATGAGGCCCTAAATTAGTTCACACGGCACACATATGTACCTATGCCAATATGATCAATTGCGCTCTTACAGAGCAGGTGTGAGGGTCGAGTCTCGAAATCATTGGTTGTTCCTTGAGATGGCAGTTTTGCTTGAGCTTTAACACGCACGGTTTTTGCTAAGTCGATGTTAGTACTGCGTATGTGATCTAAACAGGGACCGAAAATAATTGTTATTTTTTTCTTTCAGAAGAAAAGGTTACCCAAAAATTCACTTTATATGTTTTAGGGAATTTTTAACCATTATCATAAGAGGTATTTTATTTTAGTCATCGTAACCTATGTAAATGAGAGATATATTTGTTTGGTTACCAATAACCATTATCGCAAGTAATAAATTTTTTGGTTATCGGTGACACACTCGACAGCAAACTATTTTTTCCTCGAGGAACTTGCAGACATTGGTCATGCCACTCCAGCAACTCAAGTTGTTTTATATTGTTTGGAATTTTTTGCTACCGATAACCAAAAAAATCATATTACTTACAATAATGGTTATTGTTAACCAAAAAATGTTTCTCTCATTTATAATGCTTATGTTGACCAATATAAAATATGTCTTACGGTAATGGTTAATTATAACCAATATTTGAATACATCAGTATTAATGGTTGAATAGAACCTATTTATCATATTTCTTATAACAGTTACGTCCCTGGATCGAAGCATATCTTTTATGTGTGACAACACATTAGGACTTATCAAACAATTTTATGTTTAATTTAGTAACTGATCTGGTTCTCTAAATTTTGGCCAAAATGTAAGGTGGGATAGTCAAAATGGACTTTGAGCGGGATCTCCTAGTTCTACCAAAAGATTTAAACTGGGGTAGATGGCACGTTTTTGGTCTCCCGACTATCGCTGTACTCAGTACTAAAGCATGTCTACTCAGAAATGCAATCGAGTAAACCGCTTATAAAACCCAGCTGCGGGTATCCTATAAAATATAGCCTTAATGGTCCCTTAAAAGGGCTCGATATAACAAGGAGAATTTTGAGCTCATCGACTTTTAATTAAACACCTTCCAGCGAGTGCGTTTAATATATCCCCACAAATTGTACTTTACAGATCCTCAATTTGACGTGACATATGTACATATGTACGAGTATGTATGTATGTACGTTAGACTGGGTCGAAAAAAAAAGTTGCTAATGTCCGCCCCTAAATTTAAAGATTATGTTGAGAGGGTTCTGGAAAATTTTTTTTTTTTTTTTTAACCCTCCGAAATACAGCCGAAATGGTTTTTTCGTTGTAACTTGGTTATTTGACGGCCGATTTTTAAAATTGATATGTCATTATTTTTGTCTTGAGAAGCTTCACTTTTCGTTCCTATGTCTTTTTAAGCTTTGTAGTCGCGTTCGCATGATAAGGGCAGAAACAAAATTTTACCCCCCTAAAGTATATTTTTTTCCTTACCAAACGAAAGTACTTAAAAATTCAAGAAAATGTTGCCTTCAAACTATATTACTAAAATAATAAACAAAGAAGTTATTTCACTTTGAATATTTATTGCAACTCTTATTTTACCTGAATCATTTGTTCTCTTGTATAGTGTACACCATGGCGTATGAGCAACATTTTGTGAAAAAAATAACAGTTGCAATATATATTTAAAGTGAAATAACTTCTTTGAAGCTTCTTAAGACAAAAATAATGACATATCAATTTAAAAAATCGGCCGTCAAATAACCAAGTTACAACGAAAAAACCATTTCGGCTGTATTTCGGAGGGTTAAAACAAAAAAAAAATAAAAATTTTTCCAGAACCCTCTCAACATAATATTTAAATTTAGGGGCGGACACTAGCAACTTTTTTTTTTTGTATGGGGACCGACCCAGTCTAATGTACGTACGTACATATGTATATGTCTTGTATGACTATCGTCGATTTCTTTCTCAGCTGAAGGCAAACTTCTCATGGTGATATGAGAGCCTGGATGACTAGAAGAATAAGCAACAAAAAAACATCAACAAAGTGTGATTTATGGCATTGCAGCATGTTGTTGCACAGTGAAATTGCTTCTAGCCTTTGCTGGATGAGTAAACAGAACTTTTACATTGCTTTCGCCGTAGTCTTTTTCTTCTATCGCAACACTAACTTTCGACACTATGTTTACCGATAAATCGGCGTACATTCCACTTCCGCCAATATTTATATTCATGTTTATATGTATGTATGTATGTAGACTTTCGTTCATTCCTGCCTTGCCATAGTGGAACACTCACCGCATGTGTTCAAGAAATAAGATGACATAAGAGTATTCATAAGCATGTAGCTTTTATAGCCTGGAGGTACTGAGGCGTTACCAAAAGAAAAGTTAATTACATCTCTTTACGCTAAAACCGCAAATGCCAACGAAGTGTGAATGTACATATGTAAAGACGGTTTATGATGGACAACCCTGTAAAAAATTCGATTAGTCTAAGACAAATACCTGTTCTGATCACTTTGTATGGGTTGAATTTTTCACTTTTGTTTAAGCATGTTACATAGAGAGCCTAATTGTACCCCTGTATACCCGAGCGGGTACGAAGAGATTAATCCACTTTCCACCCAAATGGGTATTTAACTCCATGCTACACTAATTGAATTATAGCCAACTGTAGACTAATGGGATCGATCCCGGATTGCTCTCTTTAGAGATTAGTCACACGACTTTTTGCAGGGCCATTATGTATCTTGTATTTGTAACCATCCTTGAAAGCACCCGCTCTCATGTTAATGCAGGTTTTAATCGCATTATCAGGTCGCGTCAAACTTCGGATTATTTAACGGTAATTTGTTGACGCATTAATTTGTGGACTGGTTTAAGTGTTTTAACATGCACAACTCGGTTTTAAAATAAATAACTTTACACTTGCAAACGGAAACAGGCGCACACAATCGCAATCAACGTTGAAGCCTCTACCACATTGCGAATTTTATGTATTTTGTGTAGTGAGACAGGCTACACGTTCAAACCTGAGTTCACGCCTTATCAGGACTAAACTCTGTAGCACTTTTGATTAGGAAATAGTGTTAAGGGTCCGTAAAGGAATTCAAACTTCTATTGAGGTTTACGGGCGAATGTACTAAAAGATTTTAGCTTGTTTGATTGGTCAGCGGTTTTCAAGGTTAAACCGTTAACACTGAGTTGAATCAATTGCGCCAGATCTTTGTGCATTATTTCTTTAATGATAGGTTAGACCATGCCGGTATCAAATAAAGTGAAAGCACTCGCTAAGCTGAATGCAACTTTTCTGATTTGGGCAATCAGCCTACGAATTACAAAAACAAAATGCATGAAAAAAGTGTTTAAGGATGTAAGTACATATGTACATATGTCAACCTGCGTCCTATATTGAAACGTCTCGGGTTTAATTTTCAACTTATGTACTATCCTGCTTGCCTACTTTTCTAATAAAAAAAATTTAATTTCATCGTCTTCATGGCGTATACGCAACTTAGTCATCAATAAAGTTTTCTTTCATTAGCATGGAAAGTAAAGGCGGGCAACACAGACTGTTTAAACGAGTTGTCTAATGATATTAATGCTGCCAACACTTGAATCACTGCAATGTCGATTACAAGTGAAGAGAGAGGGTGCTTTGTGCAAGCTTTGCGTTAGGGTATGGTTAAGTTTTTTTTTCAAATTTCAAATGTTCACATTTTCGGCCGACAAAATTCTCAACTTGTTCATGTATTGTTTTATAAAAAAGGTACATCCCATATATGTATGTACATACATACAGTTCTCACCATTTTTGGCTTCAACTAATTTATTTTAACTAATTTCTTTTAAAACAGCTCCTCATGCTCTAACACATAAACTTTAAATTATTTTTTAAAAACGGTGCAGTGAAATAACGCCCAAGGAAATAACGCCCATGGGCGTTATTTCCCACTCAAAAAGGAAATTACGCCCATGGGCCTTATTTCCTTTTTAAAAAGGAAATAAAGCCCATGGGTGTTATCACCTTTTGATGATGGGTGTTATTTCCTTTTTCGAAGAGAAATAAAGCCCACGGACGTTAAAAACGAATTAAAACAAGCTGATTCAAGAATTAAGTATATGGTTTTCTTTATTTCAATAAATTTTAACATATTTGTTATGTTTTTATAAGGTGGGGTGCAATAGCGCCTTGTGAAATAAGCCCTTTAAGGCCTTATTACACTATTGAAAGTGAAATAAGGCCTTTATTTAAAAAAAGGCTTTATTACACTTCGAAAGAGAAATAAAGTCTTAAAGGCCTAATTGCTCTTTCATTTTTTTTAATGAAACAATAATATTCTAATTCTTTTTGTATTTTATTGAATAGTTACACACAAATTTCACGTTAACCATAGTGGGAAACGTGGCACGCGGAAGGACATCACCGTGGCGGTAGCCACGGCTATGGCACACACCCAGAGTTAGAATGGCGTAGACCAGGGTTATTTTTTTAAGCGCGGCCGAAGGCCGCCTACGCGGAAATGTATTCTGCACTTAAAAATTGTGGATCGGGCCTCCGTAACTATAATCCGAAGGGGGAAAAGCAATATTTTGTTTCTGTGAAAAGTTATTAGTGAAAAACGGAAAATTGACCCGGGTCAGATCCCCAATTCGGGGCCCCATTCACGTTTTTTATGTGCAGGACACCTTTCCGCGTAGGCGGCCTTTGGCAGCGCTTTAAAAAATAACCCTGGGCTACGCCATTCCAACTCCTGGTGTGTGCCATAGCCGTGGCTACCGCCACGGTGATGTCCTTCCGCGTGCCACGTTTCCCACTCTTTTCTCACAGGGTAATTTGTGAAAAAAATGCTAATCAACAGTTCGTGTTGCTAGCGTAAAATCCTATGGGCGCTATTTCTCTTTTAAAAAGGAAATAAGAGCCATGGGCTTTATTTCTTTTTGCAGATGGGCGATATTTCCATTTAAAAAGGAAATATGGCCCATGGGCGTTATTTCCTTTTTGAATGGGAAATAACGTCCATGGGCGTTATTTCCTTGGGCGTTATTTCACTGCACCTTTAAAAACACGTGAAAAATTCGCAAAATTTCGAAGAATGGAATAAACGATAAGAATGATACAAAATAAGATACATATGTATATGTATTTGTTGGATGGAAAAAGTTGGCCAGATAAATTGCGATCAGAAACTTTTTCCCACCCAGGTGGGAAGTAGCCTATTTTTGCCTTATTGTGTTTAGTAGAGAAACATAATTCAGAAGTTCCATGTTTGTCTGCTCAGCAAGAGTGAAAGTGGCTTTATGCAAATACAAATTAAAATCAAATTAATCAAAATTTTTATTCACTGTTTGCAACAAAAATCAGCTGAACCTCTGTCAAAGGCCAATGTACATATTTGCAAGTAGTTATTAGTGTTTTATTATGACTTTACTAAAGCCTTAATTGGCAGTCATCTAGCTTTGATTGTTGTTACTATATATTGATTTTGTTACTGTTATTGTTGGCAGTATTGATGATGCGCTTGTTTTGCATATTTTATGCAAATTCTTGTTTATCAGAGCGAGAATTGCACTATAAACAGAAAACAGTAGATAGATTCGCATAAATGAATATGAAAACGCGTATGTGTTCATAAACCAGCCGGTTTTAATTAAATAAATTTGGTGCTGAATCTAAACATGTACATATGTATGATTATCCACCAGCTAAGGCGTAGTCTCAAAACAAATCGTTCTCTGGAGAGCCTATGCACATAGAAAAACAACTTACCTGTTTTTAGATTTTGTGTATTTGTGTATTGAACCAACTAACAAAAAAATTTAAATCGAAAATTATTGAAATAAAATTTTTCTTTACTTCATACTTCCAGTAGAGGAGGTACTTGTTCTCATTTTCCTACTAAGTCTGGAGTGGAACTGGTTGACAAGAGTGACTCCTCGTTGAATAGTCCAATGTTTTTCGAGGTTACACCTGATAATCATACAGACCTTCACGGTCTCAAATGAGTTGAATGTTTTTGTATTCAAATCAAATTGAAAAATTCACCAACAAAGATGCGAAACAAATATTCACCTACATACATATATAACCGATGTTGTGTGTGTGAACATGTCATGCATGGTATTGTATTATTCGTGTGATCGGCCCTCACTGTGACTGCGAATAGTTTGTAGTGGACCAGTGAAAAATAAGTATTCGTACTATATCGCCACTATTCTGTGAGTAAACGCGCCGTGAATTTTAGCATTAGTTGTTCTTATAGCATTGATCACTGGTTACGATTCGCAGTGTCAGCGGATCTCCTTAGTGAGCAAATTAAAAAGACACACTATAGAGCTTTTGTTGTGGTAGTGGACATGTCTTGTTGGGCTTGTTGTTATTATATAAACCATTGGTTTGTTGGAAACACTGAGCAAGAAGTGCAAAACATAAACAAATATGGAAACTTCATGTTCCAACAAACATTTAGACTTAAGCTACCCTAGATCTCAAGTTGAGAACAAACGTCTTCTCAAATCTCAAAGGTTTTTTCTCAACATCGATTACACTTGAGAATCATTGCGTTCTCAACATAGCTGTTCTGTATTGTACTGAAATTATTAGCGAATAGTTGGAGTATGATGTTGGATATCTTGAGAACTCTATAGCTTTCCAAAGGTTTGAGAAATATGTAGTTGATCGATGTTTGATATAAAAACAAAGTACGTTTCTATTTAAGTTGAATACATTGGCGCTAAGAATAATCGATAGGAGTGTTAGTTTTGCTTTCGGATTTTACAGTTAAGTTCAAAATCTTAATTAGCTGCAAAATAGATTTAAAGTTTAGTAAGAAAGTGTTTCGCTTATTCTATGGTGTAAGGAATTCCTTAATGATGCATATAAATATGAGGGCGTTAAAAAATAAGAAATACTTAATTACTAATTAACGAGAGTTCGTCTTGTCTCACAAATGGCATCGTTTGACTGCATAAAAAGGAGATATATGCCAGACGACCAATACACAACATGTACACATAGAGCAACTACAGTTAATGAGAAACGTAGTATGTTAACTTCTCCATGAAATTGAATTATAAATGAAATATATGTATTTAAGAGTCAAAATTGCAGACACGAAGCTAACTAATTAAAAGTTCACAAGAATTATGAAATGTAATTACGAATAATTTCAACATGGCTAACGGCAATGTAAGGAAACCATAAATTAAACTGCTGCAAATGCATTGAAAAAATATATGACGTGAATTTTATTAAGGTTTTCATATTGCCATACGACAGCCCTCGTTAAGTTGCTGGTATTGCGAGTATTCCTCTTGAACGTTTTCTTTCGGCAGAATTTTTCTGCTGCTGCCTCCCGTTTCTGCTTGTGTCTGCTGTTTGATGACTCGTTAACCGAGGAGAAGCCTTCAAATATGAAGCGTGATTCGCGAAAAAGACATTCCCACTGATTTTATCATTTTCTTCTTTTATGATTCGCAGTCTACTCAGGGAAAAAGTGACTACAATGGCTGGCAGTTGTATCTTGCTTATGTACATAAATCTGTAGACATCCATGTGTGCAGCTATGATATTTCATAGGTTTTATTGGTAGGAATACATATTCATATGCATGTATGTATGTATGTATTTCGAAGCTAGATTTCTTAAAGGATGTGAAACCTTTAGGATAAAATTGTTCCAAAGAGTTTAAATATGTACAGGATTACAGACAGCAAATTGTCAGTTATATGTTAGAGTAACCAAAAAGAAATATTGCTAGCAATTTAGATTTTAGTGGTCTATAATTATACCCAGCTTACTAGTACTAGTACAAGGGTATTATAATTTTGTCCACATAACGATACTACGTAACGGCGCAAAATAGTCGAGTTAGATATAGAGTTCCAGGTATGAAAGTTCTTAGGTTGAAAGGAGGAATTGATTAAGGCATGTCCGTCCGTCCGTCTGTCCGTCCGTGTACACGATAACTTGAGCAAAAATTTAGATATTTGTATGCAATTTTGCATGCAGGGTACTTTCTGGCCAAGGTAGGTTGCTATTGAAAATGGCCGAAATCGGATGATAACCACGCCCCCTTTTTCGAAAATTTCGAAAAGCACATAAATTAGCATGAGTTGAGAAAAACTTGAGATATTTGCATAAAATTTGGTACACAGGTTACTTTCCGGCCATGGTAGGTTGGTGTTTAAAATGGGTGAAATCGGATGATAACCACGACCCATATTTTGATGTAGAAAATTTAAAATGAGATTCTAGGGACTATATCATTGCCAAGTCATGGTATTTGTATCTCGTTCTGAAAACTAACGCTGGGTATTTAATGTTCGGTTCACCCAAACTTAGACTTCCTTACTTGTTTTTATATAGGATTGATTCAAGGTTTTCTTTAAAACTCATAAACGAAGCTAAAATCCCAACCCGGAAATGTTCGCCAGATACATATTTTCAAAGGTAATTAGGAAGCTGTTCTTGGGGCGGTGTGTAGAAATGCGTATAGCATAGCTCTCAACCCCCGCAAAATAGGCTGTCTGTTACGTTTGGGACCCACTATATAGAACACAGCTCCAGTGAAACAAAAATAAGTCCTCGGATATAGGAACCCCTCTCAGTTGTAAAGTTTTAAGCACTACGAGATAAAAGTATACACCAGGAGTGTCCGGTCCCTTAATGCGATAGGTGCTTCTGCCGGCTGGTGTATGCCCTCGTGGTGGGAGACTGCACGCAGGCAATAACAGAATGTGGTCGGATGACTGCTTGCATGCACATTTTAATCTAAGTGTTAACATCGCAGTTAAGATTCTATAGAGTATATTGTGCGAAAGTCTGAAACCTGATGTGAGCGAATACGAATTGAGCCTTATTGGCGTGGTTTCGTCAGCAAACAATTGACACACATCACCTCTTGTTGATTATAATGTCGCTTTCGAAAGCATGAAATTGAGCTTTTCATCACCGAATATCTTTGTAATGGTTGGATAAACACAAAAGTATATCGGACTATTTTTGTAGAGTGCCTAATTTCTCGAAAATATTGCGGTAAAATTTATTGTTTTTTAATATACATAAATTGAATACGGCTAAAAGCGGTAATTTTTCATTTTATTTTGACTCAGACTTATATGGGTGAAAACACAAAAGTACTACAACTTGATGTCATCAGTCATCGGAAAGTTTTAAAGTGACTTGATATAATACAATAGTTTATGAAAATTTAGAACCCTATTTATATATCCCCTCAATTTCAATTACATATGCTGTAAGCTAGTTTGTAAAATTATGGTATAAATCCTAGTAGCGTCAGTCCCCCGGCATGTCACGATCCCTTAATATTCTATATTTAATCCTTTTTTTGTTTCAATGCCTTATTTAATATATATTTAAAACATATTCAATAGATTTAGTAATACGATCTATAATAGGTAATCTGTTTAAAACAAGTGACTAAACTTTGTCATCGTTTTTTGCAGTCAGTCCCCTAGGGCAGGTTAAAATGTGAAACTCTCAAAATATTGCCGGACGTTGAATATATGGACATATTATCTTAAATATTTAAGGTTTAGCTAGGACGTTAACTTTAGATGTAATCTCATATTTATGTTAAAGTTATTAGGGGTCAAACTAGCACTAACTATATAGCATTTTTTTAATTACAATTACTCGAAAACTACCAAACCGATTTGGAATATTTTTATACCATTCGATAGGTACTTTGATTCCCGTTAGTCTGATATACATACATAGATAAATGTGTGTTTTTAATCAGTAATTGAAAAAATGCAAAAACTCACGAAAGAGTTAACAAAGTGACCGGCCCTGGATAGGATAGTATAATAAGAAGGTAAGAAGTGCATCCCGAGCAGCGTATATATAAAATTTGTTAAAAAATTATTAGGGTACTCACAGTCGCATATTACCAGCCCTGCTAATATTGCCAGCTGGCAATATCTTAACAATTTACCAGGTGGTAAATTTTTTATTTTTGTTTTACGTGCCTGCGCTTTTACTTATGTTTAAAAAGTTGGCTAAATTTAGAAATGTCATTTGGACTTTTTGTGAAAAACAGAGCTGGGCGATAAGGATTACATGTGTAATCGATTACACATAGGATTACGATTACAGTAATCGTAATTTATATTTTTTACAATTATGATTACGTAATCACTAATTTGCGTATGTAGGATTACGATTGCGTAATCGTAATTTCTAAAAATATAAATTACGATTACAGTAATCGTAATCCTATATACACAAATTAAGGATTACGTAATTGTAATTGAAAAAATATAAATTACGATTACAGTAATCGTAATCCCATACACACAAATTAAGGATTACGTAATCGTAATTGAAAAAATAAAAATTACGATTACTGTAATCGTTATTTTTTGTGGATAGGATTACAATTGCTATAATTTTCTTTAGAATGAAAATGTATTTTTTGAGGAAAATTTACCGACGCACTGCGGGATTAGAACAAGCCGACATCTCTTCAAAGGCATTTCTCCCAGCGTTGTGAGTCGAACTCACAACACTGTAGTGACTGGTATACTAGAAATCTTTAATATGAATATAGGAAACTAAAATTATTGTTTCTTACAAAAAATTGTCAGAGCTTTCAAAGTTGTCACCCTCGCATAGCTTGATTTTTTTATTATAAAAGTAACGATCGAGGCAACCAGACGTTTTTTAAGTTCGGCCACGCATATACATACATTTATGTAAGTCTCACAATCAAAAGATTTAAAGCCCAACTCTGCATCCATTATATCAATTATTTTTAATTCATAGACAAACATGGAAAACTCATCTGAAATGGAATTGTCTGATTTTTCTGCAGACGATATAGTCGATCCTGACTTTTCCATTAACGCTGAGAGCAATAAATGAAAAATGGGTCAAAAGAATCAAAAATATATGAAAAACATCAATATGTTTCAAGACAAGTTTCTCTTCAAGGAGTATTATGAAGAGTTGGAATATGTAAGTTCAACATATTTTATGAGTCGATACATATTATTTAGGCGACTTTGATATGTATCAACTCCCATAAATCCGTTTGAAACGTCTGACGTTTAAATATGAATGCTAAGGTTACAGATAACACATCGCAAGTTGTTACCGTGAGTGCTAAGTGCTCCGCCTGCAAAATAGTTGTTAGGGCAACTGGTTTGATAACGTCCAATTTTATAACGCATCTGCGCCGTAAGCATCCACATATTTTAAAAAAATATCAAGTTAGTAAGCCAACATCGCGCATGCGATGCACCAGTAAACAAATGCGCTTTGATCAAAATGTTTTAACCTACATCATTGATACGTCATCCCCCTTATCTGTAATAGAAAGAGAGTCTTTTAAAGGAATGTTTAAAGAAACCAATTTTACGGTAATGAGCAGAAAATCAGCCATGGCAAAACTGGACGGAAAGTTCAGCAATATGATGGCACAAATAAAAGACAAAATGACTCAAGTCCAATACTTTTGCACAACTGCAGATCTTTGGTCAACGAGTCATAGAAGTTTTCTTGGCTATACGTGCCATTGGCTGGACGACAATTTTCAGAGAAAGTCTGTGGCTCTCGCTTGCCGGAGATTTGCCGGCGTACATTCAGGAGATCGAATTGCGGCTCTTATAACGGAAATAAACAATGATTTTAATTTGAATTCCGCAAACATTATTGCTACAGTGACGGACAATGGGTCCAATTTTGTAAAAGCATTTCGGGAATTTGGAGTACACCTGATGACGGCTTCCGATGAAAGGGATAGTTTTGAAGATTCAGTCTTAGAAGAAGATTTAGAAGAGTTTCACGAAATCACATTTTTGCCTAAGCATGCACGTTGCGCCAGCCATACCTTAAATTTATTAGCCACTACAGACTTTACCAAAATTGTACAAATCAATAAAGAACTGCATTATACGCACTGTCAGGTAAGCATTTATTCCTCAGCATAAAAAAATAAAAATCATCGCATTCATACTTGTATAACTAAATGTTACTCATACGCCGTGTATGACCTATAAAAAGAACACTTTAGTTGTTTATTTAGCTAGTGTGTTTACTAGTGAATACTTTTTATTTTAGGTATAATTTTGGGACTGTTTCGTGATCATTTTTGGGTAAAATTTAGACAAATTCGGGGTAATTTTGGAATCATTTTGGGATCAATTGAGGATAGTTTTGGAGTAATTTTGGGATCAATCTTCGTAATTTTGGAATCATTTCGGAAACAAGTGAGTAACATTCAAATTACCCCGAAACGGCCTCAAAATTACCCCAATCACATAGTCCAAATAGTGTAGTTTTTATAACCAATATTTATTTTTTCCAACCTATGTACTTCCCTAAGGCCTTTAAGAAATGCAATTCCCTATGGGGTAAAAGCAACAGGCCGAAGTCTTCTGAAGCTATCAAAAATACGTTGGGTGGCGCTTTGTTGGTTCCTGTACCTACGAGATGGAATTCGTTATACGACGCTGTTTGTCGCATATTACTACACGAACAAAAACTAGATAAATTGTGCGAATCATAGGAAGTTTCATTATTCACATCTGCTGATCTGCAATACTTGCATGAATACTGCAAGTTGATGGAGCCAATAAGTGCAACACTGGACTATCTACAGCGAGAGAAGAATATGTTGTATGGGTATCTGGTTCCATCATTGGTATCACTGAGTGTGAAACTAAAAAAGATAGCACAAAGTGATAACGTGCAGTATTTAAAACAAGTAGCTCTGTCTTTAGAAAGCAGTTTATGTGATAGATTTTCAAAATTTTTTACTTTAAATCCGGAAGTAAATGATGCTATAGCTGCAACGGTTCTTGTACCAGATGTTAAAATGCGTTGGTTCAAAACACTGGGCAGCAGACTCACATCTATTTGTGAACAAGATATTCACAGTTTGGTAATTCGAGAAATTGAAGCCCGATTGGGTACAGATAACAATGACTGCAGTTATTATAAAGAGCCGGAATCGAACAAAGATTTTTTTGACTTCGAGGACGGTAAATATTAAGTAATTTAATAATTTTAATATAAAACAACTTCAGTATCAATATCTTTCTATATCTTCAGAAAATTCGAGTGATCCATTAGAAGTAACTGATGCCAATTGTTCAAACATTATAGGCGAACAACTTTTCAGATACTTGAACGATACCGACACTAATTTTGAATGTTTCGTGAAATATCCTTTGTTAAAGAAGGCGTCGTTACGGTTCAACACTCCCCTTACTTCATCAGCACCGGTAGAACGATTGTTCTCTTTCGCTGGTCAAGTGAACACTCCCCGTCGACATGCTCTTTCGGACATTTCATTTGAAAAATTGGTCCTGCTAAAAGTCAATATGGAGTATGGCCTTAAAATATAGTTACATAACGATCCCAGCTACTCTTCCTAGTTATTTAGTCATACTCTGTACTCACTCACACTGTTAATATGTTTCGCTCATAATGTTACTCTTGACACTTTTGCTACATATATAAATACTTACAGCTTCCGCGAATGTAATCCGAAAAAACATACACACGTACATACAAACAGACATTTATTATTTTAGTTCTAAGTAGTTCCTCTTAAATTAATGAAGTTCTTAGCTTAAGAGTTGGTTTTTATTCAATCGCTTAATAAATTGCACGGTCCATTGCAAAAAGATGTATTTCAAAATTTCATTTTTTGGGAAAACGCATTCAAACTTTATTTTTTCATAGAGCTCCATTATAAAAATTAAATTTAAAGGCATGCATGAACGCCAATTTCGTACTTTTGATAATTTTGCAATCTTAAAAAATTTAAATAACGATTACGCAATTGTAATTTAAAAAATTTAAATTACGATTACGTAATTGTAATTTAAAAAATTTAAATTACGATTACGTAATTGTAATTTAAAAAAACTTAAATTACGATTACGTAATCGTTAATTGAAAAACTTCGATTACGATTACAGTAATCGTAATTTAAAAATTTTTAAAATTACGATTACGTAATCGTAATCGTGGTTTGAGGGATTAAGGATTACTGTAATTGTAATTTAAAAAGCTAAGATTAAGATTGCTGTAATCGTAATTGATTTGTAATCGTAATCCTTATCGCCCAGCTCTGGTGAAAAATATGGCTGAACAACCGGAAAAAGTAAGTTTCTAATTATTTGGAATTTATTTATGTACATACATATTTAAAGAATTTAAACATGATACATACATACATATTTTTAGATTAAAGCGAAGAGGGCTCGAAAATGTCCATACAAGAAATGGACTGACAAGAAGCAGCAGGTCTTGATAAACTTCCTGCTGGAACTCCACCGGTTCTACACGTAGCATATGGCGCATGCGGTTGGTGTCAAAATTACTGAGGACTTCTTCACTAGAATTAGGGACGTCCAAATGGCTGCTTCTTCGTGAGGCTAGAACTAATGCAACGGGTATAGTAAATTCCATTACCACATCCTCGGATTATTTCATCATTTCCGCTTGTTCGGGGCATTTTTGATAATACCTTTTTTTTTTCAAATTTATATTTTAGTAAAGAATAACAATTCAAAATGTCACTGTCATAATGATGGGGTGCTCACAGTTCTCATCCAGTAATGTGGTAAATTTGAAACCTTTTAAATTTAACAGATGACTGTGAGTACCCTATGTATATGTTTTCAAAATAAGCTCCAAAATTGTATCACTCTCGTATTTTCACCCACATACTGTATAAATTATATTATACTAGCAGGGTACCCGGTGTTGCTCGGGATGTAAGTAGTTAGGGGGACTTTCAAAATCAATAATATACTTTAAGATTTCATATTTATATAATATTATTGCCTACTGAAGAATTTACCAAATTCGAATATTTTGAAAATTTTGAAAAAAGAGTATTGAAAACCGGTTTTCAAAAATTTTCTTTTGCGGTATTCGTTGGTAACGTTAGGGGGCCTTTCAAGAATTCAATTTTGACAAATTGTGCCAGGATGAATTGAACTTCAAATGTTGCTTTGATACAATATTGTAGGGTAATATTAAGGTTTTTCTGCAATCGCATTTTTACAAATGAAACCTGGGGCCTTTCCCTTTCGTTTGATACCCATATTGTAGGGCAAGTTTAAGGTTTTTGGGCAATCACATTTTCACCGATAACTCAGTTATCGATCAATTTACCGAAACCTATCGAAGTCCAAATGAAACCTGCGGCCTTCTCCTTTCGTTTTATACCCATATTATAGAGTAATGTTAAGTTTTTTGGGCAATCACCGATAACTCAGTTATCGATCAATTTATCGAAATATATCAAAGCTAGTAAATTGAAACCTGGGGCCTTCCCCTTTCGTTTGATACCCATATTGTAGGTCAAGTTTAAGGTTTTTGGGCAATCACATTTTCACCGATAACTCAGTTATCGATCAATTTATCGAAACCTATCGTAGTCCAAATGAAACCTGCTGCCTTCTCCTTTCGTTTTATACCCATATTATAGAGTAATGTTAAGTTTTTTGGGCAATCACCGACAACTCAGTTATCGATAAACTTATCGAAATATATCGAAATCCAAATGAAACCTGGAGCTATCTCCTTTCGTTTGATACCCATATTGTAGGGTAATATGGAGGTTTTCGGGCAATCGCATTTTGACCGATGACTAAGTTATCGATCAATTTATCGAAATATATTGAAGTACAATTGAAACCTGGGGCCTTCCCCTTTCGTTTGATACCCATATTGCCGGGTAATATTAAGGTTTTTGTGCAATAACATTTTCACCGATAACTTAGTTATCGATAAATTTATCGAAATATATTAAAGTACAAATGAAACCTGGGGCCTTCCCCTTTCGTTTGATGCCCATATTGTAGGGCAATTTTAGGGTTTTTGTGCAATAACATTTTCACCGATAACTTAGTTATCGATCAATTTATCGAAATATATTGAAGTACAATTGAAACCTGGGGCCTTCCCCTTTCGTTTGATACCCATATTGCCGGGTAATATTAAGGTTTTTGGGCAATCACATTTTCACCGATAACTCAGTTATCGATCAATTTACCGAAACCTATCGAAGTCCAAATGAAACCTGCGGCCTTCTCCTTTCGTTTTATACCCATATTATAGAGTAATGTTAAGTTTTTTGGGTAATCACCGATAACTCAGTTATCGATCAATTTATCGAAATATATCAAAGCTAGTAAATTGAAACCTGGGGCCTTCCCCTTTCGTTTGATACCCATATTGTAGGTCAAGTTTAAGGTTTTTGGGCAATCACATTTTCACCGATAACTCAGTTATCGATCAATTTATCGAAATATATCGAAGCCCAAATGAAACCTGGGGCCATCCCCTTTCGTTTGATGCCCATATTGTAGGGCAATTTTAAGGTTTTTGTGCAATAACATTTTCACCGATAACTTAGTTATCGATAAATTTATCGAAATATATTAAAGTACAAATGAAACCTGGGGCCTTCCCCTTTCGTTTGATGCCCATATTGTAGGGCAATTTTGGGGTTTTTGTGCAATAACATTTTCACCGATAACTTAGTTATCGATCAATTTATCGAAATATATTAAAGTACAAATGAAACCTGGGGCCTTCCCCTTTCGTTTGATGCCCATATTGTAGGGCAATTTTAAGGTTTTTGTGCAATAACATTTTCACCGATAACTTAGTTATCGATAAATTTATCGAAATATATTAAAGTACAAATGAAACCTGGGGCCTTCCCCTTTCGTTTGATGCCCATATTGTAGGGCAATTTTAAGGTTTTTGTGCAATAACATTTTCACCGATAACTTAGTTATCGATAAATTTATCGAAATATATTAAAGTACAAATGAAACCTGGGGCCTTCCCCTTTCGTTTGATGCCCATATTGTAGGGCAATTTTGGGGTTTTTGTGCAATCACATTTTCACCGATAACTTAGTTATCGATCAATTTATCGAAACCTATCGAAGTCCAAATGAAACCTGGAGCTATCCCCTTTCGTTTGATACCCATATTGTAGGGTAATATTAAGGTTTTCGGGCAATCGAATTTTGACCGATAACTTAGTTATCGATCAATTTATCGAAATATATCAAAGCTAAATTGAAACCTGGGGCCTTCCCCTTTCGTTTGATACCCATATTGTAGGCCAAGTTTAAGGTTTTTGGGCAATCACATTTTCACCGATAACTCAGTTATCGATCAATTTATCGAAACCTATCGTAGTCCAAATGAAACCTGCTGCCTTCTCCTTTCGTGTTATAACCATATTATAGGGTAATGTTAAGTTTTTTGGGCAATCACCGATAACTCAGTTATCGATAAACTTATCGAAATATATCGAAGTCCAAATGAAACCTGGAGCTATCTCCTTTCGTTTGATACCCATATTGTAGGGTAATATGGAGGTTTTCGGGCAATCGCATTTTGACCGATGACTAAGTTATCGATCAATTTATCGAAATATATTGAAGTACAATTGAAACCTGGGGCCTTCCCCTTTCGTTTGATACCCATATTGCCGGGTAATATTAAGGTTTTCGGGCAATCGAATTTTGACCGATAACTTAGTTATCGATCAATTTATCGAAATATATCAAAGCTTAATTGAAACCTGGTGCCTTCCCCTTTCGTTTGATACCCATATTGTAGGTCAAGTTTAAGGTTTTTGGGCAATCACATTTTCACCGATAACTCAGTTATCGATCAATTTATCGAAACCTATCGTAGTCCAAATGAAACCTGCTGCCTTCTCCTTTCGTTTTATACCCATATTGTAGGGTAATATTAAGGTTTATGGGCAATCGAATTTTGACCGATAACTTAGTTATCGATCAATTTATCGAAATATATCGAAGCCAAAATGAAACCTGGAGCTATCCCCTTTCGTTTGATACCCATATTGTAGGGCAATTTTAAGGTTTTTGTGCAATAACATATTCACCGATAACTCAGTTATCGATAAATTTATCGAAATATATCGAAGCCCAAATGAAACCTGGGGCCATCCCCTTTCCTTTGATACCCATATTGTAGGGTAATATTAAGGTTTTCGGGCAATCGAATTTTGACCGATAACTTGGTTATCGATAAATTTATCGAAATATATCGAAGCCAAAATGAAACCTGGGGTCATCCCCTTTCGTTTGATACCCATATTGTACGATCTTTCTATACCTATATGCGAAATATCATAAGTATAGTTTCAATATACCTAGAGTTATATGGAATAAAAAAAATTTCGAAAAGTAACGGTCCCTAGCAGGGTCGGAACCCCCAAAATTAAAAAAAAAAAATAGCCTATAGCTCCTTCCAGACTATAACCTGTAGGCGTGCCAAATTTCAACAAAATCCGTCTAGCCATTCTCAAGTTTTTAGGGAACAAAAGCAAACGTCTGGACATCCAAACATCCAAACATCCAAACATCGCTACATTCACATTTATAATATTAGTAGGATGCTTAGGATAAGATGTGAACAAAAGAAATGTGTTTTCGAAAATCAAAAGTCATTCCCAGTTCCCTTTTCTATCAATTAAGTTCTAAAAACTGTAAAATTACTGTTTCATATTACACTTGAATAACAAGCCGCTTGATGTACTGCAGGAACATAAAAAGGCAAAATGTTTCCATTTAAAAGGTTTAAATGAGAAACAAAAGCCGTCCATCGATATGAATCGGCAAACCCCCAGAGTCAATGGCCACGCTGCCTAAACAAACATCAAAACAGTTGTCATTGTTTCGACTCCACAAAATGTTGAGTTTTCTGCTTGTAAATTTAGCGTTGTTGACAATTTTTTATCTGTCTTGCGGATCCTTTTGTCCTATCGCAAACAATCACTTTGAATAGGGCTTTTTGTCTCTAAATAATAGCGGCTGTGTGGTTCATGTGAAAGATGGATGCTAAAGGCAAAACAAAACCAAAAAAGAAAAAAATCACTGCAGACAAAATAGCGCTACATTATTTATTGAACGAACTGCATCGGTTTCTGTTCAACACCTTTTTATGACCTCTTTCCCGCCAACTCAAATATTTATGTAAACCAAACACAGAAATGCTGGCATAAAAATTCTGTGGTGTCCGTGCAGTAACCGCTTAAGTCTAGTTCAGCGCATTTTGAGACTACTATTATTTTCAACCTCTTTGGAAATATAATAAAAGAGAAAGTCTTTCGTTAAAGTGCGAAATTTTTCTAAAATATATTGATAAATTGACCTACTATTTTATTTCCAAACCTTGTTTATTCGTTTTTTTTTTTCAAAAGCATTTGCATCTAGTGGGGAAATCACAGTTTCGCCTATTTGAAGAATGTGTGATGGCACTAAACTTTATTGTTGTTGGCACACACGAAAGTGAAAACTAAAATTGTTGAAATACTTGAATCAAGGAATCGTCTTAGTGCAGTAGTGTGCAAGACTGTATACACGTGCCATGCAGAAACTTACTTTTAAGCTTTACTAGTTTTATTATTACATAAGCGACAGAGGTCTTTTCGCATATCGTGTAACATAGTTGGACCTGCTTACTATCTTGTATAAGACGACATGTCTGTAGCTCGAAATTTTCGAATATTTGCAGTATCACAACTGAAAACACAGATCGCGCTACCCTAGCCAAGAACAATTTAAAATTTTCTTTATTGGCACTCGGAACTTGAAAACAGCTGCCTTCTGCGTACAAATACCTTGCATCATGCTTTTGCCGCCAAAGGCTAAATCGGACCTTTCTTATGAGCAATACCCCACTAATATTCTTGGATTATTTCCTGTTATGACAACAGGACATCACTTCCCCAGCGAGGTGGGAATGCCTCACAGAGCCGCATACTTAGCCACAGTTCTTACTAGAAAAAACAGGAGTAATATACAGATCCGAGAACTAGCGAGGAAAATATTCTTCTGAAAAATCCAAACTTTCGATGTATTCTCGACTAAGCAGAAAATAGACTTGGAAAATGATTCTACAAAAAAATTGTATTATTCCAGACGAACCCGATTTTTGACGCTGTGTTATGAGTTTAAGTTGAACTAGGCCGAATGAAAAAAAAGGAGTCGTTCGTTCTCAACATTATGTTGTTGTTTAAAGAATTTGTTGTGCTTGCACTGTCATCACTGTATTCCCACTACCTACTGAAATGTATGAACTTTTTGAAATGTCAAAATGAAATTTTGTGGCTTCGGTTGCAACTGGGCCCTCTTTTGTGTTGATTCAACGTGACTGATGGTTGTTGCTGTCAGCATTGTAACAGCAGTGTTGTCCTTCTGTGCGCATGAAATAATTTGTAGACTTCCGTTGACTAAACCGAGTGAAACACTTAACAAGCAGTCAATGAGAAAAGAGAGTAAACAAAAACAAGTTGCAGAGAAATGAGTCTAAAGTTGAACGAAGGCGCAAAGGGGCGTGCCGTAAATTAAGCACTATAGCATTAAACAAGTTTGAAAGCGAACTGAAGTCCACATCAACAAGACGAATCGCTAAATACTGCAGCTAGCCAATGTACCCTGCAAAAAAAAAAACGATGAAGCATCTGAGTACAACAAGCAAGCCCCCTTTCATTTAAAAAAGTTGGTCTAATTTACATGGCGATGTTCGATGATTGGCTCACCTTAGCCTGCTCGGATTACTCCATTTCCTTGCTTCTGAATACTCCATGGAGCAATCTTTTAACAGCATTTCGAAACTCCTCTCAGGTACAGAGATGCTCCATGGATTATTCAGAAGGTGTAGGTCATCGATGGAAATTCGCTCATCTTTTTTGCATGAAGGACGATAAGTATTGGAGTACTCTGATACTTTTTAGAAAGTATTCTATGGATGATTGAACGGACTAGTACCTTTTTTGTCAGTGTACCTGTATATGTGTGTTTGTGTTCTTGTAGAATGTGCGGATTTCCGTGTGCGTTTTCATGCTTTGAATAAATGAAAGCAAAATTTAAAAATGGCAGCGATTTCAACAGCTCCTGCTATCTAAACCAAGGCTAGTTAATGCCACACACAGAATCACACAGTGAATAAACTTTCGACGCGATTGAAATGCACATTACCGCCACTCTGCGCATTCACAAAGTGAGGTGACAGTAACCATAATACCGCACTGCTATTCAGGTGACTGGAAAATCGTCTAAAACAACTACAAAGCAGAAGTTGTGATGGAATTTCTTTAAAGTGCTAAAGAAATCTACTGAGGTATGCCAGCCAACCAAACGTTTGAATGTTCAAGCTGAAAATGATTTCGTCGATGCAGTACAAACCGCGTCGTCCCCCTTCCAGCCAACACCTGCAGCTGACATTTTAGGCTTCGCGGATGAGCAATGAATGCAACCAACTTCTTGAAAATGCTGCAACTTTATTAAATTGGCTTGAAAGTTTTTCGTTCTTGCACTTGGCAAACAGTGCAGATGTGTCCGTTTTGTGGTGTGTCAATCGTGGACAGAGAGCTTAAAGATTCTTATAAATGTTTAAGCGTAGAAGTTTAATGTAAGCGTGAAATTGTTGAAAGTAGAAAGTTTCCGAATGGTTATTCAAGTTTCTGTGGAAAGAAGTGTTTGAAACATTTTATAAAAGCCGCGCAATGCTAAACGGATTTTCTTTAATTGAAAGCAAACATAAAAGAGAAAAACAAAAACAGTTCGTTGAAGTTTAAAACGCGAGTTGAGAAAAGTTTTTACTCAATCAATTAAATATACATCAGTTTGGATAAAGATAGTCTTTCCGTCCACCAGCCTTATAAAGCATCACCTTAGGACAGCAATAGACGACACCACTGGCAGCATGGCTTTTAGAAATTCCTAAACAGATGCCAAAACAGTTAAGAAAGCCGAGAGCACAACCCAATACTGATAGTACCTACTATCAATCACGTTAGATGTTAATTTCAAATTATTAAGTCTCTGGACGCAAGCGATTTTATGCTTTTGAAGGCCAAACGGGAACTGTGATATAGTGGATCAGTAAAGCGAAGCGACTGGAAACATAGGACTTTAATTGACTTCTGCATAACGTATGGAAGACCTTAGAAAGGTGAATACTAGTATAGCAGGCGGCGCACCGACCTATGAATGCTTGGCATGATAATCCTATTTGCTTATTGACGATAGAAGGACCTTTTCTGTCGGTTTCACAGCAGCGTGTTTGCTGTGGTAAAATCACGAAGAGACGGATTCTCGTTATCAACCAATAACGCATACCTCTATGAGATATTTGGTGGTGAGACTAGATAACAATCTAAGCTTTTCATAATACTTCCGAAGCGCCTGCGAAGACACTTCGCATACCATACCGAAGATAATTCGACAAAGGGCGAACTAGAGTTATGATTAAAGCGACCTTATAGAGAGTTCAATGGGAATTATTAGCCAGTTGGGGTTAATTTCGCAAATACCTTCACAGAAGGGGCGAATTTGAACCCGCGAACAGCCTTTAATGTTTAGTGTAAGAGTACCCATAGAGCTCATTGCGCGCGCCCGTACCTGAATTAACGCTAAACTCGGTTCCAGGTACGGAAGAATGCGTCACGGCCGGCGTTTAGGTTTAATTAAGTAGTTCTTTAAATGAAGAAGCGAGTTCCCCATTCTGAGAGCGTTCGGAGTATCAGTAAAGAAAGCTTAAAGTCGGTCAGTGCGTAAAGCATTTCCTCTTCCACGAATTATAAAAAAAAGGCCAATTTTTCTAAGAAAAAAGTTCCTCCTTATTTGTTATTCATTTATTAAAAGGTAGTATTATAGAAACTTTTCCTTATGACCGTCTAATTTGTACCATTATAGATGGAGCTCTACATACAGTATTTCCAGTTTCAAAGGCAAACTTTTCAAATTTGCTTTGTGTTTTTGTCGACTTACTCCTTCGGTCAGCAAAGTTTATTTTCGCTCACAAAAGGTTAAGAAATAATCAACAATAAACAAGGCATACTAATCTGATAACTGTGGCGTACAATTTTAATTCATTGAAATGCAATATGTATATATCGAACAACAACAGGGGTTTTTACCTTCTAAAATTACATGGCTTCTGATGACGATTACTATGTAATCTAATTATTTTAGAACATTTAGATTTCCTGCAAGGTGAAACTCGTATTCCGGAATGGTAAATCGCAATGAAAAAGAACGAGCTTATCACGAGTGTGACGACGGTTGGACAGCGGAGAAAGTTTTCTTGTTTAAGTCGTAATTTCTTAATATCCTGTGAGCGTTGATCTCTGGCTATCAAATGTCAAGCTTTTTTTTTTTTTGTTTGTGATATCAGCAGGTACTTTATGGTATAAAATTAAGGATTTAGCTTTTTGAATTACCAAATTTAGTTAAAAATAGAAATTGTTCTACCTACTGAGCTACGATACTCGCACACACAAAAATGAGAAAATTCAATGAAAAATTAAGTGACATACAAAACTTTCAGAAATAAAGAAGGTAATAAGTAATTTATTCTGTTCAAATCTGCAGCACGTTTCAACTTTTTGGTTAAGTTTCATACCCACTTGAAGTTTGTATACTTATATTCCAATTAAGCTACAATGAAAGGTTTGGAATTTACTACAAAAAGTTGTACATAAAAATTGTTTATACCGATTATTGCGCTAACGTTTTTTACTTGGAACGTACCGCTGAATAAACTCTAGTTGCCAACAGAGGAAGAGAGCAATATACTTTCACATAGGTAAGATAAAGAGAGAGCCTTGTAAATTTTGTCCGTGTTGTTACGCCTCGTATAAAAATTCTCCATTTCAACTTTTTTTTTTTGTGTTAAAATTACTCTACCCAATATACAAGACGGCCGATTTCGGAAAACGCTCAATTTACAAATGAATCTAACCTCTTATTATAAGCTGAAGGACCGAACTGAATTGTGGAAAAGATAATTTGGTCCTAGTTTACTATCGGCCAAATGTTCACAACATGCAAATCAAAGCTAAGAAAAACAACCATGCGTAATAGACAATAATCTAAAGGCAGTCTTCCTAAAAAACCAAAGCCTAAAAGCACATTCCGAAACAAATTTCTACTAAACTTAGGCGTTAAGTTTCCAGCTGGGACAGATTGTTATTGACATAATAGCAAGTCGTTGAAGTGAAAGACTGTGCGCTATTAAAAGCGTTAAGAACTGCCATTAGTTTCGTCTATCATTCGAGCGCACGCAACTGACACAATAACAATGTGCACACAGCTAAGTAATTTGGCCTTCCACTCAGAGTTACAGGCAATTTTGAAGCCTCCATACGCCCACCCACAAATGTTTATGTTCATAAAGCTTTGGCCCTTCCACGCTTTTCTCCTCTGTTATCATAAATCCACACAAACAATTTGTATGTAACGTTATCGTTTGCTCCTAATCAAGTCGCTAAAGCGTTTTTTTCAAGCGTCCTCCAATTGTAGTGTAGATTCTTGACAAAATTGTTACATAACATTCAGAAGCTTTTTATGGCAACAACAATTATGGTTGCATTGATGACTGCTGATGAAGTGCTTCTGCCTCTTCATTTCATTTTTTCCGTCCATCATAATTTTATTGAAGGTAAGGGCTACACGAATTGGGGGTGGCTACTTAAATACAGACTGCCTCATAATCCATGCGAAATAAAACTCGCTGACTATGCGTCTTAAAAAATTTATAGGTCACTGTAACGCTAATAAATATTTTCTTGTTCTCTAAATTTAGCTCTCTCACATGAGTCCGTTTCCAAAAAGCAAAACATTTTCTTATATATATTACTATTACTCATTCGCTCGTGGTGTCAAAGAGCAGTAACTCTGCATTTTAGTAGCCTCCAACCCGTAGATATCCCTGCTTATAATGTTTGCATTTAATTCTATTACAATTCAACTCAATTGCTGCTTTCACCGCCTGTTAATTTTAAGGTACATATCAATGACAAAAACAAATGAGCCCATGGTCAAGAGCGATAATCTCGCCTCGAAATTTGAATTTTTTTATTTATTTTCTTGACAACATTTTTAAATGATTCTTTTTAGAAATCCGATACTTTGTTGCTCAATAAAAATGTTTTCTGCTTGCTCCCACTATTTTTGTTGTTAGAACGCAAGCGGATAATTCAATTTTGAAAAGAATTTCAGATTGTTATTTGATTCATACGTTTTTAAGTGATTTCCAATACAATTCAACCTTTGTTTATATGCAACACTTTGTAAGCTCATTAGGAAAGGACTCGTTTCCAACCAAACCGCTTTGTGCTTGTTGAAGGTTATTTTTGTTGATGTTTTCGATATGGACGTGATTACAATACGAGCAGCACTGTTTTTGGGTTTTGATTGAGCACGTAATATTAAAAATTAATTGAACAAGGTTTTACAAGAAAGGGTAGCCCCTTGGCAGTGGTCGGCAATCCTTCGAGTGTACTTATTTAAAAACTTGTTCAGTAATAGTTCATTGACAGATGCTCTTCGGCGTCGTCGCAAAACATGCAGGTCCAGTCTCGGAATGCAACTGATTATAGGCATATTGTTAGTACACTTTTCTCAACATGTCCAATAGATTGAGACATAATTATTTACTATGTCTACAGTTTAAATTTTTCAAGATCAGCTTTCTCAAGTAAGCAGACAGAATTTTATTGGTTATAAATTGGTTTGGTGGGTTGGTGGTTTTCGCTTTTAGCTTCAATGTTGGGTGATATAGATTCTAGTTAATAATACTGGTAAGCCTTGATCGAACAATCAAACTAGCCTAGAACTACAATTAAATCTTAGGAGTTAGCTAAGGAAGTGATATATGTAGATACTTTATTATCGAAGAATGTATCCAATATATTTGCAAGTCCAACTGTAAAGGAACGTAATATACATATGATCGGATGAGTTTTTATTATGAATACTGTTTTAAGGGCAATTCAAGGAAATTTGTAAAATAAATCGTTTAATAATGGTAAAACATACATATCGCACCCTAAATCAAAAACAGTCACAACTCAAAATTTTTTTAGGTCGCTTTCTTGGCATAGATTGCCTAAAAAAAGGTGGGCAGCCAATACATACAATATTTTTCTTTTTTACTATTATCGTTACTCTTTAAAGAGCACTGTGATGTCAAGTTTTTAAAAATCAAATCACTTTTGTGCGATCCAGAAGCAATTAACTGAAAGTTCTCGGATTTTGAGTTGTGACTGTTTTTGATTTAGTGTGCGATATGTTGCTTGAAATTAGGCTCTCTCAAAACTATATACATTTTTTTCTGGATAGTTTCTCTAACCTTCTACCTTTAACAAATACATAAGAATTGTAGCCGTGTTCAAATCGTCATCTAACGTAAGTTTTACTGGGTGACATATGTATGGGTTGCTATAATTTTTATTTAACATTTATTTTATCTTCTAAGAAAAGTTTTATAAATTCCCTTCTCCAACTGGGAATTTATACATATGTACATACATACATATGCACTTGTATGCTTGTGTATCGTTTTGTTAATTTTCTTGAACCTACCTGTGGATTTGTATAAAAGAAAAAAATCTGAGAACACAGAGCTGTAATTAATATGCTGCAGAAGTTCACTTAAGGGAAAACAAATCGAGCCAATCATGAACAGTTGGGAATTTTTGTTTGGCTCCTACCACAAAGGAACTTTTATTGCATAAGCGAGAAGAGCAAAAGAGCAACACATCCTCTTATGTAGATACTTCGCACTAATTTATCACGCACGCCGTTTGTTCTGGGGATTATCTTTGGGGCGCAACTAACAATGGGTTCGGGTAGATTAAAAAGTTTGTGTTTGCGATCATCGGCGTATATAAACAAACAAACAAAACCCGTTATTGTGTGCGGGGAACAGAGGTTGTGCTTATCGAGGACACTTCGCTGTATCTTTTTTGTTTTCGTGAAAAGGAAAAAAGTGAAAATTTCCATTTTCTTTACAGTGTTTTTGCGATACTGCTTGTATATACATACATACATATACCATATAGTGGTAATATAAAGTATTGCTTACATTTAAAAGGTCTTGCTTGAATGATTTGGGTAAAAAATAACAAACCACGAGGATTTATGTTTGTATTAATTTTGTCCTAGCACCAAATAAAAGAAATACCACTGCATCTCGGATCAAGCTGTGGATGGGTGCCGGGTATATCTCACGCCAGTTGTAGACACATTAAAAAGTTAGCTTAGCTTAAATAAGCCAAGTGCGTAACATCGTCTATAATAAATAACATTATTTTATAAATTTTATAGAATTGTTTAACTCAAATCTTAACCCATTCGTCGGGTTAGAAACTTCGGCAACAACTTTTGTAACAAACTCCAAACCTCTGATAACAAATCTTAATTTTTAATTTCCGTCTCTTTAGTCTAGCCCAGATAGGCGAAAAATAAATGGGTTGAAAAAGTTTTCCGGACCAACCATAAATACAGCTTTTCTAAGTCTGTTACTAGTGCAGAAGAAATATGCAGAATATACTAAGTTTTCTGCACCCAACTTAATTGTGGTTTCCCCCCCGTTTGCAATTGTTTTGTCTATAGTAAAATCTTATATCTTTGGTTTGTCACGCTTGTTGTTGTTGTCGTTTAAACATATTAACGATAGCTTGAATGGTCTACTATCGCCCTTTCATAAGGATAACATGAGTCGAAATGACCCTTATTGTAATTCCAAGAAAAAACTGCAAAGAATTCAAACCGAGCATTCAATTTCGAAAAAAGCATTAAAATTATTCTCTTTTGGAATCCGACTTATACTCGTAGCGAAGCATAAATTATAAAAGAATAAAAGTTAGACTAAAAATGGGAATATGTGTATGTAACTAGACTTGCACGCTTCTCCTGTCTTTACTTGCCATGAGGCATGTCAAGCGGAAATATTACTCTTACTCGTAAGTGGAATAAAGTAAACGAAGGTTTGAAAGAATTTTCTACACGTTCCGATGGCGTTTGAAGTTTATTTATAACTCGTGGAATTGTTGCCATCATTTTTGACTTTTTAAATTTTTGGAAGAAAGAAAACACAGCTAGTCTACGCACAAGCTCTGCATTACTTTAATATTAGCCGTGTTTTTTTTTATCGGCGTCTGCGTTTGCGCTTAATAGCCGTGTTTTTTTTTATCGGCGTCTGCGTTTGCGCTTAATATTTGTATGGACTGCTAAGCGCACAACTTTATCTGCAACTACGAAATAGTGGCTGATAAAATCAGTACTTCCAAGAAGTTTCCATTCATTTTGCAAACTGCCTTACCAACTTCCAGCAATCTGTTTATCATCCCTTAATAATAACCGGAATGTCAACAGAGGAAATGTATGTATGTATGCGCGTTGATAATGGAATAACCGCAATTGTGGATGACCGTTTTTTTTTAGTCGCAGACGCAGATGTATATGCGTGTAAAAAAAAACACGCCTATTATACATATGTACACATATGTATGTATGTAAGACCGAGCCAAACTAAATTACTTTGATATTATTTTTCAGAAAAAAACTGCAACTGCAAACTGTTTCAGATCTTAATATTAGTTTGCCTATGCTTATCATTATTAGCTAAGTTTTTTAAAGATAAGTCAAATTTAAGTTTTGAAACCATTCAACCATTGAAATAAAAAAATTTAAATTCACTTCATATTGCAATAAAAAGAATTGCCTACCAAAAAAGTTTTAAATAAAAATATTCGACTTGTGGGCCGGCTCAGAGTAATTCAGCTTTAAACATTGGTATCGGTTTCTGAGTGCACGTTTTGCTAGCAAATTTTTCCAAAATACAAAATTAAATGCACAAAAAAATTAACAGAAATTCGGAGAGGAATTCTATGGTCCAAAAATAGAAGTCAAGCATTTTTTATAGCGTTATTTTAAATTTTTTTTACTATTGAAGTTGTTGTCCTAATATTGTCACTTACTCTAGAATAATTCTTTTATTAATATTATTTTTAAAAAGACTATGACAAACTTTAATACTAAGTAATTTAGTATTAGGGCACGAACCTCTCTCTTCGCCCTTCACTACAGATTTCTGGGAGTTTCTATCCAAAAGTCGAAAAACGTAGCCTACCGGGCATAACATTTTAGATTCATTTGAAAGATCTATTGATAGGTGCCCCCATAAATTCAGACAGAAAAAATTCAGAAATGCGATCTTTCGGAAAGTTTTTTTCAGAAATCAAAATTCAGAAACACTTTTACGGTCATGCATTAACCCACTCGTTATCTACATTTTTATTTTTATAGCGATATTATGAACGATTTTTTGGGTAAGTTTGAATGGGTTGTGCTACACTGAATTGGTAACCCATGAGCGGCCATACATTAACCCATTGTTGACCTCAATTTTCTTTTAAATCTGAAATCAAATTTTTCAAATCAAAATAGTTTGACATAGCTTAAGTAGTTGCTTTTAAGCGTTTTAACCCTTTAAACGCCATGCCTTAACCCATTGGTGACCTAAATTTTTATGTTTATAATTTCTAAATAATTTTTTATATTAAAAAATAAATTGGTCTTCACTTCAACAGTAAATATTTGAAGTGGTAAATGCATGCATTAACAAATTGACCACCTTAACTATTTTACTACTTAATAACGAAATCAAATAATTCACCTCAGAGTAGAATTTCATTATTTTATAAATTCTGAATTTTTTTTTTTATGTTAGATCTATTACTGCACGCTTAAACATTAAATGTATAGTTGTTAACACATACTTGGGTCACGTATTAACCCATTAAATGCCTTTATTTTTTTTTCAAATTCTGAAATAAATTTTTTTGCCGGCATGCTTAGCTTTATAACACAATTATGCATTAACCCTTTGGTGATAAATTTTTTTTTTACTTTAGAATTCAAAATCAAATTCTTTAAATATGAGTTGCTATAAATAGCAAAGTAGCAAAAGAAAAATGAAAAATGCTTCGTGAAACGTGTTTTTCACTTATTTCAAAGCCTTTATCTCCTATCTAAACAAGGAAAAAGTAAAAATTCAGAAAGTGAAATTCAGATCTAAAGGTTTAGAAAGTGCAGAATTTTTACTTCTGAATTTGTGTTTTCTGAATTTATGCCGGGAACCCTATTGATAACCAAATCCATCATGTCGTAATCGAGGACACTCATAGCTCTTACGTGTCAGATTGGATGATACAGTATGAACATTTTAAGGTAAAAAGCTTAAGCCCTTCAATTTTTTTTTCACTTGCCTTCGTTTTCCAGAGGTAATTTCATGATGAGTTTGCAAAAGTTTCGTTATTTTAGAAAATGAGCTTTCAAATAAGATAATTTAGAATTCTTTTTGTCAATACTTAGCCCACTCTAATGAACAACCACATGTGTACTTGATACATATAATACTTAAATTATGTTAGCAAATAAAAACTTACAATTTATTTTGTGTTCAAAGCTAATTTAAGTTCATTTGTGGCAAATGTTTTAGATTCTTTCTTTAGTTCTTGCACCCCTCATTTTGTTCATGGTCGATTTGTAGCAAATGGTTGGCACAACTGCTTCTGCCAGTAACATGTGCCAGCTGTATCCATTGAAGCATAAGAGAACTTAAGTTTGTTAGCAGTAATGGAGGATAGTATAAAATTAACTGTAGCCAAGTAAATTCTCATTAGAGTATCATTAGAAAACAGAAAATAAAAAACTTTTGGTAAACGGATCTTAGCAATTTTTCCATTTTATAGTAAGATTATTTTTATTATGAATGCCTTCAAAACTTTATGGAAGTGAATTTAGAAGTACGTAGCGGCTGGAGCTAATATTAGTTTGACTGACACACGGCACTGAAAGCAGCAAAAGGTATAACTAATATGAAGTCCAGTCAGGCTATTCCAAAATTCTTGACTTAAAGTCGGTTTCAAAAGAGGAACATAAATATATTGCTTTTAAGTTTACTCCGCGGTCTCAATCGATTCTCAATATTATTTTCTATATCTATTGGAGCAGCCAGCAGCCCACTGGAAAATTACACAGCCCCACAGAAAAAAAAAAGTGGTATGTTCGCGGGAGAAGACAGGTCGATCCATATGGATTTTGGGTCGCTGAACACGAATCCGTAGTCAGAATTCAAAAGTTAGCTCTACAGAGCTACAGTGACTTAAAATAAATTAAAATTTGTATATTAGATCGGGCTTTTTAGAAATACCGATTACGCTATCCAGTTTTTTTACGCAGAGCCCATCTTTCACTGCCTAGTCCCATTTACTTGTCTACATGTCGCCTTTTAAAACTTTGTTTACGACCCAAGGCTTTTTACATTTTATTTCTTTTTCTCTGAGTGGATTTTATTTAATTTTTGATGGTTTTACTTTGTTGGCGCAATTTTGTATTGTTCTTGCTACAGCACAATTGATCTCTGACCTTACTTACACACCATGCTTTTTCTCGGTTTCTCATTAGGTATTTAATTCACAGCATCCCGCAAGTATTAGCTGTAGCAGTTGTTGTGGCTATCGGTTTGGTTTTTGACTTGCTCTGCATCATTAGTCATGCTGAGCGAGTGAATTATTAAAAATTAATAACGTCAACTTTTCTGACACTTGAATTGGGGAGCGCGTCATTAAATGCAAAAACATTGAACACAATTTCTTCGTTTTGGTTTTCCATCATTTGGCCTTAACCCCCAGTGATATAATAAGCGTTCGAATTTGTATTTCAAAAGCCACAATATTTGTACCTAAAGCTTAATTATTATGAATAATTCTGTCGTTTCCAATAATTTATTTTAGCTGGGAGTAAATATAATTATTTTTAAGATGAATGTTACCTGTCCCGTCAGTTTAACCTGGGACTTTCGGTGTGGCCTGCCAGAAACATTACCTACACACCACCTCAGCGGCCTTTCGTCACACAGCCAAGCAAATTATATCGGATTCAAGCAACTTTATCTACCTTATCCCACCATATAGTTATGCCGATTTTCTGACTTACCTTAATAAGAAATCATTTTTTATTTGAAAAGTCGAAAAACTTACCTAGAAAGAGAAAAAAATATATTTATCACTTATATTTATCTTGGCTGCAGTTAAATTCAGTTAAATATACTTATTACTACTGTAATAAAAACAAATCAAAAACTTAATTTAGGGGAAAGTGGAATATTAAATACTCAGCTGTATAAATGTAGGCATCATCGGTTTGTCATTTCGCCTATTTGAACCATACACTATGACTTGCAACTTGCTGACCCAGTTTAAAGATTTGTTTTACTCTTGTTTTCTGTCTCATCCGGAATTAGCCAAGCTTACCAAATTTAACTTATATGTACATTTGGCTACATCATTTATAAAAGATCGCATTTTATGTGGTTTTCGAAATGTTGAGTATCAGTTTGGAAATAGACGTTAAGTGGGAATATTTTTTAATCGATCTGCTGGGTTTTGTAAATAAACTGGGAAGGACAGCTTGGTGCTCTTTAAAACAAAAGAAGGATTCAGATAAGTTGAGTCGAGTAGAAGCTTAAAAGACAGGTTTGGTGGTATGCAAATGAGCTTTCCGCAAATGTCGACAGACATACATAGTTCAGCGGGATCCAAGATCGCAAAAAGTTGGACTCAAAAAAGTTGAAAAAATTTTGGAGAATCTTTCTGAGCTTAAATATACATATGTATGCAAGAAATAATAGGATTCATTAATATCACACAATTGATAAAGAAAATCAAAATCAAACAGTATTTATGGAAATCAAAATCTTCAAAAAAAAATAAAGAAAAAATCAGATTAATGATGCGCAGCGAAACATACAGCCAGACCAACAAAAAATTCTAAAAACAGTTGATTTGGCTTCTATTGGCTTAATAATGATCTCTGCTATCGATTTTTCTTAAATATCTGCAAGGTACAGTATCGACATGTTACAATTTTATTAAATGTAGAGATAAATTAGGCATATTAAGTTTATCGTAACATAACAGGCTCCCGGAATCCCGGGATTGTCATCGCCAATACAAATAATGTGAAGCAACGTCATTAAGTGATTGGAGATTGCTGTGCAGACAGCCATACTTTCAGAGAATGACAAGTTCCAAAAGTTCCAAATTGGTGTCCGATACATCAATGACTTTGGGGATGGCAGCACGTAGAAAGCGTGACTGTGCTGGAGCTGCTTGATATGCTTGGTTTGCTTTTTCGTTCTCCTTCCATTTTTCTTTTTCTTGTTTTAATTTTTTTTAATTTTTCAAATTTTTCGGCATCGATGTTTGCTTGAACGCGTAAAAGTCCTGTCTGCTGTTCTTTTTGATTACGCGCCATCAATAATGATACCTTACGTAGCACATTTACTTTTGGGATTTTAAAGAGAAAAACCAAGATACGGTAAGTGAAGGGCGATGTGGTACACACAATTTGTTGCAATTTTGTTTTGCCATTTCGTTTACTACACTTTCTTATATACATACTTCGTATTCAATGTGCAGACATTTTCATTGGTAAGGGCAATGAATGCCCTTTAGCCTCGAATGCGAAGATACGTATTACGATGTCTGTGTATCGAATCAGCGGCATACTAGCCGCTACCGCAATATCTGTGTGCTTGTGGAGCCCTAAAAGTTGCGACAAAGTAAAGTTGACTTTTAGATGTCATTAGTAGGCAATAACGATCTACAGTGACTTTAGAAAAGCAGTCATTTATTTCCATTAGGAATATTCAACAACGTTTTTCTTACCAACGAGACTGTTGTCAGAATTGCCCTGTTTAAGTTTGCAATAAAAATCCGATAAATTTTACGTCAGTAAAGACTGCTCATAGAGAGGGCCACTGGCAAAACATGGCATGACTGAGATCGCTGAACGTGGTCAGCATAATGTAGAGGGTCAGGCCCTATATTTGGTTTATATATAGGAGTTTCCGTTGGCGGAAAGCAAACATTTCTAAAGTATGCTACAAGCCTTCCAAGGAATGGGAAAACTTCATATAAAATCATACTCGCGAAATAGTAGACCAATACGCAGTTCATAAGTAAAAATACTGCACTTTTCAATTTATCCTATACTAGCAGACCGAGGACGGGTGTTTTTGGAAAATAGACCACTAGTGGCAACCTTGTGGCTGTTAAGAAACAATTAATGATTTTGTCGTATGGAAGTGGCACTTATTGACAGCTGGAACAATACCAAAAATGTAAACACCGAATGACCTATCAAAATTTTACTCGTATTAGAATACATGGGGATGTCCTCATGTATGTGTGAAAGCACATATATTGACGAATATAAAAATTAAATGTCATAACACCTTATTTTTATGTCGAAAACATGTGCAATTTTGCAATAAACAACAACTATATTGCTCTCTGTCATTAAAGCACATAGGGCTGCATCTCTTTGGAGCATTGCGGCAGCTTAAAAAAATTTGGTGGAGTATACCAATTTCTTTTAATTTACCTAGTTATACTCGACCTTTTTAGCTTACCATCGAATCTTTACTTCCATGCAAAGGTTTGACGGTGCTGGACCATTAAGTCCCTTGCTTCCACTTTTACTTTTTAAGTATGTGTTCAGTGGTTGAGGTGAAGAAAATGACCTTCGGTTGAACATTTGTCTAGTTATCATGAGTTAGGTGAAGCAAACACTTTCGTGAGAAACATATTTATAAAGCTCTTAAGCTTAATTAAAAATTATAAAGGAAAATTAATTCTATAAAGCCTTTTTTGACCATTTCTATTGCTATGATGAATAAGGGGAAAACGGAAAATTTAAAACCGCTGAAAATCACGTGAAAAGCTCCTTGCTTATGCATTTGGAGCTTGCGTGGGTTACTTAATCTATTATGCAGCTAATAAGTTTGCAATTTAGCTAACGCTTATGAAACTTGTGAAAACTTTGCACCTTCTACGAAAATGTGACAAATGCATGACCTTATAACTACTCCAATTATATATTATGATAATTCAGATTTTTATATTAACCAAGAAACAAATTAAGTTATGTCAATCACTTTATTGCTTCTAAAAATACTCTCCTTTAACTGTACACACTTTTGCAACCGATGAAACCAATCTTCAAAACCATTTTTGCCACTCTGTGCGAGGTTCCGCCAAACCAAGCAATTTAAATGCTTCAACGGGCTCTGCAGGCGAAAAAAACGCATTTTATTTTTAATATATCGAAACAGGAAAAAGTTATTGCATGGTGGCCATCTGATTATTATGTTATGAAATGGCGCCCGCATATCGAGTTGTCGCCAGATATCTCTCAAACTGAGGTTTTAGTTTGGGTTTAAACAGATATCCTGAAAATGGACGAACATGGCTAAATCGATCATTTCACACTCAGAACAAAATTATAGTACAACGTCGAAATTTATTTTAAAACCAATTAAAACAATACATAGTAATCTTTTTATCTATTGATAACGCTATTTATATAACGTTTCCCCTGTTGGTTAGCAGCTTAAGGTCCTCCAACCGTCTCCGTAGTGTACACACATTTTCCTCATTACATTCGCTCTTGAAGTAGCCATGTATGCTGGTTGGACTCTTAGTCATAACAGGCTTTGCAAGTTAATATCGAGGCCTGTAAGTTTTAGCATATCTAAAACATACGAAGAAAGTCATCCATATATCGCGATATGACACATCTCCTTAGCGGATTTTCGATCGGGATCACTCATGTTGCTCAACAGGACCAACCTTCTTTACCACCCTGGCGCTACTTGATTTCTTGACGGTGTAGAGCTAGTTAAGTGCGTATGGAGCATAGCTGAATCTGTATTTTCCATCGTCCTTCTCTTCCATACATCCATACATACATAATAACATTTGATACTTGCAAGTTGTCCATTGGATAACAAGAAAATTCAACGCATCTTGCAATAACGACGACACCACATGAAATCCGCGGGGAGTTCAGAAGCAGTTTTTTATTATTTTTGTTGATGTGGATGTTGTGATATTAATGTTTTTGTTGTTCTTACACTTTCCGGTTAGTCTGCGACATATCCAACAGAGAAATGCATGGATGATGGTTTTAACTCGCGTCAACTTCAACCGAAATTTCCATTTTAACTGCAAGCTTGCCATGGATGGAATGGGAAGCAACGTCATATACATAAGGTCGTCAATTTCAAACTTTAACACCAAATTTGTCTACCACCCTATAAGAAAAAAAATATTGAGTTTTATATTCAAGCAGGCAACAATGACCTTTCAAAGAAAAACTTTACTTTATTTTGTGTTTTTTAACTCACAAACAAATAGATTAGAACTTAATTTTTGTTTTGGACCATTGTTTCTTCCCATGCAACCTCTAGGAACTGCCAGTGAGGGCTAAATTTCCTACTGGGTGAGTAGTTATTGCATTAGCTACAAGAGTGGACATAACCAAACCATCTGGTATCCAAGGACCAAACGAAGCCACAAGGCGATCCAACTAGCAGGAGATGCATTGAGTTGCATTCCTTAAATTTTCCATAATTCCATTTCCGTCAGGAAAATTACGCATTAAGCTCATGGATGAATATTGTATTAATTAGGGAGTTCATATAGGTAGTTCAGTGCAGTTTAAAACATGATCTTGAACATAAATCAGTAAGTTATCAGAGTACTAAATTGAGATACTCCAACAAAATGCTTCCATAGGCAGGGTATTTCAGCTAATTGCTGGCACTTATACTCGTGTATATTTAAAAAAAATCAAAAACATAAAGCACCAAGTAAGGAAAGGGCTGTGGTCGGCAGTGCCGAAGGCTTTATACCTTTCATGAATACGCATAACTTTTTTAAGTGTTCGATCCTTACTTACAATTGGCCCCAACTCTTCAAAACTTTTAATTTAAAAATGTATAGCCCAAACCCCATTAATCGGAACTATCGATTAGATATATGGGAGCTATACGTTATGTTATTTCGATCTGGGTAATTTACACTACACACATTACATACATACATATATGTATAACTAGCAGATGCCCGCGACTTTGTCTGCGGAACTTACCTCATTTCAGTGGCTATATGTTTCTGAAGACAAACTAAGAGATTTGTAATATCTGTTTTACGCTATTTTAAATTATTTATTCACAAAATTTCTTTATAAGCAATGTTTTTGTAGTATCATCCATTGATAAAATAAAGAGATTATTCGGGTTAGTTAAGAAAAAGAAACATACGTGGTAAAAAGTACCAAAAACAGACCATAAATTGGGATTTTCTCAATATCTCGACTCTAGTGCCACCTATCGTGGAAATTTTTTGCAACACAATTGTTGATTATATATTAAACATATGTGCCAAATATGATTAAAATCGGACCATAAATGCGGATTTTGTAAATATAGCGACCCTGCGCCACCTAGCGGAAAAAATTATATGTATTATTGGTGAGACATATCCAAGGAACAAACTGTCAAAATTTTAAAACAATCCGTTTAGCAGTTTTTGAGCCAATTGATTACATAAAAACCCCCTACATTTTTATATATATAGATAACTTCCAAGCTTGCAAAATTTTACGTTCCTAGCTTTTTAATTGCAAGAGTTATAGGCCAAAACCCGTTTATCGGAACAACCGATTGTATATTAGCTATGCGTTGTATTGGTCCGATATTGTTGGTTCCAACAAATGATCGTGATATCAAACAGACAGATGAACGGGCATGGCTAAATCGACTCAGCTTATCACCTTTATCATTAAGGTATACTTATTAGTTTGTCTATCTCTTCTAGTTCTCATACTTACAAACATCGGACCAAACTTATGATACTACTCCATGTTCATGAAAGGTATAGCAACGAGTTTATATTTAAAATCCACTTACAACGCAAACAGATTACCCATGTTCGCGCCACAAAACTGGTCTCATGAAATTCGCAGGATTTCCGGAGGAAAATGCTGGAGCGGGAGGCGCGAGAAAAGGTGGACCAAGTTCGGCTTTAGAGAAGCTGACAAGTTGCCACTATAAATGATTGGGAATGAAAAAGATACTAATGTTAGGACTTTACAATTAACTTAAAGAGGAAGTTTTTTAGCTCACTGAAACGGTTAGTGCCACGGCATAAGCAATGCTGCTTTATTAAATTTTTCTTTCTAAAAAAATAATTATGAATATCTTGTCATTAGGGGAGTACTATCAGGCGGTTAAGAACAAAATTTAAATGATCCACATAATTAATATAAAAGGCATGGACCCGCACTTTTACGATATGATAGAGCCTTCTATGCGATATTAGGGAGCTATTTTAGTGCAAAGCACTTTCAAATTCAACGAGTCTTCTTAACGAATTTCTTACTACGTCGTCACCAATTGAATTTATAACGAAAACATTTAGGCTCGTTAAAAATGAGATATTGTACCCAAACTGGAGCACTCAACTAACCCCACAAGGGTCATAAGCCCACTGCGTCCTTTATTGCTTATGTCTCATTAAACTTAAACATAAACATAAATGATAGTTTCAATAATAAATCTTTTGAAACCCTGCATCATAATTAAGTGTACAAGGACAGTCTCGGGCAACACAACAAAGCAATTAACTACGCTATCAACCTAATTAACAATATATGTATGTACATAGCCTCCACTACATTACCAGAGTTCTATACTTGCTTACATCTGTGCGTACTTGAGGAAATTGGTTTCATAAATTTGTGTGTGTGTGTGTGTGTATGTGTATATTCCAGTGATTTATTTTGCCAGCGCATTGTTGATAGTCTAATCGATTATTCATTAAAACAATTTCTATTAAAGTTGAAATTAATTCGCTTTATGTAGATTGCGTGGCCAATGGCACTGATAAATTCCAAAACCCTTAAACACAGAGTCATAGTCAGATTTAAGTATGAGCCAAATTTAGTTGCAGCTTTTCGCCAAAGTTTTGCTATCAAGACAGCTTCATTTAAATTAAAGTCATACTTAACTTAACTGGTTTCCTAACTGCTATCAGTTAGATCAGCCACTTTCGATAATTCGTCAACCCGGTCATTTCAACTCATGGCGCATTTCCTTTGGCTAACCTCTTGGAAGTAGACTTGGCAGTTGAAATATATTTTATTGAAACTTGTCTTCTCTACATTAAATTTTTACAGTGGCAGTTAGTTAAATTGAGATTTATTACTACATATCGCTGGTGCATGTATGCATATAGCCTTGTGTGAGATTGTGTTAACCTGTTGCATTGAGGCCGTTTCTTAGGGAAAATATACTTTAAACGTAGAAGAAGTATTATAGAGAAACCATGATTTCACCATTTCTTTCACGCACACGGATCTTTCGAATTTTTGTTCACTTGCCAAGGTATGATAGCGTGTTTTAGCATGCAAATTTTCTATCCACATGCACACATACATACATAGTACATGTATGCCACTAATTAATTGAGCTCTGCTAAGTGTGGAAAAGTCTAGGTCAGTGTTGCAATGTATTTGAAATACCTACATAGGTCGTGAATGGCTTGGTAATTGCTGAAATGGTAAGAAGGTTAAGCGAACTGGATCAAGAAATTTCCAGGGCGAAAAAAAAAAAATAAAGGTAATTTGCGAGAGGACAAGGCCGTGCATGTGCTCATATTGCAGTTGGAGCGAATGTTCGAATTTAAAAACTCGGAACTTGAGTATTAGCAAAAACTGTAACGACGCACGAATGTACCTTCTTGCGGGTATTTGCATATTTTTAGATCCACCATATTGCGTGGGAAATAGGACTATAAATTAAAAATTTCTGAATATCTATGTATATTTATAGATGAGTAATCTCAACAGGAGTATCTTTTTTGGAAAAACTGGTATATTTCCAAGTATTTCTATTTGAGTACCCGTTTACGTGAAATTTTTGCTAGCATAAGCCTATAAAATTAATTTGAGATGAGTTATCTCTGGAGCCTTTTTGATATATTTTAATAAAATAAAGTATTCATTAAGAATAAATTCAAATAATTTCGAAAAATATGATGCAGCTCAAATTTTTGACATTTTCAATTACGAATTTTAGCAAAACTTTTAGCATAATAGACCTTTTTTCATAATATGCAGTATATTCCTGCTTATGCGTATCGTACAACACATAATCAAACTATCCGGGTAAGTAGTTAATACTCGCCTGCAAAAGGGATGTTATATACTTTTTTGGTTTTCATATGCTTTATGAACATGATATGTTTGTTTGTAGGTATGAGAAGAAGAGATGGTCCCATCAATAAGTAGGTATACTGAAATGATCAAGACCATGAGCTGATTCGACTTAGCGATGCCCGTCTCTCTATCATGTGTATTTATTTGAACACAAATACGAAGTGAAAAGCATGGGAATATACCTGCGTAAATTGGGACGCCATAATAGATTAATACTAGGTATATAAGATTCGCGGTTCCACCCGAACTTACTTTTCCTTATTTGTTATTTTTTTAGTTTTTTTTACGGAAATTTTTTACCATATAGAAAGAACAATTTGGAAGCCCTGCGAATAGTTGGCTAGAGTATTCCAAGGATGGCATGAAAGGAGGTTGTGAGATGACCTAAAAGGTTCTATTGTTCATACCCAATCCCTCTTGTGACATGTACCGCAAGGGGGAATTGAAGCGTGCCGTGTTCATATCCGGCAAAGAACTGTCTGTTATCGAAAACACACCCAAAAGTGTTTTGTGCCTAAACACAACCACTACAACATAATGTCAGGCTACAAATAAGATGAAAAATTACTCTTGAGAACTCACAAGTAAAGGTCCCGCGTTTTTCGATTTTTTTATCAGACATCGCCTTTCTTGTAGCCAGTTTACTTCAAATGATTTCAAAATTTATATTTACAAAATGCTTGTTGGATAACAAATTAAGAAATTGATATACATTAGGGTGTTTGTCGATGAAATGTTTTCCGCACTCGTATACCCCGAATTGCAATATAAAATACGCGCTTATTAAACAAGAAAAATTTCCATATGATGAACATGTAAAAATAGTTAATATGTTTTATAGTTATTTTTCTAAGCACCTAGCAAAAGTCAACTTCTTAAGGTCATGGGTCCCAATTTGGCAGAAGAATAAAATTCAGCACTATCCGCATGGGTGCCACTAAAAAGCTTACAAAATTAGACAAAACATTGAAGAAATCTTTCTCCTCAATAACAATTTTACTAACCGCCATAGCTATTCGATCCGATGCTACTAACACCTATGCAATTAACAACACCCATTGTCATTATTATTTTGCATGTAAAAATAAATGACTAAATTATTAAAAGTCGTGGCGCTAAGCAGCATAATAAACGCCAGAAGAAAAACATACAAATGCCACCTGCTCTTGGCCCGCAAATAAATTTTAAACACTTTCTTGCCAGAGCACAACCAAATCCACCGTTTTACTTTGTTAACTTTTTACACGCTTTTGAGCCCTTTTGTTTGTTTCTAATGAGTTCAAATTTAATACACAAATTGCATTTACCCACATTTTGCTTTCGTGGTGCCAAACTCGTTATTTTGCTTATAGTGGTATACATTGCCGTTGCAAGTATGAAATCTGTACATTAAGGTGGGTTGCAATCTCGTTGGTCCTTTTAACGATACAACATTTGCAAAGAAGTGGCGAAAAACCTCAAGTTTAAGTAAGTTTTGGAAAATCAAAAACTGTAGCCAAATTCATTAGGTACATTTATCGCATTCATAAGTACATCAATCTAAGAAATTACATTTTAAAAAAGTGCACTAAACCTAGAACTCAAATTTATAAGGGTCTTGAATAAGAGCAACAGTGGAATCAAAACCGTTTATATGAATGAATGACAAGCTCTTTGTCGACGAAGAAAGGCGCAAACTTTTTTTTGTTTGAAGAAAGACGCATTATAATCATTTTGAGAAAGAAAGACGCATTAAAATAATTTTTAAGAAAGAAAGGCGCTTTAAAATAGAAAGAAAGGCGATATAAGTTGGAGTTACTCTAAGCTGCTGTTTCATTTTATGTACGCATCCCCTTGTATTTTTTCCAGCCGGAAAATGGGAAAGCCTGTTTTTAATTTGGTGTAGGCCTTTACTGATTATATTTCATATTTCCAGCAAATGGAATGGTTATGCGCCTTTCTTCCTCGAAATATTTTTTAATGCGCCTTTATTCGTAAAAATATTTTTTAATGCGCCTTTCTTCGTCGGTAGCGACGATATGCAGATTTCTGTAAAGAAATATTTAAATAAAAAATTATTGACCCAAAATTTGGAGTACAGATTTATATGACTGGGAGAGATAGCATCAAAAGTGTTTTGAAAAAGCTTTTGACATAATGTTTTCCCCCTCAGCTATGGTTACAGATGCCATTCGAAGTCGGCTTAGAAGCTCCTACTTAATCTCCTCGGAGGTATATCTCGTTATAATATTATTATTACGAGAAATATGTATGACATGTTGGCAAAAATTCGACCAATAAAGTAGTTTCCTAGAAAAGTTAGGCTAGTATGGGTAGTTCCATATCCCCCTTTCCACCACTCAAATTTCACCTTGAGTCGACCCTTCATTTGGTAGCAATCGTTCAGGGAGGGACTTCACCCGCTATTGCAATATGTCTTACATTCGACTCTTATCACCTAAACTTTTCATGTGTCGCATTTACATATGTATATACATATACATAGATACATTTATATACCTTTCATGAACATAAAATGGTATTATAACTTTGGTCCGATGTTTGTAAGTATGAGAAGAAGAAGAGATAGACCCACTATTACCGAAATGATCAGGACGATGACCTAAGTTGATTTAGCCATGTCCGTCCCTCTGTCTGTTTGATATTTCGATCATTTGTTGGAACCAGCAAGATCGGACCGATGCAACGCATAGCTCCCATACAATCGATTGTTCCGATAGATGTGTTCTGAAGAGTTCGTACCAATTGTAAGTAAGGATCGGGCACAATTATGCGTATTCATGAAATAAAGCCTTGAATAAAAATTCTAAAATAAATTGATTTATTTGTGGTCTATAATTTTGTTTTAGGCTATCTCCTTGTATAACTAAATAAATATTCTTAACATTAAATATGTCTTATATGCTTCAAATTCCTTTATATAATTTTGCAGCCAAGTCCAATCTGCCAAAACATATTTCAACAAACATCTTTGACATGACAATCAATTGCATTTAAAATATACATTTAATATCTTTATCTGATGGTTAGTTTTATGTATATAGAAATGTGAAACAAACAGAATTAATTGTTAAAAGCCATGGTCACTCTTATTGCGTCCCACTTTTAATTAAAATTTGTTTAATTAACGAGAAAACATAAATCAAAGAACTTAATTAAATATGTTACCCATTTCATAGTGTTGACAGGTGAACTTTGTATGTTTGGCAAATTTTGTTAAAAAAGCTGTAAATTTGGCATTGTCAACTCGAAAAATTTAATGTTCTTTAATTGCACTTATAAAATTAGAGTTAGTCATGCTCAAATTTCTAGGCTATTTCTAATTTCAGCCGGGTTCCTTTCACTTTTTTATACGTTCTTTTTCGCCATTTTTCAAAATTTGGTCCAACAACGAACCATCTCAGAATGAAATCCAAAAAAGGCTTATATCGGTGACCTGAATGGAATGCCAGTGATATTAATTATAAATATTAGTACTGATCATTATGCAGCGAAGAAAATACCAAAGCCTCCGCTGACTGGGTCCTGTTATCCAAATGGACACAGCAGCTTCAACCAATAAGGATTACTTCCTAATATTTTTTATCATCATCATTTATTTTCAGTTTGTATATATATACATATGTATGTAGATGTGTCAATAAATATGTATGTATATTAGTTTGGGTCGATTTATTAACCGATATCGCGCCATTGATTTTTCGATAGGTTTTGGGCTCTGAAAAAAAAGTTCTACGTTTTTTAGTATGTCATACAAAAAAACTTAAAAATCAAAGTCGAAAAAAGTCGATAATTTTATTTTGGGTATGCGTAGTGCAACTTTTTTCCTGAGCCCAAAACCTATCGAAAAATCAATGGCGCGATATCGGTTAACTTTCGTCCATACGAATCGACCACCCTTATGTATGTATGTGGGTCAATTTCAAAAAAAACGTACACAACGAGTTTTTTTTTGCTTATTTTTAAAGTTTTTCCGATTCGCCTGTAAGAGTAGCCAATTTATGTAGAAATTGATGAAGAATCCGGTGGGACCTTTAGGCTCTCAAAAAAATCAATATTTTTGGTTTTTTTTTAGGTTTTCTATGATTTCTATCTTGAGCTTCACACACCAAATATGTATAAAAAATCGCTGAAAATGCAAAAATACTTGAGATTCAAGTTTACTATGTTGTTCTTTTGTTTTTCAAGATTCACTTTTGCCAAAATCACCTTTTCGAGTATAAACACAAAATCACGATTTACCTTGATTTTTTTTTTTTTTAAGTGACTAGTTATTTACAAATTTTAAGATGAAAATATGTAAATTATTGTTAAAAAGAGACTTTAACTAAGGGGTTACTTGCAAACTAATAGGCTTGTAACAATGTATTTAAAAAACTGCAAATATAAGCGTTTTAAGGAAAAAAAAACTAAGTGTGACGCTCAAGATATTTTGTGACGATCAATAGATTTTGTTGCACGTAAACAAGAAATAATGCCAAATTTAAAGTGTAACGAAAAAAAGTATATTTTTTACAAAAAGTAAATAAAAGAAAACAAAAATTCTTCAAAAAACTAAAATTTTCATACCAAACTAAACATGTACATACATATTCTTTGATGTCTTTAACAAAAGTTAAAAAAAAGGAAGTAATTCTTGAAGAAACTTATACACATACGCGCTTTATCGAGCTTTATTTTCTCGCGATATTTTCGTGCTCTTTCCGCCGCCGTTAATTTTGTTGTTTTACTCTTGAAAATTAAAAAATAAAATCAAAATTAAGCATTTTAAGCTATGAAGCAATATGTTTGAAAAGTGATGCTCATGAAATGTTTGCCTATTTTGGTTTTTTCCGTAGGCAATTTATTTCCCAAATTCACAAATTATAAAAAAATGAGTTGAGACCATGTAAACAATGATTGTCAACTTTAATTTTTTACATTTAATATATTCACTTTTAAAAAAATTAGCGTGACGCTCAAGAATTTTTATCGCGCCCTTACCATGGTGCTCACAAAAACTACGCAAATCCACACTTTTTTTAATAGTTTTTGTTTTCGCTTTTTCACTATTGTAATAATTAAAGTTTGTACTTTTCTTACGTTATTTACTTTATTTAAATGAAAATTGAAAACTGCTAATATTTCTTGATTTATAAAAAAGTGACGCTCAATGCAAATTGTGGGGACAACTGTTCTTTGCAACGCCAAATTCGCACTAATTAATTTTTGACAACTATATCAAATCAAAACAAAAGAAAGATACCCAATAATTCGAAAACTGTTATTAAATGTTGCCCAGTAACTTTTTTCTTGATTTTATTTTATTTTGTTTACTAAAAATTCTAACGGGGGACACATGCTTTTGTATGAAAGGAGTCAGAGGGAGAAACAAAACACCATACTGAATAAACAAAAAAACAAATATACAAATTTGAGAATTATGTTTTTTTGTTACATATTCCTCGGTGATCACTGTCCCATTTTTGTTTTTTTTTTTTAAATTTGTTTTTTACCTAAAATAGTAGTGTAAAGTGCGGGGACACAAAAATTGCGTTTTTTTTGAAATTGACCCATGTATATGTGTATGAGCAATGGCATACCTGGAGAACTGATGAGCGACATTCATACACAAGAAATAAACTGTAATTTAGTTTAACTGTAATATTATTTCAAAATTGTTATTCTCTTTCAAAAAATTGTATTTGTCACTTTTATATTTGTTATTTTGGCGCACAAACAAAACAAGTAAACGCGTATTTAAACAAGTTTTTTGCTAGCCATGTTTAAAACGGAACAAACATAAAGAAACTTTAACATTTAAAAAAAACTTTAAAATGTTCAGATTGTCTGGAAACTACCAAAAATGAGCAACAGTTTTACAAACTTTTGGAAATTGCTATGACAAACAAAACAAGAACTACATGGAACATACGCTTCTACTAAAACAAATATACATACATACATATATTCAAATACATACAGACGTACAATTTACATTACATTTTATGAATATTCACAACAGCCTGAACTACAACACTAACACGTCCTAAACAGACCAGATTTTTAGCAGACTACACACTGAAAAAAAAAATCTACAGTAAACGGCCGTCAAATTGATAGTAAACCTTGTCATTTTTCGTCCAACAGTGGGTAATATAAATTTTGAAAGTGAGCCCCTATCATTCTTCGAATATACTATCATATTGACATGAATTACTGTAAATTTTAAAGTGGACTCATATCATTATGCAAAAATCACATGTTTTTACTGCCAATTTTACAGTAAATAATGTAATATTTACAGTATTACCATCAATCGCTTGAAAGTGGTTTTGATATGTTACTTTCAATGTGCACTTTCAACTTTTTTATTTCAGTGTAGTGTGAAGGTAGAGTTCCAATCCAAGACGTCTGCCATGTGAACCGGGTCCTTACTCACTACGCTTTTTAACAGACACCTATGATATGTATAAATTGGGTTAACGTGGTTTTCTAGGTACAAACTACTTGGTATTAAGCTGGTTTATTTTTGGTAAAAATATGACAACTGTCAATTGTCAGGATATACGGTTGATTGCATGAAAAATTCACGATTGGCCATATTACCTTCTGTGAACACATATTTTGCACATTTCGCAAGTTATTGGTTTGACTGTTGGGTAAAAGTGTGTGGAAAATTCCGGTACTCACACGGAAGCAAAGATAAACGACTATACATTTTTATAAACATCACCATTCAGTTTGGCAAATACCAACATGTGCACTTGAAGTTGGGTAGCCAACGCCACACCCTCACCGCTGTCAGCCACGGTGTGCACGCACTTGACTGCTCAGTGGCAGGTATCGGCCACATGCACTCTAGTTCCTATTCAATTGTGCAACAAATTTATTTGGTATCAACAGCTATGTTTGCCTATGTGATGTTGTTTGTGTGCACAGTTTGTGAAGGAATGCAAAGAATACACATGAAAGTCCAATTGCTTCCTTCCAGTGCCACCCACAAAAGTATTGCTGCTAAAGTAAATACGTACTATGCTTAACGGGGGTACACTATAACTTTCGCAGATGAACTTCTACTATCGTGTACATGAGCGTCTATGAACTCTGGATTTCGATAGTTTTGTGAATAAACAATGTCGTGGCATTTAAGTCTCAAAAGCTGATGTGCCCAGTCAAAGGTTTTTTGTTAGTATAGATGTATGTATAGAGTCGTATTTCAAATAAAAATATATTTACATATATGCAAAGTTGTTGCTAAACCCGCAATGCTTATGGTAAACCACTAACAAGCGTGTCAACAGCTAAGCTAAGCCATGACAAGTTACATGTCAGCAACTGCAACATGAAGAGTTGAGACGTCAACCATCATCTTTGATCGTTACTAAATTAATTTTTAATGTGTATTGTAGTGAGAGATAAAATGTGGAAATAAATGTTCAGATAAAACAAAAAATCATGCCGAAAGATATTAAGACCGAACTTCTCCATCAAAGCACGAATGCACTCAGAGGGTGCGGAGGGACTTTATTTTGAAAAAAACATTTTCCAAACATGTTGATATTATCTACCTGACCCAGCACTTAGACATGAGACTGGCACTTGTGCGAGGTAGGCAAGCAACATTAAGACCACACCACGGGAGTCGACAGATGCAAAATCACGACTTTTCGATATCCGATATCTTAATATACATGTGTGAAATCAGCACAAAAAAATTGACGTCTTAATTTTTATACCCAGCGTACTAGTACTAGTACAAGGGTATTATAATTTTGTCCACATAACGGTACTATGAAACGGCGCAAAATAATCGAGTTAGATATAGAGTTCCATATATGAAAGTTCTTAGGTTGAAAAGAGGAATTGATTAAGGCATGTCCGTAAGTCCGTCTGTCCGTCTGTTCGTCCGTGTACACGATAAGTTGAGATATTTGCATGAAATTTGGTACACAGGTTACTTTCTGGCCAAGGCAGCTTGGTGTTTAAAATGGGCGAAATCGGATGATATCGAAAATCACACATGTACATAAATTAATTAATAAGTTGAGTAAAACTTGAGATATTTCCATGGAATTCGCTATACATGTTCCTGTCTGGCCAAGGTAGGTTGCCACTGAAAATGGGCGAAATCGGATGAAAACCACGCCCCCTTTTTCGATATCGAAAATCACATACATTTACATGAAAACTTACGCTAGGTATTTAATGTTCGGTTCACTTAGACTTCCTTACTTGTTATGGATTTGACATTCTTGGATGTGTGCTGTCATAATATGTACATATCAGGGACCCCCAATAACGATTAATTTTGTATTTTTAATGTCAAAACTCAAAGGCTTCCTCCTATCGTAGAACAGTTTCAAGTACATGAATGAACATGTCTCTTCATGCTCAACCGAAATCTACAATGATTGAAAAAAGTTTGATTAAATCCTATATAAATTACAATTTAATCATTACTTTTGAGTTTAATTTTTTTAGTCAAACATAAAACTTATTCCCTGAGTTTTATTATTTTGAGATGAAATAAAACTTACCCTTGAGTTTTATATTTTTGCTCGACAGTAAGCGTTATTCTTAAAGTGATATTTTATCGTTCAAGGATAAAAATTAAGTTCCGAGTTTTACGTTTTTTTCGCGGATCAAAAAACTCAAATGGTCGCTGCGCCTTTAAGGAAAGTTGTTGGTCATAAATATTGGTTGGTATAATCTCGTCAACATATGTACTCAATTATTTAAACATAGTTTTAGCCACATACATATACTTGCAATAAAGTTGAAGCGGCCTTTTGAGTTTTTTGATCTACCAAAAAACTTAAAACTCGGAACTTATTTTTTATCCTTGAACGATAAAATATCACTCAAAGAATAACGCTTACTGTCGAGCAAAAATATAAAACTCAAGGGTAAGTTTTATTTCCTCTCAAAAAAATAAAACTCAAAAAGTGATCATTACGCTTAATCAAAAAAATAAAACTTAAGCGTAGCGATTATTGTTGATTTTTATTGAAAAAAATCAGAAAATAATGATCAAATGCCGAGTTCTATAATTAAACTTATAACAGTTACAGTCCCTGGTACATATTTTTTTAAATTTTTATAAGGGGCAGAACAGAAAATAAAATTCTTTTTAAATAATTATATATAAAAATAATAGCAAAAATAAGAAAAATAAAAGTTTAAGTTTAGTCACCTAACTCCTGATTCATTCCCTACAATATCCCAAAGTTTCGTCCAAATCGGTTAATCGGCTTGAAAGTTACAACGATTTGTTTAAAAGAAAATTTTCGAAAAATGGTGAAAAGTTATTGAGATGAAATAGAATCATATTTAGGTACTACATAATGATAAAAAATTAAGACGTCCATTTTTTGTGCTGATTTCACAAATTCTGACCCAATATTTAGTATGTAGAATATTTCTATTACTACATACATACGTATATAAAATTTTCTAAATGTTTACAGCTTAAACCAAGTCAAGTGTTTGGATTGAATAATCAAGAGTTCAATGTACATATAGTTCATTGTAAAAAGGTTTTGTCATTATGATCCTTTATTGAGAAATTTGATAACAATTTAATGGACCTTGTACTTTTTCTATTTCAATTTATGAAGCTATGCTCGGTATAAAAAATATCTACCCGTATATTTCTCAATTATTCTCAATCATATTGTTGGAAACGAACGAATGAACTATCATTTGCTACGTTTCGTATGCATAAAAGAACGTGTCTTAGTAAAATGTAAGAAACTTCGTGTGCACTTAGGCAGCACTTGACCTTTTAAGTTACTTGTTTGCACTTTCGATGTAAACATGGAAGAAAAGTTTAAATTAAACCTTTGAGTATAAAAATAAACAAGTAATGTTGCTTTGAATAAGTTTGAAATGTTCTTAATACAGAACTCATAGGAAAGCAACTAGCATTTTGTATATTCACTCAATGTTTAAATACAACTTAAGCACGTTTATCGGAAGCGTTTGGATTTTAATTTTAAGTTATTTACTTCTTCGTAGCAATTTAATTGACGGAAGTGTAACTTTTTAAGCCTCACAATTACAACGTCATTTATATTCTACGGAGAGTTTTGAGATAAATACCAAGACAAAATAAACAACCACAATAGTACCAGTGCATGCGCAGGCAATTATAATCTTTATAATGGCACTTATTTGTACTGGAGTTTGCATACATTTTAGAAGTACCACAAAAGGTTTCGTCGTTCTTTCATGGTTTTCCAGCTTGTTTGATAGATTGTCATATCCAATAAGTTTACTATCACCACAAATTGTATCGCCTTATTTTATGGGGGTTCTGAGGATTAAATCTAAAGAATCCTATTGCAATGTTTGAAACACATCATAGAATACCGTCAAAAAATTTACTATGACATCAAATGCTTAGAAGACTGTTTCATCATACAGAGTGTACCTACTTAAAAACTTGTGCGTTCATAAGCGCTTATTGCTGAATATTGGTAAGTGCCGTTATACTTCTTATGCTAGAGTTTCTGGTATTAGTCCTACGTCGTACAGTATATCAAACGTTACCCTAAACAATTTAAGTGAGTTCAAGGACTTGTGTATTCACTTTGACCCCAAACTTAGCTTCCGCACACATATTAATTTCATTATTTCAAAGGCTGAGCTTTTTACAGTTCTCTTAAAAACTAAACCAGTCAAGCATTTTAAACTATATTGTTTACAGTAAATAAGTAAAAAGAAAACTTTCATATTGCTACTACACATTTGCACTACACCCTGTGATGGAATTCACTAACAAAATTTATATCCCAAAGCACATTTATCGAAACTATAGATCATATGGCAGCTATATGTTATGTTCTTCCGATCTGGGTGATTTTCACTAAACACGTTAGCATACAATATGTACTAAACCAGTAAAATTTTACGTTCCTAGATTTTTAATTGTAAGAGTTATAGGCGAAAACCAGTTTATCGGAACTATCGATTTTATGGGAGCTATGCGTTGTATTGGTCCGATCTTTCTGGTTCCGGCAAATGCTTGATACCATTTCATGTTCATGGACAGAATAAACATTTTTATTCTACTTTTGGCTAACAACCAAAAATTAAGTGTTGTTTACTAAGCAATAACGGTATAACGAAATCGTTAAGATAATATGTATGTATGTATGTATGTCGATTGCCAATTCAGCTGAGCTAGTGAATTCCACCATTGATGGCGGTTTCTTGCTGCTGTTTTTGTAGGGATACATCCTGGACAACAGGGTATGTTGGCTGCAAAGTCACATACACACAGCTTCCTTGTTCCTATCCGGTAGGGAAATTAATTTTAAAAACATACTGAAGCAATTTCACTGTAAACTCATATAAAGTAACGATACAGATAAAAAAAACCATTTTGAAAAGGAAAAGTATGCCAGCAATTGAAAATACTGCAACACTTTAACGTAACATAGTTTTTCTTCCACTCAATTTAGCCCACATTACGACCTTTCACAGCCGCGTTCACCTCGGGCTTGGTCAAAAAGTTCGTTTTGAAATAGGGGTTTACACCACGGATTAATGAATGCGTGAAATATCTGCTTGTCTGTGAACTAGATTCTTGTAAATTGTTGTGCGCCCGCTCTTCTTAGCAACCACACAACTATTCTCTGTGAGCAACGCGAGTGGCAGTAAATTGATTCGTTGCTGGCTGGACTACGATAAAAATAGTGTGATTGAGAGAGATGGTGAGCAGCATATACCCTACAGAAAACTGGACTAGCTCAGAACTATCCCTGAGTTACACCGTTTGAAGACACCACTAGTCCTATCTCAATCCCTAAGCAAAGCTTTCAACTGTCTACTTTAACATGGCATTGCAATTGTCACCGGTGCATTACTTCACAACCCCTCCTGAACCGGTTCTAATTCGGGCAGTTCTAAGATAGTTTGGCTTTGGCTAGTTCTGAATTGGTTATAGTTTGGATAGTTTTGAGGTAATTTTGCCTGGAGATGATGAGTGATTCTCGATATCCGGTACTTCATAGTGTCTTTTAAGTATCACTTTTGTCCCAGGTGCGGAACGCGTCACGCAGTGCATTTGTAAACACTGTGCCTTTGGGAGACTGGTTCGCAATTTTACTGCAGGCTAGGTTGCAAAAGTGCATGTTGGTGTGACTTTGTGTTGCTGTGTATGCTAAATTTCATATTCACACAGTCATAGCTCAAACCACAGCACTTGGAATCAGTGGCATAAAATGCTTTCTTTTGTGTTCTAATGCGATTTTACAACCTACCGCATTTCTGGTTTCGCCGCGTACGACCATCTTTTCGTTCACTGTCATTCATTCGCATTTGGTTTGCACAAAATTTCCCTTCCCTTATTTTTTTGTGTTTTCCATTTTTCGCTGCCATATCTCATAATATTTCAACACACACGTCAAATCTAAATAGTACGTGCAATGTCGTAAGTATGATTGAATTACTTTAAGATTTTCTTTCTTTCATGCTAAAAGCATTTCTTTTATTTTAATGATTTTACATAATTTTTCTGAAATTTTATTTTTAAAATTGCATGCAACTGGCATCCAGAACACCAGTACGTCATCCTTTTTTACCTGAAGTCCATGCAAACTTTCTCACCATATGGGTGTTTCCCCACTGGATCACTAGGACCGTCCTATGGTTAAGTCTTTACTGATTGAGACCTCCTTTTTTCTTTAATTTCATTCTTATGGTCGGTTGGCGTTTGCGATATTTTGCTACCTGCATGATGGGTGATTTATTTATCTTTGATACACCAATAATTGCTTTGTTCCCCTCTATGAGAACAATTTGTCTTAGTTTGACTGCCGAAAATCTGCATAGAAATTTGCTTTGTTGGTTTACAAATCTTTAGCTTTATTTACTACAAATAATAATAGCTAATACTCTGAGTTTTTGCGTGTATCAAAATCATGCAGAAGGCCACTTCGCTAAAACCTTTCAAACACCTCCCGCAAAATCTTTTCTTTTTGTCTTTTTAAAATATAACAATATAACAACAACTTGCATTAATATGTAGATAAAAATCTAAGTAAGAAAATCGCAGTCATTCACAGTTCTGAGTTTTATCAATCACTTCTTTCTACAATCATGTACAAATTTGAAAATGCCCTAACGTAATCACAGATGTGAACATTTGCATATGTTTGTACATTCCTTTGTGGATAAATACAAACGCCTGTCAGTTTGCTAAATCATTTGAAGAAATTTGATTTATGTATGTATGTACGTACGCGTATCCTGTCACATGCTGATTGATTGTACTAAAAATGAAATTTGAAAATTTCGACTTTTCTACGGATTTGTTTGTTTTATTATTGTCGTTGTAACTGCTTTCTATCACGTCAGTATGACTATCACGTGTATGAACACTGAAGCTCTCGTGTGATTTAATGTTGCGCAGTGATTTTTGTTGAGAAGATAAAAAGCTTCAACACAAATGTGAATATATTAATGCTTACTTGCTGATTCAGCACATTTGTCAACTTATGAAAATAGACTGGGAACCAAAAGTCAGAGAGAGGCAATCAACAGTCCTCTTTGGTGATAAGGCAATTACATTTGGTTTCATGTGATTTGTTGCCGACAATTATGGCATAAACTCTGTATTTTCCTTCATTTTCAGTGTTTTATTTCACGTTGATCTGCCTCTCCATAGGCTTTCTGGCCGCTGTCTAAAGCCAAGAATTAAGTCACACATCTCTCCTTATCTTCTCTCAAAACTATTTGAAATGCAACACGTCAGAAAATATCCACGTCCGCCTTTTACATATCGAATATTTTGGGAACTACAAAAAGTGATTATTCAGTCCTCGCAGTGTTCGCTATCAATGTATTGCAAAATTTTAACAATAGTGATCTATTGTTCCATACTTAGCTAAGGTGCCATATTCCGTGCCTTTCGGTTTTTTCGATCAAATAAATATTCAATAACTAGCTGATGCCCGCGACTTCGTATGCGTAAAAGTTATAATGAAGAATCAGCATAATTATTTTTTTGAAAGCTTCGAAATAAAACACTGGGACTAACTTTATTTTATTAATTTATTTTAATAGTTCTATAACGCATGTAGCAAGGGCTTCAAATGTTATTCAATTATTTACAGTTGTATTTAGTTAAATAAATAAAAATGATATTTTCCATAACTAAACAAAGTCTAAAGAATTTCTTTATATACACCATTTGATGTTCTTCCCATATTACAAATTAGAAACAAATTTTCTGGGCCAGTAACCCTTGAGTAAGCAACATACAATTGTCCGTGCGAGAAACAGTTTGTCCTAAGATCGATACAGGCTGCTCGAAGTGTCTGGCCTTGCGACCTTTTAATTGTCATAGCGAAACACACACTCACAGGAAACTGCACGCGTTTGAAGTGAAATGGAAAATTGTTTGGTAGTATGGATATGCGTGGTATGAAAACTATTTCGACTGCTCCACAACCCGTAAGAATTTCTGCTGCTATAATATTATTTCAAAGAGAAGTAACTTTAAGGCGAGTTCCATTACATAAGATTGGAGGGGTTAAGTTACGAAGCAAAATAATCGGAATGCCTTTTTTTAAAGCGATGCTATTAGCGGGAAGTCCGGACGCGGAAATAGAGTTGAGAAACTCAACAGGATAGTTAGTAGCCTCGGCTCTGTCTAAAACCGTATTTATTGATCGTGATGCACCTCTTCTTCATCAACTTTTTTTAAAATACTGTAATTTATTTCTGCTGCTTGGTCGTTTTTGGGTGTAAGTATAGCTCGTTTACAGAGCCAAGCATTATTCTGGCGCGTTACTTGAGAAACGTCTCCATAAACCGAAGAAATTAATTGTTCCACTGAAGGTACAATATTACAAAGATTTTCTGGCAGAGTTACTAATCCATTCGGGAAGTAAACCCTGGCCAATTTTAAGCAGGATATCCGAAAATTTTTGCGCATACGGGTTGCCACCTATGTGCGCTCTCATGTTGCGCGTTAGATTTAATTTATTTAGGTACCATTGGCCAGAGGACCGAGCGTTTGAGGCATGCACTGACTTCATCAGCCCTTGTTCCCTCAGTTATAACGGAAAGTGTCTGGCGCAAATCCCCACAGAATAAAACTGTTACCTTTCCCATCATTGAATCGTTTCGCCAGATATCTTGCATAGTGCGACTGACAGCTTCCACAGCTTTCTTGGAGTTAACTTTCAACGAACTGAATTCAATTTCGGTTGCCCTTTTACAACAATATTTCTATAGAAAAATCACGCTTTGTGTTTTTATTAGTTTGGGCTGTAATCAGCTGAGCTTAAATGTGAATTATAACTTTGGCAAACATATTGGATTAATTGTTTATAAACAAAGTAACAATATACCAATGATAGTCTTGAAAAATGTCTCGATGTTGCTATTCAAAACTACCAGTAAAAATTTCAACTGGTCTTATTTCTTAAGTCGACTTAGGCTGTTATTGCTTATGACCAGAGATTTTTACTATTTTTTGTGAAATCTCCGAAATCATTTGAGATATTGAAATAAAACTCACATCACTATGTAGTATTTATTTCTACCTTCCGTTTGACACCCATGTTGGAAAAAGTAATTTTGGTTAACATTTTGTCAATATCTTTGGAACCGGATTAGATATCCTGATGGAAGATGTCCTAAATTTTAGGATAGACGTCTAGTATTATAATGCTGAAATTTTCATTCATAGTTTTTATGTGTAGTGGGCATAATTGTAAAAAACGCACATTTTTGGTCACCCGGACCCCATTTTGGTCAATAACTCGGGAACTGGATGAGATATCTAAATGAAAGTTATCCTAAATTTTAAGTTAGACGTTAAGTGATAGAGTGGTAAAAATTTCATTCAATTCTGTTCAGTAGTTTTTGAGTGATGCCCGGACAACCATACATACAGACAGACAGACAGACAAAAATTCTAAAAACGGCTGATTTGGGTTCTATATGCTTAATAATGACCCCTGACATCATTTTTTTTTTTAATATCTTCAATGTACAGACATCGGACCTGTTACAATTTTATTATATGCAGAGATTGCATTCAATAAACATTTAATAATTGTTTTTATAACTGGCAATTCATTTAATTACAATTTTTTTTGCAATTTGATCTTTCTAATCCACGGAATTAGTTATATTTCCGTGGTTACCAAGCAATTAGGGTATTTTAACACGTTTTGGGTTTTTTGCTACATTTTTTATTAGTTAACAGCAGAAATTTATTCTTACGATAGTAATAAAAATAAAAATCAAAGAAAACAATTTGTTGATATGTATGTATGTACATATTTTTAAGGTTTCCCTCTTTTCATCAAACGTAGGAAGAATACAATATAGAAAAAGTACTTAGTACCACGGCATATTATGTACGTATATCGATAATAACAAATGACGATTAAACTTGAACATGGGTTAGGGCACTCATATGGGTGTTTCCATGCAGCCGTATGCGACATTCGTACACTTTTGGAGTAATATAAATCTCACATAAAACGAGTTTTCGGGAAAATAAAAATACAGTTACGTTGCAATTAAAAAGAAGTATGTTTGGAAAAAAATTGGTCGCCCTGAAAGCTTTGGTGTCTAAAATATCCGTTCAAAATGAGGTGATAACTTACGCGACAAAAACGGAAGTGCTTATATTGTGCACATACATATATGCGAAAGTCCGCGAATCAAGCCAGTTCTTAATTTCTTTGAATATTCGTAACCTAAGCTAAATAATGCACCTTTACAATCCTCTCATATTTAAAGAGAAATCGTCTCTTTATATTATTATTTAAAAAAAAAACTAAATAACGTACGTGACATAACGTACGCGACAATTTTTCTAGTATATTAATAATAAAATGCAGGGACGTAACTGTTATAAGAAATATGATAAAAAGGTCCCATTTAACCATTAATACTGATGTATTCAAATATTGGTTATAATTAACCATTACCGTAAGACATATTTTATATTGGTCAACATAACCATTATAAATGAGAGAAACATTTTTTGGTTAACAATAACCATTATTGTAAGTAACATAATTTTTTTGGTTATCGGTAGCAAAAAAATTCAAACAATATAAAACAACTTGAGTTGCTGGAGTGGCATGACCAATGTCTGCAAGTTCCTCGAGCAAAAATTTACCACTACTCAGCAAAAATAGTTTGCTGTCGAGTGGGTCACCGATAACCAAAAAAATTTATTACTTGCGATAAGGGTTATTCGTAACCAAAAAAATAAATCTCTCATTTATATTGGTTACGATGACTAAAATAAAATAAATCTGATGATAATGTGAATTCTGAAAGAAAAAAATAACAATTATTTTCGGTTCCTGATAAAATGTTTTTTGTTTGAAATTTACACTTTAATTAGGAAACAAAATAAAAATGTATTCTTATTATAAAAACTATATGATAATGAAAATAAAATCGAATTCATAACATATGTATTTGTTGATATACATTCTTTATATATTTACATAAACTCTAATATTTTCTCGTAAGGAGTATGCCGTTCGAGCAGTATTTATATGTATGTTGACTGTCGACGAATATATCGATATATTCACAAGCGTATTTATAAAATGAAAAAGCATCTGGTAAAGTTATATTATTAGCTTTTACTATTTGCCACACCTTTCTCTTTATAACAACACCTATTCCATCCACAGCGCCTTTGCCATGCGAGGTGGCAAAGAAATTCCATCCAAAATATTTGCAGCTAAATTTATTTACAAAATAAGGGATGCTTGTTAAAATAAACTTATTTTTAAACTGCACCTATGTATTCAGGATAATGATATTGAAAAAATTGCTTTTAACTTCGATTTTAATGTATTACAATAAAATATTCATACTTAAAATAACGTATGCGACAAACTTTAAAGGGTAATACAATTTTTATTACTTCGATTCAAAAGAAAATTTCAGCGAATATATTTAACTAGAAGATCTCTTGATTTGGAGTTGTAATCTCTATTACTTGCGACTGTCAATACACAAATGATATAGACAAATAATGTTTTTGCATAACGTACGCGACAAAGGTATACTATCAAAAGTAAATTAAAAAAATACCGTTATTCGAGTTCAAACTTCTCTTTTTCTCATTTTTGTAAGTAGTTGGCATTGTTAATTTAATTTTAAAATGTATTTGCACTACTTCATATCTCTTAATTTAAGTAATTCGGAAGAGAAAATAGGTTATTCAATTTGCGAAAACTGAGTTGAAGAAAATCTCAGTTTTACTCTTCCGTTTATGAGTTTTAAGATACCAACAAGCTGTAAATACTTCCATTTTATAAAAATTCAATTCCTTTTCCCTTAATAATTCGTCTTAAAACCCATTTTCTGGTCATATAATTTTTTCAGTCGTGGTTGACCTTCTCATGGAAACACCCATATGCTACTGCCATAAGATTCGAAATATAAGTCCAAAAGAAAAATCATATATGACTCATAAGAAGTGGCTCTCATATCAGACGTATGCACAAGACGTGATTCACAAATCACAACTTATTTTTGACTCTGTATACCCACCATCAATGTCAATGACTCACATGAATTAGCCTTTTAATTTGGATTACAGTTTAGTTGACCCTAATTTCTTACGCTCTTCGCATAAACAAAAGAACTTGAAATATGAGTTTTGATATAAAAACCAACACATGCACATACATAGTTAATTTTTTATCCTTATTTAATAGAAAATAGCAAACTTTGAAATGTAATACATTGGACTAATTTGTACTCGCGCTTGCCAAGCTCTGGGGAAAACAAGTAAATGGAATCAATACGTGAAAAAATTTGTGAGCAAGGACGAAAAACATTAAATGTATCCAACACTCCTGATACCAATTTTTGTGACATCCACATCAGTACCTAGCACGAATAATGTGTTATCGTACATCTCTTAAAATTTAAAATAAAACAAAAGTTCCACATTCCAAGGTGTGTCGGTTTTGAGCTTGTCTTCATTTCGAAAACTTCATATAGAGGCTGAGTAGTTTTAAAGTTGCAAAGCCTTCTAAACTCAGGCCCTTAATAAAAAAGGTGGCCCAAGGGCCCTCCTTGATATACATAACTGACATCAGCTTATCAGTTACCGGACTTTCACTAAATCTAGTAGGGCACACCCAAGTTAATTCCTCTCGAGTATATCGTTAAACCTCGAAATGAATGCGGCAGTCGAAAATATTTGCAAACAATTTAATACTTATATTGTTTCTCGTAGCAGACATACCACGCTTGATTGTCGTACCTATCGTAAATACCTTACGGATAAGCCCAGACATACATACATACATACATAGCTCACAAACTCAAAATAGGTCCATAAAAAAATAAATAAAGTTTGTACTTACCAAAACATAAACCGCAAATGGCATCACCACCAAAGCTACCAGCAGATCGGCTATCGCTAAAGACACTATAAAATAGTTTGTTACAGATTGTAAGGTCCGTTCGCGAAACACCGCCAGAATAACCAAAATGTTTCCAAACAATGTTAACAGTGGAAACACCATTAAAGGAAGCGCCCAATAATTTAAAGAAGAAGTAACTGCAATCAAAACACAAATAAATTAAATTATTATTATTACGGTCTAGACCCAAAGTAAAATAGAATAATAGAAGCAAGGAAAGGGCTGACTTCGGTTGTGCCGAACGCTTCTTACCTTTCATGAATACGCATAACTTTTTTAAGGGTCCGATCCTTTCTACAAAGCCTTCAAAACTACCAAACCTGCAAAATTTTACTTTCCTAGCTTTTTAATTGCAATATTGTTTATCGGAACAACCGATTGTATGGGAGCTATGCGTTGTATTGGTCCGATCTTCCTAGTTCCGACAAATGATTAATATTACGGATATTGTCACATGCGAAGCGAATGAAAATTTTTATTCATATATTTTGATAGAAAAAAGAATTGTAACCGAAAATAAAACAACATAGAAGTGAGTAAACAACTTTTGTGTGTTTTTTAATGAAAATAAATAATAGTTCCTCTAGGTCAATGTGGGTAAACGATGGCACGTTAAAAAAAATGATTACTACTGACAATCTCCGGGTGCAGATGCAACATACTCCTCATAAGTAAGTGAAGTCCATTGTACAAGACTGCATGAGGGGCGAGTAGTGGATAAACATTCTTCTTTCAAAACACAAACGTTTGAAGTAACGCAGGCGCACCACTACGTATTCATGCGCATCTTTTGCGCTATTGCCAATTGTTATATTCAAGTGGATGTGATTGCAAAACGTATTCTACTATCATTAAATCACCATTGGTGCCACTGTGGGTTTTAAGTTTCTTTGCACTACTACTTCCCACATCCAGCTCATCTGTATCCGAACTAGCACCACTTTTTATGATCTCGGTATGAGCTGCCATTTCCAATTGACGCACATCATCCTCGCTACCTACTACAATTACACAAACATCGCGCTCTTTTGTACAAATAAATAAACAAAAACATATGCAAATGACACAAAAATGACAGAAACTTCAAATTCGGATGAACTTTTTGAATTTGTTTGAATGGCAACATAACATGGCAGGCGAAAAAGTTCATTCGCCACTCACAAGGCAAATTTTAGGTGAGTTCGCCAATCTGTTCGACTCGCCAAATGTATTCGCTTCGCAAGTGACAATATGCGTATATAATACAAAAGAGCGGCCCCACACCGCATTTCATCTACATATCTTTACAGAGACATTTCATCTACATATCTTAACAGACAGACGCGCATGACTAAATCGGCTCAGCTCATAGCCCTAATAATTTCAGTATACTTATTGGTGAGTCTAACTCTTCCTCTTCTCATACTTACATACATACATATATACATACAAACATCGCACCAATGTTACAATGCCATTTCTTGTTCATGAAAGCTGTAAACATTTACCGACAGCCACACTGCAAAACCCCGTAAGTCACTATTTTTCCAAAAATAAGGTTCTGAGCCTTTGCCATAGATCGTGATATTTCGCGCATTAAAATGCAGTCAAAATCGGGTTACAACTTCCCGTTTCTTTCCAGTGGTGAAATGTAATACCGTCGCTCATATACACATCGCACACTAAATCAAAAAGAGTCACAACTCAAAATCCGAGTAACTTTCAGTTAATTGCTTCTGGATCGCACAAAAGTGATTTGATTTTTAAAAAATTGACATCACTGTGCTCTTTAAAGAGTAACGATAATAGTCAAAAAGAAAAATATTGTATGTACTGGCTGCACTACTTTTTATTAGGCAATCTATGCCAAGAAAGCGACCTAAAAAAATTTTGAGTTGTGACTGTTTTTGATTTAGGGTGCGATATGTTATAATTATCACAGTTTTTTCCCTCTCCTGATAACTTTTTCGTTTTGAACATACATGGTTTTGCAGTGTGGCTGTCGATATACTGTGATACTGAAATGTAATATAGCTGAGTTTGGGACCTGCTCGGAAGGCTTGCTTGGAAGTGAACTTTAATTTCTCCATTTCAAGGGAGAATACTGCTAAATACTCAGATTCAATCGTCTGGGCTAAGGTATAGTGCGGAAACACCATCTCAGTATTAAACAACAGATAAAAATCTAGCTGCATACTATTTAAAACGTAGATTGTATGTATAATAATTGTAAATCGATATAATATTAATACGGCTTACCTTCGTCATTTGGCACTATACACAAATCCGTTATGTTTGAGCAATTAGTTCGAATAATTAAATCTGTTACATTAAATGAGCTTATTATTGTTTGAGTATCCGTAACCGAAACCCCGATACTGTCACTAACACCGACATCAATACCGACAGCAACACCGCCATCATTAACGCTAGCACCACCGCTCCCGTTATAATTATAAAAATAATCGCCAAAGTCCTCAAGCAGCATCATAAATGTGCTGCCACTTTTATCTTTGCCCCCAACACCTACCCCACTTTCTACCGTCGACATCATGGTGGTCCCACCACCATCGCTGTAACTCGAATAGTACGATTCATTTTTACTTGCACCGAAACTATCGAAAGCGGACGAATGGCGCCCATCCACGTTTAAGCCCGTCACACCACCAATACTTTCACCGCCACCGTTAAAGCCGTTTATCGTCTCATAATCTGTGTCAACTCCCAACGACACCTCCGCGCTATCTATCAAAGCAAAGTTTATATCGTCTTCACCCTCACCAGCCACATAGTTATTGCTCTCAGTTGTTGTAAAGTTAGCATCAAAGAATTTACTAGGCGCTGTAGAATATGCATCAAATGCGCTGATGGTGGTGCTCTCGTTGTTATCATCAAAGGAGTAAGCACCATCAGTATTTGCAATTCCATTTCCGTTAGTGTTCAATGTGTTTGTGGTTAGCACTGTACTATAACCGTCATCAAATACTGAGGATGATGATGAGTGAACGTCTAACTCAGTACCTAAGCCAATCGATGTGTATATGTGTATACTCTTTGTTGTACCGTTGGCACTGCCGACTAATTCACTTTTGTTGACCATCCCTGAGGAGCTTATTGCAGTCACATTAGTTTCATAGTTGGGAGTTGTGTTTGAACTGTCAAATGAATTCCAAGTGCCCACAATAAGGTTGTTGAGCTCATAACTAATGCTACCATCTCCAATGCTGCTTAACGTTAAGCCATCGTCATTAGTGCCAGCGTCGGCTTCATATAGCCGGAAGTACTCTTCCGATGCTGAATCGAAGTGGTCATTGGTTGTCACCGCTGTTGTGGTGTTAATTTCCGCTATCGGTGCCATACTCAATAAATTATCGCATGCTTCAATGTAATTGTTTTTGTTGTTATTTATTTGCGGAGCTTCCGATCCCTAGCGGCTACTGTTGGCCAGCTCTTTGACATGTTTCAAAAATAAATTACTCGACCGCAAGTCGGTCAAAAGCACTAATAAATCGTGCATACCAACACAGCAGGCAAGAGCACCAGTTCTTTCCCCGCCTACAGATAAATGACCGATCAAGATTTTACTATGCCACAAGTGGATTTGTCAAGCCATTTTTCGAACGCTCAACAGTAATTGTAAACAACCACAAGTTAAGCCACATTGTGTAGTCCAGCGTCGACATGAGCCGGCAATTCCACATAGAATTGCATCAATATCAATGTGCTTGAGGATTGTTTTGTTAGTATTTTCCTTTATACCTGGCGTGACATTTTACTGGGAATGCCCTAGATGCTGAGACTCGGACTAGGTTTCATAGCATTGGAAATATCTAGGAAGTGTAATTAAAGCAAACAAGCTTAACAGCTAACCGCTGCGAGCTGATGTAATACATGCTATGTTTGTTGCTGGATTTCGCTTGCACTGCACCATGCGCTGAACTTATTACATTTCGCAATTCAGTATGCATGATTGAGTTCGGCGGGCGATTCGATATCCTGTAATGAGTTTTATATGCACATAGGCTCATCATTTCACAGCGGCACCATGTCTTTCTCTCTTGAGCCCATTATTAGCTGGAAGCAGAAAATTAAAATAGAAATTTAATTAGATTCAACAATGTATGTATGTATGGGCAAATATAAATTAAATTTAAAAAATTTGCAATAACTTTAATGCTCTCTTCAAAGATTTACTGAATATAGAGTTTACAGGTTTAGGTTTCCCATATGTATATTGTAAACACCGTTATTATAAATGAAACTCAGCAAGGCAAGTATTTGTCTTAAAGCATTTATTCTAAATTTACATACCAAAGTAAATAAAATTTCAGAAATAAGATTATTGAGCCTTAAAGAAGACAAATAACAATGTGTTTACAAATGGGGGACAGATTTGACCCAAAGTTGTCTATTTCTAATTAGAAAATTCGTTAAAATATGAGCATCTTTTAAGTTTCTAAATTAAGTAAACTACATTAGATAAGTATTAAAAATGTTCACGTTACACAGGCTATGCTGATTGGTTGGTATTGAATAGTATCTAAATTAAATCACTTCTGAATATTAGAATTAGGTCATGTAACCACCAGGATGAAGCTGAGGCTCAGCAACGCAAACATATTTAACAAAAACAACAACATAAATTTAGTTGTTAACTTTGTACATAAATCAATATTTAATTTTACATTCTAGGAAATTGATCCAGCAACGTTTATTACCGCATACATAGTATTGATTAAGTGTACAAAAAACAAAAAAAAAAACCAAATAACCGCTCAGTTACAAATGTGAGGCGCCACAAATCTTTGGGTAAAATCTGGCAAATAAATAAGTAGTGGAAATATTTGGTACGAATGAACAAACAAATGTACTTTCTACAGGTAAATATGTAGTAGCATTAAAACAGGAAGTATAATCTATTCAATATCTTTGAATATTTAACAATAATGGGTTGAGTTTTAGAAAGTGCACCGTGTCTACAAACGTGTTTTTTTAGAGGGTTGAGGGGGTCCCAGAAATCACAAAACTAAAGCCCGAACTTGGATGCGACTCATATTTTAAGAGAAAATCGAATTTAAAGATTAAAATTTTCCCGATCAAAATGTGTACATTTTAAAACACTTTGATAACACTTTACACACAAATACATACATACAATAACGGTGTGGAAGCGGGTTTTTGTGTATATTACATTACTCGCACTGTTTATTGTCGAAATTTGCGCGAATAACCGCTGTAAATATTTAAAATTTGTATCACACAAAGCTCGGCATGTTTTTTACTTGGCAACAACAATGCCTTCGGATTAGTTGCAGTTACAGCGAGTAGCAACTGTTGATGGCTATGAAGGAATAAACAAACTATGTTATGGCACGTTCACTGCAACATAGCATGTTTATTCTCCATTTTATGAATTATTATATAGCTTTTCTTAAGTATTTCTTAAAAAACGCGAAGATTTATCACGTTTACTTACCACGAACAGATTTAATGCCGAAAACTAAACAGCTTTCAACGAGACTAATTTGTACTAGTTAATAATAAAAATGTTGCCAGACCTTCCAACAGTAATTATAACAAGTAAGGAAGTCTAAGTTCGGGTGAACCGAACATTAAATACCCAGCGTTAGTTTTCAGAAAAGGGGGCGTGGTTTTCATCCGATTTCGCCCATTTTAAAAACCAATATATGCCGAGCCTAAACAATAGCGAATTTGGTGGGCGCGGCCACGCTCCTTGCTTATAAAGTTTTAACCGCTTACATGAGCCAAAAGTACTGAATCGATCTTTTCAAGGGTTATACCATGTCCTATATATAACTTTGGAAAAGAAGGCGTGCCATGCCCAAAACTTTTAACGTATTTTGTGAAATTTTTCGATGTACGGATATATGTGTCCATTAATCAATATTTACCTAATTTTAAAAAAGTGGGTGGTGGCACGCCCACGGATTTTATTATGTTGTTTGTCCCTATTGAAGATCAGTTTTCATTGCAGATCTTTATGATACTTTCACAGTGGCTTGTTAATAGTGAAATGTTGATATTTTGTTTATTCACTTGTGGGCGGTGCCACGCCCATTTTCCAAAATTTTACCAAAAAACCTTTAAACATAACTAATAACATCATCAGGTGAATGAGTGTACTAAATTTTAGCATTATATCTTTATCAGTTAAACAGATATTGCATATTCCGGTTTCCTAACTCTCGTTTAGAGAACTTTAGTCCAAAAAGGGGCGTGGTCGTTCACCGATTTTTCTTATTTTCTGTGGTAGTACTCTACATAAACATAACATGCCTGGAACCTAGTTTCGTAAACCTATCTCACACCGTTCTGAAGTTATTAGCAGTCGAATTTGAAAATTGCTTGACTCATAAGTGGGCGGTGCCACGCCCACTTTCCAAATTTTTGCAAAAATAATGTAAAGAATATGAAAATTGATGTATGTACCAAATTATATTATTATAGCGGTATCAGTTAATTAGATATGGACTTTTCAATATTTCCACCTCCTTTCAATATAACTTTTATAAAAAAGTAGGCGTGGTCGCCAAGCGATTTCGTTTATTTTCTATATCTGAATTTAACACAACAATAGTATGCCCTCTACAAAATTTCGTTATACTAGCATAAACTGTTCTCAAGTTATTAGGAGTCAAAATTTTAAAATTTCTTCAAATATATAGGGGCGGTGCCACGCCCCTTTTCAAAAAATTTGGTAAAATCCGCCTTAGAACATATAAATCAATACATATTGCAAATTTTATCATTGTAGCTGCTTCTGATATTGAATTAACCCGTTTTATACGTTTTTCGAAATTTTCGATATCGAAAAAGGGGCGTGGTTATCATCCGATTTCGCCCATTTTCAATAGCAACCTACCTTGGCCAGAAAGTAACCTGTATGCAAAATTTCATGCAAATATCTCAATTTTTACTCAAGTTATCGTGTACACGGACGGACATACGGACATACGGACGGACATGCCTTAATCAATTCCTCTTTTCAACCTAAGAACTTTCATATATGGAACTCTATATCTAACTCGATTATTTTGTGCCGTTACATAGTACCGTTATGTGAACAAAATTAATATACCCTTGTGGACCTTCGACAGACGAACTTTGTACGAGACTGAATGACTACCTGCGCGACCTTTCCTGCTTCTTCACAGAGCGGAACCTGACACTGTCCCCGACTAAATCGACAGCGACCCTATTCACTACGTGGAATGCGCAGATGGGGCAGGAGTTGAATGTCCACGTAGATGGTGTTCCACTACCTACTGTCAACCACCCCAAAATTCTAGGGGTTACATTCGACAATAGCCTCACCTTCGCCAATCATGCCACCGCAATAGCTTCAAAGGTACAAAGCCGCAACAAGATCCTCAAGTCACTCGCCGGCAGTACTTGGGGCAAAGACAAAGAAACGTTGCTGGTCACCTATAAGGCTATTGGCCGACCGGTTATTGATTATGCTGCGCCCATATGGTCGCCCAACCTTCACGACACCCACTGGAGGAAATTGCAGGTCTGCCAAAACACCGCCATCAGAACTGCAACGGGTTGTTTGCTTATGTCTCCTGAGTCTCATCTCCACCAGGAGGCTCAAATGCTCAACGTTCGCGAGCATGCGGAACTTTTAAGTAGGCAGTTCCTTCTGAACTGCCACCGTCTCAGTCATCCAAATCGACAGCTATTGGATGAAACTCCGCCCCCTAGAGACATAAGGAAGCATCTCCGGAAGCATTATGATGAGATCCGGCATCACATCTCGTTGCCGTTTGATCTGCGGGACCATAGGCGGGCCCTAAAGGACCTCCACACTGAGTCGGTGGACAGATCCCTCAGATCCCGGCCTGTGAACCCCGTTATTGGTGCCCAACCACCCGTTCTTGCTGAGGAAGAACGTGTCCTTCCGAGGGAGACTAGAGTCATGCTGGCTCAACTTCGGTCTGGATATTGCAATAGGCTGAACTCCTATTTGTCCAGACTGAACCCTACCATACCAAACACATGCCCTGCATGCGGTATGGCCCCCCATGACACGCAACATCTCTTTTCGTGTTCTTCGGAACATACTCTTCTAACTCCCTTATCACTTTGGTCCAACCCTGTTGAAACAGCGCGTTTCCTTGGACTCCCGTTAGAAGAGCCCGATGACAACTAGGAGTGTTCTGGCCCTTTGGGCAGGGCGAAGCACTGCTAACAACAACAACAACAACAATATACCCTTGTACTAGTACTAGTACGCTGGGTATAACAAAAACTTCTTATATTTTATTACAACTTTATCAAATATGAAAATTATGCGAATATGTTTGTAAAATTGTAGTTGATAATAAAATTTAAATCTTTATAGCTATATCTGTTTAACTTGTTTTGTTGAAAGCCCCCTTAAGTTGGCGCCACTAGATAAATCAATTAGTTGGAGCTATTATGTTCTTCAAACTTACGGTACTTTTTATTACGGTAAATACACGTCCAAAAATCTCGAGAGAGGTATCAAAAGACGCGTCTTGATCTCCGTAACAATAATCTGGAGGGGGAAATCTGATATGGGTCAATTTTCGGTTTTTCACTAATAACTTTTCACTGAAACAAAATATTGCTTTTCCCCCTTCGGATTATTGTAACGGAGGGGCTTTTTACAATAAATGTCCAACAGGTTACAAAACTCATACTCAGAAGTCGAATTATTATCAAAATTAGATAAAACTATACATTCAACGTAGTCCTAGAAACGGAAGTCCTAGAAACCTAGCGCCTTCAACTGGGGTGGACCAGAGGCAAATTTGTGATAGAAGAGCAGGCTCTGTTGAGCAGACAAAGGGATGGTTAGTGCCGTGTGGGGACAGGCCGCATGCCGGACAGACATGCAGCAAGTCGGGGTTCAGTCTGGATAAGTAAGCGTTTAACCTCTTATAATATCCAGAGCGGAGTTGGGTCAGCATCACCCTTGTCTCTCTAGGCAGTTTACGCTCCTCTTCGGCAACTGGTAGAGTTGTTGCCTGAAGCACGGCGTTCGCTCGGATAGAGCTGACATAGGCGTTTACCGATTCTGTGTGGATGAGGGTAAGGGCCTACCGGTGTACCTTAGGATCAAACGGCGTGAACTTTGTTAAGGCATTGGACTTAATGGCCAATTGCGGTTACATGAGCGCCGTATTTGAACGTGTTATCAAACGTGACCCCTAAGATTTTGGGGTGTGAGGCGGTTGGTAGCTTAACACTATCAAAGTAGACGTCTAATTCCATGTTCACCTGATTTGTCCATGTCGTGAATATAGTCGCCGAGGACTTGGTCGGTGATTATGTCAGGTTTCTTCCAGCGAAAAATTGGGGCAGGACAGGGAGGTATGAATTTTAGCGAGAGCAGAGCTCTTCAATGGAGGGGCCTGTTGCCCCGTACAATCGTCGACATAAGAGACGATCGAGACACTCTTGGGGGGGACGTCGATAAATAATGGTTAAACAGAAGCGGGGATAGGACACCACCCTGTGGCACCCCTTGTTTAACTATTCTGGGTGAAACCGTTTAATTAAAAGAACAGTCCAGTCCTTTACTACTATTTATTTTAGCGCTCTACCTATACATTTAGGTAAAGCCAATTGCAATTTGTCATGCCTCTAAATGTATATGATCTAAATTTATGATTTTTGGATATCTGTGACCTTTAGCAAGATTTACAGTTTTTGAAAAAAGTATATATATTTTTTCGAGTTGTTTGATCTATATGACGACTTTCACTGTGGTGAAAATTTTCTGATATGAAGACCAATACAAATTTGAAAATTTTGGCTAAGTATGCCCCTTTTACACGTTGTTATTTCTTTTAAATGCTTACCAATGGGACCAAATCAATACAGCTACCAAATACTGTCAAGTTATCTGGATCAGTAATGAAGACATTGCGTGTTTTTGTTTTCATTCTAATGTCAATCAGAGCACTGATTTTCACTAACGTGATAAGCCCAGTAAAAATTTTCATCTTTCTATGTTTTACGTTTCCGAAGTTTTATTATACCTAGTAGTGCTTCGCACACAAGGTATATTAACTTCATTCGCCTAACGGTAGTATGTAACGGCATAAACGAATCGATATAGATATTGACTTATGTATATCAAAATGTTCAGGAGGAAAAGAGAAATTGATTGAGCCATGTCCGTCCGTTCGTCCGTCCGTCCGTCCGTCTGTGAACACGATAACTTGAGTAAATCTTGAGATATCTCAATGAAACTTGGTATGCAGGTTCCTTTTTACTTATCTCTGAACGCTATTGAAAATAGGCAAAATCGGTTACAAGCCACGCCCACTTTCTATATATATAATATTTTCGAAAATACAAAAAGAGTGATTATTCAGTACATAATACACCTATAAGGATAAAATTTGGTGTGTACCTTAGCGTTAAGGCAAAAAATACATTTCTGAAGAAATTTTTAAAAAAGGGCGTGGCACCGCCCACTTTTGATTAAGTCAAATTTGGAAATATTATTAATCATAAATCAAACACCGCTCAAGATAGCAAAATAAAATTCAGCACACATATTTCTATTAATACAGGCAATATTTCGAAAAAAAATTAGCAAAATCGGATTAGGTCCACGCCCAATTTTATACGAAAGATTTCGAAAAGGATCATGGATATATTGAATATTCTATAACTTTGCTTAAACTAGCTGTATATCATTTCTATTTCACCTCTAAAGTGTTCGTGGGCAAAGAAAGTCGAATGCACAAAATTTTTGGAAAATGGGAGTGGCCCCGCCCCTTTATGGGGGATTATTCCACAAAACTTTCCATGCCATAACTCCGGTAAAAATTGACTTATTGAAACGATATTTCGAGAAAGTGTTCAACATATAAAGCTAACTCTTTGCTGAAAAAAGAAACAAAATCGGTGAACGGGCACGCCCACTTTTTGAACATAGTTCTAAAAAATTTCTTCGTAAAATTAAAATCGCGATATTTCCATAATTGTATTAGTTATATAAATAAGATTTTACACACATAATAGCCTTTTTAAACAAAACTAAACTGTAAAAAAATGTTGTGGATTTTGGTGAAGTAGGCGTGGCGCCGCCCACTTTTTAACATAAAAGCTCTGCTATTTTCAAAAGCGATTGCTTGGAATTTCAAGAATGTATTTCAATGAAATTTAGTGAGATACTTCCCAATAGTATGAAGTATACTCCTGCCAAAAATTACGCAAATCGAATAACAAACAAGGAAGATTTACGGGCAAGTAGTTAACACCCTACTGCCTTTTTTTATTTTCATACCTTTCATGAACATGAGGAAAGCTATTTATATTTTGTTATTTAGTGATAATTGAATTTACCACTCACAAAAGAAGTGTTTTTAATCGAAAACAATCAGTTGCCTTTATAACAACTTTTCCGTTATTAAAATAGACCTGAGTAAATTGGGATACCAAAACAGATCACTACTAGGTATTTAATGTTCGGTTACACCCGAACTTACACTTCCTTACTAGTTTTTCTAAAATTTCAGTATCATCAGTCACCTAGAAATTATTGGCGTGATTCTAACTTGATGTAGCAAATTTTGAATATCAACATCTTTATCTGAAAGGTAAACTGTGAACCCTTTTTATACAAATGTCGACATTTTTACTCAGGCTATCGCGTGCTTTAACTCCTTTTTGCCGTCATAAGAACCTCCTATGTTTACGATAATAGAATTGGTAGATTATTTGATTTTTATTTTGGCTTCGTTGCGACTCCTGAAATTAGGTCACACACTCGCATACAGATTTATTGAAAAGCTTTAACCAAGAAATAGCAAATTGCTTCTCTAATTCATGTTTTCCCAGCAGAGATGTAATGGAACGGAACGAAAATAGCGATAGACAGGGAATTAGAATATTGAATGGCGCCAACCAACATCATTGAATAATAAAATTGCCAGTCTCTATGCATACGCACTCGTCGATATCAAGCTAAATATGAAATTATCATGGGACTTTGCACACTTACTCACACACCCATACATATATGCGTAAATTTGTGAACACATCAAAAAGAATTCCGTCAGGAAGTTGTGTGCCGAGTTGTAGCTTCCAAATTTAGGTTTGCCATTTTGATGTGTGTGTTTCAGAAATATACCTAGAGTATACACACATATGCATGTAAGTACATATGTATGTACCTAGGGAAACAGGTGTTTATACTTATTTAGATACAAGCGTGCGTACCACTATGTACATATGTAGATACCCATATCTTATAACTTTAAACGACTTATTCTTGTATATTTGTATATGCACTACTATCTCCCGAACGACTTCACCGATATTAATGAAATTTGGTACACAGGTACTATGCTTTGTTTTAAGATTTTCTACTTTGGTGTTGCCACTTGGGGTGGTCCTTAGGGTTGCCACCTATATCAATTTTTTTTTAAATATTAAGCAATATATGGCATTATGGGTATCAAATGAAAGGTATTTTAGGCCGTATACCAACCAAAATATTTTCGAATAGGATTGCCACCTAGGCTTGCCACCAGAACGCATTTTATTTATTCCTTCAGATATCGACCACTATCTCGGGAAAGGCTAAACCGATTTCGATAAAATTTGGTAGATGGATAGTATGCTGCCTTCTTAGATTTTTTACTTGGATGTTGCCACTAAAAGAAGCTTAGAGGGTTGCCACCTTTCCGATTTTTTTAAATATTTAGCAATATATGGCAATATGGGTATCAAATGAAATGTATTTTAGGCCGTATACCAACCAAAATATTTTCGAGTAGAATTGCCACCTAGGGTTGCCACCTGAACGCATTTTATTTATTCCTTCAGATATCGACCACTATCTCGGGAAAGGCTAAACCGATTTCGATAAAATTTGGTAGATGGATAGTATGCTTCCTTCTTAGATTTTCTACTTGAATGTTGCCACTAATGGAAGCTTAGAGGGTTGCCACCTTTCTGATTTTTTTTTTAAATATATGGCAATATGGGTATCAAATGAAAGGTATTTTAGGGCGTATACCAACCAGAATATTTAATACACAACAGGTGTCGCCAATGTATGTTAAGTGACTTTTTGTGGTTAGTGTTCGATATTTTGGAAATCTATTTTGGAAATTTATGCTCTTGGTAAGTAAGATTATGCGGCAAATTTGAAAAATCCCGAGCAAGTCTCGGTCACCCAGGTACTGTTTGTATATTAGAGGAAGATATTGAAGTAAGTAAAGAAAGTCCTGTCTTCGTCTGTGCTCGAGGCTTATATGTTATATGAAGAATAATGATATATCAACATTTTCACTATCACTGGAAGATATATAGTCCAAACCTTGTTTATCGGAGCAATCAGCGTACAAGTTTTCATACAAACAAGCTTAGGAATACTTCAATTAAATAAGTCTACCCTGTCCTTAACTTGGCTATGCGTTCCGCTTCTGGAAACAGTTCATATCATCGGTCCATGGACTCCATTGTTATCCTGAAGGGAAAGTTTCTGGGTATGAACAGCATTTTTACATTTTACATCAAATCAACTGGGAAATTTTTACGAAGCTACCTTTAGGCAGTGGAGCAAGTTCCTATTGAAACACTATATAGTAAAATCTAACAAATTTTAACTGTACTACCTATTGTGATATTCTTCGGAAGCAATACAGAACAAACTTTAGAGCACACGAGCCGTTCTAGTGTCTATGCGAAGATTTTAAGTTTCATGCTGGCATTTTTGACATTTCTTACTAGCTTTTTACAAATCTCCGTCACTTGGAAAATTTACTCCGTGCGGTATGCGGATGCATCCTTCCTTTCGGTTGGTAATTCATTAGGCTTATTATTATTATAATTATTGAACTAATAAAAATACCTCTAAAAATCGTGCGATTGGGTATATGATGTTGCCCTTCAAGAGCTAAAACGGTTAAGTTATAAAACTGCTATGAATATTTTATTCTTTAACTGTAAAGCGAGTTACATGCAAGCTTACACTATAACGGGTACAAAATATATTAAAACAGCACGATATTAAAATGGCGGAATGTGAGAGGTAGTGAGCTTTTACCTAGGTAATTTTGTTTCTATCCACCGCTCTACGTTTTGCGGTGGCAGATATTTGGATATCGTGAGCACTTACTTACTTAACCGACACAACAGATGAAAAATGTAAATAAAGAAACCATATTTAAAACATAATCAGATGCTTTCATTTACAGATTGTAACTTGCATAGGTCTGTTCTGTTCGAGTTTTCAATAACCAAAAGCAGTGTGGGGCAAGGGGGCAGTTTCTCACTTCCTCCCAAAAAATTGATCTCTCACAAAATCTTCTATACATATAAAATTCAAATTATGTAAATATATATGTATGTAGGTATAGATCGACTTGCGTCCTAAACTTATAAACCGATCGTAACCAAATTTTACACACCCACTGTACATCTTCCAGGGATGGTCACAGGCTAAAAAATATTTTGATATATATACGGGGCGTGGCACCTCCCATACAAATGGAATTTTTCATTGTCCGTATCTCTGGAAGTATTGAGGTTAGATCATTGAAACTTGGTTAGGGGTTATATGGAATCGATCCCTACCACCTCCAAAAAAACTGGGGATAACGAAAAAGTGGGCGTGGCACCTCCCATACGAATGAAATACTTCTTAGACGATATCTCTGGAACTATTTAGGTTAGACCACTGAAATTTGGTGAGAGATTATATGAGATCGATCCCTACCACCTCCAAAAAAACTGGGGATAACGAAAAAGGGGGCGTGGCACCTCCCATACAAATGGAATTTTTCATTGTCCGTATCTCTCTAAGTATTCGGGTTACACCACTGAAATTTGGTGGGGGTTATACGATTAATTAATTTAATTTTTCAAGCTAAATATCTCTAAAAGTATTTAAGGCAGGAACCTGGAAATTGGTATAGAGCTAAATGATATCAAAACAATTTTTGCGCATAAAAGTTTGGTTATCGTAAAAGCGTTTAAAGTTAGGACCTGAAAATTGATCAGGAGATTAATGATATCAATAGTTCCCGTGTAGGAAAATTTTTTTTCGCTATTTACTTACGCTCCGGGACAGAAAACTAAAAATTTTGTGTATCGTGTAGCCTTAAACGGAATACTAAAATTTTATATTTTTGAAGTTGTATGCACAATGAAGTAGTGAAAAATTAATAAAAAAATCTATTTTGGGAAGAACGAAGTTTGCCGGGTCAGCTATATTATATATATATGAAATCTTAAAGTATATTATTGATTTTGAAAGGCCCCCTAACTACTTACATCCCGAGCAACGCCGGGTACCCTGCTAGTAATTTATAAAAGCAGCGTATTCGATAACATACCCTCATCAATTACATCGTTTAATATATCAATATCTTGGTGGTTTCCACCAAATCTGGAACATCCTCATCCATGTGTAAGTTCTGTTTCTGAACTTAAACATGCTTGTGTGTATTCCTTGGAGAAAAACGTAGAACTTTTAGCTACGCTGATAACAAGGAAAACTTTGTTTTTATCGTTCCAAAAAACATTAACAAAGGAAATGTTCCCTTATTTTCTTTTACAAACGGTTTACACAGATTTCTGAAATCCGTTACTAGAACATCAGCGGTGCACAAAAAAAACTCTGTTAGTTAATTCAGAAATGATAACCTGTTACTAGAAAATTACTCTTTTAATAAAATTAATAATTACATATATGTTTGTAAATAGACACCGTCAGATATTTCGGGATTTTCAGAATATTAAAATAATAATAATAATAATTTTGGGAATTGTATCTTTGAGGAGATTATGTTTGAGCTTTCATATTAATTAGTGGTATGATGTTCTAATTTTTTCTACAAATATTTGAGACCTACACCTGCAAAGGCTGGGTTGTTGCCTTTTCTTTTATTCAAATTCCCTTACCTTCATAAAACAATTTTGTGGAGCTATTGTGCTGGGAAAATAATCAAATAGATACAAATACAAAAAATAACTAAGCCCATGCCTATCAAAAATATATTTCTAGATACGCCAATGTGGTTTCTACCGATAAAATACTATTGTTGTCCGATTAAAGCAAGCAGTAGGCCCTAGCTCCCAAGTTGTGCAATATTTATAACTAGAGTTCGGCCGTGGCTGAAATTCTATCATAAAATTCTTCGCGATCTCAGGAGACCCGCTGACGATGCGAATCGTAACCAGTGATCAATGCTATACCAACAACTAATGCTAAAATGAACTATACGTTTATTCACACAACAGTTACGATATATGTATGTAGTACGAATACTTATTTTGCATTGAGTGGGCCGATCACACGAGTAATACAATACCATGACATGTCCACTCACACAAAATCACAGTGGAAAAAGTTATTTATAGTAATGCATTGGCCATAGGGGCTATACATTACAGAATGCATCTTTTTCCTCACGGCGATGTCCTTGAAAAGTAATGTATCCGTTTTTAAATGCCAGGGTAATGCAAGGAGTAATGTTTTAGTGAACATTACGCATTTGTGAGCTAATTTCCGATTATACTCTTCTCTCTCCAGAACTTGCTCTCACTTTTAACTTCTATCGCATGGAGAACTCGTAATTTCTGAGCACTCTGTGTCAAGTGTTGAACGCTTGAAGTCTTTTAATAAGCTGAGAGAAAATTACAAAATACTATACATCAAATAAAGCAAAGAGATTCAGAAGGACATCAAAAACATGACCGCTTCTCTGTTTTTGTGATTCATGAAGAAATCGATGAAATTATAGTTTTTTATTGGTTGTATGCTTGAATACTAGCGTTCTCATGCATCCCCGCATAAGTCGTTAAAGTCATGCATGACCAATTTTCCCACTGGATGTCTGCAAGTTCGGTTGATGTACCAAATTTTTTCATTTGGTCTTTTCCTTTAAATTTTGTATTTGGCTCTTAACATTTGTTTTGATGGAAATAACCAGTTATACAAATACGAAATCTTAGTAGGTCTTCATATACATACATACATACGTAAAACCCTAACAATTTTAATACTTTACCGAAAAATTACAAACTTTCAAGATCATCGTAATATAGCCAAATTGCAACTCTACCATCCATTTACTGCATCGTTAACACGCACTACTCGTATCGAATACCTTGTAATTTTCAGTGTTAACTAATTGCATGCAGCTGCCATATTTCATTTCAATTCGCTGTTGTGAGAAATGGTGGTGCCTAATTAAAATGTATGTTTTCGTGTCCAATCTGAAGAGAGAACTTATGTATGCAGAAATAAACATGATGTTCTTATGTATATATATTTCGTTTATAAACTGTTTGTTGTTGTGACTTAAAAGGTCATATTTATGTACCGTTAATAACATTATGCAATTTCAAGAGTACATTTTAAATTTCAGTAGTGAATAAAGTCTTCTGCAATTTATGCGAACATTCGTTGCGTTATTTTTTATATTTTTAACGGTAGCAATTAAGTTGGACTGATTTGTTCATGCTTATATACTGTGTTTTGGTGGATCAGGTACATATGTATGTATGTCAGTAGAACTATCATGCAACTTCTCTGCTCATCGAACATCATAAAAATCATTTAATACTAGCTTAAGTCCTCTGGAATATTCCAAAAAAAAAAATTTACAATTTTTATATAGTGGCTTGCCTGGTCATCTCTGGACCAGCTTGCTGATAATTAGGCATGTATGATACATGGCTGCGGTGAAATTTTCTCCTGCTACTCCAATAGCTGTCTTTTGAACCTCACATAACTCCTCAATGAATTTCTGTCTTGCAGCATAAATAATTACAGTTATTCTTCACAATTATGGACTTGTTTGAGATTAACTTCCCCATTTGTATGAATGGTGCCACACCCCTTTACCCCCATCATCCTGTGGCTGTGAAATCTAATTATTTGCCCTATTTATATAGATATAGTATAATAACTACTTTAAATAATTTGATGCTAGCGCCATCGAAAAAGGCTCAAGACGTAATGAAAGTTCAAAAAATTTATTAAAACCGAACTACCGGAAACGAACTAAACATTATGTTTATAAAAACAGTTGCAATAAAAATAGGCCAATCACATCGAGGAACAGCCGTATTGGCCACTTAAAGCAATAGATAAAATATTTTAAATTCATGTGTTGTAAATCTGAGCCAACAAGACTTCAAATCATAGCAATAAAACTTGCATTGGCTGAAGCGCTTAGCCAACAAAATAAAACCATCCAGTTTAGGTAGGAGTGATGAATTCAAGTTTTGGCAAAAGAAAATGTTTTCAATCCATTCAAATGGTTCCAGAAGCAAAGAAATCGTTCATAAAAATATTACCTAAAAAATATTACTAAAAGCAGAACCTAGAGCCATTTCCTTTCATGGCTATAAAACAAAACATTCGCACCATTTTATAACGCTCGACCTAGACATTCGATATGTAAGCAATTGAATCTAAGTGTTCTCTGCCCAATCCACAAGAAAGGTGATCCAGCAAACTGCACCAACTATCGCGGAATCAGCCTTTTGAATATCGCATATAAGGTCTTGTCAAGCGTATTGTGCGAACGATTGAAGTCAAACGTGAACAGACTAATTGGAAGTTATCAGTGTGGCTTCAGACCTGGAAAATCTACCATCGACCAGATTTTTACAATACGTCAAATCCTGGAGAAAATCCGTTAGAAAAGAATCGACACACACCACCTCTTTGTTGATTTTAAAGCCGCTTTCGATAGCACGAAAAGGAGCTGCCTATATGCCGCTATGTCAGAATTTGGTTTCTCCGCAAAACTTATACGGCTATGCAAAATGACATTGAGCAACACCATCAGCTCAGTTAGCATTGGGACCTCTACGACGAGGTTTCAGACAAGGTGACCGCCTATCGTGCGATTTCTTTAATTTGATGCTGGAGAAAATAATACAAGCTGGAGAACTTAGCCGCGCTGGAACAATATTCTATAAAAGCGTCGTAACCTCTGCCTACTCCAAACTAGAAGAAGAAGCGGAAAAAATGGGTTTGGTGGTGAACGAGGGCAAAACGAAGTGCATGCCGTCATCAAGCAAAGAGTCAGCGCACTCGCTCCTTGGCACCCACGCCACTGCTGGCAGCAAAAAGTTCGAAATAGTGAAGTACTTCGTTTACCTTGGATCCAGCATTAACTCAAACAATAATGTCAGCCTTGAAATCCAACAAAGAATTACTCTTGCAAATAAAAGGTTCTTTGGACTGAGTAGGCAAAAAGTAAAGTCGTCTCTCGACGCGCGAAAATCACACTCTACAAGTCACTCATCGCTCCCGCCCTGCTATATGGTGCAACATCTGACGAGGCGGCATTGGGAGTATTCGAGAGAAAAGTTCTGCGAAAGATTTGTGGGCCTCTACGCGTTGTCGACGGTGAGTACCGAAAAAGATTTAATGATGAGTTGTATGAGCTTTACGAAGACGTCGACATAGTACATCGCATTAAAATACAGCGGCTACGCTGGCTAGGCCACGTCGTGCGAATGAACGAAGACGCTCCAGCCCAGAAGGTATACTTATGGGCACCCGCCTGTGGAAGCAGAGGAAGAGGAAGACCACCACTCCGATGAAAGGACCAAGTGGAGACCGACCTGCGATCGCGTGGGGTCTCCAACTGGCGCCAGTTGGCGGAACGAAGAAATGACTGGCGAGCTATGTTGGACGGTCAAAATCGCTCACGCGGTTAGATGGCCATTTAAAGAAGATGAAGCAATGAGTTGATTTTTTAAATGTAGGTTAAGATTCCTATAGTCAAGAAGAGAGCTCTTGACAATCGAATAATCGATATTCGTTAAAAAAAAATTATCTCTTATCATTAACTGATCTTTTTATTTGCATATTTTGTACATACCTCTTTTCAAATGCTTTACTAAAAATGCGCGACTTGCGCAACGAATTTCACCACTACCCTCAGCGACATCTACAACATAGTAGATAAACTGTCTGATTCACAATGGCGTTGGTTATTTTGTGCATTCACAATGGTTTATTTAAACAAATTAATTTTTATAAAATACGCTTAAACAAAAGCACTGCTGTAATTAATAAATGATTTCGTATGTAGAGGTAACCCATACCTTTAAAACGATACCTTATTTATCAATATTGGTTCGAAATGAGAGCAGAAAATTAGGAGCAAACACAAAAAGACCTTACACAAATAATATATATGAAGCTTATTTCTGAATTGGTGTAACAAAATGCTCGTTAGACTAAATAAAAATTATGATATGTTTTTGATTTTTCAATAAACAAACAATTAGTACAGGCATTGATATAAACGCCACACTAATGTATCTACAAAAATGGCTGCCAATAAGCGCTTCTGGAAAGGGTTTTGAACATAACTGGAAATAAACTTGTTATAGTCGGCGATATACAAGCTTTTTTGGTATTTTTTTTACTTAAAACCTTATCGTAAAATTTTTATAAACATCCCGCACAAGTTTTTATGACTCACTTAAATTTGAGGGTAAGATATAAGTTTTCACAAAACGTCCAGAAAATACCATTTATTAATTTTTTCTTTTTAACTTTAAAAAATAAATTTGTTATTGGTTTTTATGGTCTGTTAAATACATACATATTTTTGTAAGTTTTACGAGCTCAAACATTTAAAGTTTCTTTCAAAAACTTTTGACAAGCGAATGAGGGCGGAAACACGAAAACATGGCTGTACTTGCTCAATTTACCAACAAATGGTTTAAGTGGCAGAATTCAATATATTGTAACGAATAACAATTGATTTGAAAAGAAGAATAACAAATTCTTTTGGATGAAGTATTAGAAAAAAAAAAAACACATTTATGAAAGGCTTTCAGTAGGCTTACATTCACAATTGCTTATTGATTGCCATTCAAATTGTTAATTTCTCTTTTGAATTTTTCTTATTTCAGGGTTAATGCAATGAAGCATATCTAAGTTTATTAGCACAGTATAATTGACATTTGGGGTAATCACAGTTTCGTGGAAAAGTTACGATACATGTGCTTATAATATCGTTAACGAGGTGATACCTCGACGTTTATTTCCTTCTTACTTTTGTAGTCCATGTTGTGAATAAGATAACCGATCATTTTGTCTCTCGCACGGAATTGAAAGCCAATGCGTGGCAAATAATCGTGACATGTTCTGGTAGCCAAGGAATGCTTTCAACTGACCTATCAATTATAGCCTACTCGTTTTTACCGGTAGGTACCCATGTGGATAGTTTTTAGATAGCATCGTTATGGCTAGTTCTCAGTCGTTTCCGTTTTGCAACGTTTAGGCGTAGTTCTGGTACCGGATGAATAATTATCGATATCCGGTATTTAAAATTTAACTATGGATTTTGTAAGCGGTATAAAACGACTCATTGAGTGTGTAGCTCAAGATTGTATATTTTGGAGATATGTGCACAATTTCACTACGGGGAATCCGACAAACTAAAATCCATGGATTTTGTTGCTAAATCATTTGAAGTAATTTAACTAATACTGCCAAACTTATTTCGTGATATTATTCGAAAATTGTTTGCTCAACATTTGTGAAATAATACGCATGTAACAATTCTGAGTTAAGTAGCTGACGTCAATAGCATCTGTCATAAACTTCATTGGCTTATTCGCCATCCATCATCTTGCTAATGCTTAATTCAAAGGCGATGGTCACGGCCACTGACAGTAGTAACCAAAAACTCATAAGCGCTATGACGCTGCTGTAGGACATGGCCACAGGATAGCAATAATGTGTCAGCGAGTTTCATTTTGGGTTTGAAACGACCGGCTGTGAACTTTGATTTGATGCTAAATTGCCATAGCATTTTTTATTAGTAAGCCACTTAGTGAGTAAAAGGTTTTTCGTAGTTCAAACACAGTGGTTGTGGTGGTGTAGTATTTTTCATAACTGTTCTTGTAACTTCAGAACCTTTTATGCTGAATTAGCGGAATTTGGGAGGAGGCACTATAGAAAATTAAAGAAATCGCTTTTGGATCCCGCCCACATTTGAATAAAATGTATCTGAAAAGGAGGTTGAAATACTGAACTGACCATAATTTTTTGACTGATAGTGGTAAAATTAAAGGCAGTTACACCAATTTACTTATCACTTTTGGAAAGTAGGAGTGTTACCGTTACTTGTTCTTGTTTTTAGCGGAGCAGCATTTAATCCTGATCAGTCGACGCATAAATTATGAACGACGCCTAAGTACAATTTTAAATGGCTTTGCCTATTCTTCCTACATTGTTATTTAAAGTTTTTTTCTATTTCAGAGACTTTCACTTTTCATATTAAGCTGTGCGTAGATCAGAAGTAAATCCATGGGGGAAAGCCGATCGGGTGCAAAGCCCTACTTCGGAATCCAAAAAGTCATATTTTTCAGGAACTATGGATAAAAGATGTCCTCGATAGAGGTAATTTATCTTTATTTCCCTAGTTTAGCCTAGTTTTAGGCCCGTAAGTAATTCAAAATTGGTTTGCAAGTGGCATTTTAACAAAATATTTATATTTAATTATAAATTTCTAATGCTGATTCCAAACTTTAATATTTAAAACACATATCTTGTTTAAGAAAAATTTGGAGCTTGAAGAGCCCACGGCTTTATCTGCGGTTGAATTAGAGAAGTATAAAAATCAAATTAAAATCTCTGTGTCATATCGCAGAGAAATATACGTTGGACAATCCCAAGGTGCGTTTACGAAAAATAAAAAATGAAATAGTAGTTCATTAATTAGTTCGAGTATTGTGTTAAGTCACAATGAAATGGTATTATAACTTTGGTTCGATGTTTGTAAGTATGAGAAGAAGAAGAGATAGACTCACCATTAAGTATACCGAAATGATCAGGGCGATGAGCTGAGTTGATTTACCCATTCCCGTCAGTCCGTCTGTATGTCCGTCCGTCTGTCTGTTTGAACGAAAACTAGTCTCTACATTTTAGAGATATCTCGATGAAATTTGGTATGGAGCCAGGTTTGGTACTAATTATAAATGTGATGTGTGTAATGAAAATCATACAGACCGGACCTCCCATACAATCTATTGCTCCGATAAATGTGGTTTGGCCTATGTACATACATACATATATTTAAATTAACAGTTTTGAAAAGTTTGTGCCAAGTGTAAGTAAGGATCGGCACTTAAAAAAGCTATGCATATTCATGAAAGGTATAAAGCCTTCGGACCAGCTGAAGACAGCGCTTTCCTTACTTGTTTTTTAGTGCAGTACGTCCGATGGTTATGTTTTTAAATGTCAATTGTATCCTTTTCATACTCGAAAGCCTATAAAGGTAGACGAGGAGACCTACTGTTCCTTATAAAGAAGCATAAGACCCTACTCTTTTTAGATACTACTTGTACTATCTTTTGCTGGGAATTTAAACAAATGTATAAGTGTGTATACACGTAGGGGTGTGTGAGTTCTATTTTTTGTAGCCCACTCAATATTTTTGAGTTTGCTTTATGAAGTGAACCATGACCAGCATAAATATTTGGGAAATTTACTCGAATTAATAATTACTTCAACTTCAAAGCATTTCAAAAGCGTGCCATAGTAAAAATTTGCTCAAACGTATTTATATTTAGACATAAATAAACCAGAAGTAATGGGAGGAGATATGAACACGATATTCCAAAAAAAAAAAAAAACAGAAGCACTAGCATCTGAAATATTTAAATTTACTCTGGTATATCTTTAAATTACTAACAGCCATTGAATCTTGCCCCCAAGAAATGGCAAAATTTCGGCGAAAACAGCGGCTGTGTTTACAGCGTCCCTCTATTCATTTTCATGAATGTATAATGTTTTTACATATACGTAGATATATAGTACATGTATTAGACGGCGAGAAGTAATTTTTGTTTACTTCTATTCCTATTTTGAAAAATTTACAGATATGTATTAACATAAATTTCAAAAAATTTTTCCCTGCTGGTAGATATTTTGTAGGAGTTATCTAATCTACCAAATTGTTGTAGGCAAAGTTTTTGCGGCATACGGCGTTTTAGAAATTCACATACACCACTAAACGATTTTAGTCGAAATTTTCGCCTTGTTGGCTGTTCCGTTTCCGTAATCAATCTTCAAGCATAGCTACAGTTTTTGAATTTCACTTGATAAGTCGTAAATTTGTCAAAATCGGAAAAAGCATTGAAACAGAAAGATAATGATCCAATTATAAGAGGTCATAGCAGCTCCACAAACATACAGACACAAAAATTATCCATGTACATATTTTGTTTTTTCAATTTGTAAGTTTATACTCGAAATAGCACTGAAAAATGTGTGGATTGTCAAACTTCGAGAATGGCTGTTTACTGTGCGAAAAGTAGTTTTACTGCCTTGAACTACCGCCTAAAAAAAAAAATGGGTCATTAGAATCCAACTTATGGGTTGCGGTAGAACCCAAACCACAAAAAATGAAAACTCTATCTTAAATTCTGAAAACGAATTCAGACTCAACGATCAATTCAATTGAAAAACAGAGCTTGAGTACTCTGGAACGGTTCATTGAACACGTTTTTGTGGGGAACTAAATTTTCTGCAGCCACCGTGGTGTGGAGGTAGTGTTGTCGGCCTACCACACCGAAGGTCCGGGTTCAAGCCCTGGTACAGGTTACATCAAAAAGTGGTTTGAAAAAGTTTTTCAAAACGGGGTCGCCCCTCGGCAGTGGTTTGGCAAACTCTCCGAGTGTATTTCTGCCATGAAAGGCTTCTCAGCAAAAATTCATCTGCTTTGTAGATGCCGTTCGGAGTCGGCGAAAAAACCGTAGGTCCCGCCAATTTGTAGGAAAAAATTTCAAAAGCGGCACACCACAAATTGGAAGAGAAGCTTGGCGCAAAAATCTCCTAGGAGGTTGATGATATAACTGTTGTATATCGCGCCATATATATATATATATATAAATTTTCTGCATAATTACAGATAAGGTATTTCACTGTAAACAATTGTTTGGCAGTTTAAAGGCAAAAATTAGATCAGTGCTGCAAAATCTATATTTGCACTCATAAAGCTCTAGAAATTAAATTTAGGTTGTATCCGAAAAGATTCAAATTTTTGGTTCACCGTATTGGCGAAAAATGCACCGTTACATTACATGGCGAGCAAGAGAGAAATAACTTTTTGTTTTAATTAAGATAAGCCCAGTCGAAAATTCTGTTTGAAAAAATATTGCAAATAAGAAAAACTTTATAATCGGTGGAATTTAAAATTTTTGGCTCCAAAGGTGTCAAGGAGTTAGCAAAAATATTTAGCAAATATTTACTTGTCTAAAACTAGTAAAAAGAAAATTAATTTTTAGTTGCAACATGCCGAATTTAATCTATTTTAACTCATAGCTCATCACTTAGGGCTGGAATTATTCCTTAATTGCTGCCGACAGCATTCACATCCATAATCTTTCTGTCCTCTATCAACCGTAGTACAACGCTGTACTTGTTTCTAATTCTTGTTTAAAGTTCTATTTAACCTTTGTATTTGTTCACCATTGATTCGAAATAGAGCAACTGCTGTTTTGAAATGATAATTCTCGCTAAGCAAAATAATTTCAACCCGATCGAAGCTGAAAATTTCACCGGGATAATTTCGCTTTAAGGGTGATTAAAGTCTGTAACTTTTACAATATTTTTTCTTCATTCCAAAATATCAATCAAGTTAAAAATGTATTTCAAGCTCTTGAACACCAATTCCTTTTATAAGCTTTCACACCATATTGTAATGGATTCCCCATTGCCACTTCCCTTCTATTTCCCTAACTCAGTACGATGTCAGTCTGACATTTGGTGAAGAATACAGATCCGATCGGAAAAATCGACAAAAAGCTATCCCAATTGCATGTTGAGGAGTTCGGAACTCTGGTGTTAGTGTGAGATCTACAAATCAGTGGAAAGTTACACAAAACTCTATTGAAATATTTCACTTCATAAAAAGAATGTTTCTGAATTTATTACAAAAACAAAATGAGAATAGGCAATGACCAAATACTTAGAACAAGACAATTGGCTAAGTAATATGTCTTCTACTTAAATAAATCAATTGCCGCTCCTTTATAAAAAACTTATAAATTAATAGCTTTCAATTTTGTGTTTTTTGTCATCTTCAAAACTTGTATATCTTCCGTTAACAAATTAGTTAATTTCTATTGTTGACTGCGAAAGTTTGTCGTCATTAGGAAATATTTGTTGTGAAAACCTACACAATTTAACTAAAGCGATATTAATATGTACAACAGCGTCGTTTACACAGCAAGCTTTCTTCTACGGCTCTACCAGCCCTCTTTTTGCAAGCTTCTAGTTCAATTTTAATGGTCTCATTTGGGTTTTTTTCTGTTGATTTCGATAAAGAAGAGGGACTAATTCATTGAACGGAAGACAGTTCTTTTATTAACTAATTAGCTTACTTTTTACTTAGCACTTTACAGCTATTTCTGCCGCCCCACCACGAAACTACCTTGAAAAACCAGTTCATACGAATTGATTCGCCTCGTTGTGTTACCAGAAAAATACAACATTGTTGCTCATTCGGCTGAAAGGCAAAATAGACAATGCAGGATATTATCAGAACGGCTATCCCCACTCTCATAAGGGCCATATACATACATACATACATACACACACCCAACAAAACGAAGTAGGCGATTGCTGGTTGCCAAAGTAGCGTACTGCAGCTGCAGCCACAGCGATCCCACAAAAGGATACACAGAACCAAACGTTATTACACAACAAATTCTTTGGAAAATTGAGAATTAAATCACTCGCTTTGATTAAAGTTGAAAACGGAAAGGTAAAGGTAAGAATGAAAATGAAAAAGGCCACCGCAAAATATACCAGTTACGGTGTTGTATAGCAGATGCCCATTGACTAATTTATGGCTTATTGTGAGGGTGTTACTAAAAAGGGGAAAGTGTTGGTTCGGAATTTTCACAGCAACAATCTCATGGAGTTCAAGAGAGCCCGGAAACGTGGAATGTTTTCTTTATAATAAGTAATAAATATAAATATCTCTGAAAATGTATTATTCGTTCGAGTGCATAGTCCAATCAAGGTAAACGTAAAAGTACAAACAAAAAATGTGTAGTGTTTTAAGGGGTTAACATACTCACTTGATGTATTAAATCTTTTAAAGAAAGTGCTATTCATCAAAGAGTTGGAGTCTAAAACTCGCTTATCGTGGTAATCGATTGTATGGGGTGAAGTCGCAGTCTTGCTGGTTTAGCCAGATCTGAGCACAGGGACTAGTTTGTGTTTCCAACCCATTTCGGTATACTTATTGGTGTGTCTGTCTCATTTTCTTAAAAGTTATATTACTCATTGCATTCTTACATTATATGCTCATGAAAGGTATAAATATGAGAGGCTCACTTTGCTCCACAAATTTATTTTGGAAATGCCAAAATCTGTAAAAATATTTCTTCTACCATTTACAAGTGCATTTTGTCTAGACTGTACTAGAAAGAAATTATAGTTTTTTATATTTTTTGTATACCTATTCGTTGATAGAACTTTACCTTCCCCTTTAAAGGACTGAGGACAGCTGCAATAAGTAACTCCGGCCTCAAAGATTGTTTTATTTGCTGCTTTCTTCTTTTTTCGACTAGCATTCGATATAAAGATACAGTAGAATATAGGGTATCGACACCTAAATCAGTATTTCTTACTCAATTAGAACTTCAAAGTTTTGGTATAGTGCAAGTCGGATAATGCTCAATTCAGATATTGATAATAACTCATCTAATGGAGAAAATAGTGATAAGTAACCCGTTCATCCCTTGAGTTGCTTATATAAACAACATATAATAGCATTAAACGCCAAGCTGGTTCATTCATTTTCATTTCTCAACTGATTTTCAATTTATTTTAATTTATTCTCGTCTGGGGCAACATACATTTCACTTTCATAGTAACTAAGTACGTATAGGGGTAGAAACTCTTAAAAGGTTTAATTCTGTTAATTACTTTTTTATATTAATTTGTTGGCCTTTTTCTAAATTTTGGCCTACGTTCACTTTAGTGAGAAGGGAAAAGATTGCAGATACGTCCTACATATTTCCGGCTATTTATTGTGTTTGCGGAATGCATTTGAAGTAGGAACTCGCAACTTTAAGACCTTCATAGACATAAGTAAAAAACATCTGCAAAGATAATTGCAAAATTCAAAGGACTTAAAGGTGCTTTAACAACCTTAAGAGTCTGATTGTTTTCTTTGCAACCATTTACATAATGGATTGACCATTAAAGAGGTTTTCTACGGTAGCAAACCGTGCAATGAATATTTGATGTGTTTTTACATTAGGCTGACCTAAAAAAGAGTTTTTGTTTTTCAAAAAATACTGTAATAGTTTCTACCATTATGCTGCTTTTTAAGGCTGCTATAATTCTTGATTTCATATATACATATATAGTTTTTATAGGGGTTTGAATTCTTCACCAAAAAGTAAAGTTTTGACGTTCGCTTTTAGACCATAGAATTTCCCTTAGGATTTATATTTATATTTTTTCCGTCGATATTTTAAAATTTTAGACAAATTCCCAAAGTACGAAAGCGAAATCAGAAAATATATCTAATCAGAATATTCAGGAATAGTCAACTTGACGAAACTCTTCACTTGGAATCTGGTTTCTTAAAAACATGCAGAGACTTTAAAAAATTAGTACTACGGTGTTATACTATATATTACTTTTTCCGAATATGAAAGAATATATCTACACAAGGAAAAAATTGTTGCTCTTATGTACAAACGAAATTTCTTTTCAGTAAAAAACATTGTTATTTACTCTAAATACAGGTTTATTAGGAATGGCCTCTAAAAGTATGAGATTTTTTGACAATTATTTTTTGATTTTGGAAAAAAGTTATTACATGCTGTTTTGTATGACAGTCGTGTTTAATATATAAATGGCTGCATTAGCTATCTAACTAGACCATTATTGCCAGTCTATTGTACTAAAATAATGACTTGATAAAACACAATTGAAATAAAATCTGTTTTTAGATGAAAGTGCGGTGAATATTATATACATATTTCTTTCCAAAATATGCGATATGTAATAATTCTCGAAAAAATGTATTGTATATATATTATTTTTATTTTATAAAATTAAATATTTGTTTAATGCAGTTATTAATTAAATATTTTTAAATTCAAAATTATACAAAAATCACTACAATACGAAGAGTGAAAACAAAGACATGGAATTTTGAATGTGGGCTAGTTTGCATGACCATAGAATTTATACATATGCAGATCTTTTAACACAATTTTTTTTGCGATAAACCCCGATATAAGTGTTTAATTTACTAACGAAAGATTCCAATAAATATATTTACATAGTGTCTTTTAAAACAATTCGTGAAATAGTGACCCATTTCGAAAAAAAAAACACCATTTACTGTTAGGCTAATTTGAATACCTACTTAATTTTCACTATTTCAGAAAATCCTTCTGGAAATCTTACCGGAGCACTTCTAGTTTTCAAGTTAAGTAGAACCTGTACACTATGCTGAGCAGCCCTGTTAAATCTGGATTAAAATCAAAAATCAATTATATTAATTTAATTGATTAATTTTCACAATCGAACATTTTGAGAATAATTAATCGATTAGGATTAAATTTTATGTTCGATTAATTAGGATTTATTTCGTTTTCAAATTTAATCCTATTATTAATCAACATTTCTGGTCGACTTAAAATTTTTGTTCAAATGCGATTAACAAGGATTAATAAGAAATTTTAAATATTTCAATATTAATTAAAATTTTACAAATTTGTGTTTTCTTTGATAAATTCATCAAAAAAAAATAATTCTACATATATTCCCAGCAAATCACAGAAGTCATATAAATATGAGTCAGAAAGGCCTCCTGAATGGAGGCTTTTATGCTCTTTCTGAGCTCGTTTATGAATTCGAAATGAGGGTATTTCCGTTCTGATTCCATATATCATATGAGCTTGAATAAGAGAGAGGACAACAATTTTTTTTTCATAAACACTTATATTTTCTCGTTAATAGCAGTTAATCAAAAATTTTAAACAAATTGAAATTTTGATTAATTTGTGGATATGTATATCATGCTTGGTGGACTTTTTGATTTTATACGATTAGTTTTTAATTTTTCCATTAATTTTAAGATAATAATGGTGATGAGCTCGACAAACCAACAAATATATATACATACATACATAAAATGGACAGACAAAAAAACTAATAACAAAAATAACAGACAACTGGAGCGTGCTTTAAACGTACAACACACATTTTCTAAAAAAAATAATAATAAGAAGAGGGCAATTGGTACCACCTGGGGGTTCTCCCCTAGGGTGGTCTACTGGATCTACACAGCCATTGTGCGCCCTATTCTTCTCTATGGTGTACTGGTCTGGTGGCCTGCACTAGCAAAGAGCACATACCTTGGCATGCTTCAAAAGGTTCAACGAAGCTCAGAGCTCTGCATCACCGGGGCTCTCAGCTCCACTCCGACTGAAGCTCTCAACACAATGCTGCATCTGCCACCTCTTGACCTGGTGGCAAAGGAATTTGCGGTTATCACCGCTCTACGTATAAAGGAAATAGGTCTCTGGTCAGGTAGGGCCAGTGGACACGCAACAATCCTGGGCACAAACGCCCCTGTCCCAATACCAGTACGCACTGACTACTGTACACCAATGAACGTTTTCGATAAAAACTATGTAGTGCATATACCAGACAACATACAGTTCCGGGTGCCACAAACATATTCACGGATGGTTCTAAGCTGGACGGGAAGGTGGGGGTAGGCTTCTTTTCACCAGATCTGGGTTTAGAGGTCTCCTTCCGTCTTCCCGATCACTGTAGTGTGTACCAAGCGGAAATGCTGGCTATACACAGGGCTGTGAATTATCTCGGGTCTATGCCCAAGGATGGCAAACGGGTTTTCGTCTTCTCAGACAGCCAGGCCGCTTTAAAGGCACTGGACTCATTCGTCGACAATACAAAGTCGGTCACTGAATGCCGCAGATCTCTCAACGAGATGGCTCAGCACTTCAGTATCAGCCTTATTTGGGTACCTGGGCACAGGGATATTGAAGGCAACTGTAAAGCAGATGAGTTGGCCAGAAGAGGCACCACCGACCACATCCTTCCAGGAAATGATTCGGTAGGCATGCCCATGGCCACTTTCAAGCTTCGTGTGAACACGAGCACTATCAGAAGGGCAAATGAACTATGGTCGGTCATCCCATCGTGTGAGACGTCCAGGCTAACATGGCCCTCCTATGACAAGGGACGCACAGGGCGCTTCTGAGTATATATAAATTAGCTTTATCATCCCTGGTTAGGGTCATGACAGGGCATTGTTTAATTGGCACGCACGGTGCAAGAATGGGGGCAGCGACATTCGATTACTGTCGCAGCTGTAGACATACTGAAGAGGAGGAGAGTGTCCAGCACCTCCTCTGCCAGTGTCCTGCACTTAGCAGGCGTAGGTTGGCCATCCTGGGCAAACCGTTCCTACTTGACCTTGCGGAGGTCTCTAGCTGTGGAGTGAAAGCTCTAGTGAAATTCATTGATTCCACGAAGTGGTTCGACCCGTTGTAGGCAGGGAAAGGGTCCCTTCTTCGGGACCGTACGGGGTATTACAATGGGCCCTTTGGTGGCCTAAGTATTGAGTTGCCTTGTGGTTTCGGCTCAGCCCTTGCAAACCTAACCTAACCTAAGAAGAATGTACTGAAGCAAACAGTCCACATGATCCAGAATTGGGCATGGAATAAACGAACTTATGAAAAATAAGCTTTGCTCTGGTTTGGCTTGACGCATGCTTTTAAAACTTTAATTTTCTTAAACCTGTTAATATCGCATTTTCATCAGTCAAAAATACCGAGTTTTGCTGCTTTTGATTTCGGAATAATTTTTAACTATTCTCACTGCCTGTTTGATGTCATTTGGGCACGTCATCTGGCACGGCAGACATTGATTGTCGTTGCCACAATTTTGATAAACTGAAAGAAATATTGAGCATGATATTGATAAGAATTTAAAAACAAAAGAAATGTATGGAAACCTTAAACAAACAAAAGCTTGAAGTTTGGGGCTTGAAACTTGTAACAAATTTGACAAGTGTTTCGAGCAGTAAATACCGAGCATGAACACCTTTATGCAAACTAAAACAAATAAAATACTTTTCGGGTCTGCGTGAACATTGTATTTTGAAAGCACGGAATAAAAATGTATATATGTAATGATTTCACAGTAGCTCATTTCATTAGCATAATTGTAAACAATGAATATTTCACCTGTGCAAACTCGTGGAAATTTAGAGTAATGTCATTTTGTCAGAACTCATTTCATTCTACAATACATATAAACTCTTCATTTAAGTAATATATTTGAAATATTCATTTGCTAATTTGCATTAAGTGCTTTACGGCTTCTAAGGCTACAAAAATTTGAAAGTTATGTCTTTTGAGAAAAAATAACAGGAGTGAGCCTGAAGATTAATATTCGTATGCAAAAGAGAGATATGCAAATAAGAAAAACATATGTCTGTAGTATGAATGTCAATTCCACTCTTTCATATATCCCGACTGTCACGGCATTGGTTCACCCAGGTCTGCGGAAACCGTGTTTTAGGGACAAAGTTTATAAAATTTGTGGCGTTAATATTTAGTTTTAAAGAGCGAATTCGCAATAATTGTTGATGCCTTGTTGCTTTGTAATATATACCAAAGTAATCTTAGCCATTTGAACCTTTTATGATTCTCATGAAAGTTTTGTTTGAATCCCTTCTTTAGGAAGAAAAGGAAAAAGTTAATTTAAAAGGAAATAATAAAAACTAAATGAATCACAATTAGTACGTGATTACTCGAGTTAATTTCAGATCCCGAAAACTGCTTCAGAATAAATAACTAAAACTCACACCCAGTTCTATTTTTAAATCATATGTGTATGCAAAATTTATACATAGTTGACATTGCTCTTTAAATATTCCATGAAATAAATTTATTCAGTAAAGTGGGTAAGATATTTTTATTAATATAATTTGCTTCGGATCTTGCAAAGGATAACAAGTATGATGAAATTGTTGCATTTTAGATGTTGTCAGGACTTTCCAAGCCCTTAACAGTCCACCTAAAATTAGTTAAATGTCCATATTTCCACTAAATGTCATATTATTCATAGTAGTTATTTACTTTCGAAAGATTTATGTTCTATACTTTTATAATGATTGCATACTTTGTATATAGTTTTGGATGAGATTATTTTATTTTAAAGCTACAGTGAAGATAAAGGCAGATTTTAATATTTTATATATTTTTGTATGTCAAATACAATCAAATGAATTTAAGGAAATACAAATTTCGTCTATACAAATTAAATAAAATTCTGAAGAAGAGCGAACTTGTGTATGGAAAATGCGCAGAATGCTGAATAACTTTTCCCATATTGGTCCAGTATTTATTAGTAGTAGTTATGTATACGTAAGTAGATAAATAAACAACTAAAAGAGAAATAAGCAGTAATGTGCGAAATATTAGTTGATGAGTGAAGTTTACCAGGTCGTAAATTCGAATTTTGTTCATAATTAAATATTATAATTTTTAAAGCAAATTTCATTATTACACCATTTTCACGGAAAATTATGCGTAATAAAGCTTCTCCCCTTGTGCTGGATGACTAGATGAGATTTAGATTTGCAACAAGATTAAAGTTGATTTAATGAACTGTCTAATGTACATAAGCTGTTAAAGTTGCCTTTGTCACAAAGTCATACCACGTTTATAATATTAAATGTTTTTAAATAAAGCTGGTTGAAATCTAGACTAATATACTACAATAGTATTGACGTTGTTCTGTCCCACCAATGACATCAATTTTCAATTATTTTTCTATTAATTTTTAACATTCCATTTATTGAGAAGAGCTTTAGGGTATAACAAATACATTTTTTGAATGTCCCGCTCGTGAAGATGCCACATACGTATGTATGTATAGTAAGTGTTTATTTGCTTTTATCTAAAATCTATCTGGCAAAGAAAGAAAATCACTTAAAGCTAATGATTATGATTTCATCAAAATCCTTGAATACTATGAATAAGTATAAATTACAAAGAACACACAAGAAAACTGAGGTGCATTCATTTTGATTACAGAACATACATCAAACCAAGGCAAATTAAACAAGGTAGAATTGACAACCAAAATATTTTGTTTTTGTAGGAGTTCTTACTTCAAAAAAGTACAAACCAAAATATTTACCCTTACTGGCCCACGTACAATATTTGGGCCCCATACAATTTTTGTATTAAAAAGTTAAACCGCATTTGCAAAAGTCAACAAATTGTTAATATAGTTCTTTGTAAACTATCTAATAAGCTCACTTTTTCCCCCAAGTGCTACTTTGGAGTCTACCTCTTTAAAGACCTTGACAAATGCCCCACCTTGGAAGAATGCCCCACCGAGTTCCGAGCGTCGACGTCATTCATCACAACCAGACGCCTTAAAGCACCGAACAACTGCTACGTCCTGAAAAGTTTCAATCTCTTTCCTTTTTATCAGATACATATGTATGTATGTATGTATTAATATAGCAACGATTTGGCCACTGTTTACGACTATCATCAAGTTCTAAAAAATGTTGGGAGGAGTACCAAAGACACATTTCGGTTCAAATGAAAATCGGCCTCCGGAGAATAAATATTGTTATCATTTTGAAAATATTTTCAAAATTCCGAAGAACTAATCGGGGTCGTTTTCTATAGTTTTTGTGTGACTCTTGAGTTACCGACTATTGTCCTCGATTTAAAAAAATAACGCGATCCCCTCTTCTTGGTACACGAATTGTTCCATTCGTTTGCAAATATCTTGCAAGCTACTCAAAAAAATTGTTCTCGGAATCAGATTATTATTTCTGGGTACTACGCGCGTCTCTTGATATTTCTCCTGGCAATTTTTGGACGGTGCAGTGAAATAACGCCCGTCCTTTTTTAAAAAGGAAATAAGGCCCATGGGTGTTATCACCTTTTGCTGATGGGTGTTATTTCCTTTTTCGAAGAGAAATAAAGCCCACGGACGTTAAAAACGAATTAAAACAAGCTGATTCAAGAATTAAGTATATGGTTTTCTTTATTTCAATAAATTTTAACATATTTGTTATGTTTTTTATAAGGCGGGGTGCAATAGCGCCTTGTGAAATAAGCCCTTTAAGGCCTTATTACACTATTGAAAGTGAAATAAGGCCTTTATTTAAAAAAAGGCTTTATTACACTACGAAAGAGAAATAAAGTCTTAAAGGCCTTATTGCTCTTTCATTTTTTTAATGAAACAATAATATTCTAATTCTTTTTGTATTTTATTGAATAGTTACACACAAATTTCACGTTAACCAAAGTGGGAAACGTGGCACGCGGAAGGACATCACCGTGGCGGTAGCCACGGCTATGGCACACACCCGGAGTTGGAATGGCGTAGCCCAGGGTTATTTTTTGAAGCGCGGCCAAAGGCCGCCTACGCGGAAAGGTGTTCTGCACTTAAAAATCGTGGATCGGGCCTCCGTAACTATAATCCGAAGGGGGAAAAGCAATATTTTGTTTCTGTGAAAAGTTATTAGTGAAAAACCGAAAATTGACCCGGGTCAGAATCCACGTTTTTTATGTGCAGGGCACCTTTCCGCGTAGGCGGCCTTCGGCCGCCCTTTAAAAAATAACCCTGGGCTACGCCATTCCAACTCCGGGTGTGTGCCATAGCCGTGGCTACCGCCACGGTGATGTCCTTCCGCGTGCCACGTTTCCCACTCTTTTCTCACAGGGTGATTTGTGAAAAAATGCTAATCAACAATTCGTGTTGCTCGCGTAAAATCCTATGGGCGTTATTTCTCTTTTAAAAAGGAAATAAGAGCCATGGGCTTTATTTCTTTTTGCAGATGGGCGATATTTCCATTTAAAAAGGAAATAAGGCCCATGGGCGCTATTTCCTTTTTGAATGGGAAATAACGTCCATGGGCGTTATTTCCTTGGGCGTTATTTCACTGCACCTTTTTGGACGTGTTTCAGCACTCGGTTGCAGTCTTCAATAAAAATAATAAACTGATAAAAATAAGAAATTTTAAAATCGAACGGGTTAACATTTTTTTTCATTTGACGTTAAATCTCCTACAGAAAAGAGAGAACTGTCAAGTTCGCTTCTACTTTGTTTAATATACTTTGCATCAAACTATCACTAATTAAAGCAATCAGAGATATGACTTTATTTTACTTCTTAATTATTTAACATCTGTTAACTACCCACTAGCACCATCTCCCTTGAACTTACTCTGCTAAATACGTATCAGTAAATTGAGGAATCAACTCAGAGCTGATTGACATATACATACTCGTATATCCGCCTGTGAAACAAAATTTCCATCAGTTTCTTGATAGCATTACAAACCGGTATAAACTATTTGTTTTGTGTTCCCTTCTTCCGAATAGATTTCAGCGAATGGCTATCCCTGTCTTTTCCTTAGCGCTACTTACACTTCCTTGATATACTAGATATCAGTGATGTATGAGTAAATAAAGCTGGTGAATAAACATATCCCACCTATATAAACAAAATCAGAGTTTATGTAGAAATGCTTCATATATAAAATTTCCCATTTATGTATTTTTAATGGCTTCCGTAACCATTTCTTTAATTTTTTCCACATTGGCTTAAAATAGCCTTTTCCACTGCTAAGGAAGTTCTTCAAATACCTCTTATTCATTTTAGCATTTTATTTCCTCAGAACTTGATAAAATTAGTAAATACTTGTATACATTCTTCTAAAAAATTTCTGCAAAAGTTCCACGACTGGCTTTCACAAATTTTGTGGTATTTTGCTATGTCCGCGTTACTATTCTTTTTCTTTTGGAAACAGTCAACAGAATGCGTAACAGAAGAAAAATATTGGCGGAAGTGCTAGTGGTGTCAAAAATTCTGTTAGAGCATGTGTCTTTCCGTCAGCTGGATTTGTCAGTCAGTTAGAACAATCACTCCGCTTCTTTAAATATTCGAACAGGATTTATACTCGACTACTATTTCTAGGACAAAAACTAAATCTGGGACAATATTTTATAAGAACTTGAATGTGTTTTCGTGAGCTGATGTTGTAGTTGTTTGTACATGGTTTTTTGGAGTGTTGTCGAAAGTGATAGTCCTCTGTCCGAACCATGTACGCTCCGGCACTCCCTTGCGGTGCATGCACTACTGTGGCGCATGCGATTTTACGTTCCCGTGCAACCTTCTATGTAGGCCATGTCATCCCTTCTTAGGTAAGGCATGAGGTTAGTAGTCACCTCTTACGGTCGGTATGCCTACTTCTAGTATGTTTTATGAGGTGATGTTCATATGGCTGGCTTAAAATCAAACTTTAATTTATGCTTAGTTCAACTTGAAAACTCTGTTACTCACTTAGACGTATATTATGATAAAAATTCGATCTTCGACTGTGATCGAAAGAGTTGATCGAACGAATTTTCATTTGGTATTACCACAACCATTCGACAAGAACTGGTATCATTGTGAATTTCGATGTTTTTATCTGTTCACAATAACACATTTCTGTCAGCTGTTATTAAGTAAAAGAAAGTAAGCAGAGCAAAACAAATCAAGTGCGGTATTATTTATCTATTTTTATGAAGCTAAACCAAAAAGTTGTATATATATTATTTAAATACAGAATATGACTACGACGGAAATGTGGTTCGATAGTTCATCAGATCAAGAACATAGCTTACTGGAACTAGGCAGAAGTAGAGAACGTTTGAGGGATGCCTCCAATCCTTTGGAAATGAATATAGCTTCGTACATTTATCTTTAAAAAGGTTAATCAGTTTGTAAAAATAATAAATTTTTTTTATAGATTTACAAATAATTTTAGATTGCACCTTTCGCCAGGTTCACATTTTGTTCCATTATTGAAACCAACGTTTCCAGTTGTTGCTTTGTACTTACGACCTTTGACCTATATACAATAAATGCAAATAGATAAATATTTGCATTATAAATTAAAAAAGTAAAAGATAAATACAAAAACTTACATTTCTTAGCAATTGTATAAAAATTCGATACAGGATCGACAGCAAAATTATATTCGATCAAATAATACATAGATACACAACGAAAATTTCGACAGCGATGAGCTACTCATAATACGAATTTGCAATTCGATTTTCGATCTTCGATAGCCAGCGAAGATCGAACACCGAAAAATGCTCAAAGTATCAAAGCTGGGTCACATACAAAATTCAACGGAAATAAACGGCTAACACAGGTTTGAACTTACGACCCATGAATTTTTCTTTTGAATAAATCAATTCACAAAAACATCAGCAAGGCTGATGAATCTAACATTCGATGAGTAAAAGCGTAGCCCGGGCTAATGTGAGAGGGATAGTAAAGAAGTTTGGCCTATTGATTCCGGAAAATTACTGACAACATATACCTTCGGAGCAACATCGTGTTTTCCCAAGCCAGTAGTGGAAATTTTAAAAGTTTTTGAACCACAATGCAGCTATCTACGTATAACAGCAGCAATTTGGCACAAAATCGATACAATTCTGAATTCATTTAGCTACCAAGCTGAACACTAAGCAACTGAGCTCAAATGATATAAGCATTAAGGCGGAAAAATACTATCAACGCTTGCCACTTTCCTTTCATTCGTTGCCACATTAAGTCAGCGCCTGTCATCGCTATTTGAAAGAGTAGAAGGAAGCAGGTCACTTAACTTTCATTCACATTCGCTTCGCTAGGTTTCTTAGTTTGTGTGCTGATTACATCCGCTTACGTAAGTTTGAGAGGCTTACTCATACATCTGTACAATGTATGTACATTCATGCAAGAAAGGATTTATATTTGTATCCGTTCAACTCTAGTTAGCTATATTTATGCAAAAAATATATGTAAGTATGCAATGAATTGCACATATTTAATATTTGCCATGCAGGAAAATCGATAGCAAGTGTGAAACATTTCTAGGAATACAGTTCGAAAAAAACCTAGTTGATTCGAATATTTAAGAATTCAAAAATAAGTTTTGGCATACATTAGTACTTCTTTTTAAGGAATTGCTTTGATGGTGAAAAAAATTACTCACAGATATATAGATGGAAAACTGTAATCTGCTGAACGAGACATTAAATTACAAATCCATTCCCTAGGGCTGTGCCAGTATTCGAAATAGTATGGGTCCTCAGAAATGAATATTTTTCTTACAGGGCTTGTTTACAGAAGAACATAGAAGTAAATGCAACACAAATCTTTTATTATATGCTGTCATTCGTTGCTTTGCGGCATGTTGTTTAGCCGTCACTTTTAGTGTTGATGTTTACATTAATGGTCGCTGTTAACATTGTTGCTTCCTATTGCGTTTTATTTTCCAGCAAATCTCCAAGAGAAAAACCTTTCTTAAAAATAAAATTTTTATAGCATTCGAAATGAAAACCTGAAACTTAATTACTAGTCAGTGCTTTGCTTATGCTAGACAAAGACAAACATTAATACGTTGGTTGTTTCGTGTTCTAATCTAGAGCAGTAAAGTGGTTGTTGCTATAATACCTTGCTAAGAATTTCGACTGTGGAAATCAAAGCATTCTAGGCGCAACATATTAATTTTTTGTACCATTAGCTCACCTCCTGGAAGAGCTGAGCAAAAACTTAACGAAGTTTGCCGGGGACGACAATCCTTTGGCACATTTTTAGCCGAACCTTTAGTTTACGGATACTACTTATGACAAATAATATTCTATATTCCTATTCCGCTAACCAGCTGAGGTCGAGTATACAAGTATTTTTTTCACTTTAGAAGTGGTTTCTTCCAAGCTATAGCTTAATGAAGTTGCAAATTCAATACTCTATAACTTTTATTTCCTGGCACATGCGTGCTTAAATCTCGTGATCTGTGTAACTTTTTGTACTTGAATGGAAAACACCTCTAATGCGTGCTATATCGCTACAAAACTACCATAGCCTGTTTACAAAATTAAAAGCAGCTGTTTTGCTATGTATTTTAAGATGTCTCGGTCACTAGAGTACTGTGTACCTCTTTTTCTGCATTTGAAGTTGGAAACTGTTTATGTTAACTGTACTTACTATGTACATATATATAGGTCTTTCAAGCTTTTGAAGATGGTAACATCTGGCAGCAATTTTAGCCAAGCTACAAACAACAATCTTGCTGAAGATGAACTACGGTTTATTGATGCTTCAAAAAGGCAATTCGAAACAACACAAATATTTCGACACAAACAGTTTAACACATACAAATAGACTTGGACTTATATTGCTATGCTCAACGTAATGCTTTTTGCTGAGGAAAATTCCGTTAAACATAAATATGTATGTATAAACTCAATACAGATGTGGAAGTCAACAATATATCTTGAGGTTACCAGCAGATGCTGCTTTTAGGTAGAGTATTGTGATGATGAAAAATAATAGAAAAATTCAGCTATAAATATTTTGGCCCTTATAGTTACCATGGTAAAAATTCGTTAGCGTATTTTTTGACTTTCTTTGCAATTAGGAAGAACAACATTTAGAAATTAATTAAACTGATTATATATGTATGTAAGTACTTATATATAAAATAAATACTAAAATTATTTAGTGGAGTTAATTGCAATGCTGGCAAACTATTCCTTATTCCCTACACTAACAACCAACAGATCGACATAGTTACATCGGTGATTGCAGATAAGTTATCTGAATTGGTCAGCATTATTTAAAGTGATCTATTTACTCTAATTAGCCCATATTTTGTCCTGAGGCCGATAAATGGATATAGTACATACATAGCAAACATAGCGTAGATCATTACTAAGCCAATAGAAAGCTAAGCAGTATTTTAGAATTTTTGTCTGTTGATATGTTTGGACTAGCATCACTCAAGAGCTGCTGCATTGAATTGAATGAACCTGACACCGTTGGTAGAGGTATATCTTAAAATTTAAGATCGTCCATATTTCGATTTTTAAACCGTTTTCGAAGTTATCAACTAATATGTGGAGCAGTGTGATACAAAATAAGGGTATCCAAGGAAAGGTGATACTAATCGACCAAAACCTGACCGTCAATCAACCGATTGAACTTTTTTTAGCGCGACTAGACACCTTGTAATTATATAATCAGCAATGAAAAAGAGTATACACATCATCTTTATTTTATTTGATTTAATTTTTTCAATTTCATTTTATTCACTTCTAATTTTTTGATTTAAAAGTTTAATTTTATCTAATTCATTTCATGTAATTTTAATGATTTTTTTATTTTAATTCAGAAATAATTTGTTATTAGTACAACTTGCCAGGATATAACTTTCAAAATCTTTTGACATATTGAGAGGAATCTAATAGTGATGTTAAAACGTATTGCAATATTCGGAGCATTCCGAAATAACTTACCAATAATTAATTCCATTAACCAAATACTCTTTGGCAGTTCCGGAGAAAACTTTTTGATTGAATGCCGGTTTTTATCGTTCGATTTTACTTTTAGATTAAAGTGAGTTTTGCTAAAACCAGACAGAAACTCGGTACAAAGGGAATGATTGTGTCAGTTTCGCATAGCAACACATGTTTGTTAATGGACGTCGCTGCACAATCGTGAAAAAACTTATTTAATATTCAAGCATCATTTATTTTCGTTACAGTTAATTCGCAAAGTTTTGTTTTGTTCAAATACTAAACAACTGTTGACTACTCGAGAAAAGAGCAAAGCCCTTACAATTTATTGTTACACAAAGACAATAAGGATTCAAGCGGTATAAAAGTAGATACAAATACATATCAAAATATAAACGTGGTACCAACGACCGGAAATGCAGCCGAAATTAAGAAAGAGCAAAAGAGTTTCGAACGAGATATGAGAAGATAATGAATAGAGGAACTGCTTTTTCCGCTTTATTTACATTCTCATAAACCTTCCAAAAGGTTTTGCTCCAAACTTCCCTTCCAATTAGAACAGTGCTTCTTTGAATTTTCTCCTACGAAATGGCGACACCTATGTACAAGCAAATTTTTGCTGATGGCAGACATTTCGAGATTTGCCTTTGATGTTACCACGATTCTCGAACCTTGAGTTTTCGGTGAGTGTAACTTCCAACAATTCCGGTATCAGTAGGAAAACCTCCTGGGCAGGCACTTCTCTACTCATTGGCATATCAAGATCCAACCAGTGAAAACATTGGACTTAAATTAGATGCACTGGGATCATATATCGTAGGAAGTTATGTATGTATGTTGTTATATGAGCCTGCCTTGTAATAATGTTACGTATACGCACTGTACGTCTATCAAAGTATGTATAAGATTATTCACTTTCAACTTTGTTTGGATTTATTTGATGAAGCGTGATATTTTTATTGCAGTTTTACTCTGATGAGATCACGGCCAACTAGTCAAATCTTTCGGACAAGTACATATATGAGGAAATATATGTACATATGTACACATATGTATGTATGTCACAAAGTTTCTTTCAGAACAGAAACGGCAGAAGCGAGGGACTGCTTTCTTAAGCCAATGTTATCATGTATCGGTCGTAGTTGATGGTGTCAGGTCTGTGCCTTTTATTGCTAGCTCGGGGGTACCACAAGGTAGTATCCTGGGCCCACTCTTGTTCGTCCTGTTTATCACCGATATCAGCGCCTGTTTTTCTTCCGCTAAATTTCTGCTTTATGCGAATGATCTTAAGATTTATTCCACTATTAGAAGCTGTCACGATTCCATGTTGATGCAACTTGATATTGATAATGTAAGCAAATGGTGCGTAGAAAACAAGCTTTCGTTGAACATAAACAAATGTTTCCATGTTACCTTTGCTAAATCTAGCAATATCATTCAGACTTCCTACAATATCGCCCTCTCGCCCCTTCGAAATATTTGTGAAATCAAAGACCTTGGAGTAATCTTCGACTCAAAGTTTTCATTTACTAGCCACATGAACTTCATAATTTCAAAATCATACTCAATGCTTGCTTTTGTGCGACACCACAGCTCTGAGTTTTCTGACCCGTATACGCTAAAACTATTGTATATGGCGTTTGTTCGTTCTAGGCTCGATTACGCGTCTTTTATTTGGTCCCCTTACTTTGATGGCCATATTATAAGGATTGAGCGTATTCAAAAGGTATTTCTACGTTTTGCGCTTCGAAGCCTACGTTTTGCAGACCCTGTGCCTGCCTATGAATCCAGATGTCTCTTGATTAACCTAAAATCGCTACAGAATAGGAGAACGATTATGTCTCTGTCTTTCGTTTTTGATGTAGTCACTGGGATCGTTGACTGTCCTGTTCTCCTTGGAAGAATTCCTTTTAACATTCCTACCAGGCATCTTCGACACACTGAAATCTTCTTCGTTGGCGTTTTTAGAACTCTATATTCTAAAAATTCGCCACTTAATAGGGCCTTGACTGAGTTCAACAGGATCTCCAGATATGTTGAGATCGATTTTTCTATTTCAAAAAATCGATTAATGGAAGTGTTAAATCTATTCTATAAGTAATGATCACTTTCGATTACTTAGTTTTAGTCTCTTTTCTACTTAGCCTGTAAGATCTCTACATTGTATTTCGTTGGCTAAAATTAAATAAATAAATAAATAAAAATAAATATATCATTGGCGTACGTCGACACTTGCACGGGCATACGAATTAGCTATACCAACGCAGCTTAGTACTGCTCTTTGATGTATATAAGATTTGTTTCGTCTTTTTATGCCATGTGTTATCTTAATTCCATGCCAAAAGACTGGTGAGGTCGATACTTCAGTAGAAGTAACACACTTACTAAAAGTTTTTATACGAGTGCACTAGTACAGATACTCAGAAATACTCCCAGTAGCTGGGCCGTGACTCTTCTGAAACTTCATGTGATTCTTGAAGCTTTGTATTTGGTGTGCATGCCATAAACGTATTGTCATTAGGAATTTATTACTCGAATGTGCTTTTGACAGTAAATGTGAACATAGGTACAAAGAGCGTTCGAGTTTTAGTGATAAAATATTGTATGTGTATATGAATTGGCGAACACCATGATTTCAAAGCGGGATAACTTATTGAATATATGTACCAAAGAATGCAAAACATTGGAGCAAGAGTAGAAGAGGGTTCAAGAAATTGTCTGATGAATTCGAAGAATGTCATCGCAACCATCAAACAGAAAGATAGACAGATAAACGGGCACACGGAAATTGCTAAATCGATTCCTCTCAGCGTCCCTATTCGCTATTCTTATAGGCGCGACCATCTCTTCTTGTTCTCATCAATATTGAACCATAGCTATTATATCACCCCACGTTCCTGAAAAGTATAAAAGTAAGCAAAAAATTAACTTAAGTTGGATATTGTTGAAATGGGTGGCAATTTTTTATTTGCAAAAATAGATGCGGTCATGTCATCCAACGATAAATGAGAACTTATGATGTCGTCATCAAACAAACATTTTTTTAGTTATATATTTTCTAGATTTGAAAATGCTTGTAGTGGATGAGTTATTGTGTACCGATCCGAAATCTTTTCCGTTTTCCGTTATTCCATTTCCGGTCGACTTTACAGACAAAAAAATAAATTTTTGATCTGCTATCAACCGGTTTGGCCCGAAACCGTTTTTTTTTTAATACTAGTTTCTATTCTCAAGTAAATTTTACTTGGTATTTTGGTTATTCAATACAAACCAGTTATTATTTAATATCTTTTTAACTAGTTCGCTCAGCTCGCAACTATGTAGTTAATTTTAAGTAAATTCTTAAATTGTCCCCGAAGTCATCACGACCATTGTCAGTGAACTAAAATTACTGGTATGGATTAAATAAAATTAAGTTACTCATAAATCTTTTATTTATTAAATACTCAAGTGTGAAGAATATTTACAATCCAGTAAGGTCACGTTTATGTATTCACATTATTGCCATCAAAACGATACTAAAGTTTTACACAAAGAGCTTTTTCATGTTAAAATAATAAAAGCGTCAGCTATAATAATGTGGCAAAGAATTGGCGCGTAAGCTTTTCCAAGATGTGCGATGAAGATTTCATAAATGTATAAGGTGAAATGAAAGGCAGTGCAGCAAGAGATTAATGGCCTCTTAGCCTAGCATTGATCTGGAAAATTTTGCACTGTGTATTTGAAGAATGCATTCAATGATAAATTTAAAGGGCAAAATATTCAAATGGACTACGTAATTCAGTGTTAAGCCTGAAAAGTAGCGACATACTTAATGATAATTCTCTTCGTTCATGTATATTGAGGTTCCCCGAAAGGATATAAGAGGCAACAATATAAAATAATATAACGAATAAGAAGACAAACGTTTTATCATAGAACTTTCATTTTCTTGAGCAATGTACAGGAAGTCGTAGGTGCGAATAGTTCACTTTTAAGAGAAAAGGTAGCCACAACGCACTCCTGGCCTAAATATTTTTAACAAAAATGTTAACAAATAGTGTGAATAAGGCATGGTCATCGATCGTCCATGGTACCAAAACTAGTTTCAAGTAAAATCGCGACTGCTTTTTTTAGGAAAGTATCTCGCTCAACCTTTATGATGCTCAGTAAAAGGATGAATTTTAACACTTTTTTTGGTGTCATTGGTAGATCCTGTTTCTATTACGTTTATCTCTAATAATGACAATTTTTAATAAACTTTGAAGGCCATAACGAAATTGAGTCATTTATTCTTATTTCAAAAGGTAACAACTTTTCCCTGTATACTTTGGGCAACTATAACAAAAGGATATGCTATAATAAGGATTTTTCATGCTGGGCTTGAATTAAATGTGTTTGCCAACATGTTATATAAAGCTAAGGCAATGATATTTATTGGTGTTTTGCATTGAATTGAAGATAATGAAATTAAAATTAAGTTTAAACAAGTAAGGAAAGGGCTGTCTTAGGCTGTGTCAAATTCTTTATACCTTTCATGAATAAGCATAGCTTTTTTTAAGTGTCCGATCCATACTTACAATTGGTACGAACTTTTAAAACGATTAATTTGAAGATACGTTTCCCAAACCACATTTATCAGAGCAATCGATTGTTTAAGAGCTATACAGGGTGTCCGGAAGGTGGTGGACTATCTTGAAAGTGGAGATGAGCTACTCGATGGTCTATCAAACAAAAGAAAAAAAGTAGGTAAAATGTTCACGGTTTTCGAGATATTTCAAAATTTCCGAAATTTTGGCAAGTCCCTACCCTTGATTACTTTTTTTTATGTCGTTTGTACAAATGAAAAGATTGTGTCGTTCTGTTTTTTACATTTTTTTCTGTACACTTTCTTCTGTCCAAAAACTACAAAAAAAATGTGGGGCGTCTTCCTACACGACTTTAAAAACCAAGCCGAAGTTCAAAAACCAACCATGACCTAATTTATTCCCCTACATTGAAGTAATCGTGGTGAAAAAAAGTTGCACCACACAAGTTTTACAAACTATCTTAAAAAGTTGCCTGTTAAATGACAATTTCAAAATGGTATAACACTTGCAATGTTTTTTCCGTTTTCTGCAAATAATAATGATTTCAATTGGAAAACCTGTGTATTTTCGGGTTCCCATAAGGAATAAAAGTTAGCGCGAGAGAAATTACAATTACAATTTGTTGTTGTTTTTGTTTTTATTTGTTAGTAAGAGAGAGTGCAATAACAAATTTGTTGTTTGTTGTTGTTGTTGTTTTTTTTTTTTTGTTTTATTACAAAAGATGTTCATAAGACCTCTTGTTAGAGCGATAGAATGAAACCAAGACGGACATGGCTAAATTAACTGAGCTCAGTGCCCTGATCATTTCGGTATACTTAATGGTGAGTTTATCTCTGCTTCTTTTCATACTTACAAATATCGGACCAAAGTTATAATACTATTTCATATTCATGAAAGGTATTAAAAGCGCAGTAAAAAAAAGGTGAAAAAAAAAATTGAGCCAATTTTAATTCTAAACCTTAATATCATATAAATTTTTAAAATCTTTAATTGTATGATTGGTTAATTACTGAAATAAGCGCCAAAATTTGTTGACTCTTTTCCTTATTTAACAGAGACGCAAAGTCAGTTGGCGGTATTGTAAGTTTTTTAGTATTTTAGACTTTGCTAATTGATAGTACTAGATAGATTAATTTTTTCCAAGCATGGACGTTCTACCGCTCCATATAGAATCGCCCCGTCAAAAGACCGTCCTTTCCCCGTATTGTTGGAATAGAATTTTTGGCAATCCTCAAGGAGCTGTTCTTAAAAAGACAGCCAAGTGAAATTCCGACATAGCCACAAACTCTTAGTTAGGGTATGGTGAATATCTGTCACGTGTTATTTGACTCAAAAATTGAGCTCAGGAAAATGGAGTTATAAGATAGCGGTGCCAGTTTATGCCACTACGGCAATTACAATATTAACTACTTTGTTTAAGTGCTATCAATTTCAGAATAATCAAATTCCAACAAAAATACTCGTACACTTTTGTTTAAATCCAGCATGGCTTATTTACATGTGGAGCAGCCAAAGAAAGTTTCTCCATTAAATGCTTCAATAAGCTGGAAAACATAAAATAAATAAAGAATGCTTGCTTTACTTGAAATAAGTTATCGGTTGTAGTGGCCAACCGTAACCAAAACAATATTTATACAATAAACTAATTTACATAGTGAAACCTCCCTAAAATGGACACTGGCATTTAAATGAATTTTTAAATTTGGGAAGAGTTGTCAGTGAAAGGATTTAGGTAGTATACATTTTTGTAAAAGTGGGCGGTGCCACGCCCCCATTTTTTGTGTTTTGTTTGTAATTCAATAATATCCAAAGTTTATGGTCGATCTCTTTTAAACTCTCCACTTTGATTTAGAAGACTATTGTGTAGGATTTAGGTTGTATACATTTTTGGAAAAGTGGGCGGTGCTATATTTCAAGTTCACCTCCACCCATATTAAGTTGTTTATTAGGTATGTGCCAAAAGCACATTTCGTTGATTCACTTACTCTATTTCAAGCAGGAATACTTGTGTTTCCCGAATTCCTATCAGCAAAAAATAAGAAATTATAAATATTTATAAGAAGTTCTCTTTCTTCCACGAATTATTTCGCTCTATTTTCCTATAGTCCTCCTTCTCACACTCTGCTCTGTTTAGACCTATCCCTATCGCTCTGAAGTATTCCAGAAACCAAGAGAGCTTCACCTTTTATTACTAGCTTTCGGTAAATATCTTTCTCCTAAAAAATTTAGGACTCAACATAGTCTACTGATATATCTTGGTGTGAACATCTTATAGAAGGTAAGGAAGAAACGTACGCCCAAAGTGTCCGTTGAGATAGGCTTCACTGCACATTACTCGCCTACGAATATATGTATCTGTGTTTACAGTACTTGTAGATTTTACGGATTTCCAATACAACTAAAATTACTTTCTGTTGTATTGTAATACAAAACCCTAAACCCAATAAAATACAATACCAACCACCAGCTTAGATCCCTTAACGCGTTCATTTCCTTTTCAACGTTCTTTTACATTTCCTATGAGTTTAGATGCTTTCATTATTTATACTTCAGTAAATATATAACAGTCTAGTGTACATGCCTACCCAGCAAACATTAAGGTTAGAGGACGATTAGAAAACGACTCGAATTCTAATGTTATTCTCTAAGGTAGATGGTTAGAGAACGATTTGTGAAACTGTCCCGAATTATAGCATTCTCGACAAAAAGGGGACTTAGTTCTCGATATCGAGAAAAAGGTTAGTTATCGATTCGAATTCTAACGTGAAATTCTAATGGGATTCTAATGAGAAATTTCTAACTGAAACGAACTGAAATCCAATTGTTCTTGTTTAATTCTATTTCGATAAATTTATTGCTTTAAATATGTTTGACTACAGCATTTCTCTAACGTTAGAGGATGTGTTTGCTGGGTATGTAGATGTGTAAATATGTGTAAACACCCGCGCTATGTATACCATTCCTAAGATGAAATGTTGTGTGGGTTGCTATTGTGTTGTTATTTTTGTCATAAAAAACTCAACACTCTCCTCCCTTGACAAATGGTTTTTGTCACTTTAGTATTTAAACCGAAAGAGCACTCAACTTGCTGTCAATAATGCAAATACCCACAGCATCAAATTGTGCTATGCCAACGCTTCCCCATGTACCCAGTGGAAAAATTGGTCATGCAGGACTTTAACGCTAGTATTCCAGCAAGCAACCATTAAAAAACTTTAATTTCCTATGAAGCGCTCTCTTTACTGAACTGGTCATGCCTGGGCTCTCAGATTGGTCATGAGATCGAGTATACATGCCAGCAAAGCCACAAATTACTAGTTTATGACTTTTCCAACTAGCTCCCCAACAGTCGACACATAAATTTATGCCCAGTGGAAAAAGTCCTAAGAGACTAACGCCAAGCTTCTCTACCAATTTTTAGTGTGCTGATAGGAACCGCTAGTTTTTAATGTCTGGATTCTTGAATACTAGCGTTGTCATGCATCTCGTTGAAGTGATGCATGGCCAATTTTCCCACTGGGTATACCCCTCAGTATAGTTGTACTGAATTTGAAAATGAAAATTACGGAAGTCTATAAGATTGGATTCATGACAGTAAGTGAGAGCGCATAATCCAAAGCAATGTTAAGAAGGTAAGTCAGTTTCCCAAAGTGACAGGTCATTACAGTGCTAATATCAATTTCAGAAAATATTTATTGATTTACATATGTAGGTCTAATAAAACGCTGTTGAAACGGTTTTTAGTAACTTTTTCCAATTTGGCTTTGATTTTCTCAATCACTATTCTTTGCCATTATGTCTATTAAATGATCCAAGGACCTTTGCGTCTCGTTTCGATACTGTCTATCATAAAGGCCTTAAAGGTATATAACATGATACGATATGAACTTATTGTTGGAACAACTTTAAAACCTCTCAGTCCTGCCAAAGTGAGCTTAGCAATGTTTTGCTAACTAATCGAATACTATTACAGCTACCCCTCTAGTTGTGATGTTGGTATGAGGGCTACAAAAAATAATTTTATTACAATTGTCTTTCCCTTAAAATCAACAATAAGCGTTGTTACATTACGCAAAATATGTATCCTAATCATATAATACAATAGAATGTATGTAGGTTGCACTGCCAGACAAAAGAAAACAACAAAGTTGCTAGCCTACATAAAATTTATATCCGCAATCAATCTTCTCTTCACAAAGAATTCAAGTAAATAAATTCATTTATTTATATAGTTTACAAAAATTCCAATATAATTCAACGGTTTGTTCAGCTAAACAAATCTTACCATACATTTATGAGGGTCATATCTAGCACATTAAAACTATGAAGAAGCTATTATAAAGTTTTATTTTAAATAAAAACAAGTAACGTAAGGGCTGTCTTCGTCAGTGAAGAAGGCTTTATACCTTTCATGAATACGCCTAACCTTTTTATGTGTCCGATCCATTGGTCCGATCTTTCTGGTTCCGACAAATGATTAATCCTATACAAAATGGCGCTCGCTTGTAAAATTTCAAAACTGAGGTAATAGTTTGCGTTTAAACAGGTAAACGGACCGACGGACATGGCTGAATAAACTCAGCTCTTCTTCTCATACTTACAAACATCGGATCAAAGTTATTATACCATTTCATGTTCATGAAAGGTATACAAATCCACGAATATGTACATACAGCCCACAAGCTGTTGGGAAAGAAGCAGAGAGCTTGCCAGCAGAGGCGCGCACTTTTAGCAATGATACAGCTGCCGTGAATTGTACTGCGGGATGACTTAATGGCAGAGAAAAGATTTTTGCTCAATTTTGTAATTGAAAAACCAAAATTAAAAAACGTGATGCACTGAAATATGTAGGTACAGCTACCAAATAATTAAATTTCTACGTTTGTCCGGCTCACACGGTGTTTGTAAGCTTATATGAAGGTCCTTATTGACTTAAAGGACTAAATTTGGCCAACACGACATAAAGAAAATTTTATTTTAAGTTGGTTGGTATCATAGTTGTGCCAAAAGCAACCATTATTTACGACAGACAAACAAAGTATTATGAAGGAGTTAGATATATGTAATACGTGTGTTTATTTACCAGAGTACTTCCAACTGTAACACTTCCCTAAAAACTTTCAATTCAGTATAGAAAGTCAATTGGCTTAAATTTTAAAGCTTCTAATATATTCGAAACCACTCATTGTTTTAGTTATTTTGCTAATTGTATATCTACTGGTATTGATGTTGACTATTTTAAAATGAAAACTGTAATGCCCATGTGTTGTTAAATGCTTAACATGCATATTTACAGAAAGATACAACATTTATGGTACAATTTTCAAACTTCATCAATTATTCATAGCTTAAAATAATTAAAGTAATAGGTTTTTAGTTAATTAAAATTGCGTTTGTGGCTAACAATTCAATTTTTAATAGCTTTTTATTTTTACTTACTTAAGCCTTGCGTACAAAAATAAACTTTTTAGAAAACGTAGATTCGCGTAAAACAGAGTTTAATAGTACTTAGAAGCTTAGAAAATAATTGTCGTTGTACTTCATGATACCTACATACATATCTTATCTTATAACTTTAAACGACTTATTCTTGTATGTTTGTATATTTGTATAAAAAATATTTTCGAGCAGGATTGCCACCTATGGTTGCCACCTGAACGCATTTTATTTATTCCTTCAGATATCGACCACTATCTCGGGAAAGGCTAAACCGATTTCGATAAAATTTGGTAGATGGATAGTATGCTTCCTTCTTAGATTTTCTACTTGGACGTTGCCATTAAAGGAAGCTTAGAGGGTTGCCACCTTTCCGAATTTTTTTAAAATATTAAGTAATATACGGCATTGTGGTATTTTAGGGCGTATACTAACCAAAATATTTTCGCGTAGTATTGCCACCTGCACGCATTTTATTTATTCCTTCAGATATCGACCACTATCCCGGGAACGGCTAAACCGATTTCGATGAAATTTGGTAGATGGATAGTATGCTTCCTTTTACGATTTTCTACTTGGCTGTTGCCACTAAAGGAAGCTTAGAGGGTTGCCACCTCTCCGTTTTTTTTTAAATATTAAGTAATATATGGCAATATGGGTATCAAATGAAAGGTATTTTGGGCCGGATACCAACCAGAATATTTAATACACAACAGGTGTCGCCAATGTATGTTAAGTGACGTTTTGTGGTTAGTGTTCGATATTTTGGAAATTTATGCTCTTGGTAAGTAAGATTATGCGGAAAATTCGAAAAATACCGAGCAAGTCTCGGTCACCCAGGTATATGTACATGGAGCGATACACAACAGTTATATCATCAACCTCCTAAGAGATTTTTTCGCTGAGCTTCTCTTCCAATTTGTGGCCGCTTTAAATTTTTTCGACAAATTGGCGGGACCTACGGTTACAAATCAGATGAATTTTTGCTAAGAAGCCTTCCATGGCAGTAATACACTCGGACAGCTTACTTTTGATGTAACCCGTACCATGGCTCGAACCTTGGACCTTCGGTGCGGTAGGCCGGCAGCACTACAACCACACCACGGCGGTACTTCTTTATATTGTAGCGAAAATAATCGGATCGAATCGGATCAGATATATCTTTTGCCAAAAACTGAGGGAACAGTAGCTAAATAGATAAATGACTTGGGAGTGAGAGAATCCGCCATATCGCTCAAGAATATGAGAACCGATAAGCGGCTATTCATAGACACCAATCTTTCGAGAAGTTTTGGATTGTAATAGGCAGTAAGCTAGCAAGGCAGGGTGACCAGTTTATTTTCAAGTTTCGTACAGGAAACTTAATGGAAGTAATAATAAAGCTAACTAACCTTCGAAAATAAACGCTACAGAGCTTAACTTAACTAACCGCTTGCTGGTATAATTGGTCAAATAACCGTGCCGTAAGTTCTGCCTACTCCAAATTGGAGAAATAATCGAAAAAGTTTGTTTGGAGGTAAACGATGACAAAACGAAGTCCCTTCTGTCATCATGTCAAGATTCAGCGCATTTTCGTATTGGCAACTACGTCACTGTTGCCTGCCATAATTTCGAAATAGTAAAGGACTTAGTTTACCTGGGAACAGGATTAACAATAATTATCAAGAATGTCAGATTAGAAATCCAGTGAAGAATTAGAGGTCCTCTCTCGGTGAACAAACATAATACCGACAACATCGAATAGAAGCATAAACGATGACAGCGGCAGAAGAGTCGGCCCTTGGAGTATTCAAGAGAAAGATTCTTCGATTAATTTATGGGTCTCTACAGGATGCGGACGGTGTCTACCGAAGAAGATTTAATGATGACTAGGCAAAAATATGAAAAGATATGACAGATATTAAGAAGAAAATAACAAACTTAATTTTTGCCAAAAATTGTGTTGAACTATCAGCATTCACAAAACTACGCCTCCAAATCAAATTACTGAGCAAATGCGATGAAATTACGGCTTTTTGAACGCTTCAGAATTGCTTGATTGATACTTCGTAACAAAGGATTGTACGGAAAAGACCGAAAGAAAAATATTCGAATTATTGGCTTGAAATCACGAGTTTTAGATCATTATGAGATGTAGTTCAAACCTATAATTTTTGTTATTGCTCCTTTTATTGATTCAAGAAGAAAAAGACCGGCAGTTTGCCATAAACCAGCCAAAAACAATGAGCAATATGGAAGCTGAGTAGCTTCCTCGAATTTGGACGGCTAATTATAATTCCAACATTGCAGTTGAATGCCCCAGGCATCTTCTACTCTTGCAAATATGCAGCTGGTACCTAAAACAGTCATTGTTTTTTAGTAAATTTTATACCCGCTATGTGTATATATGTACGTAAATACATAACGATATGTAAATTAAACTAGGTCGAAGAAAGATTTTTTTCTTTACTGAAATTTATACTGCAAAATTTTAACGCTTAATATCCATTTTTAGTTGTGAATCATTTATGTTCTAGATTTTTTAGAACGGTTTTAATTTCAACTTTTGCTTTATAAAAAAAAACCAAATTTCCCACAAAAATATTTTTTCTTAAATACATAAGAAACATCAAGATTGAATTTGACAGGCTCTTCCTTCATTCATTATGGCGACGTATCAGATCTTCCTCTCTTAAACGAATGCTGACTCATTCACTTGATGTTTACATTTAATCTTGGCCTGATCCTGCGTTTCTTTCTATTATTTGTTTAAGTATTTGTTTTTCATTTTGTCAAGTAAAATCAATATCTGCGTATCATTTCTTTGGTCCAGCTTAGGATTAAGCATTCACGATGTCCTTTTGTGTTGTATGAATGTACAAATTTTTATTGTGCTTTCAGCACCCTAATTAAGAGTCTTAAAATGATTGTTTTTATCATCACCAAATTTTTATTTAATATAGTCAGGAATTAATTATGTATGTATGTATGTTGAATGTTAAGCCAGCTCACAATTGCCTGCAACTTGAAACTTTTGGACATACCTACTTATGTATTTTAACCGTTTTTAACCCGCCAAAGATATTTAATCAAATGAAACTCTTTTATTTCAATATTAAAATTCATAAGTGTTTTTAAGTAGAGCATTAAAAATAACAATATTTTAGGAATACATTTTTTAATATTAACAAAAAAATAAAAAAATCACATATTCATTAAGGAAAATAACGTTAATTAGTCTTTCGACAATTGGAACTTTCATAAAATTAACAAAAATTGGTATCCTTCCAAAAAAAATAACAAAAAAATACATATCAAAAACTAAATTTCTTGCGGAAAACAACTGCTGCATTACGGCACTACGTGTTCAAGACACAAAAATTGTTTGCATTTTTGGCAAGAGTATTTGGTTTTTCTGTTTTTTTTCCAGCCACACTCATAGCACCGACCAATTCTTGAAGGACCCGACGCCCCAGGTACATCATCTATATGCAAAATCTCCGACAGTCTAAGTCTCAATTTTACTTACATATACGGTGACTCACGGTCTCACACACCAGGTTAGGGAAAAAAATACAGAAAACCTTTGAAACCTTCTTCAATCTCTTGCCAGTCGACAGAATCAATCGTTTTATAGGGTTATTAGGTCAAAGAAGAATTCATCTCATCGATAACATTTATTTTCAGGTAAAGACTATTTAGATGATAAATCAAAAGTCGTTAAAGTACTCATCAACTCAATTGGAAATGCACTACGATTATTTTATAGACAAATCCGACTGACCAAGACACATAAAATGCGTGAAGTACCGAACTCGAAAGAACAATATTGCTTCATAGCACACGCCTAATGTGGGTTATTCCTCGTCCTTCTTCGTTTTCGTCTATACTGTTCGAGCGAAATAACAGTTAAGTAACTCTTTTTATTTGCCAATATTTAATAAAGGTTCCAAATATTTTACTAGCTTTACGAGGGTGTGACCATAAGCGAATTAGAGCCCATTCGTTTCCTCTAGATATTGGAAAAGTAGGTCGAGAAGTATGCCAGAAGTTTCAGTTAATAACACTAAATCCAGATAATACCTCAGGTAATACGCTAGTGTCCTGTTGAACTAGGACATCTACGTCATTGGAGTTTATTCTTGTAAAATCTTAAAAATATTTTCAATTTTATGTGCGTGGTGCTAAACAAATTTTACTATATTTGTGTCTATGCAAGACAATGCATTCCTACACATTTGGTTGAGTTACATAGCAACAAGCGATTTCCTTTCTCTTTTTAGTAATTTTAAGACACGTGTGTCAATGTTTATTCCGATCCATTCATGCCCAACGAAGCTGATGATTTTGTTATTATATTTTTTAGACTTTTGTGAATGTATGTATATTTATAGCCTCATTTCATGAATCTATGTCAACTTGAATAAAGTGCTCTTATTCACACAACGCTACATACGCACACCGTGTTGAATTGATGCTTTACGAACACGCCCAATCACTTGTTACGCATACGCCATGGCATCACTGCGTGTTAGAATCTGCTCGTACACATTTTGATGCCAAAGGCATAACATGCGCTCGTATCTACGGAAGTGTGCTGCTGGATATGCGGATGTTGATTTCCAAAATCTGTTGAATATCTATGTATGTACATCAATATTAGCACTAAAGCGAATTATAGAAAGGAGGGATTCATACATTCACACACACATATAAGCAGAAACCTATAAATAATTATATAATGGCGTTTAACCGGTATCTCGAGCTTTCATAACCTAAAGTGAACAGCCTAAGTAGTGAGTTATTATTCCAGTTAATTAACCAGAATTTTGTGGGTGCCCCCCATAAATTCAGACGGAAAAAATTCAGAAATACAATTTTTCGGAAAAATTTATTCAGAAACCATTTTTCAAAAACCAAAAGTCAGAACGAAAAATTCAGAAAACTTTTTTCAGAAACTAAAAATTCAGAATGAAAAATTCAGAAATCACTTAACAGAAAAATGAATGAAAAAATGAATAATCTGGAGGGGGAAATCCGATATTTTTAGAATTTTGCGAGATATTTGCAGTTAAAGTTCACAATTTTTCTGTCATTTTCATGTGGTTGTTGTAATCACAAATTACCCTGTGAGAAAAAAGTGGCCCATAGAGTCGGAACGGTGGCATGTTGCCACCGTTCAGGGCAACCACCTGGAGTTGGAATGGCGTAGCCCAGGGTTATTTTTTGAAGCGCGGCCGAAGGCCGCCTATGCGGAAAGGTGTTCTGCACATAAAAAACGTGGATCGGGTCCCGAATTGGGGATCTGCGCAAAATTTAATGTTTTTTCTGGTTACTTTCTCAATTTTGACTTCTGAATTTTGACTTCTGAATTTTTACTTCTGAATTTTGACTTCTGAATTTTGACTTCTGAATTTTGACTTTCTGAAAAAAAATTTCTGAAAAAAAATTTCTGAAAATATGTGTTTCTGAATTTTTGTTGTCTGAATTTATGACGGGAGCCAATTTTGTGAGCTAGCCCGTGCAAGTACTTTTGGTACTAGTTCAACTAATTGTAAAACAACCAGTGAGAAAGTATGTACATATGTGTTACAAAAGAGCTGTTTGAGTGTTAAAAGTTTTAACTAAAGTTTAGCTTAAAACTAATGAAATAGGATGTGATGCACCTCTTACATTCAAATTGGATTACAAACAGAGAACTACATTTTTAACTATTCATAAACTTTGTACTGCCAAACTATTTTTGTGTGTCTGTTTTGAAATATCTAACATTTTTTCTTACATATATATTTTATATAGATACGTTTTTAAATAAAAATGGATGTTTGTCTGTGGGTCTTTGATTTGTATATAGGCTACAAAAGTACTTATCCGATGTTTATAAAATTTTCACTGTATGCTCTTGGGCTCACTGGTTACAGCATGTATGTATATATATTTCTTGGAAAAGTGGGCGGTGCCATTCCTCAAGACTATATAAAATAGACATTTGCCATACTTCCAAATGTACTTGTTCTAAATTAATGATATTTGGATATACATACATTATCAAGATTTAGATCATTTTGAAAAAGTGGGTGGTGCCACTATTACATATTTTGTATTTTGTTTCTGCTTCATTAATGTTCATAGTTAACAGTCAATGTCTGTGAAGCTTTCATGATAGGTCAAGAAGTACGTTAGGCACCACACGGGCTGTATGCAGTTCTTAAGAAGTTCCGCAGTTATACAAAGCTGCAATTCGGTCAAGCTAAGCATTTATTTGGTTAAAGTAAATTATATTTTAAATATATATGCAGGTTAAAATTAATAGATTAATAAAAAGTATATTCTCTATATCTTCGAAACTACGTACATATCGATACAAAAAGAGGAAAAGGCAGAAGAAGAGGAGTATTAGTAAAAAATTTGAGAAGTTGTGGTGGTGTTACTCGTAGAGGAAAATGGAGGGAATGACAAGAGCTAACGGGGATTTAGGGATGGTGGAAAAGCAAAAATAGAGAGATTAATAAAGATATAGGACGAAGAGCCGCTTAGTTGATGAGGGAAGAAAGTATATTTTGTAAAATGTAGGTAAGTCAAATTGTAAACAGGAAAACGACTGCCTGGTCTGCTTGTATTATACAAAATACTACAACATGCCACCAGCTTCATTTATTTACTATAATTCTTGTGAAAAAAGGTTATAAACGTCTTATTATTTCTAAAATTTCAATCCGCCTCCGAACGGCATCTGTAAATGCAGGTGAAATTATGCCGAGGGCTAACCTGTTTCCAAACAGTTTTGAGGTTTCCTGCCCAGTTACTTTAGCATGCGACTTTCGGTATGATAGGCCAGCAACAGTACCGCAGTCAAAATGTTTAACAATTTCTTTAACAGGTTTCGGGTATTCTTTTAATACTACAAAATACCACACTAAATGGCTTTGTATGATGGCTCGTACTATCACTAACTCGTATACTAGTGATGCAGAGGCTCTCTATTTATGTATGTATGTATGTACCTCATATCGCATTAAGAATATCTAGTTGAAAATAAATATGGAAATAATAAAAAACTTGGACTAGTTTAGCTACCTGTGCCAACTAGTATGAAAGTATTAGGCTTGATTGCACCATCACTTCAAATGAGAAACTCAAATCAACAGGAAATCACACCAACACACACACACAAGTATGCACAAGCAAAATAAATGCGCGTAGCTGATATGAATGAGAATTTCATTTCAATAGCCGTTCTGCCTTTTTTTTTTGCTTTTGCGTATCCTCACATCTGTTGACTGTTGTAATGCTATCTGTTCGTAGTCTTGTGAGTTCGTTTGTTTGCCGTCTTTTTGTTTTTGTGGCTCATTTGTCGCATTAGCGAATTCGTATTCACCATTGAGAAGTTGACAAATTATCTGTAGCTAGTGGATTTGCACCTTCAGCAACGTGAAATAGCTATGAACGTGCGTATTTAAGTAAAACAACACAACAACAAATTCTATTTTTGTGCAGTAATGGATACCCGTGTAGTTTGTGCAAGAGTTTGCAACGTGTTTCATTAGATAATTAGAGCAATTAACCATATACATATATCCTGCTGCTTGCTAACTACAAACAAATGCTCAATATCGTATCTCGCTCCAAAAACACTTACTTCAGAATAAACGAGACATCACCAGCACCAGCATCGTCACCCTCATATTAAAGCAACTCACATAAATTACTTTGCTGTAATTTTTGTATTTTATAAATATTTTTCACTGCCACTTTCAAACTTTGCTTACACAACTTTTTATTAAAGCCTTCTATTTCCATGAACTATTTGCTCCGTTTACTGCACTTTATAACTTAAATTTGTGTTGCAAAATTTATAAATTTTCTGCTTAAATTTAAATGTATTTTTAGGCGTCGCGAAACGAATTGTTTATTGTCCTTCCGTTATGCTTGTGCCGTTAAAACGTGCGAACGTATCCAGATTTCACGACCGACTGCCGTGTTACGAACACGCAAAACACAGCATTTCGTATGTATCAGGTTGCTTCGGGGATGTACACGGCTCTATGTGAAACTTTCGGCGCTCATCTAAACAAGTGTTTTTGTTTCGTTTTTCACCCACAAAACCGCTCAAGCTCTTTTATAAAAAACAGTTCCACATGTTTTTCGAACATCCACTTCGAAAATTACTCTCACAAGGTTATACAAATTGCTACTGTTAACAAGCTTGAATGTGCCGTTGCTCTATAAATATATACATACATATGCATGTACAAGTCATATTATCAAATTAAGTTTCATCTGTTGTGCTGAAATGAGTTTTTCGAAATCGCCGCAGACATGTTTATATGTACGTACTTAGCTGTCCTTCGTCCTGTCGCTCTTTCAGTGCTCGGATTGTTTTCTCTTGTGCTAGACAAGTTGGCGCTTCCTTTTCACTCAGTAGCGTGTGTTCGCTGATAAGGAAATAAGAAGTAGAAATGTATATATGAATATAATCGTATAAAAGTAAACGAACAGGAGCAACAATGTGCGCTCACATAACAACAAAAATATTTTGAAATTTCCTATCACTAGAATTGCATTGGAGACTTTACACTTCCCTATCCTTAAAATGATTACTATTCTTAATTAATTAAATTTCAAGTGAACTCAAACAAGTTCTTTTGATTATTCATTCTTAGCCTTGGCGTTTTCGTAAAGAACTGTCATGTAGCCTGTCATTTGAGATGAATTGACAAGACCCTGGAAGTTTAAGCTGCTATATTCCCTTCAGATTTCTTGCCGCCTTTACTCAAAATTACATCCCTATTTCAAGCAGATTTATATATACTAGTATATCCCGTGGTCGAAATTCGACCACCTTAAATTAGTTTAACTTATTAAATCCTCTGTTCGCATTTTTCTCCAGTACCTAATGCCTAGAGGCATAAATATTGGAGACATTTTTATTGCTGAAAATAATTATTTATAGTTGAGTTATTGAGAGTCGCTTTCATAAAAGCTGGTTTACTCTAAAGCCGGGTAATTTGACAACTAACCAAAAAAAATCCGTCCATTAAAGACCAGTAATCATTAATAGGAGATGGCAAAAACGGTATTTAGTAATGTTTGAAAGTCCACCATCAGACCCACCACTCCTTTCATATTCCGTCAATATTTCAATAAACAAAATTAAATTTCATGGGCATATACCAACAACATAGTTAGACTTATAATATATATAATGGTCACATAGAATGATGCCATATCGAACAAAATTGGCGATATGGATTGAAACGAATGAAAGTTCATTTTGAGATTCCGTTAACTTCTTAACATTTGCCGGTTTCCAAATTGTGTTTTTTTTTTGGTATACAGACAGTTTTCTCAATTTTTCTTTAAGTTGTATATTTTTTGAAGTCCGTATAGCGGGAGAATATTACAACTTAGACATATGATGGTTTTCTGGTTTTTTTCGTCAAATTCAACTCGGAAATATTGAAAACACATAACCTAACTGGCCCAATTTAATATTGGGGTATATGTCGACTCTTTTACAAATAAAAATTTTTATGAAGAAAATAGTTGATGTCTTTAGGAAAATTAACGCAATTTCAAACTATTTCGTGAATATAAAATTGAAGAAGCTACAAACTGCGTTTTTACTTTTTATATATTAAATATGATATATTTCTTAAAAAATATATATTGATAAATTGAAATAATTTTTTAGCTTTTTTTTACAAAAAATTTGGTTTTTTCAGTCGAAGATGGATGTCAGAAACAGAAAAATATTGAAATATTGGGTTATATGTCGACTCTTTTACAAATAACTAGTAAGGAAGTCTAAGTTCGGGTGTAACCGAACATTAAATACCTAGTAGTGATCTGTTTTGGTATCCCAATTTACTCAGGTCTATTTTAATAACGGAAAAGTTGTTATTAAGGCAACTGATTGTTTTCGATTAAAAACACTTCTTTTGTGAGTGGTAAATTCAATTATCACTAAATAACAAAATATAAATAGCTTTCCTCATGTTCATGAAAGGTATTAAAATAAAAAAAATTTAAAAAAGGCAGTAGGGTGTTAACTACTTGCCCGTAAATCTTCCTTGTTTGTTATTCGATTTGCGTAATTTTTGGCAGGAGTATACTACATACTATTGGGAACCCTCTCACTAAATTTCATTGAAATACATTCATCAAATTCCAAGCAATCGCTTTTGAAAATAGCAGAGCTTTTATGCTAAAAAGTGGGCGGCGCCACGCCTACTTCACCAAAATCCACAAAATTTGTATACAGTTTAGTTTTGGTTAAAAAGCTTATTATGTGTGTAAAATCTTATTTAAATAATTTATACAATTATGGAAATATCGCGATTTTAATTTTACGAAAAAATTTTTTAGAACTGTGTTCAAAAAGTGGGCGTGTCCGTTCACCGATTTTGTTTATTTTTACAGCAAAGAGTAAGCTTTATATGTTGAACACTTTCTCTAAATATCGTTCCAATAAGTCAATTTTTACCGGAGTTATGGCATGTAAAGTTTTGTGGAATAATCCCCCATAAAGGGGCGGGGCCACGCCCATTTTCCAAAAATTTTGTGCTTTCGACTTTCTTTGCCCACGAACACTTCAGAGGTGAAATAGAAATGATATACAGCTAGTTTAAGCAAAGTTATAGCATATTCAATATATCTATGATCCTTTTCAAAATCTTTCGTATAAAATTGGGCGTGGACCTAACCCGATTTCAATAATTTTTTTTCGAAATATTGCTTGTATTAATATAAATATGTGTGCTGAATTTTGTTTTGCTATCTTGAGCGGTTTTTGATTTATGATTAATAATATTTCCAAACTTGACTATATCAAAAGTGGGCGGTACCACGCCCCTTTTTAAAATTTTTTTCAAAAATGTATTTGTTGCATTAACGCTAAAGTGCATACCAAATATTATCCTTATAGGTGTATTATGTACTGAATAATCACTCTTTTTGTATTTTCGAAAATATTATATATATAGAAAGAGGGCGTGGCTTTTAACCGATTTTGCCTATTTTCAATAGCGCTCGGAGATAAGTGAAAAGGAACCTACATACCAAATTTCATTGAGATATCTCAAGATTTACTCAAGTTATCGTGTTCACAGACGGACGGACGGACGGACGGACGGACGGACATGGCTCAATCAATTTCTCTTTTCCTCCTGAACATTTTGATATATATAAGTCAATATCTATCTCGATTCGTTTATGCCGTTACATACTACCGTTAGGCCAATGAAGTTAATATACCTTGTGTGCGAAGCACTAATAGGTATAAAAATTTTTAGGAAGAAAATAGTTGATGTCTTTAGGAAAATTAACGCAATTTCAAACTATTTCGTGAATATAAAATTGAAGAACTATAAACTGCGTTTTTACTTTTTCCATATTAAATATGATAGATTTCTTAAAAAATATAAATTTATAAATATTGATAAATTGGAATAATTTTTTAGATTTTATTCAAAAAATTTGAGTTTTTCACTCCAAGATAGATGTCATAAACATAATAAACAGAAAAATATTGGATTACAAATATAATGAATTAAAAAAAAAAAAATATAATAAAAAGTTTTCGTATATTCTAAGGCAAATTCAATTTAGTAAAAAAAAAAAAAAATTTACCTGCCCTGAACACGTCCTTGAACATAAGAACGCACGCATCATAGCCGGCACGCTCACCACCTGCGCCACTGCTGTATGTACAACAAAAAAGTCAAATACTGTAGTTAACAGCTTTGGGTTTTGGTGAAAACTTTGGTGAATTATTACAAATTAATGAAGCATTTTTTGTTAAATATAATATGCCTATGCAAAGCTCCTGGCCCATGAAAACATATCAAAATATATAATAATTGGAGTTATGCATTGTTTTATGAGATACACTCTGGCAATTGATTGTATGGAAAAAATGTTAGCCTATTAATATATAGATGACACAGATGTCAGAATATCATTTAATATAGCCAAATACTGCAGGAGGTATAACGATTTTTAACAATACTCGTTTTTTTGTTCTCGGTACCTGTACTCATTTAAATTTCCGTGGAAAGGAATCGATTCCAAAATATTGTCGAGGTACTTGATAACTATTGGTATCACCCTTATTTAAAGATATGTTTAAAGGCATTTCTCCCACCGCAACAGATTTTTCCCATCCTCAACGTAGCCTAAAAATATACAAAATTAAGATTGATTGAAACACATTCATTTCAAAGAAAAGTACGACCAAATTTTCAAATTTGTCTGGAATCAAAAAAGGAATAAGAAGGCTGGAAGCGTTAACTAAAATGCGAGATCGAAAGCTATACTTGTACTGGTACCAGGTAATCGACTAAAAAACTCAGGACTTGAGCAGAGTACTCGGTTTGATCAACTGCTGAGTGGAATGTCGCACTATTTTAAAATCGTTCACACCGGCTATAATTCAATCTACATATATAAGCAAAATTTCATATAAATATGCAGCATACTCATAAGAGTGTGAATCATATTATTGGAGTAAAAAGTTCCTTTTTGGGTAGAAAGGGGATAGTCCTTTCGTACCTTTTTGGGTATAAATGGGTATTATTGGTGTCTACATAGAACATGCTCAAGCAAATGTGAACAGGTCAGCCCATACGCAGCGATCTGAATTGTTATAAGTCGCATTCTCCTTTGCGACCTATCCCTGATGCATCCTAGACTAATCGCATTTTTTTGCATAGAAAGAACTGCAGCATGCAATGTCATTCTTTTTGATTCCACAGTTGCAAATACTGCACTCATAAATTATTTTTATTTGGGATGGCGGGAAAGCTTTGCACGGCCATCTCTGTAAATAGATTTCAACCTTCCTAAGTTGATTTATTTACTTCCAAAACTGCTTTAAGAGCCCAAGTTATTTGCTTGGGTTATGGTGGAAGTGCTCAAATTTGGTTAATCGAGTTAAGACCACGAGAAAGCGTAGCTGTGAACATTCACTTAGAAATGGTCTACTTCAGCTTGGCTGCACAGTTTGCACGTTTTTTTTGCGACTAATGCACGATAATATCAAACTATTTCTGGCAGAAAAATGGTTTTACTGATGTATTCGCTATCAGAACTAATTAAGCACTTCAGCAATTCGGCGAGCTCAGAAAGAAACTTTATAACTTTTGCACGTAACACAAACCAGCTGACTACATCGCCTACCTGCACTGCAAACAAAAATACATGGCAACACATTAAGGTGGTTCAGAATATATAATTTTACTAGGAATTCCATTTCTAAAAATGTTAACATTTTTAATGTAGTTATGAGAATTGCCTAAATTAATATTGCTGTTGTTGCATATGTTGCAATATGCCTTGGGCAACAAACACAGAGAAACTGAGACTTGCCAGCATTGTGTTTTCCCTACCTGAACAAAATATTTGGCCTAAATGCAGTATAGCTCCAACTCCCAAATTAAAAAAAAAGGATGAGGTTCGATAGATATTAGTAAGGTGAGTACAACCATACACTTCTCTTTCGGAGGAAACAACAACAGCAAGAGTTATCAAGGGTCAAAGTTCATATAAAGCAGTTTTTAAAATGAACATTTCTCGAAAACCAATGAATGGATTCTTAAAATTTTGCATAGGTAATTTAATTATCTTGTATTCGATATACAACGTCTTGAGTATCTATGCTGTTAAGTTGGTAATAGTTGCCATCGAAAGTCAACTCTTAATACACGTCCAAAAATCTCGAGAGAGGTATCAAAAGACGCGTCTCGACCTCCGTAACAATAATTAGGTTGAGCCAAAAAAGTGAAAAAGTGTGCGTACCGTGGCACGTTGCCACGGTTCAGGCAACCACCCGGAGTTTGCATGGCGTAGCCCAGGGTTTTTTTCATAAGCGCGGCCCAAGGCCTGTCAATGCGGAAAGGTGTTCTGCACATAAATACCATGGATCACGCCCCGAATTGGGGATTTGACCTGGCCCAATTTTCGGGTTTTCACTAATAACAACAAAATATTGCTTTTTCCCCTTCGGATTATTGTTACGGAGGCAAAACGCGTCTTTTGGTACATTGAAAATTACATTTATTTGTAAAGGTAGTAAAGCGATTTAGGGGAAAAATAAGGTTTACAATTTTTTTTTTTCTACTTTTTTTAAATAAGTGTAATTTTACATTAACTTTATAATGATAATATAAAACATATGTACATATATCAAATTAACGGTAATTTATATACCTATCAAACAACATGAAATCGGTTGGTTAGTTTTTGAGAAATTGTGATTTTAAGAAACCCAGAAAAAAAAAAATGCCGTTATGTTCACAACCACAATGTCTACCGATCTCAATTTTTGGTTTTTTTTTATCAGAGAGTTGGAGCTATTCTGCATTTGTTCCAAATATTAAAGAAGATTATACAAAGTTTCAACCCTTCTGCTTTGTTTGGGAGAGAGGAAAGCAGTGCATTCTTCTTCTGCCAGTCTGAGTACTTCACATGTGGAAAAATTAGCCAGAAGAGCCAGCAAAGTTTCTTAGAATATAGCCGCGGTAAAGTAACCCTGTTGTAAGAGAAAATTTAAATCCGCAAATAGACGTTTCAAGGTAAGTGCCGAAGTGTTTTGCGGTTACAAGACGATGTATATCCGGGGTACTTAAGTGAAGTGTATATTTTGGAGCTCCCAAAACACTCCCCCTTTCAGATATAATAACTACTAAATAGCCTGTTGTATATATAGATCTAGCTAAGTCTAACTCAACACAATTCTCCCAAAAATTCTCTCCCTCCTATCAGCTTTGTGTTCTTTATTCTTCTGCTCAAGGCGGGATTGAACCTAGCCCGGACCAATATATCGGATCTGCTGTGCTCAATGCAAGAAATGGTTGCTATAGCCCGTCATACTTCTAAATCATTGAGATGAATTGCAAATGCGTCAAAGCCTATTGACAAAATCCCCATCGTCTTTGGCGCTAAGGTTCAGTCAAATACTAAGAAATTCGAGGTTTCCTAACCCACTGTCGTTCTCACATAGGCAATTGCACTATATTGGCTCCGGGTCCTTCGATTTATGAGCTGTGATAAAAAATCATCAACTATTGTTCCACGGTCTTTGTTAGCTCCCGCCCTGTGAATGTCGTTATCCAGTGATCCTGTTGTGAAAGAAAATCTGAAACTTTCGAGACGGGGAAGGTTAATAATGGCTCAACTTTGTTCTGGATACTGTAAGAGATTTAAGTCTTACCTATCTAAAATGGAGAATGTTTACCCCCCAATAAATTTTTGTCAACAATATTAAATTTTATTCTTTTTACTTTTTTTTTAGATGGATGATGTACATTTGATTTATGGATTTTAAGGTTCATGTGCCACATTGCTGCATTTAAATTTTAAAATGATTTGATATTTAGTTAAAAAAATTGAGAAAATTAAAAAAAAAATTGTATATTCTACAAACTGCAAACTGAAAAGTCATTTTGGAATTTTTGCCAAAGATGTGAAAACTTCAGGTCGTAGTTTTGAATTTCCAGCCTATTTAAGAATTTGCCAGCATTTTACATTTTGGCAGCAATCAGATCGGACGGGTAAGAGTTAATGGATGCTGGCAATAGCGAAATACAATAAAACCCAGTCAGTGATATCCCTTATGAGCTTAGCCTGGTCTCGACACTCTGGTGTATCTATGCGGCTGTCACCTCGGATGTGTAGAAACAAATAAGTAACAGCACACTACAAAATTGGAATAGAAACTTGGCCTCAATTTCATCAGATTATTAATTTTAATGTCAGCATTCGTAAATGTCTGGAAATTAAATTTCAATTGATCCAATTGATAATAAGTTTATTTGAATGCTAACCGTTATGTACATTGGTGAATTTATTACATATATCCATCCAACTACTTGGCAAATTATTAAGTAGAAAGTGTGGATAAATTAAATTCGTTCTCTTCATTCTAATGCATAAATAGATTAATATTTGCTCATCACAATGAAATGTTTCAGAAATACAATGTCCACTGCATCTGGCCTTGGTTTGTCATAATTTTAGCCATATGCCGCTCCTAGTAGATATGAATTGTTCTGAATGGACAATTGCAGCAATAATATTCGTACTACAGGTCTTTATGTATGTATTTATTTTTGTTTTTGGTCTTGGTCAACAAACGCTTGACATTTTCTGTGATGTCTGACATATGTATTTCAGCTAATGAATGGTAAAATCCTATAAATTTTAAATGTCAACACAGGTTGTTATTTCTCTTGTTATCTTAAATGCTTGTTTTGGAATTGCATTGGTTATTTCAACAAGAGAAATAGTGCAGGGACGAAGAATGTGTATACGTATAAGTGGTGCAGTTGTATCCTTTCTCCGGCTAAATTTAGCTTTCTTATGACACTAAGCAATCAGTTAATGTAAAGATATATCTACCGCCCCAGCCCTGTTTATCGAAACATTTTTTTGGTTCAAGCTCTTGCTATTTTATACATTCTATATGTCAAAAAACTTTGTAAGCTTAACCAGGATGAAAGTTATCTCTCTGTCTCTTCGAAATTACGATATGTGCATATCAATATAATTTTAGATTAATCATCATCATGTGTTTGCTCCTAATTTTCTGCTCTCATTTCGAAACAATATTATCAAGTAAGGTATCGTTTTAAAGGTGTGGGTTACCTCTACATGCGAAACTATATATTAATTACAGCAGTGCTTTTGTTTAAGCGTATTTTATAAAAATTAATTTGTTTAAATAAACCATTGTGAATGCACAAAAAAATCAATTTGTACTGCAACGCTATTGTGACTGACATTCATCAGACTTCAGGGCGGTGTTACCAGAATTGGGGATATCGCCCTTTTTCGGGGATTTTCCGCCTGCCAATGTAATTTCGAAATGGTTTGGTATTTGTACTGCAACGCCATTGTCAATCAGAGACTTTATCTACTGGGTTGCACGGGCACTCGGTTCCAATTTAAATAAAATACGCTTTTATAAAATACGCTTAAACAACAGCACTGCTGTAATTAATATATAGTTTCGCATGTAGAGGTAGCCCACACCTTTAAAATGATACCTTACTTATTAATATTGGTTCGAAATGAGAGCAGAAAATTAGGAGCAAACACAAAAAGACCTTACAGAAATAATATATATGATAATAATAATAATAATGATACATTTTCTGATTAATTTCCTTACTATTTAAGGAGCGGTTGAATGGTTTAACAATGTTGGTAGTTCACCGTGATGTACCAATAACACCAGACGAAGTCATTCAAAGATTGAGTGTTACGGAAAGAAGACTCAACTTTACCTTATAACAATTCAGTGAAGGAGATTCCAAAGAAAAAAAATTCAACTAAATTGAAATAAAGTAAAAATTAATTCAGTCAAAGTTAAAAACTAGTTGCTGTGTGTCACACTTTTAATTTCACCGAAAAAAAATTCTTATCCCCCCCTTGGCAAAATCCTGGATACGCCACTGGGTGCTGCCTTCCTAAAAACATCAACCAATGATGCAAAGGAGTGGGACAAGCAGGCTCGTGTGTGGCAGTGGTCTCTCAACGCCAAAGTCAACACCAATACTATATTTGCGCCGATCCATTTAATATATGCCTTTCCACTTCGGGAAAGGCGGCGACGAGCAATTGGATACAGCGATGTTATGCAGGCCATCGTATACCTTTTGTGGCTGTGGCGAGTCCAGAAAGTTTGAGCCAAAGTATAAAGGTCATATTTATGTTGTAACAGAGGCGCTAAAATATGGTAGGTATATAGTAGAGGGCAGAGCAACTATGTATATATAATATTAACATTATATATATATATGGCGCGATATACAACAGTATATCATCAACCTCCTAAGATAGAGAGCAAATATAACGGCTGACAAAATGACACCATGGTGCACTCTCCTCCCTGAGCTGATAGTGAGGACTTTCCGGAGGACGTTTAAGTTACCTAGCTCGTGGAGAGTTCTTGTCAGGAGAGGCCGAGCTGTCCTCTCTAAATTCATCTGATTTGGCATCTTTTCTGTTTCTTTATCATATTCATTTCACTTATTCATGTCATTCGTATATTGTAATGTAAAACCATTCTATCGATATTTATTCAAGAGTCAGGCGCTATTTTCATTGAAACAAGTAAACAGCTATCTTGACTTCTGTCCGCGGTGACACTACCGACAGGGCAATAGAAACGAAAGGATGTGATTGAAAGACGATAAGTAATCCACAACAGAGTTGAGTGCATTGCATGTCTGTAGAAGGGCGAGAAACAACTTAAATATGTATGTGAAACCATTTTTCAGCAAATATTCATACATACGAGTAAATATCTACATGCATATGTAAGTGGCTTGTATGATTTCCGTTTTCATAAAAACCTGCAGCCAAACCAACATCTTGTAGACTGGAATTCCACCTGATTTTAGTTCACGCTAACTACTCGCATTGGCTTTCTGCGACTGATGTGTGGTACTTCACTATGAGTATGAAAGTTTGTTGTGCTTATGTTTGTTCTCCATCAGAGTAACAGAAACCCACTTTATAGGAAGAGTAGATTGTATGTGTTATTTATTTATTATTGGTCCAATCTTACTGAAACACTATTCCCATTATTTATACCCTAAATTGAAAAGTTGCAAAAGACCTATCTATTGCATAGATAATATTTCGGGCTTGGCACCTAAATAAAAAAAAACGGAACCGATAAAAGGTTCGAAAAGGTGTTAGAAACAGGCCGAATACATACATGTTAAGGTTAATGTTCATGTTAATGTTAATGTTAATGTTAATGTTAATGTTAATGTTAATGTTAATGTTAATGTTAATGTTAATGTTAATGTTAATGTTAATGTTAATGTTAATGTTAATGTTAATGTTAATGTTAATGTTAATGTTAATGTTAATGTTAATGTTAATGTTAATGTTAATGTTAATGTTAATGTTAATGTTAATGTTAATGTTAATGTTAATGTTAATGTTAATGTTAATGTTAATGTTAATGTTAATGTTAATGTTAATGTTAATGTTAATGTTAATGTTAATGTTAATGTTAATGTTAATGTTAATGTTAATGTTAATGTTAATGTTAATGTTAATGTTAATGTTAATGTTAATGTTAATGTTAATGTTAATGTTAATGTTAATGTTAATGTTAATGTTAATGTTAATGTTAATGTTAATGTTAATGTTAATGTTAATGTTAATGTTAATGTTAATGTTAATGTTAATGTTAATGTTAATGTTAATGTTAATGTTAATGTTAATGTTAATGTTAATGTTAATGTTAATGTTAATGTTAATGTTAATGTTAATGTTAATGTTAATGTTAATGTTAATGTTAATGTTAATGTTAATGTTAATGTTAATGTTAATGTTAATGTTAATGTTAATGTTAATGTTAATGTTAATGTTAATGTTAATGTTAATGTTAATGTTAATGTTAATGTTAATGTTAATGTTAATGTTAATGTTAATGTTAATGTTAATGTTAATGTTAATGTTAATGTTAATGTTAATGTTAATGTTAATGTTAATGTTAATGTTAATGTTAATGTTAATGTTAATGTTAATGTTAATGTTAATGTTAATGTTAATGTTAATGTTAATGTTAATGTTAATGTTATTGTTAATGTTAATGTTAATGTTAATGTTAATGTTAATGTTAATGTTAATGTTAATGTTAATGTTAATGTTAATGTTAATGTTAATGCTAATGTTAATGTTAATGTTAATGTTAATGTTAATGTTAATGTTAATGTTAATGTTAATGTTAATGTTAATGTTAATGTTAATGTTAATGTTAATGTTAATGTTAATGTTAATGTTAATGTTAATGTTAATGTTAATGTTAATGTTAATGTAAATGTTAATGTTAATGTTAATGTTAATGTTAATGTTAATTTTAATGTTAATGTTAATGTTAATGTTAATGTTAATGTTAATGTTAATGTTAATGTTAATGTTAATGTTAATGTTAATGTTAATGTTAATGTTAAAGTTAATGTTAATGTTAATGTTAATGTTAATGTTAATGTAATGTTAATGTTAATGTTAATGTTAATGTTAATGTTAATGTTAATGTTAATGTTAATGTTAATGTTAATGTTAATGTTAATGTTAATGTTAATGTTAATGTTAATGTTAATGTTAATGTTAATGTTAATGTTAATGTTAATGTTAATGTTAATGTTAATGTTAATGTTAATGTTAATGTTAATGTTAATGTTAATGTTAATGTTAATGTTAATGTGTCTGGCATAACTTCATAATATGCAATAGCTTTACCGCGGCAGTCCACGAGTGCTACACGTCCTTTTTCATATACCCATGTTTAGTTTGACCGCATGGTTAACTACATACAATAAACAAACTGTAGGACACATTTTCTATCAACACTTAAATACACAAAAAGTTGCTTTCTTATTTGCATAACACATACTTTTTTCATGTAGTATGTAAGGACATTAGGGTGAACACAAAATAACCAAGTTTTTCCACTGTAACTATACAATTTATTAAGTGTGAATATATTTGCCAAAATATTACACAAATCAAGTAAAAATATATTTGTTCGGGTGAAACGCAATAGGGTGGCATCTAGTATCGTTGTTGAGATGGAAACCAACTTCGAAAAACTACATATTTTTATTTATAAAAACTACCAAGGTACTAGACGTTGTTTGGGTTGAACCTGAAGGTGATCCTTACTTTTCAAAATATTTCTTAAATTCGTCTTCAATCACTGATTTTCTCTTTTCGTTGACCACGTCACGCCTGCCAATCGCTCTAGCCAAATGTTCCAGATCACTTGTAAAGGTTTTTTTTTGGCCTCTGTATAGGCACACGTGTAATATTCGAACTTGTAAGATATGCTATGTACGACTAGTAACTCTAAAATTGTCTACATAAACATTTATTTGATATATATGTACATACATAGATACATATTAAGTAATATCCCTCAGCGCAAATATGAACATACTCGTATGTCTGTGTATGAAAAATTGATAAGATGACATGCAATAACAAATATGATAAGTGGTTTAGCCATTCTAAACTGTCATCAGGTCTTAAACATTGAATCTATAAGTGGCTATGTAGAATGTCAGGAGTTTTGATAGAATGACAGAGCGATTTTGTTCAGATGTCAGCAGGCAAACATTTGGATAAAATGGAGTGATATAACAATGGGTTAGACATAGTTACGTAAACATAGATATTTAACCCATATTCGACAAATATTGTAAATTGCGCAGTGACAGCTTACAATTACATTAAACTGCCTTAGATTTTTGAACCTAGGCGAAAATATAGCAAATTGATATAGAGAAATGATCAAAGCTAAAAACTTGGCACCGTCGCCGGACTGTATGTTACTGCTGAAAAAATAGTCCGATGGAAAGAAACCTCTGCTAACTCGGTGAATGCAACGAGGAAACAAAATTATTTTGTTGCCTACACAACAACAAAAAAAAAATAATATATGGGAAATTCCACCGTCACTTACGTTACATCGCAAGTAAAATTGTATGATTCAAACTCAAATTGCATTACCATTTGCACGTTTTAGTACACGAAAAATGGTTTATTACTTGGAGTTTAGCTACTCAAAGCTTCTATGCCTAAACTTTTTATTTAAATTCTAAAAACATACTAAATACGGACTAAAATTCCGTCGTCACTGACGTTACAATTTTAGGACTAGGGGTTTTGGGCACCGGTGATTTATTCAAATTTCTGCGAAACCCCTTGACAGAATTAAATTCCAATGTTTGGGAGATTATTAGAAATAGAATGAAGTCTTTATAAAAATCTTTGTTATTAGGACTTTTATAAAGATGTAGCATGCATAGTTAATTATGTACCGTCACTGACGTTACGTAAAATTCGTCACTGACGTTACCTCCGAAGTAACAGAAAAAAAGTCGACTAGGATTTCTTTTATGGACGTGATAACAAACAGGTCAATTGATTTATTGCAGAAAATCGTGAAAGGGTTTATCTTCAGGTGTCCTTTGCTCAGTTTAGACTTTTTTAGCTGGTTTTGCTCATACGCCAAGTACGAATTGTATTACAAGAAACGTGTTGCATTAACCACCAAATATTGTTCGAGTCTATTGTGTGGAATATTTATACATAGACATTCGATATACTTATATACAGAGGATCTTTACGTTTTAATAAAAAAAAAAATAGAAGCAAAAATAAAAAGTTTGCTTGAAAAGGTGGGTAAGAACGTAAGCGTTCGTCACTGACGTTACAAAAGCGCAACGGTTTTTTTAGATTGTATACTATTTTAAAAACAAATTTACTTTACATAGTTTATGTAGTTACCTTGTAGATGGAGAATCGAAGATTTTAAATCGATTGGCAGAAAACTATATATTTTATGCAATAAAATGCTTATTTTCGTCACTTACGTTACAAAAAAGGGCGCACAACAATTTTTAGCCCTAGTAGTGCTTCGCACAGAAGGTATATTAACTTCATTCGCCTAACGGTAGTATGTAACGGCATAAACGAATCGAGATAGATATTGACTTATATATATCAAAATGTTCAGGAGGAAAAGAGAAATTGATTGAGCCATGTCCGTCCGTCCGTCCGTCCGTCCGTCCGTCCGTCTGTAAACACGATAACTTGAGTAAATCTTGAGATATCTCAATGAAACTTGGTATGCAGTTTCCTTTTTACTTATCTCTGAACGCTATTGAAAATAGGCAAAATCGGTTAAAAGCCACGCCCACTTTCTATATATATAATATTTTCGAAAATACAAAAAGACTGATTATTCAGTACATAATACACCTATAAGGATAAAACTTGGTGTGTACCTTAGCGTTAAGGCAAAAAATAAATTTCTGAAGAAATTTTTAAAAAAAGGCGTGGCACCGCCCACTTTTGATTAAGTCAAATTTGAAAATATTATTAATCATAAATCAAAAACCGCTCAAGATAGCCAAATAAAATTCAGCACACATATTTATATTAATACAGGCAATATTTCGAAAAAAAATTAGCGAAATAGGATTAGGTCCACGCCCAGTTTTATACGAAAGATTTTGAAAAGGATCATGGATATATTGAATATGCTATAACTTTGCTTAAACTAGCTGTATATCATTTCTATTTCACCCCTCAAGTGTTCGTGGGCAAAGAAAGTCGAAAGCACCAAATTTTTGGAAAATGGGCGTGGCCCCGCCCCTTTATGGGGGATTATTCCACAAAACTTTCCATGCCATAACTCCGGTAAAAATTGACTTATTGAAACGATATTTAGAGAAATTGTTCAACATGTAAAGCTAACTCTTTGCTGAAAAAATAAACAAAATCGGTGGATGGACACGCCCACTTTTTGAACATAGTTCTAAAAAACTTCTTCGTAAAATTAACATCGCGATATTTCCAAAATTGTATACGTTATATAAATAAGATTTTACACACATAATAGGCTTTTTAAACAAAACTAAACTGTAAAAAAATTTTGTGGATTTTGGTGAAGTAGGCGTGGCGCTGCCCACTTTTTAGCATAAAAGCTCTGCTATTTTCAAAAGCGATTGCTTGAAATTTCAAGAAGGTATTTCAATGAAAGTTAGTGAGATGCTTCCCAATATTATATAGTATACTCCTGCCAAAAATTACGCAAATCGGATAGCAAACACGCAAAATATACGGACAAGTAGTTAACACCCTACTGCCTTTTTTTAATTAATGTTTTTTATTTTCATACCTTTCATGAAAATGGGGAAAGCTATTTATATTTTGTATTTAGTGATAGTTTAATTTACCACTTACAATAGAAATGTTTTTATCGAAAACAATCAGTTGCCTTTATAACAAATTTTCAGGTATGTATTATAATAGACCTGAGTACATATATTGGGATACCAAAACAGATCACTACTAGGTATTTAATGTTCGGTTACACCCGAACTTAGACTTCCTTACTAGTTTTTTTCTACACTTTTTCATACTTTTCAAAATTTCACTAGGAATTAAAATAAAAGTAACATTTAATGCCTGGTTACTAAGATTCACACAGCATAACAAATATAAAGCAGTTTCTTAACAAGGTATTTAAGAACAAAAAAAATTGTTTTTTGGTTGTCCTAAATAGTTTAAGAATATTTAAGTTAGGCTTAATATAATATATAATAATTTTTTATCCTCCAACAGTTTTAAAGTTTTCTAGTATGGCATTTTGTTGTTGTTTAAAGATAACCAACGTAAGCGGAGATATCGGTTGAGCCATGCCGCCTGTAACTTGAAGAAAGTGGCCAAAATGGGCAGTGGCAAAAGAGATGGTTGCCATGCTAATTCAACACTATTTCATAAGCTTGGTGTTTGGAATGAGTAGAGCACACCAAAGATCATTATATTGTTACCTGTTACTTTTAAATATACAATAATATCTGAGCATTTCATGTGCTATATCAAATGCCATTTAATTGTTCTCAACAAATTCCGATAATTATAAAATACCGCCCTCATTATCTAAATATTTCTTCTATCACATGTTTTGTCAATTATACACGGCTAAAAATTTTAGTCTAAATTTAAAACTTTTTGGTTTAGAATTAAATTTGCTCCGCTTTTCAAAGAAATGTGAGTAATAAAAATTATTTAAATTTTAAACCGAAAATGTTTTTAAAAAATTTGTTTTTGTAAAAATTTTATTTTTTTAAAAAGAAGTTAGGGCTCGGAACGACGTGTCCCAAATTATTTAAGGCTCAATTCAAATGAGAACGCAGAAGCTCACATCCCAAGTATCCAGAACTCATTCAGCGGCACGAATACCATAATATGAATATACAGGGAAATGAGGTACATAAGGCATGTGTATGTTATTTCGGATATTTAAAGACAAGGGAGCGGAAATGAACAATTTGTTGGATGCACAACAGAGGGGACAGAGTCGAAATTATTGTTAATAACTGAAATGCACTCACATTCATAAATTTGTAATTTAAGTGTGGTTACAAGGTGCGGAAGCAATCGATTGTTCTAACCTGTGGCATTCGGTGTTTCTATTGCTCTTCTGGTATTTACTGTGTTGCTCTTGTGCAATCTGTGCTTATTGTTAGCGTGTCACGTGCCAGAAGGCACGTTTTTATTTAGAGTATGTGTGCGTGCCCTAGTGGGTGGCATCAGCTAGTACATAAAACCCAGTGCGCAGTAATATCCTAATAACGAAAGTGTAAAGGAAAACGTCAACGAAAACTGCTGTGAGACTCGTACATGTATTTGATTACTATGTGGTTTGTTCTTACCCAATAAACAATGAAGTAAGCTAGTTTATTAAACAATGTTTTCCAAGTGTAAAAAGTAAATGTTTTCCAAACAAGTTTGTAACTAAAAAATTTCACAAACGTTTGGATATGTTTTTCCAATGGTGTGATAGCCTTGGAGAAATAATTTGAGGTGAACTCTCAGCGAGGTGAAAAATTGCTCAGTTTTCAAAAATAATGTTTGAAATTTCATATGCTTCATTTATATTGATTTTGTTATATGGGCATCGTGGTGTGACGGTAGTGCAGCTGGCCTACCACACAGAATGACCTAGGTTCGAACCCCTCTACAGGCAACATGAAAAATTATTTGAAAATTCGAACCAGCAACCTTCGAAGCAAAATCCCACAACATATTCGTTAGGCTATAGGCTAGTTTTCACAGTTGTCGCCCAAATTAGAGTTTTATCAATCAGTTGTGAACAAACCCTTACTGTACATTGAATAAAACGTTTATTAAAAATTGTTTTACAAGCCTCAATTCCAATTATTTAAAAAGGGATCACTTGCGTTGAGTCGACAATATTTTCCAAACATGTTACAATGATTATAGTAAACGTTTTCCAAACGAAAAGCTTACAAAAGTAAGTTTATAGTAAGCTTATAGTAAGCGTATTTTGCTTATTGGGGTTAAACTATAAGTCGATAATAAAAAGGATGCAGCTAACCGTGGTTGCACCGTCCTCATATCCAGTTTCCGCTATTGACTTGAATAGCAATCAGCCGTTCTCAGCTGTTATGCACTTTCCACTTTAAACTTTAGCAGATTATCTCTTAACGACTAATCGCCCAAAGCAAACAACTAATGAAGACGAGTACATTGTAATTTCCTACAAGTAAGTTATCTTTGTTCCTTTCTCTTTCTAACACACAGGGTTTTGACACTGAGAAAAATATCAAAAAAAAAGCTAGTACAGCAACCCCTATCGCAGCAGGGATGTAATTTTCAATCAAAAATGGAGCGAAATTCCAGTGTAGGGTTGCTGTGTAGGTTAACTTTTGAAGCATATTTAGTATGGAAATATAAGCCGAAATGTGTCAAAGGACAAGTTCTAACTTTACATTGTAGAAAATAATACTATATCACATTTATAATTGAATAAAATGTTGCTTAATCCACTTAATGAAGGAAAACATTTCGACGACAAGACCACTTCTTCGCAATTTACGTTCGGTTTTCTTTGTTTCTAGTAAAATCTTGAAGCTAAAATATTTCGTTCACATATGTATTTGTTGTTTTCAAAATATCGTTTGTGCTAGAGCTAGGCATTAGGCAACTAGATTTTTTTCAAAAGTGAAGTGGATCGATCACTTCGTTCAGTCCTTCAGCCGTTCAATACTGAGTATTCTTTTCAATATGGACAAAAACCCGGGGAGGAGTTAACCGTTCGGTAGGAGTTAACCGTTCGGGTATGAGTTAACCGTTTGAAAAAAATGCGTATAATAAGCATTCAAATACAGGTACGTGAAGGACTGAATGAGTAAAACAGACATTAGCCTGCTTGAAATATCCAACAATATTAGATAGTTAAACCAATAATATTAGTAAAAATAATAGATAATAATAGGTATAACAGATGTCGCAACTTATCTTATTTTTAACACGAGACGAAAATATGCTCACGATACAAGATCTGCAAACGAAGCTAGATTTTGCTGTGTATTCTGTTAATAAGACTTCCAATTGGACAGATTTCGTCGAGTCCAAAATGTTTTTTCATAAAAATTTACTAACAATAACTAATTTACTGAGCTATTGTCGTGTTTGAGCTAAGCAGAGGCACATCATCCACTATTTTTCAAACCCAGAATTGTTAAACGGTAAGCGGCATAAGACATTCATGCTTTACCGCTTTAGTGAGGATACCGATGTTTAAGGAGCTTTTCATATGAATTTTGCACGAAATATCTAAAATACTTATCTACCTCGTGACACAATGTGCTAAAATGAATTAAAACAGGAAAATTGGTTCCATGCCGAACTGAAGAGAAATTCAACAAATATTATATTGTTCTGCTTTTATTGGTATAATTGATTAAATACATGTTTGAGCCTAACACCAGCTAAAAATAGATAGCATTGAACGAGTTTTCTGGCTTTTGACATTATGTAAACATTTAAAGTGCGTTATAATAAAGCGACGCCTAAGAAACTTGCGAGTACCATGTGAATGCACCTTTAGTTTAACACTTTTGCGCATATATGAAAAAATGATATTTGAGCCTGCGTTTTGTTTGTAAACACTTTAAAATGGTGGGGAACTTCACTTAGATACCAAATAAATAAGAGAAGTTACTCATTAGTTCAGGTATTTACTGAAATTTACCAAATTAGCACGTGGTATTTTAGTGTAAAGAAGGAAGAACAAGAGAATTCCCATGGCAACATCAACTACATGGTTGCGCTTGCGAGTACCACAGGAAAGTTTTAAAAAGTTTAACAAGATATCATAAAATGATCTTTAAACAGTGAAAACTTTTGTACAAACTACTCTAAACTAAATTACCTGATACAATAAATATTTTTCAACAACTAGTTTCTCATAATTTCATAGTTATCATACATTTTTCAATAGCTAGTCGTACTTTTTTTCCAGTCCGCATGAAAGAGACCCTGCGTATTTCACCTCTGAATTCGGAGCTCCCAGTCAGGTGAGCACAGCTGTTAGTCGAACAGCTGATTGATAACTTACTTGTAGAACTTTACAATGGATGAGTAAATGATTTCAACTCACAAACTGAATAATCCTGAAGTGGAAATCTCTTCTCGGTTTAATTTAATCTTTTATAAATTGATTTAAATGTGCATTTATTGTGTATTAAAGATAATGAAGAGGAGGATGGGTCCGCGTGTAGAAGTCCACGTAAGTGGGGAAAGTTTCTGATCGCCATTCACTTGGGAATGGCCAGAGCGATTCTTTTGCATGCGGTCCAAGCAGCTCACTACTTCCGGGCGCTTGCGTCCAAGTATCCTCTGGGTAGCCACCGAACACCCGTTTGGTGGTGAGCTAAACGTGAGAAGGCGACAACCTGGCAAGGCCACTCCGACATAATCGGTTTAAGGGCTTATCAGGGGTTTACAAGCAGCGTCTGATCACCTAGTGGTGCGGCTGTAAGCGGGCGTCTGTCTTGGATCAAGCGGCTCGCTATATAAACGTGCACTTAAATTACAACCTCCCGTGGAACGGGTTGTGCGTTGGGTTTGGGACCCACCACATAAAACAACGTACCAATGAAATTCAAAAAAGCCTCGGATATGAGAACCCCCTTTTTAGATGACGACACACGCAAACGAAACAAGGACTACGATTTAAGGGCATGCACCTGGAATGTCCGGTCCCTTAATGGGGAAGGTGCCGCTGCCCGGTTGGTTGAGGCCCTGAGGAAGGCTAAAGCTGACATCACCGCCATACAGGAGATGCGATGGACGGGGCAAGGTAATATGAACAAACCACCTTGCAACATTTACTGGAGTGGGCATGTCGACAAGCGCAGATTTGGCGTGGGATTTGTGGTGGGAGAGAGACTCCGTAATCGAGTACTGTCGTTCACACCCGTGAATGAGCGTCTCGCTACAATCCGCGTAAAAGTACGATTCTTTAACATCTCGTTTATCTGCGCCCACGCTCCGACGGAAGAGAAAGACGACGTGGAAAAGGATGCATTCTACGAGCGCCTGGAGGAAACTTACGAGCGCTGCCCCCGTCATGACATCAAAGTCGTGCTTGGTGACTTTAACGCCAGGGTGGGCAAAGAGGGTGTATTTGGACCCACAGTCGGGAAGTTCAGCCTGCACGACCAGACTTCGCCAAATGGATACAGGCTGATCGACTTCGCCGGTGCCCGAAACATGGTCATTGCCAGCACCAGGTTTATGCACAAGAAGATCCATCAGGCTACATGGCTGTCTCCCGATCGAAGAACGCGAAACCAGATCGACCACATTGTGATAGACGGACGGCATGCTTCTAGCGTTTTAGATGTTCGCACAATAAGAGGTCCAAACATCGACTCCGATCACTACCTAGTAGCAGCTAAGATTCGTACCCGCCTCTGTACGACAAAACAGGTGCAACAGAAAACGCAAGGAAAGCTGGACGTCGAAAAGCTGCAATCGCAACAGACCGCCAATGATTTTGCAGACCGACTCTCACACCTGCTCTCTGAGAGCACAATTCAACCCAGTGGAATGCATGAGCAGTGGGAGCACATCACAGGAGCACTCCGTACCGCAGCCGAAGAAGTAATTGGATTCCGGCGAACGAGAAGAAACAACTGGTACGATGATGAAGAGTGCCGAGCTGCAACGAAAAGAAAGAACGAAGCCTACAAGGCAACGCTAAGATCGAGTGCAACAAGGAGTGTGTGTGAACACTACCGCGAGTTGAAAAGGGAAGCGAGGCGACTTTTCCGGGCAAAAAAAAGAGAGGCAGAAAAGCGTGAAATCAATGAGCTTGAGATGCTAGCCAATGGGAATAATGCCCGAAAATTCTATCAAAAAATTCGACGAATGACGGAAGGTTTCAAGCCCGGGGCAAATTCCTGTAAGAACGAGAACGGCGACCTGGTGACTGATGTTCAGAGAATACTAGAGATATGGAGGGATCACTTCTCTGCCCTTTTAAATGGAGAAATTGAGCAAGAAACCAGAGAAGAGCTCGAACCCGAACCCACAATCGAAGACGACGAAATTGACGTCCCAGAACCCGACTATAATGAGGTGCGAATAGCAATATCCCGGTTAAAAAACAATAAAGCAGCTGGCGCTGATGGTTTGCCTGCTGAGCTATTCAAGCATGGCGGCGAGGAGCTGGTAAGGCGTATGCACCAGCTTCTGTGCAGAATATGGTCGGATGAATGCATGCCCGAAGATTGGAATCTAAGTGTTCTTTGCCCAATCCACAAAAAAGGTGATCCTGCAAACTGCACCAACTACCGCGGAATCAGCCTTTTGAATATCGCATATAAGGTCTTGTCAAGCGTATTGTGCGAACGATTGAAGCCTGACGTGAACAGACTGATTGGACCTTATCAGTGTGGCTTCAGACCTGGAAAATCTACCATCGACCAGATTTTTACAATACGTCAAATCCTGGAGAAAACCCGTGAGAAAAGAATCGACACACACCACCTCTTTGTTGATTTTAAAGCCGCTTTCGATAGCACGAAAAGGAGCTGCCTATATGCCGCTATGTCTGAATTTGGTTTCCCCGCAAAACTTATACGGCTTTGCAAAATGACATTGAGCAACACCACCAGCTCAGTCAGAATTGGGAAGGACCTCTCCGAGCCGTTTGAAACTAAACGAGGTTTCAGACAAGGTGACCCCCTATCGTGCGATTTCTTTAATTTGATGTTGGAGAAAATAATACAATCTGCAGAACTCAACCGCGCTGGAACAATATTCTATAAAAGCGTGCAACTGTTAGCATATGCTGACGACATTGACATTATCGGCCTTAACAACCGTGCCGTAACCTCTGCGTACTCCAAACTAGAAAAAGAAGCGGAAAAAATGGGTTTGGTGGTGAACGAAGGCAAAACGAAGTACATGCTGTCATCAAGCAAAGAGTCAGCGCATTCGCGCCTTGGCACCCACGCCACTGCTGGCACCAAAAAGTTCGAAATAGTGAAGGACTTCGTTTACCTTGGATCCAGCATAAACTCCAACAATAATGCCAGCCTAGAAATCCAACGAAGAATTGCTCTTGCAAATAAATGCTACTTTGGACTGAGTAGGCAATTGAAAAGTAAAGTCCTCTCTCGACGCACGAAAATCACACTCTACAAGTCACTCATCGCTCCCGTCCTGCTATATGGTGCAGAGGCGTGGACACTAACAACATCTGACGAGGCTGCATTGGGAGTATTCGAGAGAAAAGTTCTGCGAAAGATTTATGGGCCTCTACGCGTTGGCGACGGCGAGTACCGAAGAAGATTTAATGATGAGTTGTATGAGCTTTACGCAGACGTCGACATAGTACAGCGCATTAAAACACAGCGGCTTCGCTGGCTAGGCCACGTCGTGCGAATGAACGAAGACGCTCCAGCCCAGAAGGTATACTTATCGGCACCCGCCGGTGGAAGCAGAGGAAGAGGAAGACCACCACTCCGATGGAAGGACCAAGTGGAGACCGACCTGCGATCTCGTGGGGTCTCCAATTGGCGCCAGTTGGCGCAAAGAAGAAATGACTGGCGAGCTATGTTGGACGGTCAAAATCTCTCAGGCGGTTAGATGGCCATTTAAAGAAGAAGAGAAAGATAATGAACCATAAACTTAATACATTACTTCAAGTGCGGTGTGATTAAATATAATAATGAGTGCTGCCACTCATTTATATTACTCCTACACAGTGCTGCACCTATGTACATACATATATGCGTACAGAAGAAAGGCTACATTCCAATCAGTTAAAGTTACGCCTTTCTCATTCAGCAGAGAATCTACTGCTCGATAGAATGAGGTTAACCGATGATTCGAACGGATAGCATATTTTCAGCAATACTGCAAATCGGTCTTTGGAAATTTTAAGAATTTGCATTTTTTAATTTTTACAGTTCTATTATCCAATCTCGTTCAAGGGAATGTATAGGGAATTTTAAATCCTACAAATAAAAGTGATATAGAACGTTTAGATATAGATGATATGTTTTTGTGTTTATTTACAGCTTTCACAAATAGGCTTTAAAGCTTCTAAACAAGGATAAACACTTAACGTATTGCACGCGCAACACCTGTTATGTGACATACTGTTCCATTTTAAGTGTATACAATTTTAGCTTTCCATATAAGTACATATGTACATATGTATGTATGTATGTATGTGCATATGTACATTAAGGCGCCTCACGCTCCATACAAAAAAAAAATTGACATGCTGTTTCCATCGGAATTATAAACTTCAATGTATTCTAGGACTTTGGTCAAAATATTTCGAAAAAATATTAAGATTTACTGGAGCTAAACCGCGCTAAAAAGATGATAAAAATATCCTTTTTTATGTATAAAATGAGTATGAAAAAATATTTTTTAATAAATAGCATCTGAGATGATGAATTGGGGGAGTCCTTAGAAAATAGTGAATTTTGAAATTCCGGTGGAAACAGTGCAACTTTTTTTGGCGAGGCACCTTAATGTACATAATATGTATATGTATATTAGAATGTGTCACACGTGTGTGCTCAAAATGCAGAAATATATCCGAAAATAAAGGGAAGCCTGATTGTATTTCCTAATGAGGATAGGAAAATTCTACAGCATTTGGATTACGGGTGCGAAGGTACATAAAAATATGTATGAGTATTGAATATATGTATGTATGTATGCATATGGCAACATCTCAAATATTCTGTAAAAGTTTTCTATCAAGTGTCTAACTCACGTTTATGTTTATGGTGCCACTAAAAGTTCAGATAAGCATTACTGGCTGTGGGCGTACTTTTTAGCGAGTTGAGCCTTATCCATCGCCTTTTTGTTTCGAGTTGATTTGCGCTTTATAAAATGAAAAAAAAACTGCATTTTCCTGTTTAGGCTTTCATCTGTGAAAAATAAAGATTATTGTTTGTAACAAAGTAATAATGACAATAAAAAGTGTAAAAATACATAAAGTCACTTTATATGCTCACACATGACTGCATTTCTCAAATATATTTTTTTATACGCTTTAATGAGGCAAAAAGATATAAATATTGAAACATTTCAAGTTCTACAGAAGAAAATGTAGGAAGATATAAATAAAGGAAAATTGCGTTTATAGGGTTTTCATCCAGGGCAAATGTACAAACATATATATGTAATCAGTATTGATACGATTATATCGAATGCGAAATATGTTTCTAAATTTACTTTTTCACACTCTTCAGTATTCACTAAGTTGTATATAAATCCATATGTTCAGAGAGATAAACCAAATTCAAGAAAGGACAATAATGAGATATTACCAGCATTATGTTCTTCGTACACACATCTCTAAAACTCCGCATATGAATGATTTCAAGTTTTCTGCATCCTGCGTCATCTAGCGGGATTTTTTTAAATATCTTAAATACTATTACTGAATAGTGTTGTTTTTGTCCACTTCTCACTTTCTGATCACATGTAGAACCGATATTACAAAAAAGGCTTCATTCCAAAAGCACAATATGCAAGACCATTTAACCAATTGTTAAAAACCAAACGATTGTAAGCTCGCAAAAAATCAGCTTGTAATTCTAAGCCCTTGCGACCATCGCGCACTTTCCACTTTATTTAGCACATTATTAAAATCAGCTGCACTTTATGAGCCTTGCTATTGGTACTGATATTGGTGGGATTAATATGTGAGTTGTCTTATGTGCGGAAAAAATGAATATGGTAGATAACACGATGACATGGTGTGTTATGGTCTGTATATTATTTTGTTCAAAATGAGCACGGGTTCTTCTCATTTCTTTTAGTGGTAGTAATAGAAGTTTTGAATTTATTCGACTTTTGCAAGTCTACTGAAATTTTGTTTATTTTTATTGTAATATCGTCGTGGCCTGAAAAATGTTCAAAATTTCAAGCCCTTAGCTTAACCAACTTAATATATAATGCAGGGGTCTCCACTCTAAAATCCGCCAAACATTTCAACAAACAAAGTTGTTAGTAAAAATACCCTATCTAGTGTAATTAACAGTATTATGGCATGTTGCTTTGAAAAGATATCTGAAGGTTTTAAAGCTTGAAGTTTAATAAATGAGACAAGTAAGACAGCAGTAGTTGTTATGGATCCGAACGCTTAATAACTGGTATTGACCGTGCCATTCAATTTCACTCCTCACAGTCAGAGAGTTGACGTTTCGCAATATTTCACTGTTTCAATTTTTTCATAAGTTCGCGGTCTCAATTTTAAAAGTGACAATAGACGTGGTATAATTTATGTTGCATTGCCCAACAACACGCCATTCATCACCCTTCATAAACACTTGCGGCAACTGACATCTGCTCCACATCCGACCAACAGCAATGGCAATGGCGATGGCGATAGCTCATGGACGGTATTGCTGTTATTTGGCTAACATTGCAAGTTGCTGCCCAAGTGCCGTCATAGAGCTAAGCATATGCATAGCAATACTAATGGTAGCAAAAGTGTGCTTTGCGAAAAGTTGAAAGCTTGCCAAAAATGTTAGTGTCGCAATATTGAAACACCTATTGATGCACCTAACTGCGAATCGCCATGCGCTCCAGACTTTGGAAAAAAAAAAACAGTTTCGTCTATGTCCGAAAAACGACTGCCAAGACACGGAAAAGCATGTCCATTACCTTGACTTAAGAGTCATTCATTTAAGTTCGCTGAACCTACTGCAGTTGAACCTATCCCTTTAACTGTAGACTAAGTATGATCCGAATTTGTATATTTTAGAATATCTCATTTTTATGATTAAAGCAACAGTTCTAGCGATATTAACATTACTTCAGTTCTTTATATTCAAATTAGGAGCACCTTAACGTACATAGACACATCTTAACGAACATAAAGTCTTTACAACACGAGCGCCGCGTAGTGGGTAAATTCTGTACAAAAAAATAACCCTACCAACCATGGCTAACCATGGTGAAACCCTGATTCCAAAAATTCACAAATTTTTACTAACACCAACGCATATTTTTAGAATTTGTATGGAAAACGACAAGTGCCTAAAAGTATGCACTCACACTCACACTCACAACGCAAAAATCTTTTCAACATGGGTAAAAAGTGAACCTCGCCGAACAAAATTGCCCACTTTTTTATCCACTTTCCGATCATGGTTGGCAGGGAAGTGCTTTAAGGGCTTTGAGTGTGACATGGGTTGGATGTATGTATGTATAAACGTGCGTACGTAAGTGCGCGTAATTGAAAAATATGTTCGAGACTGGTAATGACATTCAAGTCTAATTAACTCTTTCTAGAGTAAGAAAATGTCTGCCGGAAGAGGGTTCATTTACGTACTTTGTTGATAGCATTTGCCAATTTTGGCGTATTGGCATGCTATTGTTATACTCGCACACAGTTACATTCATATGACCAATTTTCCGGCTTATTATACGAAATAATAACAAAAATGTTATGAACGTCCAAGGTTTTGCTACTTATGCTATCAGGTAGGCTTATACCTACATTTTAAGAGTAAAATTAGTTTGATGGCTACCATACCGTAAAAGTTATAAGCGCGTGAAACGCACTGCTAACGTTACATCATTTGGAAGTGAGGTCAGGTTTGGTTTAATTTCTGCGAACTTGCTGAGACAATCATCCCAATTTTGCTTCATGTTATATATGTAGCAAGGACGCCTAAAGGTCATGGCATACCGCTTTACCAAAATCTTTAGGATTTTTTAGCGTAATTTAACTTAAAATAAGGCACTGCCTACGTTACACAAATCACTGCCTACGTTACACGTGCGAAAACTGAGTACCTGTACATATAATAAAATTGTAACCGTTGATCTCTCAACCAGTTTTGTAGTTATCGAACAATATGTGGACCAAGAGAGATCCAAAATGTATTAGTACAATATGGTTATCAAATAAAAGGTGTTGATGAGTGCTGCAATAAGTCATTCTATTTATTTTTATGATATCTGTGGTCACAAGCAATAATCGCTTATATTGCTGATTATATATTTATTAATTGGTTACAAATAAAAGTATACGAAATAGTTATAATCATTTTTATATGTACCCTTGTTTGGATGTAGGAAAAAAAGAAAAAGACCACAGTGCTTGCAATATTTGCCAAAAAAAAAACATCTACTTGGCTTACTTTCCCAGAAAGTCGGTCACATGTATTTTCGTTGATGGCTCAACTACCATAACTGAATTCATAAACAAAATAATAATTCGAGTGGAAATGCTAAAGTCCATACCACAAAACAAGATAAACTGAAATTAGAAAGCAAAGACCTTCTAAAGTGACATCTTTCGAAACAAGTTCAATTGTTAATATGTAAATGCTGGATATACATAGATGTGTCAAAAAGGAATGTATTGCCAGTAGAGGTTCTGGAATGCGTGAAATCGGGATTGTAAATTCACTTAAGTCTGACCGTATCTTCAACAACAACACATAAAAAATCGTGATTTAAACTGAAAATCTTGAGGGTTTCGTCTGTTTTGCTCCTTAAAATTAAAATATTATTTTTTCATAATTTGTATTTTTATGTGAGATAATATTAACGATTTCAATAAAAGGGTTTCGACCAGCAAAAGCCTCGATTTTTTATACTAGGCCACATTTGCCAGTTTTCCTAGCCAGTTAAGGTTATAAACGTCACGTAATTAGTTCAGTCCTAAAAACATTTAACCAGAAGCGATAAACCTATAAAAATGAGTATTAATGTCTTTCATAGAATTTTTTTTTTCATTGTCAGTATGTAAAATTTAAAAACAAATTAGATTGTAGCAGTATCATAGATACAAGAATTAATTTATCAGTACGTTAAAAAAATGCTTTCATCTTTTTCTTGTCAAAACGTGTCAACTTTAGATGGTCACCCTACAATATCAATAAAAGCTGGCAACCATCTTGATACGAAAGGCATAAGAAAGAAACAGTTTGGAAAAAGAAGAAACAAACGAGGGAGTGGTAAATTAGCAGCGAACAACGCCGGAGATAAAATTGACGATTCACGATAAATCAAATTCTATTGAACTTATATTATATCTGCTAAACTACTTTTTAAATAAACTACACTTTGAAATAATCTGTAACAAACGTTTTCATGATAAAAGTGGGTATGCAAAAAAAAAAAAAATATTATGGTATTACATACATGGCAAACCTAGATCAAAAACACACCTCGTTTGATACCCATGACAGCACATGTCCTATTATTGCATACAAATTAGATACTTTGCAATCCCATACATGCACACAAATGTGTCCTAGTAATTTGGAGAGAGAAATTTCCAGCATTGAGTGAAATTAAATGTAGCTCGCAAACTTAAATTTAAAACATCTTGATGCAGTAGGACAATTTGCTATGAACCCATTTCACTTATTCCTAATTGAGAATGGCACATCTTCTGAATATCGAATTATTGAAGTGGAATAATAGGTATCACTTGGGTCATTGATAATTACGCTACCAATATAATGCTACACTGACTAGCTTTGGTTGTTGTACTAGAAGGATGTATATTACTAAATGTTTTGTGTTTTTGGTGTACTATGCATGAAACATACACCGGTCGGTGGCGTGCGCAGCAAACAAAATAGTGGCGAACAAATAACCACGCTATGGTGGCACAAACTAACACGAAGTACAAAAATAAATTGGAAGAGTTGTTGTAAATGATGTTAGTGTTGTAGGTTGCCTGCCGGCCGTCACCCACCAACAACCTCACACATTAGCACATCCGCGCGATTGTTGTTGACTGAGACGCTTGCGCTGCTGGCTATCTTGTTGCATTCTCACACAGTTAAAAGTTGTAGAAATAATACCACGATGTGAAGAACGCAAAGAATGCCGAGTGTTGTAATTTTATTATTTTACATGCTGTTATTATTTTTGAATTATAAGCTGAGGTATTTCGTTTGTTTTGAATTTTTCATACTCAAATTGATATAGAAGGCGCTGCAAGGTTTGGTACATGTCTTGCTAATACTTTTTTTGCATTCACTTTGCATTTTTATAAAGTTTTAAAATAATTACGATGCTATTTCAAACCGAAAATATTTAGGTGTTCAAATAGACAGACATTTAAAATTATTATTGCAGCAATAGAAAACACAGTAGCGTCTATAAAATAGTAGAGCGTTTTAATATCTGTGAGTTAACCTACATATATTAGATAAAATATTTTAGAACAAAAAATGGCGGCTTACTTATCCGTGTCCTTATATGTCTTTTAAATCTGAAGCTGCAACAATTGTTATTCTTAAGGCTGGTTTTCATTAGGTCAAAATATGACATCAAATGGTGGCATACTAATGAAAACGGCTGGCATATGGAGTCAATTGCGTTTGCAGTCAGTTTTGACGACTCTTTGTCATATAAAATGACATGCATGTGAAAACTGTCAAATTCCAGTATGACAGCGCAGTTTGCAACGATTGACACGATTGCCAACATGTTGGCAAATCTATTTCATTTGACTCAATTCGTTTGTGGAGTCGGGTTCGCACCCCAAATTTTGTGAAAAAATTTTTTTTTTCCTTTTTTATATTATTTTTTATATTTTTTCCATTTTATATTATTGTTTTCTTTTTTAATTCTGTAATATTACCATTTTGTGGTCGGCTACGTTATATCATATCTCAAATTTGTATGTTTTTGTGTCGGGGACAAAACAAAAAAGTGAAAATATATAAAAAAAAATAATACTTGCAATTAAAAAACAAATAAAAGTTAATAAAAAGTTAAAAAAAATTTAACAAAAGTTGGGGTGGGAACTCGCTTCCCTACAATTGATAGTGGAGTAGATTGTCAAACAACTGACTGGGCAATTGTAGTGAAAACGGGATGTCAATCGCTTGACACCACAATTTGACGTCAGTCTTTAACGCGCTCTGCTTTATCGACTTCATGTCAGTTTTTAAGTCGTAATGAAAACACATTTGACACCATATCGCCATAGTGTCAGTTAAGTCAGTTTTTGTGGTCAGTCATTTTGACCTAATGAAAACCAGCCTTTAGCCTTGACCTCATTCATAGTCATGGGTACTTAAAAATTAAATAGTATTTAATACCAATTGATTAACTTTAAAACAAAATTTACTAAGCATAATCGTCGATCCTCTGATCCCAATTTATACATCCATACAATCTACGCTCCTGCTACTGCATGAAGATCCGGAAGGTATGGGCTTTCCTGCTGAGCTATTTGAGCAGTGTGTGATCAGATGGTAAGAAGAGAGGGTGCAGTGAAATAACTCCCAAATGAAATAACTCCCAACAAAAAAATGAAATAACTCCCAAATATTTTCCATGCAAGTTGGGACTTATTTCATTATGAAATAGCTCCCAATTCATTGGGACTTATTTCATAATTTTAACTGGGAATTATTTCATAATGAAATAACTCCCAAATGAAATAATCCCCAATAAAATATCTATGGGAGTTATTTCATAATTTTTGAAAATTGGGAGTTATTTCATTTTTAATGGGAGTTATTTCATTTTTGTTGGGGAATATTTTTAGCGAACTAACGTCATTGACATTAATTCGCATTAAGAAAGCGAACTAAAGTCAGTACATTTTTTTATATTCCAAATTTTCATTTTTCATTATCGACTTATGATCATTATATCATGAATCTGGGATTTAAAAAATTAATCTGAGATTGGCTTAGGTCAGATCCTCAATTCGGGGCGTTGTCAATGGTATTTATGTGCAGAACTCCTTTCCGCATTGGCGGCCTTCGGCCGCGCTTCAAAAAATAACCCTGGGCTACGCCATTCCAACTCCGGGTGGTTGCCATAGCCGTGGCTACCGCCACGGTGATGTCCTTCCGCGTGCCACTCTTTTCTCACAGGGTAATGTGATTACAACAACCACATGAAAATAACAGAAAATTCTGAACTGAACTGAGCAAATATCTCGCAAACTACTAAAAATATTGGTTCAGCGGAGTTATGTTCATGCTCCTGGGACCAAAGCGCGTCTCCTGATACATATCTCAACATTTTTGGTTGTGTATTAGCGCTCGGTACCCCACGTAAACGATTACCCATGTCTAGATTTAGAATTTGAAATGAGATTTTTTTCAACAGTTCAAAAGTTATTTCCAGTTAAAGTTCACAATTTTCTGTCATTTTCATGTGGTTGTTGTAATGGCACATTACGCTGATCCAAAAAAGTGGGAGACGTGGCACGCGGAAGGACATCACCGTGGCGGTAGCCACGGCTATGGCACACACCCGGAGTTGGAATGGCGTAGCCCAGGGTTATTTTTTGAAGCGCGGCCGAAGGCCTCCAATGCGGAAAGGAGCTCTGCACATAAATACCATTGATCACGCCCCGAATTGAGGATCTGACCTAAGTCAAATTTTGCCTCAATGTTATTAATTCGCATGTCCAAAGCGAACTAAAGTCAAAATATTATACGAATTAACGCCACTGACTTTAATTCGTTTTTGGTCATGCGTCTTAATGTCACTGACATTAATTCGCTTTTTGGGTGCGTAATTTGTTTGGAGGTTGAGCCCAATGTACTATTGATGCCGTGCAAACATTTAAAAATATGCAACGCTTGTGTTCTAATGCTGCAAGCTAAGAGTATTTCTGAAGGACTACAAAACTTTAACTGTCCGATTTGCCGTCAAAAGGTCGACAACACTGTTCAGGTTTTCATGTAATTGTTACATTCACATATCTATGTACATATTAACTTCCTGTATTTTTCAAATTTCATTGTAACTGATTATATTGTAAAAATATACCATTTCAAATTTTGATTTGGGATTTATTTCATTTTTTTTGGGACTTATTTCATTTGGGAGTTATTTCATTTTTTTGGGACTTATTTCATTTGGGAGTTATTTCATTTTTTTGGGACTTATTTCATTTGGGAGTTATTTCATTTTTTTGGGGACTTGTGGTTTCATTGTGAAATAACTGCCAAATATTGGGAGTTATTTCATTTCCTTCTTTGGGAGTTATTTCATTTATTAAAGTTGGGAATTATTTCATTTTTATTGGGACTTATTTCATTGGGAGTTATTTCACTGCACCAGAAGAGAGATCCTGTAAAATGCTCTTGCTTTTGTTGGATGATTGGACCTTATCTTTGTGGATACATGCCTGCTAAATCTAATATTGACCTATAAATTGCGCCGAATCTTGTACAAATCCGTGACAAAGCAATTTATACATACATCTCTATAAATTGTCTTCGATATGCCGGTATGTCTGAATTTGGTTTCCCCACAGAACTTACACGTTGTGGAAAATGACGTTGAGTAACACTATAAGCTCAGGCAGAATTTGTAGTTGGAAAAAATTATTCAAGCGGAACAATATTTTATGACGACGATATTCACGTTTTTGGCTTTTACAACTCAAGCAAAGAGTCAGGGTTTGCGACGTTGAGAGCCAAAGAAGATTTAATAAAGAGCTGCAACTATGCAGACAGAAATATAGTTCAACGAATGGAAACCCAGATTCTCCGACCCACACGATACTCTTGTCGGTACCTGTCGGTGGCAACCCAGAAAGAAGGACGGCCATCACTCCCATAGCAGAACCAAGTAGAGAGCTATTTTTGATCCCGTGGTGTTTTTAAATTGGGAGACGAAACATCTGGCGAGCTACTTTGAACTATTCTCAAATAGTGTAAGTTTATGAGATAAATCCAATTACACTAGTGTGCTGTTTTTATACCTAGTAGTGCTTCGCACACAAGGTATATTAACTTCATTGGCCTAACGGTAGTATGTAACGGCATAAACGAATCGAGATAGATATTGACTTATATATATCAAAATGTTCAGGAGGAAAAGAGAAATTGATTGAGCCATGTCCGTCCGTCCGTCCGTCCGTCCGTCCGTCCGTCTGTGAACACGATAACTTGAGTAAATCTTGAGATATCTCAATGAAATTTGGTATGTAGGTTCCTTTTCACTTATCTCCGAGCGCTATTGAAAATAGGCAAAATCGGTTAAAAGCCACGCCCTCTTTCTATATATATAATATTTTCGAAAATACAAAAAGAGTGATTATTCAATACATAATACACCTATAAGGATAATATTTGGTATGCACTTTAGCGTTAAGGCAACAAATACATTTTTGAAAAAATTTTTAAAAAGGGGCGTGGTACCGCCCTCTTTTGATATAGTCAAGTTTGGAAATATTATTAATCATAAATCAAAAACCGCTCAAGATAGCAAAACAAAATTCAGCACACATATTTATATTAATACAAGCAATATTTCGAAAAAAAATTATTGAAATCGGGTTAGGTCCACGCCCAATTTTATACGAAAGATTTTGAAAAGGATCATAGATATATTGAATATGCTATAACTTTGCTTAAACTAGCTGTATATCATTTCTATTTCACCTCTGAAGTGTTCGTGGGCAAAGAAAGTCGAAAGCACAAAAAATTTTTGGAAAATGGGCGTGGCCCCGCCCCTTTATGGGGGATTATTCCACAAAACTTTACATGCCATAACTCCGGTAAAAATTGACTTATTGGAACGATATTTAGAGAAAGTGTTCAACATATAAAGCTAACTCTTTGCTGTAAAAATAAACAAAATCGGTGAACGGACACGCCCACTTTTTGAACACAGTTCTAAAAAATTTCTTCGTAAAATTAAAATCGCGATATTTCCATAATTGTATAAGTTATTTAAATAAGATTTTACACACATAATAAGCTTTTTAACCAAAACTAAACTGTATACAAATTTTGTGGATTTTGGTGAAGTAGGCGTGGCGCCGCCCACTTTTTAGCATAAAAGCTCTGCTATTTTCAAAAGCGATTGCTTGGAATTTGAAGAATGTATTTCAATGAAATTTTGTGAGATACTGCCCAATAGTATGTAGTATACTCCTGCCAAAAATTACGCAAATCGAATAACAAACAAGCAAGATTTACGGGCAAGTAGTTAACACTCTACTGCCTTTTTTTTATTAATTTTTTTTATTTTCATACCTTTCATGAACATGAGGAAAGGTATTTATATTTTGTTATTTAGTAATAATTTGATTTACCACTCACAACAGAAGTGTTTTTATCGAAAACAATCAGTTGCCTTTATAACAAATTTTCAGTTATTAAAATAGGCCTGAGTAAATTAGGATACCAAAACAGATCACTACTAGGTATTTAATGTTCGGTTACACCCGAATTTAGACTTCCTTACTAGTTCTGTTTGCAAATATTTGTTCCCTTTTTTCGGTTTTGTACAGTACTCGTCCAACTTGTTAGGTAACGCAACCAACTAAAATACGTTTAAATTCAGCTGAAATTCAAGTTTTATGAATCTGTTCAAGTTTAGAAAAATTGGTAAATATTTCCAGCTGCCCATATTTAGCAGGCAGTGAATTTGGCGTTACGTATACGCCTAGTACGACAAGATATTGGAAGCACATACATATTTCTTTTTCATCTGCAACTCATCGTGATGACAGTGACGCTTGTATGCATAGTAGAATGAATAAAAAAAAGATTCAGCACAGTTTAATTTATAGCGCATCAAAATTACTTCTAGCTTTTGCTACGCGCGAAACCAATTTTATTTGCGTTGCTTTCGGCGTTTCTTTTTACTCTAACGTCATCTTTTGGCACTCCATTCGCCGATAGCCATATGAATGCACACGGCCATATGAATTCTTATATGTACATACATACGGTGTATCCCAAAAGTGAGTATGCAGCCCTGTTTCGCAACTCTCGCCATTTTTGGCTTCAACAAATTTATTTTAACTAATTTTTTTTAAGACAGTTTTTCATAATCTAACACATAAACTTTAAATTATATTTTAAAAATATGTGAAAAAACTGATTTATCATTCGATAAAAAAAATTTTGCATTCAAGCCCGTTGTGTAGTGCTTGAGATCTTGTTGTTCATAATTCTTAGACTTCGTTATATCATATGTACAGTTGATAGACATACATATTTTCAGTGTATTAAACCATTCCCACAAACAAAAAAGCGTGCAACTTTGAATTCTCCCATGAAATTGAATTAAGAAAGTAATTATATATGAGAATCAAAATAGCAGCAAGTCATGAAGCTAACTAATTAAAAGTTCACAAGAATTGAGAAATATAATTACGAACACTTACAAGATGGTTTAAGACAATGGAGGGAAACCATAAATAAAACTCTTGAAAAATTAATTTCAACAATATATGAAGTGAGTTTTATTAAGTTTTTCATATTGCCATACGACAGACTTCATTAAGTTGTTGGTAGATATGACGCGTATTCCAGTTGAGCATTTTCTTTCGGCTGCTACTGCTTCTTGTTGCTGTAAGTGCCTGTGATGCGTTGACTCGTTGACCGTGAAAGTGCCTTAAGATATGAAGCATCATTTACAGAAGAGACATTTCTACAGATTTTCGCATCTTCCTGTTTTCATATTCACATGCCACACTGTAAAGAAATTACTTCAATTGCATGCATTTCCCTAGGGCCTAGATACTTGCACTCAAACACTTGTGTATGTACATACTTACATGGCGTGCATTTGTTTTTAAATGTTTATGAGCCTGAGCTATGGTACTTGCAGTTGTGCTTGACACATGCACTATAAACGTATTACTGATATTCATATGGATGGCGACAAGGTCTTTGCGAAGTTGTTCTAATATTTGTACGTAAAACTTCACAAATCTGTGCTTTCCGACGAAATTGAAGCTCGTATCTATGTAATTCTTTCCATCACTCCAATTTCACCTCAAATTTGTCCAATTTGAATGATTAAAAAGGAAGTGTCGAATTATCTCCGATAGTAGTTTCAAAGCATGCCAATTCTGTTGCTTAATTGAATAATTCTTCATATGATGCGTATTCCATTTATTTCGCATTATTGCAATAATACTTGCTTACAGAGTTTCACTGCTGAAGCTTATGAGGTTATGGATATACATATACGATATGAGTTTGTATAGGAAGCGTCACTACCACTTTTTTTCAGCTAATACCATATTGATGTTGTGTATCTTCCTATTAAAGACCGTTACTCTGGTCTTATTGCTATTATTAACATTTTCAAATTTCATTGTATATATCAGAGGTTTAGAACTGATTTAAATGTAGTCAACAATGAGTTATTATGGATATGCCCACAAAATGTATGAACATGAAAACGCAAATAAAGTTTAGCAGCAATGGGGCCAGACAGTGTAGAATAACCCTTTAAGTATCCGCCGAAATTAAATTATATGGAGAATTATCTTATTTTACACTTTTGTGTACGGCTGGAAGAAGACATCTGGTAGTATATGTTGCAAGGGTCCTCTCCCACCGATTTGGGTGACCCGGCTTGCAGAGGAGCATACATACATTCAGTCAGATTGAACAAATATAATGTGTGTATGTTTCGGAATTTTTTTGGAGGCATTGACTTTATTACAGACCAAATATTTGAAAATATGTTTACCTAACGAAGAGGAACAGCCTTTGCAGCCGAATTCATAAACCAACGCTTCAAATTGTACATTAGAAGTTCTCCGAAGTCTATGGCGCAGAACGACTTCATGTAGGCAGTCTTAAACACCGAAATTATAGATTTGTACGTTAAATGTTTTTGTCTTACAAAGTGAGATTGGGGTTCGATTTAAAACTTTGCGGAATTTGCTTCATACTTGTAAACATTTTCTTTCTTACAACTAAAGCGCTTCTTGGCATACATAAAACTTAAAATTATAATAAAAAAGAATGCCTCCTTTAAGACCCAAATTAAAAAACCATTCAGTAAGTAAATGTATTTAGTTATCTTTGTTGTCAATGCTTTATGTCATTGTAATATGCTGTATACAGTAACCGCTTTATAGACTGAAAGCACAAAAGGGCCAATTTTCCCCCATTTAAATGGTTTAAATAAAATATAAAAGTCGTCTATCGATATGAATCGCCTAACCGTCAGAGTCAATGGCAACATCTACGCCTTGTTTGCATAAACAAAAATGCTGATTCACTGGTTGCTTAAATTTTTATTTTTCTTTTATGTTGTATAGCCCACTTTTTTGCTTAGCTTTGTTGACATTGTTTATCTGGTTTTGCAGACCCTTTTGTGCTATCGCAAACAATCATCGCTTGTCACTCTCAAATAGGAACGTAACTTAACATTTTGTCTAAAGCTTACAGCTGCTATGTGGCTAGACGAAGCGCGACAATATTTATTGAACAAACTGCAGTGGCTTCCGCTTAACACCTTTTTATGACCTCTTTCCCTTTGCTCAAATATTTATTTCAATCTAACGCAGAAAAGTTGGTATAAAAATAAAGTTTTGTTTGTGTAGGAATAAAAAAAAAAGAGAAAATGAGATAAATCTTTTTATTTGCATTCGAAATAGATATGACAGTAAGCAGAAGTTTACAATGGAAAAGGTAAAAAAAGAGAAGTTATATACTCGTATCTAGTCACATTAAGGAGGTTAATAATAATTGGGATCTGAAGTGATCTATAAAACACACTTCCGAAACTTAATAGGGTTTCAATCAAATAGTTTTCAGACATATTATTGAAGCCATTCACCATATAAAGTATTATTAAAAAAAAAAGGTTTGCTAAAGACAGTTTCACTCATGGCAACATGGTGGGATCCACGAGTTCAGCCCCCACCCCCTCTCCCTCTTTTCCAGACAATCCAAAATGGCAAACTAAAATCACATTGAAAGACATGCTGGCAGTTTTACACAGCAATTACAGAACAATAACTTTCGACCTTATGCGGAATGAAGACTTAGCACAGGAATACTAGGGACCAAGAGCATCTCAGTGGACATGCTCATTTATATATTTACCAACAAATTAATTTAAGTAAAGTTGAAATTTTGACGAATTAGTAGGTATTAGGGAGGATGGTGAACAAGTTAAGTTACTTTTTCTTTTTGCTTTTTGTTTTTTAAATAGTTTCACAATATACATACATATCGCTTCCCTAGTTCAACAACGACGCAATTGTAAAATATAAAGTTTTGGTGAAGCAAGTTTCAATATTTGTCCGCGCATACGTTATTCACGATTGGAACAACTTCGCAAGCGTCTAGCGCGAAAACTATTTGTAATACAATTATAAAATTGATACACAGCAATAATTAGTACTTTTTAAAGCTTTTGTGAGCGTTATCTCGAAACTTTAAAATTGACAATTGCGTCGTTGTTGAACTAGAGAAGCGATATGTATTTTGTAGTTATCTTATTTTGTTTGCACACACCAAACACTATAAAATTAATATATATTTATTTTGCAAAGAATGAAAAAGCTCAATATTTGCTCACAAGATGGCATTGACTTTTTGTATTTGCACGTTCCCATTTTGAAAATCGAAAAAAGGAGTAATCGAAGGTACTTAATGTTCAACCAACAGGATTTTACGGATCAATGTCGCATTGACATATGCTTCAGATGAACATTGTATATTTGATTTGTAATGTCATATGCGATAAGATCTTTAAGCACGTTTTTTTAGCTAAAGAACAAAATTTCAATTCTTTCACTTTTTACTTTGCCCATTTATTGAATTTATTTTAGAAAGGCAGTGCGTATACGAGCACATAACATTTTTGTATAAATACCAAGTCTTTCCAGTTTGCGCATGAATCCGTAGTGCGTGTTTTATTTGCACAGTTTTTCCTTTTTTAAATATTTGTTCGAAATGGGAAAATCTCAGCGGCCGAACAGAATGTTAGTGTAGCTTTATAGCAAAACTGATGGTATTAAATTTCATTGTTGTTGGTACAAGCGCAATTGAAAAACTATTCAAATATCGGGCGATGGGCAACCAGGAATCGTCCAAGCAGAGGAGTGTGCAAGGTAGAGTATTGGTACATGTATGTATATCGCTTCCAAAATCTCATGTGGAATAGCTTTCTTTGTAAATAGTATACCGCAAACTGAAACGTATATCCAACCTAGATAGGATCCTTAGGCGGGATATGGATATCAACTTTGCCGGATACGATTTTTTAATCAACATACACCGCCCTATAATGATATTAGTAACTTTTCACAAAAATAAAAGTTGGATAAACTTGAAAAGCAAATAAAAGAAGGCACGCCTTCTTGGCAATCCGTTGTTTTATGAGTATTTTCTGGCTGTACGTTCTTTTGCAGGTTTTTGAATTTTCTAAATATTAAGACGGAATTTTGTGGTTTTCGTTACTGCTCACGGCTGTTTTGTATTAAAGTAACGTGACTGATAGTTGCTGTTTTCCATATCGTGGCAGCAGTATTGGCATTATATTTGAATGAAAACTGAACAAGCAATCAACGAATAAGAAAATGCTGCGAAAACAGTTGTAAATAAATGAATATGAGTTCAAAAAAAAAGTTGCAATGGATTAGTGCAGTACATTGAGCATTGCAGCGTGAAAGAAATTGGAAACCGAACGGAAATACATATCCGCAACCCTGAGGGAACCACTAAATGTAGCATCAAACTCCCTCTGCAATGCAATGTGTATGTGTTTGTGTCACGCTATTCGTTTAGTTATGCTGGCAGGTATGGCGGTCATCGTTAAACTCTGTAACAAACCTAACCTGCCACAGACGAAGGGACGTGCTGAAAACGCGAAAGTGGCGCATAAACTTTCGACACTGTTGGAATGCACTGTAGCACCGCTTTGAGCAATCTGGGCAATCACTAAGTGAGGTGGCAGCAGCCGTGCGATATTACTGCAATGGAGCAGGCGCGGTTCCAGCCGCACTTCTGGTTGGTTGGAGTGGCGAGTCCCAGTGACTTCAATTAGCGCTAGCGCGCCGTTTTGATACCACAGCACGTGAACTAACCAATGAAGATTATTACAGAAAATTAGCGTGGTGGGACTCTTACACCCCTATAGATATTATCTATATCCATGCCGTTGAGTCCAAGAATTTTAGAAGTTCCCCAAGCTTCATCTCAAGGGTTTTCCCAGAAATTTTGTTCTGCTCCTGCAGTGCGCCGGACAGCCGCACAGTCTCTTCCATTCCCGGTAGGTTGCAACTGCGGCACGTGGTATTGTGCTCCATGGCCCTCCGTGCGGGGTGCGCCCCGATAGTCCAATGCCCAGTGAGGCCCTAAACTAATCTGAAAAGTTCCCTTCTGTTATTCCTGAGTACGAAGGCCATAAACTCCTTACTCTCTGCAGGACTGCAGACGCTTCCATCTATCCGTAGCCTCCCCAAGCCAGTTCTGAGAGATCCGACCCTTGAGCAGTCCCAGCGGTGCAAGGAGCTCCTTCGCTTTTGAGACGTCAAGAGCCGACCCACGCCGTGCCAGCTCATCGGCAGCCTCGTTTCCATGTATGTTGCGTTGTCTCGGCACCCATGTTAAAGAAACGGCATCTCGACTTGCCAGGTTCATGGTCCACTCCCTGCACGGACCCACAAGGCTCGAAGTGATCGTCGCTGATCCGAGAGCCCGAAGAGCCGCCTGGCTGTCCAAGAAGATTGCTATCCGATTACCTGTGATGTTTGTATCCAGTAATGCCCTGCATGCTTCCTGGATAGCATACATTTCTGACTGAAATACACTTGCAGAGTTTGGAAGACGCATTGTCAAGGACACGTCTGGGAGAATTGCGAAAACCCCCGCTCCCACTCCACAATCCAGTTTAGATCCATCCGTGAAAATTGAGATGTCGAAATTCTGTGGTAGTCCCCCTGTTCTCCAGTCCTTTCTGGATGGGAAAATAGCCTCAAAGTTTGTGTCGAAAACTGTCCTGGGACAAATGCAGTCCGTTTTGGTTTTAATATAGGGGCGGTTATATTCAGCAGAATACGGCTGTGACCGTATCCACGCTCTTTCCAGAGTCCCAACGCCCGAAGCCTGAGTGCACTATTAGATGCTGTTTCCTTGATAAAGAGATCGATCGGTGGTATATTACATATAACGTTCAGAGCCTCTGTGGGGTATGACCTAATCGCCCCTGTGATTGCGCCACAGGCAGCTCGCTGAACTTTGCTTAGCATGTTCATAATGTAGCCCACCTCGGCTGCCCTCCACCACACTATTGCCCCGTAGTCTAAGATCGGTCGAATAACTGCTTTGTACATCCATGCTGTGATTTCCGAGCTCAGGCCCCACTGTCTACCTAACATACGTTTACAGGCGTACATAGCACCATATGCCCGTTTGACCCTGTTTTCTATGTTAAGTTTCCAGTTTAATTTAGGTGCAAGAGGACGCCTAGGTATTTCGCCCTATCAGAAAGTTGCAACATTGCAACATTATCGGCCTCAACAACCGCGCCGTAACCTCTGCCTACACCAAACTAGAAAAAGAAGCGGAAAAAATGGGTTTGGTGGTGAACGAAGGCAAAACGAAGTACATGCCGTCATCAAGCAAAGAGTCAGCGCATTCGCGCCTTGGCAGCCACGCCACTGGTGGCAGCAAAAAGTTGGATCCATAAACTCCAAAAATAATGTCAGCCTAGAAAAGTAACGAAGAATTACTCTTGCAAATAAATGCTACTTTGGACTGAGTAGGCAATTGAAAAGTAAAGTCCTCTCTCGACGCAGGAAAATCACACTCTACAAGCCACTCATCGCTCCCGTCCTGCTATATGGTGCAGAGACGTAGACACTAACATCATCTGACGAGGCGGCATTGGGAGTATTCGAGAGAAAAGTTCTGCTATAGATTTGTGGGCCTCTACGTGTTGGCGACGGTGAGTACCGAAGAAGATTTAATGATGAGTTGCATTAAAACACAGCGGCTCCGCTGGCTAGACCACGTCGTGCGAATAATCGAAGACGCTCCAGCCCAGAAGGTATTTATCGGCACCCGCCGGTGGAAGCAGAGAAAGAGGAAGACCACCACTCCGATGGAAGGGCGACGAGCTGAGGTGATTTAGCCATGTCAGTCTGTCCGTCCGTCTGTCTGTTTGAACGCAAACTAGTCCCTCAATTTTAGAGATATCTCGATTAAATTTGGTATGGAGCCGCCATTTTGTATTATATTAATCATTTGTCAGAACCAGTGAGATCGGACCAATACAACGCATAGCTCTCATACAATCGATTGTTCCGATAAACGGATTTTGGCCTATAGCTCTTGCAATCAAAAAGCTAGGAGAGCGAAAGTTTGCAGTTTTAGTACATTTTATATTTGTAACCTGTGTAGTGAAAATCACCCAGATCGGACCAACAAAACATATAGCTCCCATATAATCAATAGTTTCGATAAATGCTAGGAACGTAAAATTTTGGAAGGTTGGTACTTATTATAAATGTGATGTGTGTAATGCAAATCATACAGATCGGAGTAACACAACATATAGCTTCCATATAATCGATTGCTCCGATAAATGTGGTTTGGCCTATGTATATTTAAATTAAGAGTTCTGAAGAGTTTAGACCAATTGTAACTAAGAATCGGACACTTAAAAAAGATATGCGTATTCATGAAAGGTAGCCGAAGACAGTCCTTTCCTTACTTCTTTTTATTTTTTTTCATTTCATTTCATTTCATTGCACTTTATTTTATTTTATTTTATTTTATTTTATTTTATTTTATTTTATTTTATTTTGTTTTATTTTATTTTATTTTGTTTTATTTTATTTTATTTTATTTTATTTTATTTTATTTTATTTTATTTTATTTTTTTATTTTATTTTATTTGATTTTATTTTATTTTATTTTATTTTATTTGAAATTATTTTATTTCATTTCACTTTATTTTATTTTGTTTTATTTAATATTTTTTATTTTTTTTTTTATTCAGTTATTTTGCTTCTTATACTTACAGACATCGAGCCATAGTTATACCATTTCATGCTCATGAAAGTTATAAAACTGCATATGTCATAAACTGATTTGTTGCTTTTATTGAGTCTACCTCTGAATTTGTATAGTAATGCTTTAAAAGTTTTTCTTATCGCCAAACCAAATCGAGATGAACAGTTTAAAACTTTCTCCGTTTTAACATCAAAGAAGTTTTACTGAATGAGCAACGGCAGCAATAATTAATACATATGTATAAACAGTAATATTTCGCTTAATTTATCACGCACAAGTTATTTATTCTTCGAAGAAAAGGAAGGAAATTATAATTTACATTTTGCTTACTCTTGTTTCGCAAATATTCTTATATACTTATTGTATACATACGTGCATATACATATGTATGTATGTGGGAGTATCCGTTGTAAATAATACACTCATTATGTCAAATAGGTCGCCTTTTTCTTTTCAAAGCAATTCAAAACTATGTGACATTATTGAAAATGTAAGAGATGAGTTTAAAGTATCAAGCTAAGAAAAAATCTACAGACTCGCATCCCTTGCTTCTGTATTTACAGGTGTTTCCTAAAAGACACTCTTTTGAATTATGTCGCATCTATCTCTTAAACATTCCAGCGAAAATTTTATAACGCCCTCTTCAAGCTGAATTTTACCAACCCAAGCTCGAAGCGTGCTTATATGTATAAGGCAGTGGGTAGTTATTCTTGTATAAATGCTTGTATGCTCTCGGCCCCGAGGCATGTAAGCATATTGCTGCCCATATATCCTCCCACTGCCAAAACACTTTTTTATTCGGATAAAGGAGTTTCATTATTTGACCCTCGGTAAACAATTTCTCCACTAATGCCCTCAAAGTTTGTGCATCTGCTAGCTGCGCGCTGAGGTCAGCAAGACTCGCTTCCAAGTTTTTTATTTTTTGATCAAGTAAGTAGATTTCAGCTCTGAAGCTACATTCACTTGAATCTTCGATGAATAAAAATAAATGCTCTGAGTAATATAAGCTTTAAACTTGTTAAGTTCAAATGTTCTTTGCTTACTCTGTCTGCGTCTGCTACTACTCTGCGTTGGACATTCAATAAAGTCACTTATTTTGAAATGTTGCTCGCATACATAAGAAGTGTTATTTAAAACGACGCCACAACTAATTGCCCACCGTCGACGCCTTTCGTCACAATTCGGCGCCTTAAAGCACCTAACAACTGTTACATCGCTAGTATTGCCGCAAACTGCACAACGCGTAACGGTTTTGGATCTTTTCATTGTTCTTTTTTGTTAGTTAGAACCACGAAAAACCGATACAATATTGAAGCGCTTTAATATTTTTTCAATAAACATACAAAATTTTCAAGCCAAACGGGTTAATAATTTTTATGGTTTGACGTAAAAACTCCTACAGAAAAGAGCGTACTCTCAAGATCACTCTTACTTTGTTTAATATACTTTGGGCTTAACTTTCAGTACTCTCTTATCTTATCTTACAGAGAAAAACAAATCTGTATTTTCTATTCTGGCAGTTGGCTGATTATTTGCCAGCTCCAATATCACTCGGTAATTAAAATACCACACTTATAAGTAAATGGAATAAAATTAACTAACCTGTGAGAAATTATCTTTCTTAATAAGAATTTATGTGTTCTCTGCCCTAATGCATATATTTGTTTTTACGATAACAAAACTGGAAATTTTACTTAGCTGAAGTTACGCGGTTCTTCCAAGTGCATCGATATACACAAGTGCCTCTTTGGAATTCATTTTTTGAAAATTCTCATAATATGTTGTCAAAAACACTTATCCCATTTAAATGTCGAAATAAAGCTATTGATTGAGAAGAAGTTCTAAAGCCTTTAAAACGTTGATTGAATATTATTAACTTATAACCAGTTCAGTCTTTAGCTTTTTACTGACAGACAAAATTAGAGAAATTGAGTTGATATTCGTCTCAAACGAAACAGCACAAAAGCTACATAAATGTTCCACTTTCATTATCAGATTGGTCCTTAAATAAAAGGAAATTGACATTTTCAGGTTCACTCCTACAATGTCAAAATTATTTCATTTGACTTTTGGTCCCTTTTGGAGACCGTTGTGTTGGACCAAGCAATAGTCAGACAATTAACTATGTATACATATGTATTACACCTATATTGGGTTCTCTGAACTTTGACACGTTTGCGATATCCCTTAACCGTCTTGCATTAGAAACCCCCCTATATGAGATTTGTTGGTTTTCTTAGTATCGACATAAGGTTTTAGGCTTGGAAAATCTGACCTTAACATTTGTTCCGTAAATTTAAGGGCCATCAATACGAGTATTAAACCTATTATACGATTTAAGTCCGAACCAATAATATTAACCGATTGAAGTTTGCTGAGTAGATACCAAGACATTCCAACAACGACAATTTGTAAAAATTCCACATTGAAGTGCGATACATCAATTACTCTGCGGAGTCGTTATTTTATTCTTTTTTCATTGCTTTTCAAAGGCCTTCTTATAATTTTTTTTGGGGTCAAAGGGAGTACGCCTGCTCTCCTTTTTGTGTATGCGCTATCCAAACCGATGCCGCAGTATCATTAGTATTTTGTTTGCGAAAAAATGAAAATGAAAAAAAAAACAAGTAAGGAAAGGGCTGTCTTCGACTGTGCCGAAGACTTTATACCTTTCATAAATACGCATAACTTTTTAAGTGTCCAATCCTTACTTCCACTAGGCACAAACTCTTCAAAACTTAATTTAAAGATACATAGCCCAAACCATATTTATAGGAACAATCGATTATATGGGAGCTATTTGTAATGTTGGTCCGATTTGTATGATTTTCACTACACACATCGCATATATAATACATAAGTACTAAACCCGCAAAATTTCGCGTTCCTAGCTTTTTAATTTCAAGAGTTATATGCCAAAACCCGTTTATCGGAACAAGCGATTGTATGGGAGCTCTGCGATATATTGGTCCGACCTTGCTGGTCCGGTTCATGTTCATGAACGGTATAAAAACAAGTAAAGGGCTGTGCCGAAGTGTTCGATACTTACATACTTACAATTGTTATAAACTATTCAGAAACTGTTAATTTAAAGATACATATGTACATAGCCCAAACCACATTTATCAAAACTATTGATTGTAAGGGAGCTAAATTTTATGTTTGTCTGATTTTGCTGGTTTTCCCGACACAAATTACATACATACATACATATGTAATACCAAAACCCGTTTATCGAAACAATCGATATGCGTTGTATTGGTCCGATCTTGCTGGTTCCGACAAATTATAAATCATATGCAAAATGGCACCCGGTTGCAAATTTCGCCGAGATATCTGAGGGACTAGTTTGCGTTCGAACAGACAAACGGACGCAAAGGCGGGCATGGCTAAATCAACTCAACTCATTGCCCTGATCATTTCGGTATACTTAATAGTGGGTCTATCTCTTCTTCTTCTCATACTTACAACATCGGACTAGAGTTATAATACCATTTCATGTTCGTCAAAGGTATAAAACAAACAATGGTATAAGAAATGACCGGAGAGTGAGACAGTGAAAACTTTTTGATATTTTATCATAGAAAATAAACCGATATGCCCGATTCTAAATCTCCCCTCCGATTTTGTCGTTGCTGATATTCTTGGGCATGATAAAAATATTTGAAGGTAGTTTCACTCAAAATTTTTTGACACTAACCGTGTTTGCCAAGAGGGCGTGATGTTGCCACAATTGACTTATTAGTTGTTATTAAATTTGCATATTTGGAAAAATTTTATTGGGTCTTTTTTTGTATATTAAAATGTGTAGTTATTCGCAAAATGAAATATATAACATATGTATTTTAACTGCAAAATTTTATTAGGTAATTATGAAAAAATAAATATTTCAAAAAAAAGGAAACATAGTACCAAGTGTCATAACTGTGTTACACTTTCATAATTTTTTATACGAATATCGACTTTACGGGGAAATTCCCATCAAGTTCGAATCTTTAAATTATTTTCCAAACTAGTTTTTTTTGAGAGTGAATCAATAGATGCTGATAGCAGGGGCCTATTAAAGTTTTTGACACATACATATGCATTGTGTACCATGTCAAGTGTGATATCTTAAGCATAGACGTCAAAATTTTTAAAAAAATTAACACCTGTTTTTTTATATTCTATGTTGGATTCATCCTGCATCTCGTTCTATCATTCGTTAGAAGATAGGAGCAGCGATGCGCCGCCATGCTGGAGTGCCTCAGATGTAAACAAAAAACTGAAAAAAACTCCATTTTGAAGTGCCTTTCAAACGTTTGACAGATAACATATCACACTTGTACTGATACACAATGTACATATGAGCCCCTCAGAGCACAAGTGGCATAAGTCCACTTGTTCTTGATTCTAGATATTGAAGGGTTTGCTAAAAGTTGGATATAAAAATCAGGATTGAACTTTTTAACTCGTTTTTTCAATAAAACTTCAGAAAAAGGTTATATTTAACATAAATTCATGTCTTCAAAACTTTTTATTCATAAATTTGGGTTTTTCGAGTACTCCAAAGTACTTACACCACTTGTGCTGTAAACGGTTTTAACGTTTTGTTTAGAGCACAAATGACACTCCAATTTAATATAGTTAACCAAAGGAAAACTGGGACTGGAAATTGGTTTAGTCGTAACATCTAACTCTTATTTAAAATATAGTCGAATCTATAATAGAAAGCGCATAAGGTAAAGTTTCAAAGTTTACACAAAGTGCATGAGAGTTAATCAAAGGTCGAAAAAAAGTAAAAAAAAAAATTGCGGCATTTTTTTGCAGAATTTCTATCAAAAATATGAGTAGGCAGTTTTGTAGTCCTTTCAATTTAAGTGCAAGTTTGAACTAGCTCAAAATTATGAAATTTTTTTTTGTAGGTGTTGAGCAATTTCTTCCATACAAAATTTTATTTTTTTCTTGTGTTGTATGGAAGAAATTGCTAAACACCTACAACAAAAATTGTTTATAATTCCAATTTTGAGATAGTTCAAACTTGCACATTGTTATACTAAAATTGAAAGGGCTATAAAACTGCCTACCCAAATTTTTGATAGAAAGTCAGCTAAAAGTGCCGCAATTTTTTTTTTTACTTTTTTTCGACCTTTGATTAACTCTAATGCACTTTGTGTAAACTTTGAAACTTTACCTTATGCGCTTTCTATTATAGATTCGACTATATTTTAAATAAGAGTTAGATGTTACGACTAAACCAATTTCCAAGCAGTCCCAGTTTTTCTTTGGTTCACTGTAGATACAACAATAACTGAAATACAATTTCCTTTTAATCATTGTCACTTTCTTCACGTTCTTCTTGAAGTGGGCAAATATCTTCACAAGTCTCGCTAGTAACAAGCCTCTCGAAATAATTGTGGTGTGATGGAGGGATATATGGCAGCAGGTCCAACATGTCTTTAATTTTTTCTGGCGGCATATACATATTTATCTTCTGATCCATTATCAGCAAAAATACTAAATATTCCACCACTGTCATCTTCACTGGAGTCCATTTTAACACAAAAAAAACACTATAAAACACTAGCGAATAACTCCTTCCCTAACGAAAGTCACTGCACGAATGGTAAATTACTCAACTACGCCACTTGTGCTGTCAACAAAATATGGAAAGCGTTCACTGCACAAGTGACTTTTGCTTTTTACGAGGTTGCTATGGGAACTAGGAGTTATCCCGTTAGCGTGCTATATAGAACTCATTTTCCCCCACATAGTGTCATGCCTAACTCAAAAAAAAACGAAAACTGGACTTATGCCACTTGTGCTCTGAGGGGCTCATATGTACATATGCCACTTACGCGGTATTGCATTTTTGCGGTGCCAACGACGATATGTATGTATGTATGTAGGTGTTCTCTTTTAATATCAATATTCTTTAATATTTTTCGAAATCAACATAACTAAAATTTTTGTATTGGCAATAAAATCGATGTAGGATTTTCAAGAATTTTTCAATTTAACAATAGTGACTTACAAACGGCGTAATGAACAAACACACGCAAGTGCGTGTTCGTGCACCAGTTTTATCCAATTTTTCGAAAACTATTTTCTAAATATGTACATACATAGCTTACGAATACGAATTTTAAATGATATATTGTGGAGATGAGTGCATTGTGACGTCACAGGGCATCAGAGCTTAGTGTTCGAATTTTCTAACGGCGGCTTTGGTGCAGACACTGGTTCATATCCCAGTGTCCGAAAAGGGATCTGCTGATGAGCCTGGAAACTCTGAAACATGTAATCCTATCCATCGCTGTGATTAGCTTTGTAATTTTTCTCCAATTATCAATTTTTACCAAAAAACTGACAATTAAAATTCACTATGTACCTATTATTGTTCACTGGTCTCGAGCTTGCAAAAACTTACAAATATGTAAAAACAAGAAAGACTGCAAAACCAACAGCTGATATATTGTCTCTTCAATGCAGTTTTGTATGTATTTTTGTATCATTATAACTGTAAATGTTGTGCTGTTTCATGCAACTCAATTTTTACGATGTAATTCATAATATTAAGAACAAACAAAAATACTTAAAAGTTTTTTAAATTCAATTCTGCCAACTTCAACTGCATGCCGCAAAGTATAAATAAAATGATTGAGTGAATTGTGATTATGTTTAAGTAAATAAATATTTTTTTCAATAGCCGTGATGACGTTTTTATAGCGTTTTTGTGCGTGGGTAAACAATACAAACATAAAGACAGAAAAATAACCATAAAATATTTATAATGAAATAAAAAAACTCGCGCAAGCAAACGAAATTAATTTTAAAAACAATAAAATTCTGATAAATTAATCTACTTGTCTTACATAGTATGTATGCGTGTATGTATTATTTTGTAATTATTGACCTTGCATGATCTGTGGCCATTTACCACAAATAATTTCAGCTTCACAACGTAAGCGATTGCGGCCGTCGGGTCACACTGAAAGGCATAATTTTTGCGGCAATAAAGCCATATCAATCAATATGGCACAATTTAAACAATGAATGTGAAATAAAGCCATTATGGCATTATTGCCCAAACAGTATTTTTCTGCGACACTGCTGCTGTAGTCCATTTAATGTGTTCCATTTATGAACAAAGCGCAGCAGGCGAAAATTTGGATTAAAAAATCGCGCGATTTTAAATTCGAAATTTTAATTTTTTTTTTATAACAATTTAAAATAGTTATTCCCATAAATTCCACAATGATTCGAAAAAAACGACGCAGGTGAAAATTTTATTTTGTATTATTACTAATACGAGAATTGACAATTTGCTCATTCCATAAATATATTTTCATTGTGACACTGTGTAATTAGTAAAAATTCAGTATTCAATAATTAAATTTCAATTGCAAATAACTCACTTTTCGTTTAATTTAAAAAACGTATGTAATACCTAGGACAGACACATGGTACATAGAATAGTATAATACGGAAACCATGTGTGTGTCGCCAGTTTTCCTAATTTAGTTCGAAAGCATATGGAGTTCCGTACCATGAAAGCAGGCCAGAAACCATTGAAATTGAGTGGAGTTGCTAATTGTACTACGCTACAGTGCAATGAACACAGCCAATTCTTCTGTCACAATCAGGTGTTTTATGTCATTTTGACAAAAAATATTAATTAAAAAAATCATCAAATTTATATCAGAAATGAAAAAAAAAACAAAAAAAGGACGTTGGAAGAGACGCAATTAAAAAAAATAATTGCAGTGTGGGCTCAATTTAGCCATGAGCTACGTGGAGCACATAAAAATAGCCATATATGTATATGCAAAGATGTACACGCAGCTGGCAAAGGAGCACGCAGTTTCGAGTTTTCATTGAGTTCATTTTTCTTTTATTTTTTTATTTTTAACTTTGTTTTTTTATTTTGTTCAATCAGCTGATAAGTGCCAACGTCATAGAAAACCAAATGTGTGTCACTATGCTATTACATGGTTTCCTGAGCTTTCATTGTAGTACACATTGTGGTACAGAAACCATATGTCTGTCTTAGGTATAAACCGCACAAAGGATAAAAAACGTACGTTATTTTACATAAACTTATTAACTTTTGTTTGCTTTTGCATATTACTTTGCTTTGTTATGCCCTTTTTTGGATTTTGATATTTTAAGTTCAATCAAATACTGACAAATTGTTGCTGTTAACACTAAATATATACGAACGTATGGAAAGTTGTTATTGCGCACATCCATTTACTTTTGTATGTACATTGGTGGTCAAATAAATGGTACTGCCAATTGACCATAACTTAAAGGCCACACTGCTCCATCCATAATAACGGTAAGTCTGCCCTCTACCACATTTTCACTCCACGTTACATCCTGAAGAATACCCTTGATAAGATAATCGACACACCAACTCTTTATTAATATTTTAAAGTGCGAAACGGAGTTTGCTATATGCTGCCGTTCCTGATATTAGCCTCTCTGCAACACTTACAGGGTTAAAGCGGTATAGGAGATCAAGACATATTAATTAATGGCATCAAACTGATAATCAGCCTTAGTACTCGTACTGCAAAAACTTTTACACTGCGAGAAGAATTATAAGACAACGGTCTGGCCCTCCTTATCTACACCTGAATTTAGAGGCAATGGATAGCGACACTTGGCTTGCCTTGTTGTTGTCCTTATTTAAAAGAGTTTAAAAGCGATTAACTGTCAATTAATGATTATGATAGGTCTAAAAAATCAGTACTGCTTAGGTGTCCACGAATGTTTATCAGTATGTAAATAGCTGAATATAAGAATATATATTTAGGAATGCTTTAAATAATTCGATATGATTCTATCCACTACTCATAAAAAAATATGTGTGATCAAACTAAAACCGAATTATTTATTTAAAAAAAAATTATTTATTTGCACTTGTTTGTCATTTTTATAAAAAAAAAAATTTTTTTTAAATGTTGGGGAAACGTGAATGTCCCCGAAGTTTCATAAAAAAAACGATACTGCGCTCCACGTTAACTTTTTTTGAAATAAAAAGCATACTAATGCATCCTGAATGAAAGGCACATCACGTTCAAATTTTATTGTAAGGCGAAAAAATGTCGCACGCGCCCATCTCTAGATCTCGTTATTCTTTCCTTTTACGCTTTGCCTAGTTAAATATAGGCAATAAATACACAATTACGTTAGGCTGATATAAGTTTGAACTACGCCCATTATATAAATTCGATTGTAATTTATTCGGCATTGTGCAAGGCTTCATGCTTAACAGACCACATGTGTTGGTCATACTAATTTACTATTACTTATTTGGACATTCAATATGGTCCCAAAACCATTCACAGGAGAGCAAATGGAAGTGTTATCATGAACCATATTATTAAGACAAGTACTTGTTCAAATACGAAACTAAACCAATGGAGCATATAAATATTAGCGTAAGCAACCCTATGGACAATTCAACCCTTTTTAAAATGCATTTATTTCAAATCGATATAATAATATATGTTCTATGTAAATTTCCTTTGGTTCCTTAATTTTGAGGGCTTTAGGAGCATAGCAAACATGCCTATTAAAAATGATTGCGAGTGTTTATGTGATTGAAGATGAGGCCAAAAAGCAATGCAAGATAATAAGAACTATCCATGCGTAGAGATGTTTAGGGAGTAATGAAAGCAGAACACCAAAAGTTACAGCAAAAGTTTGGTCTAAAAAAAAGCTGACTTCATCTAGTTTGACGTAGTTATTTGTGCACATAACTCAACGTGGATTTTAATGACTTTTCAAAAAATGAAGTTTTATCGGAAGGAAGTGTCACTTTGTATCGGAAAACGAGTAAATAAATTGTAGTAACTGCAAGTAAATTAAATATACTACAACACCATTTCAAAAAAATATCTCTTTATCTACTAAAAGTCATTTGAAATTTTCAGCTTAAATAACTAAAAATGAAGTTCATGTACATACATACATGTACATACATACAGGATAACGCCATCCTTCTATATTCAGTGTTTCACAACAATAACACAGAAACATTTAACTTTTTAAAGATGTGCTCAAGTATCCATAATCATTTCAATGAAATTATGTAAATGGTTTAAAAATTTAAATTCTGAGACATCACCTTATACACGCAGGTCTCGTATTTGTTTTCCAGAGTATTCTAGCGACGCCTCGTTGCGTCTTACATCTTATGATAGATTGCGTACAATTTTTATCATGGTATCTCCGAAGCCATTTGAGGTATCCAACTGAATGACATCACATTACTGTTCTCGCGAAATTGCAAGGTTGCTATTAAAGACCTGTTTATAAAAGGGTTTGGTACTAGATCCAACAAGTTATAGAACCCCGTAAAGAAAAATATAATAAGTAAGACTAAAAAGTTGAAATAGTACAAGAACTATTAACTTAGATAAATAGATGGATCCAGTTTAAACTAGTAAGGAAGTCTAAGTTCGGGTGTAACCGAACATTAAATACCTAGAAGTGATCTGTTTTGGTATCCTAATTTACTCAGGTCTATTTTAATACATACCTGCCATTTGTTATAAAGGCAACTGATTGTTTTCGATAAAAACACTTCTATTGTGAGTGGTAAACTAAATTATTACTAAATAACAAAATATAAATACCTTTCCTCATGTTCATGAAAGGTATGAATATAAAAAAAATTAATAAAAAAAGCCAGTAGGGTGTTAACTACTTGCCCGTAAATCTTGCTTGTTTGTTATTCGATTTGCGTAATTTTTGGCAGGAGTATACTACATACTATTGGAAAGTATCTCACAAAATTTCATTGAAATACATTTTTGAAATTCCAAGCAATCGCTTTTGAAAATAGCAGAGCTTTTATGCTAAACAGGGGGCGGCGCCACGCCTACTTCACCAAAATCCACAAAATTTTTATACAGTTTAGTTTTGCTTCAAAAGCTTATTATGTGTGTAAAATCTTATGTATATAACTTATACAATTATGGAAATATCGCGATTTTAATTTTACGAAGAAATTTTTTAGAACTGTGTTCAAAAAGTGGGCGTGTCGGTTCGCCGATTTTGTTTATTTTTACAGCAAAGAGTTAGCTTTATATGCTGAACACTTTCTCTAAATATCGTTTCAATAAGTAAATTTTTACCGGAGTTATGGCATGGAAAGTTTTGAGGAATAATCCCCCATAAAGGGGCGGGGCCACGCCCATTTTCCAAAACTTTTGTGCTTTCGACTTTCTTTGCCCACGAACACTTTAGAGGTGAAATAGAAATTATATACAGCTAGTTTAAGCAAAGTTATAGCATATTCAATATATCTATGATCCTTTTCAAAATCTTTCGTATAAAATTGGGCGTGGACCTAACCCGATTTCGCTAATTTTTTTCGAAATATTGCCTGTATTAATATATATATGTGTGCTGAATTTTATTTTGCTATCTTGAGCGGTTTTTGATTTATGATTAATAATATTTCCAAATTTGACTATATCAAAAGTGGGCGGTACCACGCCCCTTTTTTAAAATTTCTTCAAAAATGTATTTGTTGCCTTAACGCTAAAGAGCACACCAAATATTATCCTTATAGGTGTATTATGTACTGAATAATCACTATGTTTGTATTTTCGAAAATATTATATATATAGAAAGAGGGCGTGGCTTTTAACCGATTTTGCCTTTTTTCAATAGCGCTCGGAGATAAGTGAAAAGGAGCCTACATACCAAATTTCATTGAGATATCTCAAGATTTACTCAAGTTATCGTGTTCACAGACGGACGGACGGACGGACGGACGGACGGACGGACATGGCTCAATCAATTTCTCTTTTCCTCCTGAACATTTTGATATATATAAGTCAATATCTATCTCGATTCGTTTATGTCGTTACATACTACCGTTAGGCGAATGAAGTTAATATACCTTGTGTGCGAAGCACTGCTAGGTATAAAAACAATTTACACAACACAGTTCTTAGTAAGCTATAGAGAAAAATTCAGAAGGGTGGCGGATGGCCAACTGAACACTTTCTGGGACGGAGTGTCGTCATTCATTCACACAACGTGGAAACCGATGCGTTTCAACTCGATCAAATAAGTGACGGTTTAAATCAGGGAAGACCTCAGCCTAGAACTATTCTCGTTCTCTTAGATATGCTAAATTCTTTCAACAGATTTGATTACGCGAAATGTTGCAAGACCGTTATGCATCTGTAGTAACATTTTGTTATGAAAATTTGAAATCAAAATAAATATATAAATTAAAAGAAAGAAACAAAGTAACTAGAAAGTTCTGACCTCCCGTAGCATGACGCAAGGGTACCACTGATTTTGTCTTATCCCTGCTTCTGTTTAATTTCTACGCGTTTTTGCTCAGGACTGCTTCCCCCTGTCTAGTCGTCACCATTGAAAACCATCCTCAACCGTGTTTCTTTCACCGGATGTTTGAGACACGGCGGCGTTTTCGTAATACACCTTTTTTAAATCAACAAGTGGAGGTGAAAATTGTTTAATGAGTGTAATACCGCCTTAAATTTGCCAAGCGTTAGACACTAAGGTTTGACCTAAAAGGATCTGGCGATACAACAGGGTGGAAGCAAAAGTTAATAAGATTAGTGTTTAAAAATGACAACACGCACCACTAATTCAGAAACGAGAATTAGAGCAACAACTGTGAGTCTATCACCAAGCCACATGGATCATATTAATCCAAATTTTTAAAGTTCCAGTGCCAACCGAAAGTCGAGGGCTTGAAAAAAAATATATGAGCTGGGCATGCTCGACCATTCTACTTACTTAGTGTTTATTGCCAAAAATGGGACTTTTCACCAGCCATGCTAAATATGTGTTCACCTGTTGCATTGACGGTTGTAGGTTTGAATTCCAAAAATCGCTACATGAGCAGAATTAGTACGGAGAAACCACCACGTTTACTGTTCTAAAGTAGTTATATTTCGTACATAAATATTCCTTGAAATTTCGCTCACATGCCAAGGTATGATAGCGTGATTTAGTATGCAAATTTCATACAGCCACACACGCGACTAATTAAATAAACTCCGCTAAGTGTGGAAAGGCAAAGTCTAGGTCATTGCTTCAATGCATTTCCACTACTTAGCTCGTGAATGACTTTGTAATTGCTGGTGTAACCTTAGGAATACTATTCATGTATTCGCAAGAAGGTTAAACGAGCCTCATCAAAAATCTTTCTCAGTACAAAACAAAAAGCTATATACGAGTATGAAGCAATTTTGAAAAGGATGAGGTCATACACGTTTCAGCATTAGGAATGTTGCGAATATTTACTTTCGCAAACTCGTGACATTTATTTGTAAATACGCATTTTGTTGTTGTTGCAACGATGTTTCGCCCTACCTAATTTCCATGCTCTTCTAATACAACTCCGCGCAGTTGAAAAGAGGGTTGGGAACACTCGGGGATACACCTTGTGGCGGGGAAAGTCGTGCCAAAGTAACTAGCATCTATCTTGGACGCTCGCGTTACTCATCTGCGACAGGTGGGGCTTGTGCCTGTAAGACCACATTCACCTGGCTGGGATTGACGTAGGAGTATACCGACATTGTTTGGATGCTACTGACAACCTGTTGGGCACTTTTTTATGGTGATTTATCTCGTAGTAGATCTGAGAAGATGCTTCTTTATGTGGCTGGAAGACGGTTCATCGCTAAACAATTTTCTAGTAGGCCTTCCTTTTCAATATTTCATTATGCTCTCCGTCTATGCCGACAACATTTTGGTAAACGAATAATAATAATAACCCGTTCTGTAATATGAAGAACAAGCATGAACGCGGGCAGCCGCGGATCAGTCGACCCTTAAAGTATGCGAGAGAAAGTTCTTCGAATTATTTCATTGAAGAAGATTCAATGATGATGGCTCTATGCAGCCATCGACCTATTTCAACGAATTGAAACCCAGCTTCTAAGTTGGCTTGGCCATATAATGCGAATGAAGGAGGGTGCTCGGGCTCTGAAGGTATTCGCCATTGGAAGGCCAAGTGGAGAATAAGAGGTAGTGTTGCTGGCTTATCACACCGAAAGTCCAAGGTTCGAGTTCCATGGCAGGCAACATCAGAAGTGGTTTGAAAAAGTTTGTTGGAAGAGAAGCATACCAGAAATTGCGAAAAAAGCTCATAGGCTTAAGTTGATATACCTGCCGCATATCGCGCCAGATATTTATTTTTTTTTTACTTGACAGACGCCTACTAACCATTCAGATAATTTCTGGTTCAAATTTTAAGACAAACTATTTTACAAATCTATCGCCACTTTTAAATTGAAACTATGTCTTTCATTTTCTATTGGATTCTAAATGATGTTAACTGTACTACATCCGGAACATGCCCAAAAAATCACTTCATAGCGAATGTCTTTTCTTGGCCTTTAACCATTAATGTGAGCGTTTGGAGATTGTGGCACTTTTATAAATATATTTTTAACTAAAATCTGGTGTTAATTTATGTTGCTGTCTTGTTGTTTAATTTCTATACCATCCTAAGTGGTATAGTGGTGTGTGCTGCTCTACCGTACTGAAGCTCTGGGTACACATTACCTAAAAAGGAACATCTCTACATATGAATCTTAACACATAGATGTCTGTACATTGCAGATATTTAAGAAAAAGTTATTGTCGCGGTTGGGAATAGGCGTAAAAGTTCGCTCATATTGCAGCAACATTTTCAAGCAGCACTACACAAACTAGAGGAGAAGTTCGGCCTTAATTTATTGCGAAGTAATTAATGTGATAAACGTACTTACATATATTTTATTATACTTTGTCAATAACAAACTAAATGAAATCAACGAATTTAAATATTTGAACAAAGCAAACTAATGAAAATTATTGCAATTATTGTTTACATGTATTTATGTATACCTACATATGTATAAACATACATACATACATATGTACACAAGATGTTGGTTGCCATACTTTACTGTTAGGGTTTCGGCTGGCCCCTTTTCTGTTAAACATTATATTAGATTAGATGCCTTGTAAGATACAAAAACTGTGAAAATCTGTGGATTCTAACACCTCCCGCAAAACTTACATAGATCTTTTAATGACGTATGAATACGTAGGTATATATGCATATCGCTGGCTTCGTGAGCAAATGTCCTAAGTCCATTTTTTGTATTTGTTCAGGAGAGGAAAAAAACCGCCTAACTTTTTTTGTTGTCAATATTTTTAGAATCTAAAAATGCAGTTTTTTCCTTCAGCTCAGCTTGCTTAGATATCAGTTGTCAGAATATTTCTAAATAAAGTAAATGCAAAGTTATGAGCACTTTTGTGACTTAAAACATTTTCTTTCTATGATTTTGTTATATTTACATGGACTTAGAACATTTTCTTACAATTAAATTGTGTTTGTTTTGTTTCAGATTTCGATGAAATTTTGCATATAGACAGTATGATTAATTCTAAGAATATATACCTACATATGTGTTGCCACTTGGGACGGTTTACAGGGTTTCCACCTATCTCGTTTTTATAAATATTGAGCAAGATTGTCATATCTCGGGTATCAAAATGAAAAGTGTTTTCGGCGTAATTTTAAATATGACAAGTTCAAGCAGGGTTGTCACCGGGGTTTGCCACCTAACCGCATTTTATTTATTTTTCCTTATATCGCGGGAACTGCTTAACCGAATTGGATAACATTTGATATATAAATAGAATGAATCATTCTAAGATTATGGGTTTTTGCCAATTTGGGTGGTTCACAGGGTTTTACAGGGTATTATTTACATGGACTAGAACATTTTCAGATAAAAAAATTTTGTGTTTGTTGAGTGTTTCATGCAATATATTTTATTAAAATAATAAATAATTACAGTCTTTTTTCATGGCTGCTAACAAAAACTACTACATATTATACTTTTTAAGATATATCAGTGGTGAGGTAAATCATCATAAAATTTGTGATGGTCCTTGGGTAAAGTTTGTTTTATAAATTGCAAATCTTCATATTTTCTAGAAGGTATTTTTCTTCGTTCAAGGTAAAGTTAAATCAAATAAATTAATAGCTATTAATATTTGCACAACTCTGCTCAACGAATATAATCGCGTATTTACTACAGCGGAACTAAAACCAAAAAATTTTATTTTTCAATGAAAGAGAAAGCATGGCCTTCTTGGTACTTGTCTAAAATTTTATTAGCCACAAGTAGTTATTAGCTAAAGTAAAACTATAGCAAATTTTTAAGAACTTTCAACGAGTTTGCACAGCAAGCGGAGACCTTGCCATCAATTCGGTTAAAGTCAGGCTTAAAATACATCATACGTGATAAGTGGATATGATTCCAGGAATAAAATTGAATGAAACAAATAAAAACTTATTTTCAACTGGACTTACGACGTACGTTTTTCTTTTTTTTTTTTTTGGTGGACTTAGAACATTTGCATACCACTACATTACAATACCTAAAATCGACTTTTTGGTAATTTTTTTGATGGTAAACGATGTGTTTATAACTGTACTATCGTTCTGCATTAAAATCTCATTTTTCAAAAAAAATGGACTTAGGACATTTGCTCACGAAGCCATCGATATGTAGATTCGGAGAGTATGCTTGTTTTATTTTAAACCCTTTTTCATACCATTTCTTATACCCAGCGTACTAGTACTAGTACAAGGGTATTATAACTTTGTTGGGATAACGGTTGGTTGTACAGGTATAAAGGAATCGAGATAGATATAGACTTCCATATATCAAAATGATCAGGACCGAAAAAAAATTTGATTGAGCCATGTCCGTCCGTCTGTCCGTCTGTCCGTTAACACGATAACTTGAGCAAATAACGAGATATCTTCACCAAATTCCGCATGTGTACTTATTTGGGTTCAGAATAGATTGGTATTGAAAATGGGTAAAATCGGACCATAACCACGCCCCTTTTTCGATATCGAAAATTTCGAAAAACGTGTAAAACGGGTTAATTCAATATTAGAAGAAGCTACAATGATAAAATTTGCAATATGTATTGATTTAGATGTTCTAAGGCAGATTTTATCAAATTTTTTGAAAAGGGGCGTGGCACCGCCCACATATATTTGAAGAAATTTTCAAATTTTGACTCTTAATAACTTCAGAACAGTTTATGCTAGTATAACGAAATTTTCTAGAGGGCATACTATTGTTGTGTTAAATTCAGATATAGAAAATAAACGAAATCGCTTGGCGACCACGCCTACTTTTTTATTAAATTTATATTGAAAGGAGGTGGAAATATTGAAAAGTCCATATCTAATTAACTGATACCGCTATAATAATATAATTTGGTACATACATACATTTTCATATTCTTTACATTATTTGTGCAAAATTTTGGAAAGTGGGAGTGGCACCGCCCTCTTTTCCAAAGTTATATATAGGACATGCTATAACCCTTGAAAGGATCGATTGAGTACTTTTGGCTCATGTAAGCGGTTAAAGCTTTATAAGCAAGGAGCGTGGCCGCTCCCACCAACTTCGCTATTGTTTAGGCTCGGAATAGATTGGTTTTTAAAATGGGCGAAATCGGATGAAAACCATGCCCCCTTTCTCTAAAAACTAACGCTGGGTATTTAATGTTCGGTTCACCCGAACTTAGACTTCCTTACTTGTTTTTAATTTGAAATTTTTTTTTTGATTCTTGGTGATGTATGGAAAAAAAACTATAATACATGTTCTACCGTGAATATCCTAACCGAATTAGTGAAAATATTTTAAAGCAGTTTTTAACACCAAAAGTTATGGAATTTTCAAAATTGTATACTCTACTTTCCCAATTCCTATTCCTTGTACCTTTCCATAAACGGTTTTGGTCTTTAAAAAATGTAACGTGGCAACAGTGCTTGTAGTGACACATTTTTGATAATTTTTGAAACAGTTACTCGTTGATCCGTATTTCCAGAAAATCAAATATTGTTTGCGTTAGTGATAATATTTTCATTTTATTATATTAAATTAAATTGTATTTCATATTTTATTGTGGGTGCTGGCAAACAAAGAAAATATATCAAATAACAAAGTGATTTTATTTGTTTTGTATTATCTGACATGTTTATCGGTTTCAGGAATACTTAATATATATAAAACAATATACAATGTGTATATATTTTTGTATGTGTGATACAATTTTCGATTTTAATACTGTATTTCATATAGAATGAGTTTAATATTAATTTAAAAATATTGCTTAATCCTTTACTTACAGGAGTCGAAAGACATAAAAAACTATCCTCGCAAAATGATTAGACGTACAAAAATACCCTAATAAACTCTCAGAGCCAAATGACCTGTTTGTTCCCCAAACTGCCGTTGGGTTTTAATCCGTTGAACTATGTCGGTGTATGCATACATGAGTGTTGAATAAACAAATGCGCTGTGGAACTAGGAATTTTATTTCTTCTACATATGCAATAAAGCAATTTTGTCCTATAATGGAACGGCAGGGAGGGTTGTTGTATAGGTCAAGCGTTCGGGCCGAACAGACTACAAATTTGGATTTTAACCTGTCTATTTTTCTTATTATTTTTGGTAGATAAACGACTGGTAAAAAAATAAAATTTTTCATTTTATCAGAAACTATAAATATTAGGATTATAGTTATTGTTATATCTGTCTTAATTAATCAAGATATAAAACCTTAGGATGCAGTACACTATTTAGTTACTCACGAAATTTTATGTTAATTATGAAAACATACAAATATTTCTATTATAGGGCTCATCTTTCATCAAAACGAGGTCTGAATAGAGTGTCAAGAATGGTGAAAGACTATGTAAAAAAGCCTTACATCGGAGTAAAGATTGCTTAAAGGTATTAAGTAAATCTTAAAACTTTAAACGACTTACAAATAATGAGATCAAATTTGTCATCAGTCGCATAATCTCCGTAGACTAATCCCGGACGTAAGATGGACCAATGGTATTTTTTACATGGTATCGCCCGATAAATTTAGTTGGCCTGATTTAAGGACAAAGATATGCACACCTCGACCACAAACTGTACACCTCACGCAGTCAACAAAACAGCAGTGAAAGCAGTAGGTGGTTCGTACTTAACGTTGAACACTTAGTGCTGAAGAAATAAGCAGAAGTCAGGGATCCAAAAAGAGATTCAGGGAAAATGAGAGTTGAAAATTAAAAACTTTAAAAGGCAGTTTTCTTAGCTAAACTATCCTGGTGCCTTACCAGTTGGTTAAGTGTTATTCTGGCGTCCTGATAAACACACTTCGACCAAAAACAAAGAACTCTGCATCTGCCTCGCCTTTCAAACGCGTAGCTAAACAACGGAAATAATTGTATTTCGGTGGCAATTAATTCAAGGTCGTGGCACGGCAAGGAGCTACTAACTAAAACCCACCGCAATAGCTTCAAAGGTACAAAGCCGCAACAAGATCCTCAAGTCACTCGCCGGCAGTACTTGGGGCAAAGACAAAGAAACGTTGCTGGTCACCTATAAGGCTATTGGCCGACCGGTTATTGATTATGCTGCGCCCATATGGTCGCCTAACCTTCACGACACCCACTGGAGGAAATTGCAGGTCTGCCAAAACACCGCCATCAGAACTGCAACGGGTTGTTTGCTTATGTCTCCTGAGTCTCATCTCCACCAGGAGGCTCAAATGCTCAACGTTCGCGAGCATGCGGAACTTTTAAGTAGGCAGTTCCTTCTGAACTGCCACCGTCCCAGTCATCCAAATCGACAGCTATTGGATGAAACTCCGCCCCCTAGAGACATAAGGAAGCATCTCCGGAAGCATTATGATGAGATCCGGCATCACATCTCGTTGCCGTTTGATCTGCGGGACCATAGGCGGGCCCTAAAGGACCTCCACACTGAGTCGGTGGACAGATCCCTCAGATCCCGGCCTGCGAACCCCGTTATTGGTGCCCAACCACCCGTTCTTGCTGAGGAAGAACGTGTCCTTCCGAGGGAGACTAGAGTCATGCTGGCTCAACTTCGGTCTGGATATTGCAATAGGCTGAACTCCTATTTGTCCAGACTGAACCCTACCATACCTAACACATGCCCTGCATGCGGTATGGCCCCCCATGACACGCAACATCTCTTTTCGTGTTCTTCGGAACATACTCTTCTAACTCCCTTATCACTTTGGTCCAACCCTGTTGAAACAGCGCGTTTCCTTGGACTTCCGTTAGAAGAGCCCGATGACAACTAGGAGTGTTCTGGCCCTTTGGGCAGGGCGAAGCACTGCTAACAACAACAACAACAACAACAAGACACAAGACCGAAATGATAAAACCATTGTATATTTGTATATCCACTACTATCTCCAGAACGACTTCACCGATTTTAATGGAATTTGGTACACAGGTACTATGCTTTGTTTTAAGATTTTCTACTTTGGTGTTGCCACTTGGGGTGGTCCTTAGGGTTGCCACCTATATCATTTTTTTTTTAAATATTAAGCAATATATGGCAATATGGGTATTTTAGGCCGTATACCAACCAAAATATTTTCGAATATGATTGCAACCTAGGGTTGCCACCGCAACGCATTAAATTTATTCCTTCAGATATCGACCACTATCTCGGGAAAGGCTAAACCGATTTCGATGAAATTTGGTAGATGGATAGTATGCTTCCTTCTTAGAGTTTCTACTTGAATGTTGCCACTAATGGAAACTTAAAGGGTTGCCACCTCTCCGATTTCTTTTTAAATATATGGCAATATAGTTATTAAATGAAAGGTATTTTAGGGCGTATACCAACCAGAATATTTAATACACAACAGGTGTCGCCAATGTATGTTAAGTGACTTTTAGTGGTTAGTGTTCGATATTTTGGAAATCTATTTTGGAAATTTATGCTCTTGGTAAGTAAGATTATGCGGAAAATTCGAAAAATACCGAGCAAGTCTCGGTCACCCAGGTACTAATTTTTTATAAGGCCATTGGCGCAGCAGCCTCACGTACATATATACCATTTTTTGCTGTGTCAATACCGCTGTTTGTATGTATGTATATTCATTTCATTTGCAGCTTCCAATTTCATTAGGAGTATTATCAAGATTGGCGATTGGTTATTCAATTAGTTTTGCTATGAGCAACGGAAAAGCTTCTAATTAGAAGCTTACATATGCACTCGAACAGATACATATATACAATATACAAATATTAGGAAACGATTAGATCAAAACGAATAAGCTGTTCTGTTTAATACAAAAGGGCATTGGACCAAAAATCACCTATGGGGGTTAGGATAATATACCTGCTGTAAATCGCGGCACATATGTATTTACATATGTATATGGAGAAAGTTTTTCACCTCAAGCATCTAATAGAAACTTGTAGACATCAAGAATAGTGAGGATATGCAACATGCTGCCTCAGAGAAGTAATGCCCGTTAAACATCTTATCCGCTTAAAGTTTTCCTGGAAATCCATATCTATTGGGAATTGAAAAACCCTTCCGCTAAGAATGGAAATTGGAAGCAGTTGCACCTGTAAGTCAACCGAACTCTGGAAATAGTATCAAAATAGGTTAAGTTAGGTAAGGTTAAGGTGGCTGCCACTCTGCGCTGCCGACTGGCCCATTGTGATACCACTGAGCGGATTTGAGTCCCTTTAAAGTTTAAGTATTCATAGATTGAACTACCCTGTAAATTTGAGGAAGCGTCGAATGTCTCCAATTACGGCAGAGCATCTGCTTAGGAACTCCAGGCGGGTTCTGGGTAGTGCGGGGCAGCTGCAGAGGAAGTGCTCAACACTCTCCATTTCCTCCTTGTCCCTGGGTCTGCGACAGAAGTGATTTGAAGGGACCCCCATGCGTTTAGCATGTAAACCCATGAGACAGTGTCCCGTAAGCACCCCAATCAACGCACCCAGGGAGGGTCGGATGAGCTTGAGTATGCACTTGGTACGTTTTTTGCAGATGCGGGGCCAAGTTTGCATGGACACCTCGCATCTCGTTGCCCTAGCCCATCTAGAGTTTGCCTTTTCCTAGAATTCCCGTAGGAGCCATAGCTTAGTCGTGGCAAGAGGCGGGGAGATGCTCCTAGTGTGGTTCTACTCCGGATGCTCCGTGGCCTTTCTTGCCAGCTCGTCAGCAACGCAGTTTCCAAGAATGTCGCTGTGGCCTGGAACCCATACCACCCATGTGAAGCATTTCGAATACAGTTCTTACAATGATCGCAAATGCTACCGAAAGTTTTCATCAACATTTTCTTGTATAAAAAACTCCGATCATGATCATCCAAACACCGGTACACCTCTGCCCAGCTCAGGATTTCTCTCCATCTCCTTTAACAATACCTCGAACTGTGTGCTTGTTGCCTTTTTTAATGCTAGAAGTATTAATTTTAAATTCAAAATCTCAAAATAACTCATATTTCTTGTTTGCTAACTTTTTTTTGCCAGAAACCTCCATCTTGACGATCACTTAGAACCTTCCGTCTTTTTTAAACGATTATCGTCTCTATTTCGTCTTGTATTCGTGTAAGAAAATGCCAACCTCGATGAAAACAACGTAACGATCAGCTGTTTTCGTGCTTTCCAGACGAAAGTTTATTTACATGGTACAAACACACAAACGAAACGTCTGGTAGACGAAACGAACGTTCGCTTCGAGATCAAAGAACGTAAAACACAAAGAAGGTCCAACGCAACGAATAGTGGGAAACATTAAACCATCAATTCGCGGGTAGGTAATTCACCATTGGGGAAATGCGCGTTGAATTCGCGAGTTTTAAAGCAATTCGCATTTTTATTTTTAAACAAAATCAGCATTTAAACGTTTTCGTACCTCCAACTACAATTTTTTATGTAAATATTTAATTAAAACACGGCAAATTTAAGTAATTTAAATGTAGGTACAGTGGTGAATTACCTACCATCGATTTGGCAGCGTCCAGTTCCATTCGCTGTTGGACCTTCTTTGTACATTTACGTTCTTTGTCGAGATACATAATTTATCTGAACATCTCAATATTAGAATGCGCTTTCGTACATATGTATATATATATTTAAATGCTGCGACAATTGTGTGCATTGAAGAAGTATATTTATTGTATATTAAGTTCCTAATAATGTCGCCCAGGAGACAAATTAATTGAGTAGAACTTTTTTCTTTAGTATATTACCTAACAAACTTTGATGGTAAATTAAACCACTTAAATTAGGGAACAAATCTCATATTTGTGTGAGACGTACGATAATCTGATAAGTAAGACCAATTTACAGGAAGTTCATAAACAACTCGTTATTAATAAATGATTAACAAAAGAAGCATAGTTAGGCAATATCACAGCCTAAGAATAATGTTATCATAATTCGTGTACTTCCAAAGTGGCGAGGTAAAAATAAAGCGAAAAAATAGTGTAATTCATTCATGGTAGACTCGTTTAAGGTGGAAACTCTCCTTTTTGTAAATATTTTCTCATGACCTAGCTCAGGATATACATACATACATATGTACGTATATTTAGTTGTTTCAATTTGGTATTCGAAACAAACTTATGCTACTTATTTAACAAGCAAAATAAACATATAAAATCTTTGATATTAACGACAAACTTTAAGTTTTCCAAAAAATTAGGAGAAGTAAGTAAACATTTTAATCACTAAACCTAATGACAAACTTTTAAATAACCATGCAAGTAAACCATCTAGTTGGAAGCTACGAAAGAGTGCTAGATACTCTAGAATTCGAGCAAGGTTTGAAGACACCTTCCCTGAACTCCACTTCTGCCCAAGAAAAAATTGTGCTCACAGTTTCTCTACATATTGAGATAAGCA